>JANUWF010001783.1:6648333-7340000 GCA_026120185.1 Voacanga thouarsii
ATAATTTGTTGATTTTTAGGAAGTTGTTAATCATGGAAATGTGTTCCATGTAGTGCCTTATTTTTAGATGTTGATCATGGAAATGTGTTCCATGTAATACTTTGTTTTTCTCATTTCTTCAGTTACTATTTTTTGTTGTATTTAAACACTTTCTCAGACAAAATAAAGAGTAGAGACTTTACACAGCAAACTGTGCTATTCTTTCTTGCTCTTATTGATCATTTAATCTTTTTAGTCTCTCTCATTCTTTTTAAAATTCCAACAAATTGGTATCAGAGCCCTCTTCTTGAGGGACTTGTGATTGTGAGAAACTTTTTTCTGTATTTTTGCTTTCTTCGTCCATGGATTCAGAAACTCCTTTCACTGTACTAGCACCACCAGTTTTCAATGGTAAAGGTTATCATGTCTGGGCAACAAGGATGGAGGCTCATCTGGAGGCAAATGATCTCTAGGAAGTAGTGGAGGAGGACTACGAAGTTCCTCCATTACCTGCAAATCCAACTATGGCGTAGATCAAATATCACAAAGAGAAGAAATCAAGAAAGTTGAAGGCAAGAGCTACATTATTTGCTGCAGTCTCTTCTGAAATCTTTGTTAGAATTATGACAATGAGATCAGCTTTTGAAGTATGGAATTTCTTGAAGAAGGAGTAGGAAGAAGATGAGAGGATTAAGGGAATGAAAATTCTGAACCTAATCAGGGAGTTCGAGCTTCAAAAGATGAAGAATTCTGAGACAGTGAAAGAGTACTCTGATAGATTACTTGGAATTGCAAACAAAGTAAGGTTACTTGGTTATGAATTTTCTGATTCCAGATTAGTTCAAAAAATCCTTGTAACTGTTGTTGAAAGGTTTGAAGCTAGCATTTCCTCATTGGAAAACACTAAAGATCTATCAAAGATTAGTTTGGCGGAATTGATGCATGCTTTACAGGCACAAGAACAGAGAAGGCCCATGAGGTCTGAAGGGTCTGTTGAAAGTGCATTAGCTGTAAGAGCTCAGTCCAATCAAGGAGGAAAAAAGAAGAAGAATGAGAAGCATAAGAAGGGAAACTCCAGTTCTGATTCTCCTAATACTATTAAGGGAACAAAATTTGATTTTTCTCCTTGTAAATAGTGTGGAAGAAAGGGTCATCCACCCTCCAAATGCTGGATAAAGCCAGACTAGCAATGTGAAAAGTGTCAGAAAATGGGACATAATTAATGAATTTGCAAGAGTAACACTCAACAAAAGACTGTGACACAAGTGAATTTGCATCAAAAGAATGTTGCTCAGATTACTGATCAAGAAAAGGAGGAGCAACTCTTTGTAGCCTCTTGCTTTGCAACCTATCATTCAAGTGAGAAGTAGCTCATTGATAGTGGTTGTACCAACCATATGACCTTTGATTGTGATCTCTTCAAGGAATTAGGCACTTCTGTAACTTCCAAAATGAAGATTAGCAATGGAGAGTACATTGTAGTCAAGGGAAAAGTCATAGTAGCAATTGAAAGCACTTCAGGTGCAAAGTGTATCAAAGATGTGTTATTTGTACCTGATATTAGTCAAAATTTGCTGAGTGTTGGCCAGTTGATTCAGAAAGGTTTCAAAGTTCTCTTTGAAATAAATCAGTGTTTAATCAAGAATGCAAAAGGCAATGATGTATTCAAAGTAAAAATGAAAGGAAAAAGCTTTGCACTTGATCCATTAGAAGAGGAGCAAGTAGCACTCTCTGCAGCAAAAGTTAATGTAGAAATTTGGTACAAGAGACTTGGCCATTTCAATCATATAGCTGTGGTGAATTTGCAAAGAAAGGAATTGGTTCAAGGTCTCCCTTACCTTTAATATGAAATTCCAGATTGTAAAGCCTGTCGACAAGGAAAACAATCAAGACTTTCCTTCAAGCAAGCCATTTGGAGAGGTATTGAAAAGTTGTAATTGATACACACTGATTTAGCTGGACCTCACAAAACTCCATCTCTGAATAGGAGTAGGTATTTCCTTATCTTCATTGATGACTATTCTAGAATGTGTTGGATCTATTTTCTCAGATTCAAGTCAAAAGTTGCTGGTGTTTTTCAGAAATTCAAACAAAGGATTGAAACACAAAGTGCTCATAAAATCCAAACCTTGAGATCTGATAATGGGAAAGAGTACACCTCCAATCAGTTTAATTTTTTCTGTGAAGAAGCTGGGATTGAACATCAACTCACTGCTCCATACATTCCATAACAAAATGAAGTCAGTAAGAGGAAAAATCATACCATAATGGAGATGGCTAGATGTTTGATGTTTGAGAAGAATTTGCCAATGGAATATTGGACAGAAGCAGCACACATTGTAGTCTTCCTTCTCAATAGGCTTCATACAAAAGCTGTAGCAGAAAAAACTCCATATGAAGCCTGGAATGGTTTTAAACTTTCTTTGAAAAATCTCAAAGTATTTGGATGCTTGTGTTTTATTTATGTTCCTCAAATCAAAAGGGATAACCTGGATAAAAAGGCAGAAGCAGGGATCTTTGTTGGTTATAGCACAATCTCTAAAGCCTACAAAATTTTCCAACCAAACACTAAGAAAATCTTGGTAAGCAGAGATGTGCATTTCATGGAGAATAATGAGTGGGATTGGGAAGGAAAGCCATTAGCTTTGGTTCCTGAACAAGTTCTAAAATTACAGCTCAAAGAAGATGAGTTGCTTGATGACATTCATATTAGAGGTATAAGATCGATTTCTAATATCTATCAGAGATGCAATATGGCTATACTTGAACCTACAAATTTTTGGGAAGCTAAGAAGTATCTAAATTGGATTACTGCAATGAAGGAACAACTCAAGATGATTGAAAAAAATCAGACTTGGAAGTTGGTGAAAAGACCTGCAAATAGAAAAGTGATTAGAGTAAAATGGGTATTTAGAACTAAGTTGAATCTTGATGGCTCAATCAACAAGTATAAAGTTAGGCTTATTGTGAAAGGGTATGCTCAGATTTTTTGTGTTGATTTTTTTGACACTTTTGCTCCTGTTGCCATACTAGAAAAAATCAGGTTGTTGCTTAAAATAACTACACCAAAAGGTTGGAAGATCTATCAACTTGATGTTAAATCAGCCTTCCTGAATGGTTTCTTGGAAGGGGAGATTTATGTTGGGCAACCTAAGGGATTTGCTGCGAAAGGCCAAGAAGATGATGTATACTTGCTCAAAAAGGCCTTGTATGGCCTAAAACAAGCTCCAAGAGCCTGATATAGCAGAATTGATGAGTATTTAATACAATTGGGCTTTAGAAAAAGTCTCAATGAAGCTACCTTCTACATCAAAGGTGATAAAATCAATTTTGTAGTTGTTTCTTTGTATGTGGATAATTTGCTGGTTATAGGAAGCAATGAAGAACTTGTGAGAAAGTTTAAAGAAGATATGAAGCAAACCTTTAAGATGACAGATTTGGGAGAGATGGCTTACTTCCTAGGAATAGAAATAAAACAGAACAATGGGAAGTGTTTATCTGTCAAAAGAAGTATGCTAAGGAGATTCTGAAAAAAATTTAAAATGGATGCATGCAAGAGTGTAGATACTCTAATGTGTCAAAAGCAGAAGTTGAGTAAGGAAGATGAAGCTGAGAAGGTTGATGAAACCTTCTACAGAAGTCTAGTAGGTTGCCTGATGTATCTAACAGCTACAAGGCCCGTATCTTATACTCTGTAAGTCTATTATCCAGATTCACAAATTGTGCAACTGAAACACATTTTTCAACTGCTAAAAGAGTCCTTAGATATGTGAGAAGGACACTAGATTATGGAATCAGATTTTGTGCAAACCAAGACTGTGTTCTGCAGGGCTATTCTAATAGTGATTGGGGAGGTTCACGTGATGATATGAAAAGTACTTCAGGTTATTGTTTTAAGTTTGGTTTATGAGTGTTTTCTTGGTGTTCCAAGAAGAAGAATATAGTGGCACAATCTATAGTAGAAGCTAAATTTATTGCAGCTGCTGTTGCTGCACATCAGGCTTTGTGGTTAAGAAAAATGTTAGTGGATTTGAATTTGAAGTAAGAAGGATGCACAAAAGTGTTTGTTGATAATCAAGATGCAATTGCTAACTCTCATAATCTTATTTTTTATGAGAAAACTAAGCACTTCAATATCAAGTTATTTTTTCTTAGAGAAGCGCAGAAAAAAGGCTTAGTTGGTTTGAAATATTGCAAATTTGATCTTCAACTAGCTGACATATTTACAAAGCCTTTTCTAAGAAACAAGTTTGAGTTTCTTAGAGAGAAACTTGGAGTTTGCAGCAACCAAAGCAAGGAGGAGTGTTGAAGTTATGCTTTAGCTGCTGCAACATTATCCAAGCTGGAATTTTACGTATATTTTCTTTAGATGTTTGACTGTTCCACATAATTTGTTGATTTTTAGGAAGTTGTTGATCATGGAAATGTATTCCATGTAGTGCCTTATTTTTATATGTTGATCATGGAAATGTGTTCCATGTAATGCCTTGTTTTTCTCATTTCTTCAGTTACTATTTTTTGCTGTATTTAAACATTTTCTCAGACAAAATAAAGAGTAGAGACTTTACACAGCAAATTGCGCTGTTCTTTCTTGCTCTTATTGATCATTTGATCTTTTTAGTTTTTCTCATTCTTTTTAAAATCCCACATTCGATATTTTTGGAATTCCCTAAACAGTCAACAATGACTGAAAATTCACTTACACTTTTGTTCCTCCTGGAAATAGGGCACCATCCTCCTCCTCAGTTGAATGCTACTAGAACTACATTAAACTGTTGAAATCCAACCAGAAACAACAATGAATTAGTAGAGGTACTAGTTTCCTAAAGCCTTATGTACTTCCAACTATTAACTTTGAATACATTAGACTAGATAAGAAACTTTTGTGCACTAGAATTTAGCTGTAGCTCGACTGTCATAGGCTTGGCATAAATTTCCCCTGTCTTATGGTTCAGCAAATGGTGTGTAACAAATACATATACACAAAAGGAATAAGTGTTACCTTATTATGGTTCCAAATCTTGAGCATAGTTATACCATCATGAAGAGAATATTCAAACAGGCAATCTCTGGTAGGGATAGCACAATATTGGCATTGCAGAATAGAACCATCAGGTAAAAATAGGCTTTTGAGCAACTCAAAGTCGTGTTTTCCAATAGAATCACTCACATAATTAGCCCACCGGAAATAGCTCTTGAAGAAGCATGAAATTCCGCACAAGCATGAGTTGATTGAAACATATCTAAATCTGGGTGTATGAAATTCCCCGTCCATAGGCTGTTCTAATCATAGTGCACCAGTGAGAACCTTGTAGCCAAATGTTGCATGTGGATCTAAGATGGATCAGTGCACCAGAAATCATATCCTGCATTTATCATTATAACTATCTCCAGATGGAAAAGATGTTCATCGACATTGGCACAAAGAAAAAACCTTGACTTTGTGCATCCATTTTTAGTATTAACATCTCATCTTTTTGGAGTTCAGAAGGAAAAAGAGAACTTATCAATCTATGTTTCATTCTTCTGGTGTTGGTATTAGTTTTCTATACTCTTTGATGTTTCAGTATTGTAACAGATGCTTATGTTTGCAAGATTTCACCTTTGACTTCATAAAATATAAAAATAGTTAATTTGCAATACTTATTTTGGACTATGAAATTCTTGATGGTACAGTCATATGAACGTAAATGAATGGTGAACTAAACAAATCTTGGTAAATTGGTGAAATAATAAATTTATATAAAATATTACTGGTGAAAAGGGTTGTTCAACTCAACAGACTCTACAAACTTATCTCTACCCTATCACTATAACAAGTTTGAAATCAGGCATGATGGGGAAAGCAGATGTGGTAGTAGACTAGTTGATGTGTTTGGACTTGGGTGTAAAAATCATACAAAAACTAAGCACATTCACAATCAAGTTTAAATTAAAACATTCAACCCAAATCACACATATGAGCAAGCGTACTCATCATTAACCGAGCATACGGTTCAAACGAGTGTCGATCCTCAAGGAACAAGTAGACATTAATCACCTTTCTTTCATTGTTTAACCGACTCGATAAATTGAAAAAAAAATAAATAAATATAAAAATAAAATAAAATAAAAATAAAAATATATACATGTCAAGGATGTAGAATTATGCAATTCAAACCATTGTTTAGACAATCATGATCTTAAAGAACCCAACCATTATCATAACTAATCATTCTTTTGGCATCATGAAAGATTAAAGTAGACTTACTTCTTTCCCAATCCATGAACCCCTATCTTCTAGGTAACTTGGCATCACATACTCTGTCTCAACCAGTCTTACCCAAAAGATGTATTAACCACAATCCTTAATTCAAGTTCCATTCTCAGGCAAACTTAAAATATGAAATTAACTAATGAATCCATACTTTGGCAGACATCAATTAACCTTTAATTACTCTGTCCTTAGCAATTAACTCCATTCTCATTCAAGTTAAAAGACAACAAATATGAAATCAATAAATTGATACCATCAACCCTATTCTCAAGCAAGTTAATGGAAAACAATCAATTAATCTCGCAATCAACCCAAATAATTAAATACTAAGAGTAACAATCAATTAATCAAAAGATCAAATACCTCTAAAAATCATGAATATCTAGAACAATGTCAAATTACAATAAAATAATTAACACATCATTGTTCAAGAAAAAGAAAACAAAGTAAAAGAAAGCACTCATAGACAAGCCTCCTTCTTCTTCCTTTGAAGATCTTTTTGCACGACCCTCCTTAAATTGAAGAATTCCTCCTTTGATTGAGTGATTTTCTATGATGATCAATGAATTCTCTCATTTTCCTTGTGTTTTTCATTTATTTATAGGCTTAGGAAGTGCCTAAACTCATAGGTACAACGTTCTTAGACGAGTAGAAGTTGGAAGATACTAAAACTCTACAGATTATCAAAAATCGCGTAAAAAAAATCAAGCACCGCCTTAGCTTCAGGGCATAGCCAGCACCGCCTTGGCTCTCAGAACCGGTGCCGGTTGTGTTCTGCTTCTGTACTTGTTCGTCGATTTTTCTCCGAATTTCACATGATGAAGACCAGAATGCGGCCGACGCTGCCTTGACCCTTGGAGCTGGAACCGATTTGACTCTGTTTTGCTCTGTTTCACCAATTTTTTCATCACTTCAAAATTCGCGTCAATAGTGCATGGCCGGTGCCGGTTCTAGGGCCCTAGCCAGTGCCGCCTCTTCTCTATTTTGCGACGTTTTTGTTTCGTTTTACCCTAACAATTTGAAATAATGAATAAAATATATTTCCAAGGGTAAAATCTCAAATATGAAGGAGTATAACTAATTATTGAGCAAAATATATCACAAAAGAACCTCAAATAACTAGGAAAAATATGACTAATTTAGCCCCTATCATATTCCCCCACACTGAGCTCTTTGCTTGTCCTCAAGTAAAGTATCAAGAACAAGTAGAAAAACACAATGTTTAACTCACTCAATCAATTTCAAAACAATATCTTTAACGCTTTCTTCATTCAAGAACATAGAACACATGCTTACTATATCTTTCACAACCAATGCAAGACTTGTGTTAGTGATAAATGACTTAGTAGAACCATCTCAATACTTCACAATATCCTCAAACCATTTGAAAGAATTTAGTTCAAAAAGAATATGCATTCCATATGCTTATTTTTCATACACTCTCTCCACTAATTCGAAACAGATCATGATTCTACTTAGATCAAGTAGGACTTTTAAGCTTGTAATGTAAGGCTAAAGGCTTGTAATGTAGCTTATCAAATGAAGGATATTGGAGAATCAAATAGCAAAGAAATTGAGAGTTAGCAAGGAAAGCATAAACAAAAGGAATCAATAATTTCGAACTCTTCTTGCTCTCCTATTCCAAAAATCAATCAAACCATAATCTTATTCAGCAATTCCTATACACTTCAAGCAAATCCTGCATTTTTTCTCTTTTTCTCAACTCTTCTTTATTTTTTCTCACAAGATCACTCAATTTTCTAGCAATGGTGTTAATTACTTTGTACGAACTTAACTTTTACAGTTCAATCACCATCCCTTTTGTGATCTTTTCTTTTCTTCTTCTTTTACTTGTCTTTTCCTTCACTGCTGCTGTTTTTGTTTTCTTTTTCTTTCTTTTTCTTTTCTTTCTTTCTAGCAGCTTTTTGTTTTTCCTTTTTTTTTTCAATTCCTTTCTTTTCCTTTTCTCTCTTTTTCAACTTCTTTCTTTCATTCTTACTATTGCTTTTCTTTTCCCAACTCAACTCATTATTGATCTATGACTGAAAGACACAAGTCATGATCTTTATCCCAACATTCTTTCTCAACATTCTCATACATATACTTTCATCCATCAAGAGCATAAAATTTTGGAAAATTATTCAAACTCTTAGCACAAGCAATGGACAAAATATTGTGACGGGTTTTAAAGAAATAAATCAACAATTTAGACTCAAAATAAGCACTAAGGATGTTATGAAAATAGGTAGGCTTGAAAAGCTCAAACTATCCAAAGAAGGCCTATTACTGTCATCCCTAAGTTAAATCATGATTGACTTTCTTATTTCACCTCGAGAGGTATTCAAGTAAGTTCTAGAATGCTCCATGAATTTTAGTAGAAAAACAGGTTTAAGAACAATACAAAGCATTTGATCAAGAACTACTTCGTCCAAGTGAGTTCAAAAAGTCATGCATAAGCCATAAATGATCTAAAACATATGCTCTATAATCCATCATAAAGACATGAATTAAAAATATAGCTTGAAATCTCGAAGAAAATGCAGCAAAAGTTTTAAATTTTTTTCAAATTGCTCAAAATTTGCTCCTAAGAAGGCTAAAGTATGTATAGTAGTATAAGAAGACTTGTCAATCAAATCACTCCCCTACACTTAAACTAGACATTGTCCTCAATGGCCAAATAAATATAACAATGACTAAACAATGCCATGTGACCAAAAATATAAAAGAGAAGAGATAAGAAAAACAAACTTTCATTCATTTGGCAATATCTTGTACAAGATCTGAATGCTTGAAGAATGAGGCATTGCAACGTACCTGAAAAGAAAAATACAAAAGAGCACATCAAAGCATAAAAACTAGAAAAGAAAATAAAGCAAAAACAAAAGAAAGAAAATAGGACAAACTAAGGAAAGCAAAACTAACTAAAAAAATATTAAAAGTGAAAGGAAAAACAAGAGTGATCGAGAAAATGTAGACAAGCATCATCATCATCCTCATCATCATCAGCTGGTGTAGAGGTGCCTGCACCACTATGTGGCCCAAAAGAATGCTGCCGCAACTCGGCTAATTGCTGCTCCACAGTAGCTTGCTGTCTCGCCAAGTCATCCATAGTGCCCTGCAAGCGTAGAAGCACTGCAATTGGCTAATCGAGTCGCCCCAGCATGGTAGTCTCAAAGTCAGCCTGGGGTTGGGACTGAGAACTGCTAGCTCGTGCACGTGCTGGTGGTGGTGGTTGCTCCTCCTCCACTATAGGTGGCCTTACCTGATCGGGATGTCAGACATTGAAGGGAGTTAGCCACTTCTTTAACTCCTAGCTGTACTTGTACCCACAACTTATAAGAGTTTGCTCAGTAACCATATCATGCTCAGTGGTAGTCTCCATCAATTCTCCCTCAAGACTCACACTAAAGTCTTTTAGAATCTTCATTATAACCAAGGGAAAAATGAAGGCTTTTGTGGATAGACGGTGATGAACAACCTCCCTAATAGATTGGATGATCAAGGGTGCAAGAGGGATAGGTAATGTGTTCATCATCCGATGCAAAATATAAGTGTCAAAAAGTCTAGTATCATTGAAACCACTAGCACAGGGTACAACATTGAACCTAAACATATAGACTAGAGCTCTAAAGTTGGCTGCCAGATCATTGTTGGAATAGAAACTATTTGCTTGAAAGGCATTATACTTATCTAACCCTAGTGTGGCTCTAGTCCCGCTAATATCCCAATTTTGGTCAGAAAGGATCTTTTGATTATTCACATCTATTCCCTGCCAAGTATCGTCGTAAAAAACCTAGAAGAGATTAGCTAATTGGTTTTGAGTGATAACAATGGGGACTCTTTTCACTCTTGTTTCAATATGGGAAAGATGTTTATTGCCCTTATCAATCATGTTAGCATAGAATTCTTTAATAAGCACGGGACAATACTTCCCTTTCAATTGTACTATCGATCCCCATCCTAGCCTTCTAAACATCATACCCAATTTGAGTGCATGATCTAAGGTGGGTGAGAAAGTCCGTTCAACAATGATCTTATTAGATGCTCTCCTATTGTACCATTCCTCACAAGATGCATCTATAAACTCAGTAGGTCTAAGGGACAAAGGATCAATAGATGAAGGGGCTGAGGAAGAGGAAGTTCTTGCCCTTTTAGAAGACTGACCCCTTACTCTAGACATGGTCAAGTAAGGAATGGGGAGAATAGGAAGAGATAACAATTGAGCTCCAAGACTGAAAACGGGGTAACTACTCTTTCAAAAACACTACTCAAATCTCACTCAACCCTCAACCGATCTTACCATTCACAAAACCCAAACTCTTTCAATATATATCACCTCCCATCAACCAATTCAATCAATCACCACCAATCAATTCAACACAACCTGCATAATACATGTAACATTCCCTGTAAAGCATAAACGTGTTGAATATCTTTAATGCATGCAAATCGACATGATCATGGCACTAAACAACAATTCAAGTTCCATAGATAGTCATTATGCAATCATCACAAATAGCTATAATTCTAACCTTAACTATATGCATGAAGCCCCTAATGATCATATGCATGAATTAAGTATCAAAGAATCATTAACTCTTAATCTAGTTCAACTCATGAAGCTCAAAGAGTAATGCACAATTCAATCATAGCATACATAATCCCAATTTAAGGCAAAAAATGTCCCTAGAATTAGAAAAAAAATCATCTCCATCATTTTAACAGTACGAATTAAATAAAAATCATACCTTTGTGTTCTTGTATGCATGGGCAAGCAAAAGATGCAAGCTTTTTGTAAAAATCTAAGCTCCTTGCTTGTGGATTGAATGTGATGTTGTTATGAAAAACTGAAGAATTTGAGGATTTTGATCCGTAGGATCAACAAAAGAGAAATCAATACATGTTATAGACCTGTTTAGGAGTTGAAAAATCAAATTTTGGGAAGTGGGGGATGTGAAGCCGGCGCGGGCTTGAAAGAATTTGAGAAGGAGATTGGAGATTTTGAAGAAAAAGTGGCCAAAATGACCTTTAAGTTGCGCTTCACCCGACAGGAACCGGCGCCGGTCCTAGCTCTCTGAGCCAGCGCCGGCTTAGTTCTGTCCAGGGTTTCTCCAATTTATTTTTTTATAATCTTAATAAGAATGCAGAAAACACACTAATGCTGAATAATGCACTTGAATAAAAATAATCAATCAAAATGACAAAAATAAAAATTATCTCAATCATAGAAACTGGAAGAAAACGTAAAAATGCTTTAATGTTTTCCACGGCTGTGATCCCGTAGATTTTCCTCAGTATTCCCTGGTAGTGTCCCCGCTTGACTATCTCCAAGTAGTTTGGCTAACTGACCAATTTGGCTTTCCAAGTTGCACATGGAGGCCTCTAGATTCCTTGTTGTCGCATCGACCCCTTAGAACTTAGTCTCTGTTGTATTTACCAGTTGACCAATCAACTCTTTCAATGGTGACTTTGAAGATGTTGTATTATTGTTCATGAGGTTTTGGTTCCTTTGATTACCTCCAAAATTGAAAGAACCTTGCCTAGGTTGATTCCCATTGCTCCAAGAGAAATTAGGGTGATTTCTCTAACCAGGGTTATAGGTAGAACTATAAGGATTGTTACCTGATCGGACATTACCTGCAAAGGCTGCTTGTTCTGAAGTTTCTTAAAGTGACCCCATATTTTGGCATTCATGATTGGGGTGTCCTTCTCTACAGAAATTACAATTTACGTTTAAAACTTGGCATTGAGGCGTCACCATCTATTCTATCTTTTGGGTTAAGGCGTCCACCTTAGCCTCTAATGCTGCCACAACATCCACTTTGTGCACTCCTTACACACGAGTTCTAGACCTTGCACTTCCCCAAGAATAGTTATTGGAAGCTAAATTTTTAATAAGCTCAAAACCTGTTCCAGGTTCTTATGATTGATGGAACCCCCTGTAGAAGAGTCCACCACTTGCCGTGTTGCGAACATGAGGCTATTCAAGAAAATAAGCATTTGCATTTCTAGCTCAAATCCGTGGTGTGGGAATTTTCTTAACATCTCCTTAAATCGCTCCCAACTTTCATATAAAGGCACATAATCTAATTGTTGGAAGGCAAAGATTTCGTTCCTAAGTTTGACTGTCCTAGCTGGAGGAAAATATTTGGCAAAAAATTTTTCAGTTAGGGCATTCCAAGTAGTGATGGAACCTGTAGGTAAAGACTTCAACCAAGATTTAGCTCTATCTCTCAAGGAAAAAGGAAAAAGTCTTAACTTTATGGCATCTTCAGAAACACCATTCATTTTGAAAGTATCACAAATCTTAAGAAAACTAGCTAAGTGGGCATTGGGATCTTCTTTAGGTAGCCCATCAAATTGAACCATATTTTGCACAATTTGGATAATGTTGGGCTTTATTTCAAAATTGTTTGCATCTATCTTAGGTCTAGTGATACTCGAGCCTGTGCCCGAGATTGCGGGTTTCACAAAGTCATCCATAACCCTCCTATCAGCATTGTACTTTTGAGCACCATCCATCTCGATGATCAAGTTCCTCTAGATTGGCCGGTGAATCTTTGACAATGTCCTTTCGATTTCAGGGTCAAAATCGACTATCTCGCCTTCTAATTTTCAGGTTATGTACCAAGGATAACACCTAAGAAAATAAGAAGCAAGTTAGATAACAGAATTAATATCTAAAACAAAATTAAAAGGTTACAAAGTTAGTCAAAGTCAATAAGTTAGGGTAGGTTACAATAGTGTACAAGAATACATAAAATACAAAAGATAGCACCTTTTTGTGGAAAGAACAATCATACATAATTTACATATTTATATATTTACATATTTACATGGTTAAATCAACAAAATCTAAGCTTTCATGCTATTGTTTCCCGGCAACAGCGCAAAAACTTGATGTGTCCAGACTTGGGCGTAAAAATCATACAAAAACTAAGCACATTCCCAATCAAGTTTAAATTAAAACGTTCAATCCAAATCACACATATGAGCAAGTGTACTCATCATTAACCGAGCATAGGGTTCAAACGAGTGTCGATCCTCAAGGAACAAGTAGACATTAATCACCTTTCTTTCATTGTTTAACCGACTCGATAAAGTGAAAAAAAATAAATAAAAAAGAAAATAAAAGAAAATATAAATATAAATATATACATGTCAAGGATGTAGAATTATGCAATTCAAACCATCGTTTAGACAACCATGATCTTAAAGAACCCAACCATTATCATAACTTATCATTCTTTTGGCATCATGAAAGATTAAAGTAGACTCACTTCTTTCCCAATCCATGAACCCCTATCTTCTAGGTAACTTGGCATCAAATACTCTATCTCAACCAGTCTTACCCAAAAGATGCATTAACCACAATCCTTAATTCAAGTTCCATTCCCAAGCAAACTTAAAACATGAAATTAACTAATGAATCCATACTCTGGCAGACATCAATTAACCTTTGATTACTCTGTCCTTAGCAATTAACCCCATTCTCATGCAAGTTAAAAGACAACAAATATGAAATCAATAAATTGACACCATCAACCCTATTCTCAAGCAAGTTAATGGAAAACAATCAATTAATCTCACAATCAACCCAGGTAATTAAATACCAAGAGTAATAATCAATTAATCAAAAGATCAAATACCTCTAGAAATCATGAATATCTAGAACAATGTCAAATTACAATAAAACCATTAACACATCATTGTTCAAGAAAAAGAAAATAAAATAAACGAAAGCACTCATAGACAAGCCTCCTTTTTCTTCCTTTAAAGATCTTTTTGCACAACCCTCCTTGAATTGAAGAATTCCTCCTTTGATTGAGTGATTTTCTATGATGATCAATGAATTCTCTCATTTCCCTTGTGTTTTTCATCTATTTATAGGCTTAGGAAGTGCCTAAACTCGTAGGTACAGTGTTCTTGGCCGAGTAGAAGTTGGAAGATACTAAAACTCTACAGATTACCAAAAATCGTGTAGAAAAAATCAAGCACCGCCTTAGCTTCAGGGCACAGTCGGCGCCTCCTTGGCTCTCGGAGCTGGCACTGGTTGTGTTCTGCTTCTCTACTTGTTCGCCGATTTTTCTCCGAATTTCACGTGATGAAGACCAGAATGCAGTTGGCGCCGCCTTGACTCTTGGAGCTGGTGCCGGTTTGACTCTGTTTTGCTCTGTTTCACCAATTTTTTCGTCGCTTCGAAGATCGCGTCTACAGTGCATGGCCGGCGCCGGTTCTAGGGCCCTAGCCGACACCACCTCTCCTCTGTTTTGCGACGTTTTTATTTCATTTTATCCTAAAAATCTGGAATAATGAACAAAATTCATTTTCAATGTTAAAATCTCAAATATGAAGGAATATAACTAGTTATTGAACAAAATATATTACAAAAGAACCTCAAATAATTAGGAAAAGTATGACTAATTTAGCCCCTATCACTAGTTGGCAACTCTGAACTACGTGCGGAGTGTGTATTAACTAAAAGTTACATATTTAATTTTTAATAGAGAATAATGAAGAATATTTCAATTCAATATAAAACTTCCATTAATTCAAATTTATGAAAGAATATACCACAAAACCATGAAAAGCTCAGAGAATAAAACGAAGGTTAGTGTCCTCAAACTGCTGCTCGACCTATGAATGATCTCTACAGAGACTTAACATATCCAGAATTGACTTATATTGGAGAGTAAATAGAGGTAATATATTTGATTTCATTCTGTTGTAAGCTCAAAACTGATAGAAGCTTAAGGAGTGAAAAGTCAAACTGGTACTCTGCCTAGTGTGAAAAGAGAACATTGCATAACTACTCAACATAGGAACTGAATTGAGCTCTTTCTTATAGATTAGAATGGCAAACTAATAAATGTCCTATTATAAATCAAATAATCATCAGTAATAGTAGTTGACAGTAGTTAAGGGAAAAATAATAAGAAATGATGTATAAAGTTTCGAAGAAAGCAACGGGGACATACAATTCTTGTAAACTGAGCTACTTAGATTAGCAAACTCTTCACATTCATCTTGCAAGCAGCACCAAACTGAACTCATGATACCAGTTACAACCTATGTTAAACCCACAGTATTTTTCCAACACAATGTCATCAACAAGTTATAAACCTGATAGTGGTAGCCATGAAGACAAGAAAAGGGACAATGACAAAGGACCTTAAGCTCGTAGAAGTGATGTGGCTTCATGAACTAGCACCCTCTCTCTCTCTTTCTTTGTCTGAGAAACAATCCTTGTACCCTTTCTTCTCTTGAACAGAACAAAGGCAAATGCACAGATCACCTACACAGAAGCAAAGAAAAAAGTATGCACTTAGAAACGTAAATGAAAATAATTGGCAATGCCATCCTTTAAGCATTTGGAAATTTGTATTCGACTAGTTACAATTAGCCACCCATATCAGAGATGATCAGACATAACTCATCTATATCAGAGCTGATCAGACACCACTTTGGTGTAGAACAAAATGTGTAAAAATTGAATCTTTTTCTGCCAAGGTTCAACATAAATGAATTTCCACGTTTGAAGAAGTGAGATTAGAGAATGAATTCAGAAGAACAATGGACAAATTTTGTTGGAATATTTCAAATGGATAAGATAAAGCATAGCAACAGTTTTGACCTTTTCTCAAGCTGCTCATGACTAAGCAATACTCTATCATATGTGCACGTTCGTGATGCCGAGTATTTCTCTATATTTGCACGTTGGTTGACCAAGTTTTTTTGCAACACCCTTTGGATCCTAGATTTCTCTCATTTGAACAGTGCAAGGCTTTCAAAACTTGCCTATAAATAGAGAGCTTTCCCATGCAAACAACACTTACTGAAAAAAAAAAAAAAAGCTTTCTTCACACTCTACAAACTCTCTTATGCACATCCTTCCTCTTCTTCTTTTGAGATAGCTGGGTTATTTCATTTATTAGGTTTTGTTGTTCCTATATCCTATTTTCATGAATGGACTTGTTTAATCCTAGTAGGACTACTGAAATAGTCATTTTGAACAGTTTTATAATGACTAAAGACATTGTTCTATTTCTATTTTCTTAAAATTTTCTTATATTCTAAAGGATTATGGCTTCATCTAACACTCTTACTACTACTTGAAAAATAAGAAGTAGAAGAGAAGTAAATGAATCCCACACCCAACATAGGGTGAGATAAGTTCTATTTATAATGAATCTGAGTTAGCTACAATGGACTAACTAAAGTAGCAAAAATACAGCAACTAGTAAACTACTGTCCCATAAACTAGGCTGCTTCCTAAAGACTAGGAAGTAATAACATAACTAATTTAAACTAATTTGAATATTTCAACAGCCTCCCTCAATCTCAACCTTTTTTAGAAAGTTGAGATTGCGACGAAAGCTTGTGAAAAATTGAACAGCTAATAGTTTTGTGAATATATCAGCAACCTGGTCTTGTGATGAAATAAATCTAATGTCTAGCATCTTACGCGCCACTCTTTCACAGATAAAGTGAAAATCTACTTCAATGTGTTTTGTGCGAGCATGAAACACTAAATTTGCTGAAAGATAGGTTGTTCCCAAATTATCATACCATAGGCACGGTGGCCTTGACTAGAATACTCCCAATTCACCAAGTAAGGACTAAATCCAAAGAATCTCCATTGTAGCATTAGCTAGAGCCTTATACTTTGATTCAGTGCTTGATCTTGAGATAGAAGCCTGCTTGCAAGAGCCCTATGAGATAAGATTGCTGCTAAAATATACAGCGAATCCACTGGTTGACCTATGGTCATCTGAGCACCCAACCCAATTTGCGTCTGAGAAGGCGGCAACAAGAGTAGTACATGATTTTCTAATTTCAAGACCAAATTCACAAGGAAAACTTCAGATAACATAGGATGCATTTTACAACTGCCCAATGCATATCAGTGGGAGATTGTAAGAATTGACACACCTTCTTGACTAAATAAGATATGTCAGGTCTACTGAGTGTCAAATATTATAAGGCACCAACAATTCTTCTATATCTTGTAGCTTCAGTGGTGAATAGAGCAGTAACTTGAGTTTTGGATAGCTTATCTGTGGCTGCCATGGGAGTGACTATCACTTTACAATTCTCCATGTTAGCCCGTCTAAGTAAATCACCAATGTGTTTGCGTTGTGTCAACATAATTCCATCTCTTGTCTTTGTCACTTCAATGCCAAGAAAATAATACAAACTGCCAAGGTCTTTAATAACTAAGTCCCTATGAAGTTGTCGAATTAACTCATCTGTAGGTTGAGCAGAAGGACTGACAACTATTATATCATCAACATAGATGAGCATGTAAATAGTCTTTTCACCATGACTGTATATAAATAATGATGTATCAACTTTCGATGGAACAAAACCAAGATCTTGTAATTTTAAACCGAGCCTTGAATACTAAGCTTAAGGCACTTGCTTAAGCCCATACAAGGCTTTATCCAGTTTGCAAATATGATGTGGAAAACAAGAGTTCTCATAGCCAAGAGGTTTCTCAATGTAAATAACTTCTTCCAAAATACTATGAATAAAAGCATTTTATACATCTAGTTGTCGAAGATTTCACCTTCTAGAGATTGCAATAGAAAGAACAAGCCAAACTATAGCCGGTTTCACTACAGGACTAAATGTATCTTCATAGTCAATACCGTACCTTTACTTGAACCCTTTAGTTACTAAACAGACTGTGTAATGATCCACAGTGCCATCTGGTTTCCTTTTTAACTTGAACACCCATTTGCAATCAATAATGTTTAGTCCTTGCTTAAGGGGAACAAGATGCTACGTTTTGTTCTTCAGAAGAGCTGCATACTCAACATCCATTGCTTGGCGCCAATTTTGACCTTGCATTGCTTCAATATGACAGGTGGGTTCATTTGTTGTTGTAGCAGAGAATGGCCTATGTTCTGTTAGGTATCAAACAGTCTCATCAGTATATTGATTTAGCTTATGTATATTATCTTGTAGTTGTGTACGCATGCCATGCCGAAGTGGCAGTGTTTCCTGAATAGAAGTGGCACTTGCAAGATCAGAAGCACCAGAAGCTACGGAAGGATCAGAAGCCTCAAAAGTAGAAATAGAAGATATATAGTTGTCTCCCCTCACATGGTCAATCCCATGAGTAGTATGACTAGAGGATGTCAGGATTTGTTGTGATAAATTAGGATGAGTATGCAAGGAAGGAAGAACAGTAGGAATATTATTGAAGTCTACCGAAAATGATTGAGAAATATTTTCTTGTGAAAAATGAAAAACATATTCATTGAAGATAACATCACAAGAAAGGTATATTCTACCAGTAGACGTGTGAAGACATTTGTACCCTCTCAACAATGTGTGTTTCTTGTTGTAAAACACACATTGTTGAGACCGAAACTGTAACTTATAAGCATTATAAGGACGTAAATTTGGCCAACAAGCAGAACCAAAAGTTTTTAAGAAGGTGTAATCTAGTTTGGAACTAAGGAGTCATTCTAGAGGTGTAGAGTAGTTTATAATACGACTTGGTAACCGGTTAATGAGAAAACAAGCAGTCTGAAAAGCCTCATCCCAAAATTTAATAGGTATATAAGATTGAGCAGGAAGAGCTAGGCCGACCTCAACAATATGCCTATGTTTTCTCTTAGCTACACCATTTTTCTGATGAGTATAAGGACAAGAGACATGGTGCTGAATTCCAATTTGCTAGAAAAATTTATGAAGTTTTTAATATTCTCCCCCTCAATCAGTTTGAACATAAACAATTCTTTTGTTAAGGAATCATTCAACATGTTTTTGAAAGCTAGGAAAAATATGTTCAACATCTTATTTGCATTTGAGAAGATACATCTAAGTAAATTTACTAAAATCATCAATAAAACTCACATAATATTTATATCCTTCAACTGAAGGCAAAGAAGGACCCTATAAATTAGAGAATATAAGTTCAAGAGGGGAAGAAGAAATACTAGAAGAAGATGAAAAAGGTAATTGATGACTTTTGGCTTGTTGGCATGCATTACAATCTGATATATGATTTTTATTTGGTAATGTAGGAAGTTGTTTGAAGAACTAGCTGAACAATTAAAGGTGAAGGATGACCAAGTTAGTGGTGCCACAAATCTTGTGAAGTCTTAGTACTGGTAAAGACAACCTAATTTAT
The DNA here is from genome assembly GCA_026120185.1 of Voacanga thouarsii. Lineage (NCBI taxonomy): Eukaryota > Viridiplantae > Streptophyta > Magnoliopsida > Gentianales > Apocynaceae > Voacanga > Voacanga thouarsii. Next base: position 6,667,713 of record JANUWF010001783.1, read on the forward strand.
TGTGAGATGATGGCATTGGATACAAGCTTTCTTCACACTTGCCTCAAAAAAGAATGTTCCTCGTGACCCGATCCTTTACAAGAAAATAGTTGGGATGGTATTCAAGATAAACATTATTATCAGAAGTAAGGCGATGGACATAAACAAGATTTCTGGTTATATTCAGAACATGCAAGATATTGGCTAAGTTAAGAGATTGAGTAGAAGTAGGAAATTGAGAGTGACCAATGTGTTTAATAGACAAACCTGAGCCATTAGCTACTTGCACTTGAGCCTTGCCGTGGTACTTTTCTCAGACGAAAAGTTTGTCAAGATCACTAGTGATATGATCCGTTGCACCCGTGTCTGTGTACCAATTTGGATCAACAGCATGGGAGGGAGTAGTGATAGTTGCACCAATATGATTTTCAACATCTTGATAGGAATGATCAAACCAATGGTAGCACTTTAATGTAGTGTGCCCAACCTTGCCACAAATTTGGCACAGAGGCCTACTTGTAATCTAAAATGAATAATTACCAGTAGAGTTGTTACCTTTGTTAGAATTCTGTCTGCTACATCCACGACCTCTACCTCGTGGAATAGAATGGCCTCCTCGGTTGTTGCATGAAACGTTGTTGGCAGAGGATGCTGAGAACTAATAAGAGCTATTTTGATGCTCTATACACATTTAATGAATTAACAAATATGCATAGAGATCAGTAAGTGAAATAGGATTAGTCCTTGTAGTAATAGAGGTGACTAATGCATCACATTTTGAATCCAGTCTAGAAAGCATGTATGAGATTATCTCTTCTTCTTGAAGAGGTTGGCCTATGGCTTATCATGTGTCTGTAAGACTTTTTACTTTGTTGTAATAATCAGTGACAGAGAAACCCTTTTTTTGTATAGTTGATAGCTGCAATATGATTTGCACTATCCTAGCCTTGGGACTTGAAGAAAACATCTGCTCTAATGCAAACCAACCTTCAGTAGAAGTAGTGAGGAGCAGTACCTAGGCTAGAACTTATTCTGAAAATGAAGACAGAAGGGCACCCAACACCATTTGATCTTGCTCTAACCATGTGTGATAAGCTGGATTTGGTGCTTGTAGTGCACCCGAGTCTGTTGCCTACGTGATAGTCTTAGGCGGGCAATCAGTTCTGTCATTGACATAACCAAAAAGTTGCTGGCTTCTCAGATACAGCATAAATTGAGCCTTCCATAGCAAATAATTACTGCGGGTAAGTTTTATATTAATGAGGTGAGCAAAGGTGGGAGTGGGCAACAATCCTAGAGTAGAATTGTTAGAAGAAGTATTGATAGTGGAGCTATTGGAAGAACTTGATGATGTTATTGTTGCTATTGGAAGAGATGGCTCTAATAACATGAAAAATAAGAAGTAGAAGAGAAGTAAATGAATCCCACACCCAACATAGGGAGAGATAAGTTCTATTTATAACGTATCTGAGTTATCTACAATGGGCTAACTGAAGTAGTAAAAATACAACAACTAGTAAACTACTGTTCTATAAACTAGGTTGCTTCCTAAAAACTAGGAAGCAATTACAAAACTGATTTAAACTAATTTGAATATTTCAACACTACCCACGTTCCTGTTAACGGAGATATTTTTGCAACCTCTATGACTACTATAGCTTCAACACAACCAATTATTATGCCACCGATCAGAGTACCGCTTCCGGTCACATACACCAAGTCATTTTTGGATGTCTCCAACATTAAAATTTTTGTTGAACAAAATTTTAAAAGATGGCAAGAACGAATCTACTCTTTACTTGACCTTCATGGAGTTGCAGATGCACTAACCTAGCCCAGACATCTACCAACTTCTGAATCAAAAATTCAAGAAGCATGGGTTGATGCAAAAAAGGTTTTTAGACATACTATTTTACAAACTTTATCTAACAATTTGTTTGATATTTATGCATCCTACAAAGAGTCAAGATATATTAGGGACTCTCTTATCAAACAATACACGGCAGAAGGCGCTCCCAAACAAAAGTTTGTAGTTGAAAATTTCTATCAGTGATAAAAGACTAGTGATAAGGAGATAAAAATACAAATTAATAAGTATAAAAAATTGGTAAAATGACTCAAATCTGAAGAGATAATGTTGCCAAAAAAATTCATTGTAGATATATTAATTGAAAAGTTAACAGAAACTTAGAATGATTACAAGAATAGTTTGAAACACAAGCACAAGTCTCTCTCATTGGATGAGCTCGTGACATCCTGATCGAGGACACCAATAAGAAGGAAGCTAATGTTGGCAAAGTAAAAAAGATCACATTAAAGCAAAATCTGGTACAAGATAATTCTTCCAAAAGGTACGATAATAAATCTCAAGATTACAAACCCAAAATTTCTAATTTCAACTTCAAGAAAAAGAAAATTCTTGTTTTATTGTAGAAAACTAGGATATCATGCACCACAATGTAAGAAAAGAGTGAGAAATGACAATCCTCCTAAACCAAAAAGCCAATATGTTTAAAGGAGATGATGTAATTGTTGTTGTCATTTCCCAAATGAACATTGTGGTAAATGTTAAAGAATGGATAGTAGACTTTGGGACTGTTGGAAAGTATACCCTCAAATACTATGTATTCTATGTAAATATATTGCAATAAAATATTTATTCATTCAATTTAGTTTGTGTCTTACATTATTGCACATTTAAGATCCAAGTATGACAAGTAATGGTTTATGTGTTGAGTCATTCTTTATAGTAAGGTATAGACCATAGATACTTATCATACAAGTAAAATTAAGTTCTTAGTCGTTTAATGGAATTGGGCATTTCATCAGGGTAAGACTATTATGCCATGAGTTCTAATAAGGAGTGGTTTACCTTGAATCAGTGAGTAGTTCACTCACAACACTGGCATAAGTGTATTTCGAATACGTAGAATTGGACCTGAAGTAGTAGTCTCTTATAAAGCACTATGATTATAGAGACTGGACTATTACTGCTACAGCATGGACGAATACCTTCATACTTGAATATGAGTTGGTGGTTTGACGAAGCTAAGGTTTTATACTTTGATATATGTTGGATGAGATTTCTTTTGTGAGATTAATATCCTTGTATATTGGATATATTACTCTAATTAGTTAAAACGGACTTATGCAACAGAGATTCTATACTTCACTTAGCGAAGTTAAATTACCCCTTGTGATTGTCCAGAATAATCTAATAATCTAGGGCCCTGGGAACGCAACTCTAGAATGTGCGCTTTTGGGTAGCTTCCAATGATAAGCAAGTACATTCAAGTAAGTCATGAATTATTGAATTAGAGATCTAAGGATGGTAAATATCTTTGAAATGGGTGTTAGTACATTTATCATGTCTTATTGATGGATGTTATATAGAGGGGTATTTCCATCATTCACCTGTAGGTCGGAGACATTGCTTTTGCAATATTATTTTTGGGGTCAATATTTCTATATGGTAAGTAGTAAAATGTAAGGGTATTTTGATTATTTTACTAGTAATGAATAATATGTCTCTTGGCCCTCGGAGTAGCTCAAGTTACCTTAGTGTTGTTTAGACACAATTTGGGCTTGATGGATAATTATTTGGAAGAAAAATAAAAAATTTTTAAGAGTCTAATTATAATTGATTAATTAGTCATAGGTTTTAATAAGGCCCAAAAAAGGTAATCAATTAATTAAGAAGATAGGGTTGGAATAAATTAATTAATTAGGCTGATATTAAACGTAATAAAAATAGAGGAAGCCATGCATATAGTGAAAATAAACCCAGAAAAACAAAAACATAGTGCAGTGGAAGGTCTAAAGTTATACCTTTGCGTGTCCTTGGTCTGTTGGCTAAGAAAACGAGATCCTAACCATTGGAATGGCTACTTGTATTGACGATGATTCTGGCAAAAACCAGTGATCCTTCAGCTTTTTCTTGGCATGTACGCGAAGTTTTTTGCTTCCTAAATGTTCCTTCGCCCAATCTGTGTTGGTGAAACAACCTAGGAGAGGAAAGGTCCTTCGTGATCATTTGCTATTAGTTAATGAAGACAAGAAGATGAAAGATGAAGAAGAGAAAACAAGAGAGAAGAGAGCTTGGCAGAGAATAGATCTATGCATTTCGTGTGCCTTCAGTGTTGAGAGAAAAACAATGAGAATCCCCACTATTCACTTAACAAGATAACCAAAACATCGATGTTTAATATTTCAAAACATTCAGAGATTATCTGTTTGGTATCTCAGGCTCATATCGTATACAGCGCAGTGAAAAATAAAACGAGATACCCTCCCAGGACCCATCTATGTGTGGAAAACAAGACATAATGATAATAAAGATAACAGCTTTTACCTTTGGGTGATCGTCCGAAGAACAAAATTGATCTTTTTCAAGTCGAGGCGCGATCCAACAATCCTCTTATGCAAACTCCACGAGAGTTGGACGTCTAACCACTGTAATCACAGTGTGTGATTATCTCTAATAGTAATCCACACAGAGGAATACTCAAGCTCTAAAGTTTCCTGTGCTAGTAGAAAAAGATGGCGGCTAGGCCTGTTTTCATTTTCAACAAAACGAGAGAGAGAGAGAGAGAGAGAGAGAGAGAGAGAGAGAAAGAAAGAGAGATTTGTTTTTGTGCCTCCTATTTTCGTGTGAATTACCCTTTGATTAGGGTTTTGAGCATATCCAATATATGTTCCAAAATCCACCAAAAATCTGAAATTCTAAAACAATTAGAATTTCCTAATTGTAATTTGGAAACATCAACTTCCCATAATTATAACTTGGACCACAAATTATAACTAATTATAAGTTGTCCATAACAACTTCTCTTTCTCGCAATTAACCCCACTATGTTATCAAATAATATCTTGAGTATATAATCATCTATTGTGTGTGACCTATTAGGTTTCCCAGTCAATTGGTAGAGAACATAAATTAATCCAAACGTCTTTGAGATTAATAATCCATAAATAATTAAAATTAATCCTATTAATTCTAATCATGATTGGTTTATTAATTTATCAATTAATAAACCCATATTTCCAGATTATGAGCAGTATCTAGCAACACATCATGACCACCTAAGTGTCCAGAAAGTCAAGTGGCTTGACATGAACCCTTCAATAACAAATTTCAGTGCAATTAACTCCTTTCACCATATAATATCTCATTCGATTTGGAGTACGGAATTAGTACCAACTCCCTTCAGAATTAATTTTGGCCCAAATACAATAGTACTTGTACCAGGAACCCAATACTCTACATGTGTATCAATTAGAACTGTTTCCAATACACAATCACCTTGGCCAAGGACTTTCCGAGTAGTAATTCCTACAAGTGACCGTGAGATATTCGCCCATACTATTAGGAGTGGTAAATCCTTTATTGACCCTCTCAACTACTTTCGTTTACCTCATAATGTACCCAATATCCATCTCATAGGCGGCCCTCGATCAAACTCCGGAGATTGGAATCAAAGTACAAAGTTTAGCAAACAAAGTACATTAGAGATCTCAAGTCTAAGGATACTTGCACGTTTGCTATATTGAGATTATATCACTGGAACTAAATAGTTATCCATGTAATTATCTCAAAGCTAGGTTATCCAATAAACTTGTTCCATTAACAAGCATCCATGTGTTAACTTTGAGTATCGCAATACTTACGATTATGAGAACCACGCCTAATCAAATCAAGAAGTCTAACACATGCTAGTCTTAATGCATTAATGATGTCCTGTCTCATTAATACTATGACTAGGGACTATTTAAGTACTAACACCATCCAGTGTAGTAGGAATCTTATATCATAATCTCTATCATGATTTTCTTAACACAGTGTTGTACTAGGAACTTTATCGAACAATTATATTACTTACAGTAAACAAAAGAAACTGCAAGATAAATAATGTCTTTTATTAAAATAAAATGTGTCATATACAATGTACAAGTGATTGCCTCTAGGGCACAACACTAACAAACTCCCACTTGCACTAGAGCTAATCATTCATGTATCTAATACCGAATGACTCAATATGACAATCATATTTCTTTTGGGATAGTGCTTTCAGTAGCAGGTCAACTATGTTCTCATTCGTGGGAACTCTCTCTATCTTTATTTCCTTAGCTGATTTAGAAGCAGCTATGTACTCAACTTTTATGGCAAAGTTGGCAATAGTCTCTTGTTTGGAACCTTTCCAACTTATTACGCCTCTGCACAACGTAAATACGTAGCCAAATTGTGATTTGAAATCATTTTTGCCAAATTCAAAACTGGCATTAGTATACCTATGATGCGTATAGATTTAGGAATAAAAATTATATAAAAAATAAGCACATTCCCAATCAAGTTTACATTAAAACGTTAAACCTAAATTACACATATGAGCAAGCATACTCATCATTAACATAGCATATGGTTCAAACGAGTATCGGTCCTCAAAGAACAAGTATACATTAATCACCATTCATTCATTGTTTAACCGACTCAATAAAGTGAAAACGAAATAAACGAAATAAAAAAAAATAAAATAAAATATATACATGTCAAGGATGGAGAATTATGTAACTCAAACCGTTATTTAGACAACCATGATCTTAAAGTATCCAACCCTTATCATAACTAATTATTCTCTTAGCATCATGAAGGATTAAAGTAGACTCACTTCTTTCCTAATCCATAAAATCACTATCTTCTAGACAAATTAGCATCACATAGTCTGTCTCAACTAAGTCGCCCAAAAGATGCATTAAATACAATTTTTTATTAAGTTTTCATACTCTGGCAAACTTAAAACATGAAATTAACCAATGAATCCATATTCTGGTAGACATAAATTAACCTTTAATTACCTTGTTCTTAGCAATTAACCCATTTCCCAAGTTAAAAGACAACACATATGAAATTAATCAAATTGAAACCTCCATTAACCCCTTTCCCAAGCAAGTCAATGGAAAGAAACAATCAATCAATCTTATAATCACCCCAAGTAATTAAATACCAAGAGTAACAATCAATTAATCAAAAGATCAAACAACTCTAAAAATTATGAATATCTAAAACAATGTCGAATTACAATAAAACAATAAACATATTATTGTTCAAAAAAAGAAAACAAAGTAAAAGAAAGCACTCATAGACAAGCTTCCTTCTTCTTCTTTTGAAGACTTTCTTGCACAACCCTCCTTGAATTGAAGAATTCCTCCTTTGATTTGAGTGATTTTCTATGATGATCAATGAATTCTCCTCTTTTTTCCCTTGTATTTTCTGTCTATTTATGGGAAGTGCCTAAACTCGTTGGTGTAATGTTCTTGGCCGAGTAGAAGTTGGAAGATACTAAAACTCCACAGATTACCAAAAACTGCATAGAAAAATCAAAATCTTGCCTTTACTTCAGGGCACAGCCGGTGCCGTCTTGGCTCTCGGAACCGGCGCTGGTTGTTTCTGGTTCTCCACTCGTTCGCCGATTTTTCCTTAAATTCTGGACAATGTATTCCAGAATGCAGCCGGCGCCGCCTTAGCTACTGGAGCCGGCATCGGTTCCACTCTGTCCTACGCTGTTTCACCAATTTTTTGTTGTCTCAAAGTTCGTACAACCAGTGCATGGCCGGCGCCGGTTCCTCTGTCCTAGCCAACACTGCCTCTAATTTGTTTCGTGACGTTTTTAATTCGTTTTACCCCAAAAATCTAAAATAATGAACAAAATATCTTTCCAAGGTTAAAATCTCAAATATGAAGGAATATGACTAGTTATTGAATAAAATGTATCACAAAAGAACCTCAAATAACTAGAAAAAATATGACTAATTTAGCCCCTATCAACCCGTTTATTTTCAAATAACCTTCTCCATATACTAAGAACGTATCATTAGTCCTTCGTAAGTACTTAAGGATGTTCTTTATAGCCGCCCAATGACCCTCACCAGGGTCAAATTGGTATCTGCTCATTAAACTGAGAGCACAAGATACATCGGGCCTAATACATATCATAGCGTACATGATAGATCCAACTGCCGAGGCATATGGAATCTTACTCATGTGTTCCCTTTCAACTTGTATCTTGGGAGATATCGGCTTTGAAAGACCTACACCATGTGACATGGGTAAGAATCCCCTTTTGGATTGATCCATGCTAAACCACTTTAACACTTTATCTATGTATGTAGACTGCAAAAGACCTAGCAACCTTTTGGATCTATCCCTATAAATCCTTATTCCAAGAATATAGGTTTCTTCACCAAAGTCTTTTATGGAGAATTATTTGGACAACCAAATTTTAACCGTTTGCAAGACAGGTATATTATTTCCTATTAGCAATATGTCATCTACATAAAGTAATAAGAAAACAATTGCACTCCTACTAACCTTCTTGTATACACAAGGCTCATCCATGTTTTGAATGAAACCAAACTCTTTGACTGTTTCATCAAAATAGATGTTCCAACTCCTAGAAGCTTGTTTAAGTCCATAAATGGACCTTTGCAACTTACACACCTTTATGCCATCACTGGATGTGAAGCCCTGAGGTTCTGTCATATACACTTCCTCAGTCAGATTTTCGATTAAGAAAGCTATTTTCACATCCATTTGTCAAATCTCATAATCATAATGAGCAGTAATGGCTAGGAGTATCCTGATGGATTTTAACACGGCTACTGGCAAGAAAGTTTCGTCATAATCAATACCATGTTGTTGACAATAACCTTTCACCACTAGACGTGCTTTATGTTAGTGTTGTGCCCTAGAGGCAATCAATTGTATATTATATATGACATATTTTATTTTAATAAAAGGCATTATTTATCTTATTGTTTCTTTTATTTACTTTAAGTAATATAACTATTCGATAAAGTCCCTTGTACAACACTATGTTAAGGAGATCATGATATGAGAATCCTATTGTTAGTATTGTGCCCTAGAGGCAATCACTTGTCATTGTATAAGATACATTTTATTTTAATAAAAGGCATTATTTATCTTACAGTTTCTTTTGTTTACTTTAAGTAATATAACTGTTCGATAAAGTCCCTAGTACAACACTGTGTTAAGGAAATTATGATAGAAATCATGATATGAGATTCCTACTACACTGGATGGTGTTAGTACTTAAATAGTCCCTAGTCATAGTATTAATAAGACAAGACATCATTAATGTGTTAAGACTAGCATGTGTTAGACTTCCTGATTTGATCAGGCGGTGGTTCTCATAACCATGAGTATTGAGATACTCAAAGTTAACACATGGATGCTTGTTAATGGAATAAGTTCATTGGATAACCTAGCTTTGAGATAATCACATGGATAACTATTTAGTGCCAATGATATAATCTCAATATAGCAAACGTGCAAGTATCCTTAGACTTGAGATCTCCAAGGTACTTTGTTTGCTGAGCCTTGTACTTTGATTCCAATCTCCGGAGCTTGATCGAGGGCCGCCTATGGGATGGATATTGGGTACATGGTGAGATAAAACGAAAGTAGTTGAGAGAGTCAATAAAGGATTCACCACTCCTAATAGTAGGGGCGAATATCCCACGGCCACTTGTAGGAATTGCTACTCGAAAGTCCTTGGCCAAGTCAATTGTGTATTGGAAACAGTTCCAATTGATACACATCTAGAGTAGTGGGTTCCTGGTACAAGTACTATTGTATTCGGGCCAGAATTAATTCTGGAGGGAGTTAGGACTAATTCTGTACTCCAAACCGAATGAGATATTGTATGGTGAAAGGAGTTGATTGCACTGAAGTTTGTTATTGAAGGGTTCATGTCAAGCCACTTGACTTCCTGGACACTTGGGTGGTCATGATGTGCTGCTAGATACCACTCATGATCTGAGAATATGGGTTTATTAATTGATGAATTAATAAATCAATCCTGATTAGAATTAATAGGATTAATTCTAATTAATTATGGATTATTAATCTCAAAGACGCTTGAATTAATTCATGTTCTCTACCAATTGACTGGGAAACCTAATAGGTCACACACAATAGAGGATTATATACTCAAGATGTTATTTGATAATAATATGGGGTTAATTGAGAGAAAGAAAAGTTATTGTGGACAAATTATAATTAGTTATAATTTGTGGTACAAGTTGTAATTGTTAGAACTTGATGTTTCCAATTACAAATAGGGAATTCTAATAGGATTAGAATTCTCAGTTTTGGGAAGGGAATTTCGTATGATATATAGTAGTTAATACCACATGAAAAATCCTAGCCAATAGCTGAAACACAACACACGATTCTCTCTTCCTTTGATCTCTCTTTCTCTCGTTTTTCTTCTTGAAAGAAAAACCCTAGCCGCCATTAATTTTTGCTAGCACAGAAATTTTGGTGCTTGAGTATTCCTCTGTGTGGATTACTATTAGAGATAATCACACACTGTGATTATAGTGGGTAGACGTTCAACTCACATGGAGGTTGATCACAAGGATTGCTGGATCGCGCCTCAACTTGAAGAAGAAAATTTTGTTCTTCGTATGATCACCCAAAGGTAAAAGCTGTTGTCTTTATTGTCATTATATCTTGTTTTCCACACATAGAAGAGTCCTGGGAGGGTATCTCGATTTATTTTCCACTGCGCCGTATAGGATACGAGCCTGAGATACCCAACAGCTACTACACTGGATGGTGTTAGTACTTAAATAGTCCCTAGTCATAGTATTAATGAGACAAGACATCATTAATGCATTAAGACTAGCATGTGTTAGACTTCTTGATTTGATCAGGCGGTGGTTCTCACAACCGTGAGTATTGAGATACTCAAAGTTAACACATGGATGCTTGTTAATGGAACAAGGATAACCTAGCGTTGAGATAATCACATGGATAACTATTTAGGGCTAATGATATAATCTCAATATAGCAAACATACAAGTATCCTTATATTTGAGATCTCTAAGGTACTTTGTTTGCTGAGCCTTGTATTTTGATTCCAATCTCCGGAGCTCGATCGAGGGTTGCCTATGGGAAGGATATTGGGTACATTGTGAAGTAAATGAAAGTAGTTGAGAGGGTCAATAAAGGATTCACCACTCTTAATAGTAGGGGCAAATATCTCACTACAACTTGTTGGAATTACTACTCGGAAAGTCCTTGGCCAAGACGATTGTGATTGGAAACAGTTCCAATTGATACACATCTAGAGTAGTGGGTTCTTGATACAAGTACTATTGTATTCGGGCCAGAATTAATTCTAGAAGGAGTTGGCACTAATTCCGTACTCTAAACCGAATGAGATTTTGTATGGTGAAAGGAGTTAATTGCACTGAAGTTTGTTATTGAAGGGTTCATGTCAAGCCACTTAACTTCCTGGACACTTGGGTGATCATGATGTGTTGCTAGATACCGCTTATGATATGGGAATATGGGTTTATTAATTGATGAATTAATAAACCATAATTAATTAGAATTAATAGGATTAATTCTAATTAATTATGGATTATTAATCTCAAAGACGTTTGGATTAATTCATGTTCTCTACCAATTGACTGAGAAACCTAATAGATCACACACAATAGAGGATTATATACTCAAGATGTTATTTGATAACATAGTGGGGTTAATTGGGAGAAAGAGAAGTTGTTATGGACAAATTATAATTAGTTATAATTTATGGTCCAAATTTTAATTGTGAGAACTTGATGTTTTCAATTACAATTAGGGAATTCTAATAGGATTAGAATTCTAAATTTTAGTAGGATTTTTCGGTTATATATATGATATAATCGAAACCCTAGCTGAGGTTGGATCAACGGACACTCTAGGCAACATACAACCTTCGTTCTTCTCTCTTTCTCATTTTGCTAAAAACATGGAGAAGCACTAGCCACCATCTTTTTCTGCTAGCACAGGAAATTTTGGTGCTTGAGTATTCCTCTGTGTGGATTACTATTAGAGATAATCACACACTATGATTATAGTGGTTAGACGTTCAACGCACATGGAGTTTGCATAAGAGGATTGCTGGATCGTGCCTCGACTTGAAGAAGAAATTTTGTTCTTTGGACGATCAAATAAAGGTAAAAAGTTGCTACCTTTATTATCTTTATGTCTTGTTTTCCACACATAGGCGGGTCCTGGGATGGTATCTCGTTTTATTTTCCGCTGCGCCGTATAGGATACGAGCCTGAAATACCCAACACTTTATAGGTAACTAAGTTACCATCCATGTCCGTTTTCTTCTTGAAAACCCACTTGCACCCAATAGGTTTAATTCCTTTGGGTAGATCAACCAAAGTCCATACTTGGTTGCCGTACATGGAATCCATCTCTGACTTCATGGCCTCAAGCCATTTGCCAGATTCTAAACTATTCAGAACATCCTTGTAGGTAGTAGGCTCATCTTCATCTATGAGCAATACGTCATTGTGGTCACTAATGAGAAATTCATATCTCTCAGGTGCTACACGTATCCTACTAGATCTACGAGGCTCTTGCGTATTAGAAGATTCATCTATTCTCTCAATAGATGTGGGGTTAGACGGTTGATCCTCATTTGTTTGATTTTCATGAACTTCACTAAGTTCAATCTTACTCCCACTGTCCTCTTTGAGCATGTGCTCTTTCTCTAAGAAGACGGCATGCTTTGAAACAAACAATTTGTTTTTAGAGGGTAGGTAGAAATAATATCCGAAAGATTCTTTCGAATATCCAACAAATAAACATTTGTCAGACTTACTATCAAGTTTGTCTAACTGTGGCCTTTTGACAAAGGCAGGACAATCCCATACTCGCAAGTGAGATAACTTTGGTCTCTTACCAAAGAACATCTTAAATGGGGTAGTATCAACCGATTTTGTCGGAACTCTGTTTAATATATAAACAGAAGTTTCTAGTGCATACCCCCAAAATGATTTTGGTAGGTCTGCAGAAGCCATCATGGTCTGTACCATATTTTGAAGGATTCGATTCCTTCTCTCAGATACACCGTTATGTTGAGGTGTATGTAGTAGAGTCCATTGAGATAATATCTCATTATCTCTAAGATAACTTAGAAACTCTTGGCTTAAGTATTCTTCTCCTCGATCGGATCTTAGAGTCTTAATGCTTTTTCTATGTTGTTTCTCTATTTCATTCTTGAAGTCTTTAAACCTTTCAATGGCCTCAGATTTGTATTTCATTAACTACAAATATCCGTATCGTGAGAAATCATCGATAAATGTTATGAAATGGTTATAACCGCCTCTTGCTTGTATTGAAATTGGGCCACAAACATCAGAATGTATGAGTTCTAATAACTCATTGGCCCGTTCTCCTTTTCCTGGAAAAGGAGTTTTAGTCATTTTACCTAGTAAACAAGACTCACATGTGCCATATGATTCATAATCAAATGGCCCTAAGTCACCAAGCTTGTGTAACTTATAAACACGATTTTCATTTACATGGTCCAAACGACAATGCCATAAGTAAGAGGTGTTAGAGTTATCCATTTTAGGTTTTTTATTGTTTATATTGAGAATTGGATTATCCAAGTATAGAACATATAAAGCATTAACCAGAGTTGTTGAACCATAATGAATATCATTTAATGAAAAAGAACAACATTTATTTTTAAATATTAAATAAAATCCACATAAGTCTAAACACGTAACTGAGATAATGTTTTTCATTAAAACTGGTACAAAATAACGATTTTGTAGTTCTAGAATTAATCCCGTAGGCAAGTTCAGCTCGTATGTCCCCACAGCAAGTGCAGCAACCTTTGCCTCATTTGCAGTACGTAGGTCCACGTCGCCTTTTTCTAGCCTTCTACAACTCTTTAGTCCCTACAAGTTATTGCACAAATGAGATCCACATCCGGTATCTAATACCCATATCTCATTTCTAAAGGCAGTATTTATCTCAATCATAAATATACCCAGAGTAGAAGTAGAAGTGCTTATAAGCTTCTCCTTCTGCTTCTTGTCATTAATGGTCTCCAAGTAGGTTTTGCAGTTGCGCCTCCAGTGGCCCATCTTACCACAATGATGCATGGGCCCTTAGTAGCTGTGTCCTTCTTGTTCACACCACATTTGGGCTTCATATGAGCCTTCTTCTTCTTCTTTTGAACTTTTTTCTTAGAAAAGGAAGATTCTACTATTAAAACTGCATTGGAATCCTTCTTCATGGAGGACTCCGCAGTTTTGAGAAGATTGATCAACTCAAGAATGGTGGATTCAATCTAGTTCATCGATAATTAATCACAAATTGTGAGAAACAATTAAGCAAAGATTGTAGAATTAAGTCAACACTTAAGTCATGATCCATTACAAACCCAAGAGATCCAAGCTTCTTTATTAAGCCCATGAATGGCCACAGAAGAACCCTCTGCCATTTGACAACGAAATAGTTGCTTCGAGATCTCATATCTCTTAGTTCTGGCTTGGGCATCAAATAGCTCTCGAAGATGTAGTATAATTGATTGAGCATCCATATGCTCGTGCTGTTTTTGCAACTCGGGATTCATGGATGCTAGCATAATACACGATGCTGTATCACTATCTTTCTTGTGCCTCTTGTGGACAGCATGCTCATTAACATGAGCATCTTGGGCTGGTGGTGGTGGAATAGGAGCATCTAGCACGTAGAGCAACTTTTTTTATTTGAGAACGATTCTCTAATTTCTATACTGGTCGAGATAGTTTGATTCGGTTAACTTGTTGATTTCCAAGATGCTAAGTAAATTTAGGTTTGTTGACATGATGCAAGTGATCTAAATGTAAAGATAGAAAACATTAGCTACTTGTATATGCACATGATATGCAAATAATTAGGACTTTAATTAAACGCATTTTTACTCCACTATTTTACTCAAACCAATAGCTCCCACTATTTATTCGGAAAAGCCCATTGGAAGCTTTCCTAGTGGACCGATATCTAAATTCCTCAAGAATAACCTTGAGTTTACCCAACAAGCCACCTTTAAGTTCATTGGTAGGTATCCAATACCAATTACATCGTATGTAGCTACCGAATCATTGGGTGATTAACAGCTTTTAATCTTAAAGCCTTTTAGGCTACCCCAACTTTTCTTCTAAATTTTTTTTGCTCAAGTTTGCCCAACCGGGATAAAGAATTTAGTTAAACCCAACCCATTAATCAGGAATTTAATTCTAAATGAATTTAATTTCATAGCTTGAACATGTCCAATGTCAAGTAGGCTTGGGTTTGCCCAATAACTTGGTCTCGAAAATGGACTCTCGTTCTTACTATATTAACGGAAGGAATTATGTTTAATATTAATTGAGGGATTTGTTCCTTTTAGTGATTTCTTTGAATGACATGTATAAAAATCAATAAATCACATAATTGATAATCATGACAATAAAGCGATTACATGGTATGGTTATGGACTTTGCCTAAATTAATTTCTTTGAGTCATAAAAGAAATTAACATAGTTAACCCTATATGTTCATGCATGATTTAAGTATAAGGTCTTACCTTCTCGCCTTGTTTTGGTTGCCATCTCCAAAATTGAAATAATTCTACTCATATCTAACATATGTAAACTAATTACATAATTTCTTAAAGAGAGAAAACCTCGAGTTACATTCAAAGGGAGTTAGATAAGAAGAGAATTACACAAGAATTCTAGAGAAGGCAGGATATGTAGGCCCTATTTCATAAAAACCAAAACTGTAAAATGCATGAACATATATAATTAGTTTTAGCCCATAACCATCCACTATGCCATTGACTATGCTTAAACAGAATAAACATATACCTTTTATTATTCCAAAATCTCTATTTTGGAAAAATAAAAAAAAATCTAAAATCAATATTTTAGAAAAATACATTAATTTTAAATTTTCAAAATCACTATTTTGAAAAATAAAATTTT
This sequence comes from Voacanga thouarsii, assembly GCA_026120185.1. Taxonomy (NCBI): domain Eukaryota; kingdom Viridiplantae; phylum Streptophyta; class Magnoliopsida; order Gentianales; family Apocynaceae; genus Voacanga; species Voacanga thouarsii. The sequence goes on from JANUWF010001783.1 coordinate 6,683,520, forward strand.
TTGTCTCAAAACTGATTTTGAGAAAATGCTTTTGAGTCCCATCTCGCAACGATAGCGGCGGTCTCACTGGCCGGTCAGCAGGAGGGGGTCAAAGGGGCAGCGCCCCTTGCGGGGGTCAGGGCCATGCAAAAATTTTTATTTTGCTGCCTCTTATCAAATGAAAATTTTCCCTTTTCAACATTCTATTCCAAATTTTTTTTAAACAGCTGGATCATGCAAAACAGAGCATAATCGGCGCCGGTTTGGAAGCCAACGCCGGCTCTGTTTTGGTTTCCAAAAACGATTTCTGAACATCACAAACAGAATGGAACTGGCGCCGGTTTGGAGGCCAGAGCTGGCTTCGGCTGTAGTCGGGAAGTGGCGGCGATTTTCAGAAAAATTTTCTTCAAACAATTTCTAGTACCCTAATTTCTGCAGAATTTTAGTGAGAACAATTCTCAACAGAATTTTCTGTTTTGAAGCTCAAAACAACAACCAATTTGTTAGTTTAGACAAAACAAAATAGAAAATCAAATTCACAGAATGAAACGGAGGGCAACTACTATGTTTAAGAAAACATTTTTCTGCAGAAAATTTTCAGCACATAAAGAAAGCACCTTTCCAAATATGCTATAACTTTTACACAATCATATTGTGCTATGGACCCAACCCACAAAGCTCGAAACGATTTCAACTCGAGTGAAAATGATTTTCATAGAGAACAAAGATAAGCATGAATACATGAAAACCATTTTTCATGCCAAAACAATGTCCGTAGACCACACATAGCATGGCTCTAATACTACTGTTGGGTATCTCAGGCTCGTATCGTATATGGCGTGGCGGAAAATAAAATGAGATACCCTCCCAGGGCCCATCTATGTGTGGAAAACACGACATACTGATAATAAAGGTAACAACTTTTACCTTTGAGTGATCATCCGAAGAACAAAATTGATCTTCTTCAAGTCGAGGCGCGATCCAGCAATCCTCTTCTGCAAACTCCACGAGAGTTGGACGTCTAACCACTATAATCACAGTGTATGATTATCTCTAACAATAATCCACACAGAGGAATACTCAAGCACTAAAGTCTCCTGTGCTAGTAGAAAAAGATGGTGGCTAGGGCTGTTTTCGTTTTTAGCAAAACGAGAGAGAGAGAGAGAGAGAGAGAGAGAGAGAGAGAGAGAGAGAGAGAGAGAGAGAGAGAGAGAGAGAGAGAAGAAGAAGAAGAAGAAGAAGAAGAAGAAGAAGAAGAAGAAGATGATGATGATGATGATGATGATGATGATGATGATGATGTTTGTTTTGTGGCTCCTATTTTCGTGTGAATTACCCTTTGATTAGGGTTTCGAGCATATCCAATATATGTTCCAAAATTCACTGAAAATCTGAAATTCTAAAACAATTAGAATTTCCTAATTGTAATTTGGAAATATCAATTTTCCACAATTACAACTTGGACCACAAATTATAACTAATTATAATTTATCTACAACAACTTCTCTTTTTCACAATTAACCCCACTATGTTATCAAATAATATCTTGAGTATATAATCCTCTATTGTATATGATCTATTAGGTTTCCCAGTCAATTGGCAGCAAATATGAATTAATCTAAACGTCTTTGAGATTAATAATCCATAATTAATTAGAATTAATCATGTTAATTCTAATCAGGATTGGTTTATTAATTCATCAATTAACAAACCCATATTCCCAGATCATGAGCGGTATCTAGCAACACATCATGACCACCCAAGAGTCCAAGAAGTTAAGTGGCTTGACATGAACCCTTCAATAACAAACTTCAGTGCAATCAATTCCTTTCACCATACAATATCTCATTCGGTTTGGAGTACGGAATTAGTGCCAACTCCCTCCAGAATTAACTCTGACCCGAATACAATAGTACTTGTACCAGCAACCCACTACTCTAGATGTGTATCAATTGGAACTGTTTACAATACACAATTGCCTTGGCCAAGGACTTTCGAGTAGTAATTCCTACAAGTGGTCGTGAGATATTCGCCCCTACTATTAGGAGTGGTGAATCCTTTATTGACCCTCTCAACTACTTTCATTTACTTCACAATGTACCCAATATCCATCCCATAGGCAGCCCTCGATCGAGCTCTGGAGATTGGAATCAAAGTACAAAGCTCAGCAAACAAAGTACCTTGGAGATCTCAAGTCTAAGGATACTTGCACGTTTTCTATATTGAGATTATATCACTGGCACTAAATAGTTATCTATGTGATTATCTCAAAGCTAGGTCATCCAATGAACTTGTTCCATTAATAAGCATCCATGTGTTAACTTTGAGTCTCTCAATACTCACGGTTATGAGAACCACCGCTTGATCAAATCAGGAAGTCTAACACATGCTAGTCTTAACGCATTAATGATGTCTTGTCTCATTAATACTATAACTAGGGATTATTTAAGTACTAACACCATCCAGTATAGTAGAAATCTCATATCATGATCTCTATCATGATTTTCTTAACATAGTGTTGTACTAGGGATTTTATTGAACAGTTATATTACTTAAAGTAAACAAAAGAAACTGTAAGATAAATAATGCATTTTATTAAAATAAAATGTGTCATATACAATGTACAAGTAATTGTCTCTAGGGCACAACACTAACATTATCAACAGAAGAGATTTGGGTAATTCTTAACTCTTTTGTACCATGAAAAAAAATAACCCTTTAGTCCAGGCTATTGGGCCAAAATAATTTATTATTTTTCTTTGGACCCAATAAGCCCAAAAAATAATAACCATTAATTATTTATTTTCTAGGCCTATTAAAATAACCTAATAAATAATTAATAAGCTCAAATAAACTAAAATAATTATTTCAGTCTTTTATTAACTAGTTTAAGCCCAGGTTAATTCTTTTAATTATTCAATCTGGGCTTAGGCCCTGAATAATTAATTAACCAATTAAACTATATAACAAATTTAATTTCTCTCGTTCCTTTATTTTATTCCAGTTCGAAAATAAATTAGACTTCCTGAATAATATAAAATTCATTTTTATGATAACCATTTCCTCAACCTAAAATAATTAGGACTTACGAACTATTTCGAGAACCAAAAAGATACATTACCTTGGCGACTAAAATGACCTAAATACCCTCGCTATATGAATAGTTGTATTTTACACTTTAAATATTTTCTAATATCACCATTAGAAAATATTGACCCCAAGAACGATGCTGCATTAGCTATGTCTTCGACCTACAAGTGAAATAACAAAAATATCCATCTACACATCATCGTGCATTTAGAGAGGAAAGAGTATACTAACACTTTTTTAAAAGACATTTACCATCCTTAAGCTTCTAGTCCAATGATCCACAACTTCTTGGAATATTCTCGCTTTCCAAGGGAGCAACCCTAAAGCCAATATCCAAGTCATGTTTCCCAAGGCGACTTGGATAATTAGATCATTCGGACAACTACAAAGGGCGATATAGTGTAGACACTATCTTGTAGAAGTCTGTTTTAACTAACTAGTCACATATACCCAACGTACAAGTATATTGGTCCTTCTCAAGAACTTCAACTATAGTATATCAAAGCATATGCTTCCAACTTCATCAAACCACCAACTTATACTCAACCTGTAGAGTATAAGTCCATGTTGTAGTAGTTGTAGCTTGGGTTTTTATTACATAGTGCTTATAGAAACTACTACTACAGGTCATGTTCTATGTATTCGAAATATGCTTATGTTATGAAATGAGAAGACTACTTATTGGCTAAAGGAAAGTCATTCCCTATTTAGAATTCATAACACAATAACCTTACTATAATAAGATTCTCATTCTCATTATCCGATTAAGAACAACAGTTTATGTGTTAAGTATCCCATTGCCCATACCTTACTGTGAAATACTTCCATTCACATGAACCATTTACTTAAATACAATAAGTCTTTTCTAATAAAATCATGCACAAATATAAAGAAGATTTTACAAATAAATTCTGAGAAAAATACTTTTAGTAATACAAGTCAAAATTCATCAAAAACTTAGTCTAAGAGGATACAACAACAACAAACTAAGCCTTAATCCCAAGTAACTTGGGGTCGGCTACATGAACCAACGTCAGGCAACGTGTGGTCATCCATATGAATCCTCTCTCGCCACTTTCTTCTATCGAACGTCATACTTTCATCCAAATCTAACAAAGACATATCTCTCTTAATTACCTCTATCCATGTCATTTTAAGCCTACCTCTACCTTTCCCTCTGTCTAACCTATCCTGCCACACTCTCTCCATCGCCCTAACAGGAGCATCCCTCGGTCTTCTCTGAACGTGTCCAAACCAACGCATACGACTTTCTCTCATCTTTTCCTCAATAGATGCCACACCCACCTTTTCCCTAATGATCTCATTTCTAACTCTATCCTTCCTAGTATATCCACACATCCACCGTAACATACGCATCTCAACTACTTTCATTTTTTGAATATGACACCTTTTAGCTGCCTAACATTCCGTACCATATAACAAAGCAGGTCATATGACTGCCTTGTAAAACTTTCCCTTTAAATTCAACGGTGCATTACGATCACAAAGAATACCAGTCGCACTCCTCCATTTCAACCAACCCGCCTTAACTCGATGTGTAACGTCGCTATCGAGCTCTCCGTCTTTCTGAATAATAGATCCTAGATAGCGAAAACAATCAGCTAATAGTATATCTCTACCTTCTAAAGTTACACTCTGGGCTATGTTTCTGCTACCACTAAACTTTCATCCCATATACTCTATTTTACTCCTACTAATTCTGAAACCCTTGGATTCCAATGTCTGCCGCCATAACTCCAATTTAGCATTTACACCGGCTCTAGTCTCATCAATTAATACAATATCATCCGCAAACAACATACACCATGGCACAGCCTCCTGTATAGCGTAGGTCAACTCATCCATAACGGCTGCAAAGAGGAAAGGGCTAAGCGCTAATCCTTGATGCACCCCGATATTAATAGGGAATTCTGCAGTCACTCCGGCGCCAGTCCTTACACTTGTACATGCTCCCTCATACATATCTTTAATGAGAGTAATATACTTTATTGTTACACCTTTCTTGGCCAGCACCCACCAAACTACTTCTCTAGGAACCCTGTCATAGGCTTTTTCTAGGTCAATAAATACTATATGTAAATCTTTCTTTCTTTCCCTATGATATTCAATCATTTGCCGTAATAAATGAATTGCCTCCGTAGTGGAACGCTCAGGCATAAAACCAAATTGATTATCTGAAATTTGTATAATACCCCGTAACCTCTATTCAATCACTCTCTCCCAAAGCTTCATAGTATGACTCATGAGTTTAATCCCACGGTAGTCGGCACAATCCTGGACATCTCCTTTATTCTTGTACAGAGGAATCAGAGTACTCTTCCTCCACTCTGTAGGCATCCTATTAACTTTATATATCTTGTTGAAGAGACTTGTCAGCCACGTAATACCTATATGTTAACATATATTATGAGTCTAATTAGAATTAATTAATTAGTCTTGGATATTTAATGAAGCCCAAAAAATATAATTAATTAATTAAGATGATTGAACCAGTCTTGGACTGATTTATGACCACGGCACCAAGCCCATTAGGGCTTGATGATTTCGACCACTAGGGCTTGAGAAAGCCCTAAGAATGGCCGAAAATAGGTGGGGAAACAAAAGACACGACGTTTTTTTTCCTTCGCTCTCTGGTGTGCCGTCTCTTCCTCACTTTTTGTTCTACATTCTTCTCTTCTTTCTCTCTTGGAAAGTATTTTGATTATCTAAAGAAGGAGCTTTCACCAAGCTAACATAAGATCAAGGTAGAGTCATACTCTGGAAGACGAAGAAATGAAGCTTGGAGAAACTTGATGCGTAGGAGTAGAAGATTGGCGGGAATACTGGTCGAACTACAGGCGCCTTCTTCTCCTCTTCCAATGCAAGTTCTAGTGCAACTTGGCCCCTTATTGGTTAATCCGCGACCAATAAAAAAAAGTAAGTACTCTCTCCTAGATATGGTTCAGAAAATTGAAAATTTTCCGTTTGCGCTTTCTTTGATGTTTTCCATTCTGATCCATCATGTGGTATCAGAGCCATAGTTTTCATCTAAAAGTATGTACTAGGGTTAAAAATTGAAAAATGTGGCTCTTTTATTAATAAAATGAATCTTTTATGATTTCATGTGATCCCTTATACATTGGTTTCTAGAGTTCATGTACGCCTCACGATTAGAGCCATAGGATCATGTATTCTAATAGTTTTCCCATGGTTTATTCTGGTTTTAAGTAGATTCGTTGTACGTCTCATGGTTAGAGGCATAAGCACTTGTAAAGCCATGTTTTTATGCCTGGTTTTGTGTTTCTTTTAACCTATAAATTTTTAGAACTGAAGAACGTGATTGCTGGAATTGTTGAGCGGCAAAAAAATAGCTGAAAAGCAAGATTTTTCTAGAAATCGGTGAATTTCAGAATGAACCCAGTGCCAGGTGGCCCGATCAGACCAGGCACCAGGTCCACTTTGCCCAGCCGGAGGTTTTGGAGAAACAAAGTAGACCCGACACGGGTTCCATTCTGCCCAGAGGCGGATGCGTGTAATTTTGTCCAAGAAAAGGGAGAGCACTGCTGAAGTTCTGTACCTTAATTTTTCCTTGATGTAATCATTTTTTGAAACTATTGTATGAGGTTAATTTTCTGCAATAGCTTTATTTATCTATGGATAAATAATTTGCATGAAAATGAGTAGTAAATGATGGAACCACCTTCGGATTAAACATGATCATTAATTTTTAATTCATGATGTTTAATCCATTGTTTGGTCACTTAGGAATAAATGAATAGTTTGAGCATGAAAAAGTTTACTTTTGTTATCATGCTTATTTCATTTTTGTGATCAAATGCGCAAGTTCTTGTGAGACCAAAGTCTCACTTGATAGATCAATTTTTTGATAAAATATTTTAATCTAAGAAATTTTAAAAATAAAAGAGTTCATGATTTATCCTCTTAGAAGGTTTAATCCTTGATATAGAAAATAATGTTGAACTTAAATTTATTTATAAAGTTTTACTTGGTTATTAACTTAGAGTAATAAAATAAATTCATAGTTTATTCTCTCAAAGGATTTAATCATTGACATAAAGAATAATATTGAATTTTAGTTTTTTAGTAAAGTTAACAAAACCATAAGATTATAGAAAACGTTTTTGGGCCTAAAACTCTATTTTCAATAAAAGATTAAGTATGAGAGGGGTTCCAACAAATTTATGGCTTCCATCACAACTCTTATTAGAGATAGTAGAATTCCTCATGTCATTCTAAGCATGACCCCCTATAGAATGGATTTCCACAAGTATCTAGAACTAATGGAAGAGTAAAATTAAAAGCCTAGAGTATTAGCTATGATCAACCAACCTACGTTGGAGGTTTTTAGCACTAGATTGTCCATAGGTGCCATGAATCAGTGGCCATCCTATCGGTGGAACTCTTTCTAGACTATTACCTATTTAGGAAGTTTTTATTCGTGATGGTTATACACTTAACTTAGAATGCTATTAATCTTCTTACAAAACTCTGTTAGTTTTTCTAAGAGCCAAACTATTTATATTATTGATAATGGTTTTAACAGTCATGTATTATCAAAGAAATAATATAAAGAATATGCATTTTTATTTCTAGCAAACTAAATGAATATTTTTTCACAATATTTCATAAATGTCGAGTTTCAATCCATTGTCAATCATTCTCAAGGAGAATAAGTTGACAGGCCCAAATTATGTAGACTGAAAGAGGAACCTGAACATAGTACTCACTGCCGAGCAATATAAATATGTTCTTACATATTTCTGTCTTGAGATTTGGAAGAATCCACTAATCAGGAACGAGAGGCCAAGAAGGCATAGAAGAAAGTCGATGAGACGGCTAAATGCTATATGTCGGCTTCCATGTCTAGTGTGCTCCAATCTAAGCATGAGCACATGGCCACTGCGTACGACATGGATTTGTCATTGCGTACCATGTTTGTTGATAAGAATCGGCCCGCAAGGCAGGAATCTCTTAGCGTAATCATGAACACTAGGATGGCTGATGGGGTATCAGTTCGAGAGCTTCTGCTCAAATGGTTGCATACTTCGAGGAGGCCGAGATCCTAGGCGCAACGATAGATCCTGAGAGCTAAATTAACATAGTTCTTGAAACTCTACCTGATTCATATTTTCAATTCAAGTTGAACTATAGCATGAACAAGTTGGATATGAATCTCACGGAGCTTATGAAAGAGCTTCAGGCGGCAGAGAAGATCATGAAGCTCATATCAAAGGTTTTGGTCTCTCATTCTGCTTCTTCTTTTGGAATTAAGGCAAACCTTATGAAATTCAAGAAGAATAAGGTCCAGAACAATACAGGGGCCTAACCCAAAGCATCTGATCAGGCCAAGCCCAATGAAAAGCCCAAAGGCAATTGTTTCAAGTGTGGCTAGAAGGGGCATTGGAAGAAAGATTGTTCAGATTCTTAGCCAAGTCTACTTCAGGTATTGCTCTATACCTATAGTCTATTTTGATAGTTGGATCAATATCTTACTGGATAGTTGATTCTAGAGCCACTGACCATATCGTTGGAGTTATGCTACTTCTTTGGTTCGACCATATCTACACCTTATAAAATGTGGACTGGAGGAAAGTCCAGTCTAAACTATCTCAAGATATGAAGTTGTCCAACTTATGTGCTGACAAAGGAAAGTAAGCTCGAACCAAGATCGGAGTTATGCTACTTCGTTGGGTACACAAAAGGAACAAGGGGTAGATATTTCTATCATCTTCAAGAACATAAAGTACTTGTTAGTACTAATGCTAGATACTTAGAAGATGAACAAGTTACTTCCACCACGGGTTCAAGTAAAATAGAGTTAGAAGAGAAGTTGGTCACTGATTCAACTTCAGATACTTCTAACACCTCGATCGAGGAACCAAGAGAAACACTACTGGATGTTCTTATACAATTTGGGCCTCGTCGTAGTGGAAGGATCACAAAAGTTCCAGAAAGATAGACTGGAAAGTCTACGATTTAGTCTTTGATCATCAGGAACAAGATCCCACTAGATACGAAAAGGCCATTGTTAATACTGATACAGACAAATGGCAGCTCGCTATAAATACCAAGATTGAGTCAATGTACCTCAATCAGGTCTGGGGTCTTGTCATTGCACCTAATGAGATAAAATCCATTAGGTGTAAGTGGGTATACAAGAGGAAGAGAGGTGCAGATGGAAAGGTTGAAACCTATAAAGTAAGGTTGGTTGCTAAAGGTTATACTCAGAAATAATGGATCGATTATGAGAAAATCTTTTCACCAGTAGCCATACTTAAATTTATCTGAATTCTCTTAGCTATTGCATGTTATTATGACTACGAGATATGACAAATGGATGTCAAGACGGCCTTCTTAAATGGCTATCTTAGCGAAGATATTTATATGTTCCAACCAGAAGGTTTTGTCGCTAGAGGTCATGAACAAATGGCTTGTAAGCTTAAGAAGTCCATCTATGGACTTAAGCAAGCATCACGAGCATTGAACATACGTTTTGATGAAACTGTGAAAGCTTATAGTTTCATTCAAAACATAGATAAACCATATGTGTATAAGAAATCAGACAGTGGCAAAGTAATTTTCTTGGTACTTTATGTAGATGATATTCTACTCATTGAAAATAATGTAGGGACATTGTCATCCGTTAAGGTTTGCCAATCTAGTCAATTTAGCATGAAATACATGGGAGAAGCTAGCTACATTCTAGGTATTAAGTTTCTTAGAGATAAGAAGTAGAGAATGTTAAGCTTATTCCAGTCTACTTATATTACCAAGATATTAGTCAAGTACATCATGAATAAATGTAAAGGGGCTATTATACTCTTTAGACATGGATTATCCTTATCTTCCAAGCAGTGTCCTCAGACACAGGAAGACAAGCAGAAAATGAGCAGAATCTCTTATGCTTCGGCTGTGGAAAGTCTTATGTATGCTATGCTTTGTACTATGCCAGATATCTGCTTTGCATTAGGTATGGTTAGTAGATATCAATCAAACCCAGGGGAAGCTCACCAGCAAGCCGTTAAGCATATACTCAAATATCTCAAGGAAACGAGAGATTGTATGCTTGTATATCGTGCTGATGAATTAGTTCCTACCAGTTACACAGACTCAGACTTTCAGGCAGATAAAATGAAAGAAAATCTACTAGTAGATATGTTTTCACTTTGTCTAGAGGAGCTATCTCACAGAGAAGTATCAAGCAATCCTGCATTACTGATTTTACCATGGAAGTTGAGTACGTTGCTACTTCAGAAGCTTCTAAAGAAGCTATGTGGCTACGGAAGTTCCTAATAGAACTTGGAGTAGTACCGCACATGGATAGGCCTGTCACGATTTATTGTGACAATACTGGAGCAGTGTCACAATGCAAGGAACCTTGAAACCATAGGAATGGCAAGCACATAGAGAGGAAGTATCACTTTATCCAAGAGTTCATCTAGAAATGGGAGATTATGGTCGTTCAGATTTTCTCTGTCAAAAATCTAGCACATCCCTTTATCAAGCGTTTGACAAAAAAGCTGTTTCACAGACACTTAGATGTCATAGGAGTAGGCACTTATGGACTTTTTAGTCTTTGTAGTGCAAGTGGGAGAATGTTGGAAAGTATGCCCTTAAAGACTATGTATTCTGTGTAAATATATTGCAATAAAATGTTTATGTATTCAATTTAGTTTGCTTCTTATATTATTGCACATTTAAAGTCCAAGTATGACAAGTAATGATCTATGTGTTGGGTCATTCTTCATAGTAAAGTATAGACCATGGGTACTTATCATATAAATAAAATTGAGTTCTTAGTTGTTTGATAGAATTGGGCATTTCATTAATGTAAGACTATTATGCCATGAATTCCAATGAGAAATTATTTACCTTGAATCAGTGAGTAGTTCACTCACATCATTGGCATAAGCGTATTTCTAATATGTAGAACTGGACATGTAGTAGTGGTCTTGTGAAACCCCACCTAAAGCCAACCCTAGAGTAAGGGGGTCGGGATGCATATCATATTATTTTGCATGAATATATATATATATATATATATATATATATATATATGAATGATTTTATGTGCTTTAGAATTGTGGTTTATAGGGTAAAAGGCTTAGATATGCTTATTGAGTAGGAAGGGTAAAATGGTAATTTTGCTTGAGGTCAAAATAGGAAGTTAGCTTGAGAATTAAATAAGAGGAATATGTGGGTGAGAAAATAAGAACAAAAGTTGTTGTGGTTTAGTGGTTAGAGCTTTGGAATTAATCTCTAAGGTCATGAGTCAAAATCCCATCATCTAAGTTTTTATCATGATTATCTTAATTAAGTTTGAATTTTTGTTTTCTTGCATTCCATAAAAATAGGAATGTTGTCTTAGGGGAGACATGAAGAGAATGTCCTAATCTTATCAGTGTGTCCTAAAAAGAATTCTAGAGGAATTCTTGTCCTTTTTATTACCTCTAACTTTGTCCTAACATCTTCATAATTTAAATAAACCAAAATCCATTAAATCTCTTCTTTTAAATTCCAAAAAAAATTCTGTGATAATTCCTCAATCTTGAATTTCGAAAATTAGTCTTGAATGATAGGGGATTGGCCGAAAATAGGAGAGAAATTAGGATGAGTTTCCAAAAGAAATAAATCACCATTCAATCCTACCTTCATGTTGTTCATATTTTTAGTGAAGAAAATCTGAAAATTTTATAGAATTTTTGCAGACTAGCTTTTTGAAAAAATTCAGCCAGTAAACCTACTCATTTGCTGCCAGAAAAATGGTCAATTCATGTGGCTTGAAGGCTGAAAATTCTATGCAATTTTCGGACTGCACAAAACCAGAAAAAAATTCTGGGCAGTTTCGCCACTTTCAACCAAGAAAATGTAGCTGTTTTAATCCACCTTCAAGCTAGCAAAACTCCTCTGTTTTTCTTCAGAAAGAAGGCTAGAAAATCATCCTTGAAGGACCTTCAAATCCCCTAAAAAAACCAGCTGCAAATTGGGCTGAAGAAATGCAGAAAATTCTGCACCAAAAGCCACCAACCTTCAAAACTTTGAACAAGTTGAAACCAGAAAATTTTCCAGCTTTGTCTCTCAAAGCCAAGGCCGAAGAACGCCCTTCAAATCTCTAGAAATTGAACCTTGTTCAGCCATGGACTGAACACCATTGACCTCCACACTTACCTTGAGTACATGGACTCCATAACCACACTTCAAAACCCTCCTAAGATTACTCTATCCAAAACTCTTTTTGAACTTCAAAATAATTCCAGAATTTTACTCCATTAAACCACTCTTGTATCAAGCTAATAAACCAGAATTTTCTCTGCCATTAAATACTGCATTTCGGCCAGCCTTATAACCTGAACAAGCTTCATTCATTTCAGCAAAGGTAGCTAGTTCATCCGGCACCATTGAAGAGCAAAGAAACCTTCCTTGATCAAACACCATTAGCTAATCTCCTACCTTAAATAACTCCACAATTTCCTCCATTCGAATTTCAAAAAAATCTGATCACTCTCTCTCCCACTAGCTGAAAACCGAAACTCCTATCTACCCCAAACCATTCGGCCAACAACACTCCAGAAAACTGTGAGCCTTTTCTCTCATTCTCTCCATTTTCACCAAGAACACACACTACCTTCCTTCAAACCTAAACCTACTCTAAACACCTCCAATCACTCTCAAATACTCCAGATCACTTTTACTTAACCCCTAGACTTCATTTCTGATATTTACAACACAAAAACACGCAAATAAGAATTTTCAATCGGATCAAAATCATCTTTTTCTTGAAGGTCTCAAGAACATCAACAAGGTAAATCAAGAACAACCTTCTTGTTCATCCTCTTCCATTCAATTCTCGATATACCTTTCTAATGCTCTCTCTCTCTCTCTGTCTCTCTCTCTCTCTCTCTCTCTCTCTCGGCCAAATGGTTGATCAAAAACCATGGCTGTTTTCTTACTCTTGGACAATTCAAGACTCTCACTCGCGTGGACCTTCTTAAATCTTCATCGAAGTAATCATCAACCAAGTATTTCTCCTTAACCTTTCTTTTTAATTCTGAATTCATGTCTCTTAGATGTTGATAGGGAGAATAGTATATGAATGGGGGATTGAGTATATGCATATGTATGAAGGGGTTGAGATTAGGACATGAGAGTGATTGATCATGTTTAAGCTATATGAATTTTCTTGTCAATCAATATATGATCATTATGTTTTAAGAAAATTATGGATGGTTGAAGCATGTTAGATGAAATGACACCTTTGGTGAATAGGATTTTCATGTTTTTATCTTCATTGAAGCCATGGTTATGATTATGCTTAGTAGAGATTTGCCATGTGATAACATGTGTAGATTGAAGCCTATGTTCATGAATGGATTAGTTTGTTATTTGATGTTGGAGAATATGTTCATGATTCTTGTTAGCAGTAGGAAAATTATGATCATGACTTTGTTGATTCTAGGTTATTTTAATTAGCAAATTGGAGCAGCATAATTAGCATTATTACTATATTTTTCCTCTAAGATTTCAAAAATTTCTAGGAAGCTTTGGAAATGGGATATTAAATGAAATATTGATATTTTACTAGTCAAATAAATAATATTTTTCATTAAAAATAATATATGCATATGTATAAAATTAAATAAGATCTTTTTATATAAATGCTATTAATAAATAAAATATTAATGACCTTGTAGGCCTATAGTCATAAATATTATTCATATTTAAATTTGTTTGTTATTTATTAAACAAAATTTAATCTAATTTATTTATTATTAATTTTATTAATTATTAATTATTTATTATCTATTAAAAAATTAAAAAATTAATTAAAAAATTAATTGTAAATTTATTATTTATTTAAGTAACATTATTTTTAAAATTACCATTTATTAATATTTAGGGCTTGGTATTATTCAATATTCAAACCTTAGTTTATTTATTAATAATAACGCTCAAGAATTATTATTTGAGTCTATAATTTATTAGCAATTATTTTAGAACCCCTAGTTATTTTAACTTATCAAACTAGACTTATTTTATAAAATTCTTTATCAGCTAGCCTTAAAGCTTAGGACATTAGAGTCGTGATTGTAATAAGTTGAACTAGAATTATTTGTGTAAGTGAATTTAGCTTAAGTGTAACCTTATGTTTTGTATTTACCCCAAGCGAGGTTAGGTCAGCCTTGGAAGACTTTTGAATTTGAGCAAGCAAAGAATTAGGTAAGCTCCTGCATGAAATTTTGTGAAGACAAAAAATTAATGTGGCAAGCTAAACGCGATGTGTATGGAAATTCATGTTGTAAAGGCAATTAAGGACTATGTTTCTTATTTATTTCAGTCAAGCAAATCATTTGAAAATCAAACAAGCAGTTTTACAGAAAATGCTAAACTTTTTCTAAAACCCAACTTTGACAAGAATTTTAGAATCCTTAATTGCTATTTCCAAATAAGGCAATGTTTGATCCATTTTCTCCCAAGTGGGACAATCAACGTTGAGTACTCAATAAAGGTAGACTACCAGGATTAGTCTTTGAAGGGTTAGGGTAAGTCTCTCAGTAGGTGGCCACCTCTGAGGGGTGAGTCCTTCCTGGATAGGATGCCAGTCCGGTAGGTCATGCCGGTCCGAGCTAGCAAGTTTCAGTCATGTGGACTGTGTATTTCCGGAGTAGACAACTGGTAAGTTTAGGTATAGAGATGGAGAAGTATCTCACCCGGTGGGCCGTACACCTATCTTTTGTCAGCTTGCACAACGTGTGGCATTCTGACCGTTATTTAGTCATGGGGCCCAACGTGTGGTAACCCATGGCTACCCATTTGAGTGGTTGTATTTATTGTGCACCTGTATGATTTGAAAAGCAAAACACCACTCTTTATTTCTAACACTTATTTAATGCTTGCCAGCATTTGCTCTTGTGAAACTTTTACAACTTGCATACATGAATGATTTTACCTGAAACACTCAAAGCACACACGGGCTTACTGAGATTTTTATCTCATCACCTTTTATGCCATGTTTTCAAGTTGATCCGGCTGTGGAGGTCATTAGCTAGACTTGTTGCCTATACTTTGAAGACTTCATGTTATTTTCATTATATGATGTTTTGAGAGAATGTAACAAACAATTTATTTTGGATTTGTTCCTGTACTCATCTTTTGGGTTGTAATAAGTTTAATTTTAAAGTATTTGTTTTATTTTATTATATGTGACCTAGTTATAAAGACCCCTTGTCCTTTGGACGGGGCGACATCCCCGGGCCCTGTTGGGCCAAGGTAGTGGGGTGTTACAGGTCTCTTATAAAGTACTATGATTGTAAAGATTGGACTATTACTACTACAGCGTGAACGGATACCTTCATACTTGAGTATGAGTTGGTAGCCTGACGAAGTTAGGATTTTATACTTTGATTTATGTTGGGTGAGATTTCTTTTATGAGATCAATATCCTTGTATATTAGGTATATTACTTTAGTTAGTTAAGATGAACTCATGCAATAGAGTTTTTGTGCTTCACTTAGTGAAGTTAAATCACCCCCTTGTGATTGTCTGGCTAATATAATAATCCAGAGCCTTGGGAATGTGGCTCTAGAATGTACTCTTTTGGGTAGCTTCTAATGATAAGTAAGTATATTCAAGTTAGTCATAGATTATCAGATTAGATATCTAAGGATGGTAGATGTATTTAAGATAGGTATTAGTACATTTATCCTGTCTCATTGATGGATGTTACATAGAGGGGTATTTTCGTCATTTTACTTGTAGGTCGGAGACATTGCTTTAGCAATATTATTCTTGGGGTCTATATTTTCATATGGTAATAAATAAAAATATTTAAAATGATAAAATGTAATTATTTAATAGTAAGGGCATTTTGGTCATTTTAATAACTATGAATAATATGTCTCTTGGTCCCCGGAGTAGCTCAAATTACCTTGGTGTTATTTAGACACAATCTGAGCTTGATGGATAATTATTTAGAAAGGAAATAAAATTTATTCTAAGAGTCCAATTAGAATTGATTAATTAGTCTTGGGTTTTAATAAGGCTTAGAAAAGATAATTAATTAAGAAGATTGGGTTGGAATAAATTAATTAATTGGGTTGATATATGTTAACATATATTAAGAGTCCAATTATAATTAATTAATTATTCTTGGGTATTTAATGAAACCCAGAAAAGATAATTAATTAATTAAGAGGATTGGGCCAATCTTGGACTAATTTATGAGCACAACACCAAGTCCATTAGGGCTGATGATTTTGGCCATTAGAGCTTGAAAAAGCCCTAAGGCTGGTCGAAAATAGCTGGGGGGAAAAAACACGACGTTATTTTTTCTTCATTCTCTGGTGTGCCGTCTCTTCCTCACTCTCTATTCCACGTACTTCTCTTCTTTATCTCTTGGAGAGTATCTTGATTATCCAAAATAGGAGCTTTCACCAAGTTAACCCAAGAGTAAGGTAGAGTCATACTCCGGAAGACAAAGAGAGAAAGCTTGGAGACGCTTGATGTGAAACCCCAGTCGAAACTAACCTTAGAGTAAGGGGGTTGAGATGCATATCATATTTTATTACGTGCTTAAATATATTTTTATATGAAATTATGTACTTTGGATTTGTGTTTTATGGCCTAGAAGGCTTAATTGTGAGTATTGAGTAAGAAGGGCAAAATGGTAATTTTTGCTTGAGGTGAAAATAGGGAATAGCTTGAGGATTAAATAGGAAAATTATTTTAGAGAGAAAATAAGAACAAGAGTTGTTGTGGTTTAGTGGTTAGAGCTTTGGATTTAATTCTTGAGATCTTGAGTTCAAATCCCATCATTGGAATTTTAGCATGATTAAATTTTATTTTTGCTTTGGAATGTTGTATTTTCGGTCTTAAGTGCTTTAGAGTAGAGTAGAGGTATTGTCCTAGGGGAGACATGATAGGAGTACCCTAATCCTATTCTTGTACCCTACATAAAATTCCTAAGGGAATTCATTCTTCCTTGATTCTTAATTTTCCTTAATTCTCAATTCGTTAGATTGGTCACATTTGTTCTAGCCAATTTCATTCCAGAAATTTCAGTGAAGTGTTGTGACTTTGAAGGTTCAAAATGTCTTAGTGAAAGACATCTTATGGACTGAAAATGTGGAAGAGATAGGGAAAGATTCCAAGAGAATTAATTCCCCTAGTGAACCTTCTAAACTTCACTCTAGTTAGGTTCATTTTCCTTCATGTAATGAATTGAAATTTTCCAGCATCTTGTGCCTTCAAGGTGTCGAAATTCTCAGCCATTATTCCCTCCCAAATGCTGCCAGGAAATGGTCCTTTTGATCGGCTTGAAATCTGAATTTTTCTATCCATTTTCGGACTGCACAAATACTGTGCAAAACCAGAAAAATCCCCTTAGCCATATTTTTCCTCCATAAAGAAGGCTGGAAACCAACCTTGAAAGACCTCTAAAATCCCCTTAAACTCTTCTGCAAAATCGACTGAACAATGGCAGTAAATCTGCCCAGAAATTCTTTCCAACTTGCGAAAATCACTGGACAAAATTTTCCAGCTTTGTTTTTCATTCCAGCCCTGGCCGAAACTTCATCTTTCTTCTGCACAAACCTTTCTTAAACAGCTATGAACTGAACTCCATTGTCTTCCCAAGCTTCTGCACGAAAATCAGACATGGTTGCCCAAAAATATCTCCAACAAATCACTACAATCATGCCTTGATTGAATACCAAAATTCC
The DNA here is from genome assembly GCA_026120185.1 of Voacanga thouarsii. Taxonomy (NCBI): domain Eukaryota; kingdom Viridiplantae; phylum Streptophyta; class Magnoliopsida; order Gentianales; family Apocynaceae; genus Voacanga; species Voacanga thouarsii. The sequence goes on from JANUWF010001783.1 coordinate 6,701,327, forward strand.
AGCAATATTAATTTAGCAACCTTCCATAAAATGTCCCTCAAACAACCAGACCTTTCCTTCACCATTGCACTCCTTCCTTTTAGCCACCATTAACCTTCTTCACTCAGCTTTCATCCAGCCAAAAAAACTGATCAAACAGCCAGCCATCACAGCTTTCAAAAGCTCTCCATTGATCAAGATATTCTCAACATATTTTGTTTTCAAATTTGATTCACTAAATTATTCTTTTAGGATTTCAACAACCAGCCTTTCCTTTTCCTATCAAACCAAAAAATTCAATTGCCAAAGCTCCTCAAAGAGTTCGGCCAACCTTAATCCCTAAGGATTTCGACAGCTTCAACCAAAATCTCTCCATTCTCTTCAACCTTCAAGCACACATAGAACATCAAGAATACCTACTCCTTCTTTCAGCTAATACCTCTCCAAACCACTTTAAACTTCTTTCAAAAATTTCAGATTTCACCTACTCACTTCCGTGAGTCCATCCATACCATTTTTAACATCAAACTCCAAAATCCAACTTGCTCTTTTGGATCAAAAAAATCAGAATTTTTGTGAAGGCTCAAGAACATCTTCAAGGTAGGTTTGTTCAATCAACTTCATCTTCACTAATCTTTGATCTCTAATGAATATGTATATGAATAAACATGCTAATGGACTTTCTTCTTCTCTTTTCTCTCTCTTTCTCTCTCTCTCTCTCTCTCTCTCTCTCTCTCTCTTGGCCGAACACCCTCTCCCTCTTTGCCGAATGACTTCTTCACCAATGGCCATACTTTCTTCATCTCCCTTGGACGAATTTAGACGTCTAGGAGTTGAGATCCATTCGAAACTCCTTTAAGGTACTCATCAATCAAGTAAGTCCCTTCAACCCTCTTTTTAGGCTCTAGATTCATGTCTCTAGGATGATATTGGAAGGAGATGGGCTATGAGTGTGGTTTAAGCATGTGTTGTTGTGATGAGTTGAGTTTGAAGCATGAATCAATGTGTGTATATGATGGAGTTGGGGTTGATGCATGTGATGATTTATCTTGGATTATATTATGATGTTTTAGGGTTTAATGCATGTCTCCATGTTGAGAGTGATATATGTGATCAAGCATATTAGATATTATGTCACCGTTAGTGAATAGGATTTATATTCAAGTATGATTGTTGAAGCCATGATTATGTTTATGCTAGTAAAGGTTGGATCATGCCTTGATAAATTAGATCTATGCTTTTATTCATGATTTGGATGATTTGATGAATTGGAGGGAGTATATGTTCACGATTGTGGTTAGCAATAGGAATATGTGTTGGGTACCTCAGACTCGTATCCTATACGGCGCAGCGGAAAATAAAACGAGATACCATCCCATGACCTATCTATGTGTGGAAAACAAGACATAAGGAGGGTAAAGGTAACAACTTTTACCTTTGCGTGATCATCTGAAGAACAAAAATTTCTTCTTCAAGTTGAGGCGCGATCCAACAATTCTCGTGATCAACCTCCACGTGAGTTGAACGTCTACCCACAATAATCACAGTGTGTAATTATCTCTAATAGTAATCCACAAGAGGAATACTCAAGCACTAAAATTTCTATACTAGCAAAAATTAATGGCGGCTAGGGTTCAAGATCAAAATCGAGAGAGAGAAGAAGAAGCTGTTATCTCGTAGCCCTAGGATTTTGGAGTCAATTTCGTCTATCTTTTAGCCTTGGAATTTCGTGTATATCACTACCATATATCACACGAAAATCTGTTAAAAAATCCTCCAAATTGAGAATTCTAAAATAGTTAGAATTCCCTAATTGTAATTGGAAACATCAAGTTTTCTTAATTACAATATGGACCACAAATTATAACTAATTATAATTTGTCCACAACAACTTTTCTTTCTCTCAATAAACCCCATAATGTTATCAAATAACATCTTGAGTATATAATCCTCTATTGTGTGTGACCTATTAAGTTTCCCAGTCAATTGGTAGCGAACGTGAATTAATCCAAACGTCTTTGAGATTAATAATCCATAATTAATTAGAAATAATCCTATTAATTCTAATCAGGATTGGTTTATTAATTCATCAATTAATAAACCCATATTCCCAAATCATGAGCGGTATCTAGCAACACATCATGACCACCCAAGAGTCCAAGAAGTCAAGTGGTTTGACATAACCCTTCAATAACAAACTTCAGTGCAATTAACTCATTTCACCATACAATATCTCATTCGGTTTGGAGTACGGAATTAGTGCCAACTCCCTCCAGAATTAATTCTGGCCCGAATACAATAGTACTTGTACCAGCAACCCACTACTCTAGATATGTATCAATTGGAACTGTTTCCAATACACAATTGCCTTGGCCAAGGACTTTCGAGTAGTAATTCCTACAAGTGGTCGTGAGAAATTCGCCCCTACTATTAGGAGGGGTGAATCCTTTATTGACCCTCTCAACTACTTTCGTTTACCTTACCATGTACCTAATATCCATCCCATAGGCGGCCCTCGATCGAGCTCCGGAGATTGGAATCAAAGTACAAGGCCCAGCAAACAAAGTACCTTAGAGATCTCAAGTCTAAGAATACTTACACGTTTGCTATATTGAGATTATATCACTGGCACTGAATAGTTATCCATGTGATTATCTCAAAGTTAGATCATCCAATGAACTTGTTCCATTAACAAGCATCCATGTGTTAACTTTGAGTATCTCAATACTCACGGTTATGAAAACCACCGCCTAATCAAATCAGGAAGTGTAACACATGTTAGTCTTAACGCATTAATGATGTCCTATCTCATTGATACGATGACTATGGACTATTTAAGTACTAACACCATCCAGTGTAGTAGGAATCTCATATCATGATCTTTATCATGATTTCCTTAACACAGTGTTGCACTGGAGACTTTATCAAACAGTTATATTACTTAAAGTAAACAAAAGAAACTGTAAGATAAATAATACCTTTTATTAAAATAAAATGTGTCATATACAATGTACAAGTGATTGCCTCTAGGGCACAACACTAACAAACTCTCATTTGCACTAGAGCCAATCATTCATTTATCTAATACCAAATGACTCAACATGATAATCATGTTTTTTCTGGGATAGTGCTTTCGTAAGCAGGTCAGCTATGTTCTCATCCGTGGGAACTCTCTCTATTTTTACATCATTCCTATCTATGATCTCCCGGATCAAATGATAGCGTCGTAGTACGTGTTTGGATCGTTGGTGAGACCGCGGCTCCTTTGCTTGTACAATAGGTCCATTGTTGTCACAATACAAAGTTATTGGACCAACACAACTAGGAACCACACCCAGTTCCGTCACGAACTTCTTGATCCAAACAGCCTCCTTAGCTGCTTCAGAAGCAGCCATGTACTCAGCTTCTATCGTAGAGTCGGCAATAGTCTCTTGTTTGGAACTTTTCCAACTTATTACCCCTCAGTACAACGTAAACACATAGCCGGATTGTGATTTGAAATCATCTTTGTCAGATTGAAAACTGGCATCAGTATACCCGTTTATTTTCAAATCACCTTCTCCATATACTAAGAACATATTCTTAGTCCTTTGTAAGTACTTAAGGATGTTCTTTACAGCCGCTCAATGACCCTCACCAGAGTCGGATTGGTATCTGCTCATCAAACTGAGAGCACAAGATACATCGGGCCTAGTACATATCATAGCATACATGATAGATCCAACTGTCGAGGCATATGGAATCTTACTCATGTGATCCCTTCAACTTGTGTCTTGGGAGACATCGATTTTGAAAGGCTTACACCATGTGACATGGGCAAGAATCCCTTTTTGGAGTGATTCATGTCAAACCTCTTTAGCACTTTATCTATGTATGTAGACTGTGAAAGACTAAGCAACTTTTTAGATCTATCTCTATAGATCCTTATTCTAAGAACATAGGTTGCTTCACCAAGGTCTTTCATAGAGAATTGTTTGGACAACCAAATTTTAACCGTTTGCAAGACAGGTATATCATTTCCTATTAGCAATATATCATCTAGATAAAGTAGTAAGAAAACGACTGCACTCCTACTAACCTTCTTGTATACACAAGGCTCATCCATATTTTGAATGAAACCAAACTCTTTGATTGTTTCATCAAAACGGATATTCCAACTCCTAGAAGCTTACTTAAGTCCATAAATAGACCTTTGCAGCTTACACACCTTTGTGTCATCACTGGACGTGAAATCCTCAGGTTGTGTCATATACACTTTCTCAGTCAGATTTCTATTTAGGAAAGCTGTTTTCACATCCATTTGCCAAATCTCATAATCATAATGAACAACAATGGTTAGGAGTATCCTGATGGATTTCAACATGGCTACTGGCGAGAAGGTTTCATCATAGTCAATACCATGTTATTGACGATAACCCTTCGCCACTAGTCGTGCTTTATAGGTAACTAAGTTATCATCTATGTCCGTTTTCTTCTTGAAAACTCACTTGCACCCAATAGGTTTAATTCCTTTGGGTGGATCAACCAAAGTCCATACTTGGTTGTCGTACATGGAATCCATCTCTGACTTCATGGCCTCAAGCCATTTGTCAGATTCTGAACTATTCAGAACATCCTTGTAGGTAGTAGGCTCATCTTCATCTATGAGTAATACGTCATTATGGTCACTAATGAGAAATCCATATCTCTCAGGTGCCATACGTATCCTACTAGATCTACAATGTTCTTGTGTATTAAAAGGTTCATCTATTCTCTTAATAGATGTGGGGTTAGACGGTTGATCCTCGTTTGTTTAATCTTCATGAACTTCACTAAGTTTAATCTTACTCCCACTGTCCCCTTTGAGCATGTGCTCTTTCTCTAAGAAAACGGCATGCTTTGAAACAAACAATTTATTTTCGGAGGGTTGATAGAAGTAATATCTAAAAGATTCTTTTGGATATCCCACAAACAAACACTTGTCAGACTTACTATCAAGTTTATCTGACTGTGGCCTTTTAACAAAGGCAGAATAACCCCATACTCGCAAGTGAGATAACTTTGGCCTTTTACCAAAGAACATCTCAAATGGGGTAGTATCAACCGATTTTTTCGGAACTCTATTTAGTATATAAACAGAAGTCTCTAGTGCATACCCCCAAAATGATTTTGGTAGGTCTGCAGAAGCCATCATGGTCCGTATCATATCTAGAAGTGTTCGATTCCTTCTCTCAAATACACCATTATGTTGAGGTGTATGTGGTGGAGTCCATTGAGATAATATCCCATTATTTCTAAGATAACTCAAAAACTCTTGACTCAAATATTCTCCTCCTCGATCAGATATTAGAGTCTTAATACTTTTGCCAAGTTATTTCTCTATTTCATTCTTGAAATCTTTGAACCTTTCAAAGGCCTCAGATTTGTATTTCATTAAATACAAATACTCGTATCGTGAGAAATCATTGATAAATGTTATGAAATAATTATAACCTCCTCTTGTTTGTATTGATATTAGGCCACATACATCAGAATGCATGAGTTCTAATAACTCTTTGGCCCATTCTCCTTTTCCTAGAAAAGGAGTTTTAGTCATTTTGCCTAGTAAACAAGACTTGCATGTGCCATATGATTCATAATCAAATGACCCTAAGTCACCAAGCTTGTGTAACTTAGAAATACGATTTTCATTTACATGGCCCAAACGACAATGCCATAAGTAAGAGGTGTTAGAGTTATCTATTTTAGGTTTCTTATTATTTATATTGAGAATTGGATTGTCCAAGTCTAGAACATATAAACTATTAACCAAAGTTGCTGAACCATAATAAATACCATTCAATGAAAAAGAACAACATTTATTTTTAAATATTAAATGAAATCCACATAAGTCTAAACACGCAACTGAGATAATATTTTTAATTAAAACTGGTACATAATAACAGTTTTCCAGTTCTAAAATCAATCCCAAAGGTAGGTTCAGCTCGTATGTCGCCACAGCAAATGCAGCAACCTTTGCCCCATTTACAGTACGTAGGTCCACGTCGCCTTTTTCTAGCCTTCTACTGCTCTTTAGTCCCTACAAGTTATTAACAAATGCGATCTACATCCTGTAATACCCCCCCCAAAACCACCTTTGACTATGGGGAAAAGTCATGCATTGCATAGCATTTTGCATTTTATGTGGTAGCTTAGAATTATTTTATTTGCATGGATGCATGTGAATTTTTCCGTTACTCTTGCATTTGAATTAATTGATGTGAAATAGTTGTTTTGTTAAAGATTTGGATAAGGGAGGTTTGGTTGAAGATTTGGAAGGATGAGTATTGGGGGGTGGTGAGAGCTGAATGTAGAAAAACTTAGTATTGGAGTTGTTTTGGAATAGCGGGGAGGTTGGTGATTTCCTTTAGTGACCCGAGTTCGAATCCTACCTTTTGTGAAGTTAGTTTCTCTTCTTGAAAATTCCTTTCCTTAGAGTTTCCATGTCTTGGCCGAAAAAGATCTAGCAAACCTAGAGAAATTTTAGTGTCATTATTCCAAGGAAATAAGTCTCTATATTTATTTCCTAAATTTAAGGACCTTGATGTAAATAAAGTTCACTTTTAATTTTCAACTTTTATTCCTTAGGATTTTCGAAAAACCCCTAGCTAATAATTAAAATTTCAGCTTGAATTTAGCTAGATAGATCTTGCCATGGATAGTTGGAATTAATGAATCATTTTTCTAGTAGGAAACCTTGTTGATTTTAACCCTAGAACCTAAGCTAAAAATCTGGAAAAAAATTTCCAGCAAGTGCCGCCACTTCTTAGAGGAATTTTAGCTCAACTTAAACTCTTCCAAAGCTAGGAAATCTTATCCTAAATCCGTTAGCAAATCAGATTTTTATTGCAATTCTAATTCGACTAGGATTTTCTTCCTAAACCTAGTAGAATTTTGGCAGCTTTGTGTTAACACAAGCTGTCCGAAATTCCAGCACCTTTAAGTACAATCCAACCCTTCAAATCCTAGCTCAAATCCCCTAAAACATCTTCCATCAATTCAGATTATCTTTGCTGTGCAAAACCAGATTTTACTCACACAAATTCCAGAATTTCGGCCAGCTAGGAAACCAGGATTTTCGACAGCTTTGTACAGAAAATTTTGGCCAGCCTTATACTCATATTCCAACCGAAATTCTGCACACAAACACACCAAAAAACCCCAGCTGATCAAGCTATTTTTCAGCGCCTAAAACCCTCATTTTTTCTCTGGAAATTTCGTAGAACCACAGCTAAAACAGTCCAGAAATTCTTCCTCTCCTGTTCAGCAATTTCGCACAGCAAAACTACTGCACGCGCACAGAAATTTCAGCCCTAAAAACCTTCGCAAACTCTTCTTTGTTTGGCCCAAAATTCTGAACACAATCAGCCCTTCTCTTGAGCAATAGTTCGGCCAACACAAGGGAGCAAAATTGCAAAATATTTTCTCCCTTAAACCCTCTCAAAGTCGGCAGCAAGAAGGCACTCGTGAGCTGCAATTTTCAGCCTTGCTGTCCAAGAAACCTAAAGCCATTAGGAGTCATTCTAAACATCACCATCTAACCCTAAACCAATCTTCTCTAACTCTAAATCATAGCAGCGGTCTATCCTCTCCATTCTACACAAAAATTCCAGCAAGAACTCCACAGCAAATTTTTGAAAACCTCAAGAACAACACCTAGCAAAAACCGATCACCCTCCAAGGTAAGCAAAAACCATCTCAACTTCTTGATTCCTTTCTTCCATCAATTCTCTTCCTTTTCTTCTTTGGAATCATGCCATCTCAAGGCTGATTTCATCTCTTTATGCATTCTCGGTCATAAGAAAGGAAAAAAGAGACAACTTTCTCTTCTAATCCCAGGAACTCGGGACAATCACCATAGGAGCATCGGGATCTTGCTACCCGGTTGTTGTAAGGTACGGAAATACTTACCCTTAATGCCGGAATTAAGGTTTAAGGTAGTAGATGATGTCTATTACCTTGTTGAATATATGGTCATAGTATATGATCTTAGGGGATTGTGAATTGTTATGAAAATAAATGAATTTGGCACATGTTCGAATTAGTTGAAGCCATGATCATGATATTATATGGTTTAGATCAGGAGGATAATTGAGGAAAGCAAGCTGTGAATTTATCTCATTTATCTGAGGCATATCAAGTAAGTCCTTGCATAAACTCTTTTGTTAAATGTTGTAATGGCAAGTCTATGTTGTGAAGCTTTGTAAAGCTATTGTTGAACTATGTTTGCTTGGGTTGTAAACGTGGATAATTATTCTTTAAACGGTTTTGTCAAACTAACGATTTTATCAAGAAAACTATTCTTTTCCTTAAACTTTTAGAAATCTCTTTTAAAGAAAACCACGTTTTACAAAGCTAAGGTTTGGAAATATTGTAAATCAGGAATTGACGGATATATTCGTTGAGTACTCAATAAGGGTAGGCTAACAATACTAGTCTTGGAGGGCTAGAGTAAGTCTTCTGGCAGGAGGCCACCTCCAGAAGATAAGCTCTGCTTGAAAAGGCGGCAGTATTGGTTGGTCAGGCCGGTCCGAGCTAGCATGTATACCTGGTAAGGTATTATTTATTTTCCTGGCATGGACACCCGGATGGTTTTGTTGAGTGTAAAGAAGGAGGAGTATCTCACCCGGTGAGCTGTACACTCACCTTGATCAGAACGCCCAACGTGTGGTAATCTGGTCCGGACAAGGTGCACAAAGTGTGGTGCCTTGGCCATTTTGTTCTCATGGAGCCCAACGTGTGGTGACATGACTGTTAATTCGAGTGGATGATTGTTTTGTATAAAGTACGATTATGGAAAAAGCCACTCTTTGCGAAAGAGAAATTATTTATGACTTGCCAAATATTTCTACAAATGTTTTCCGCTTTGCATACACGTACAGTTTTAAAAACCATGTGCACACACAGGACTTACTGAGATTTATTCTCACACTGTTTTACATCATGTTTTCAGGAGATAGACTGTGCTGAGTCAGCGGGGCATTGATAGTTGAAGCTTTTCTAATTATTGTCATCTTTGCTTAGGAGACATTTGTTGTTTAAGCTGTTAACGATTAATTGCTTTTATTTTGTTTTGCTCCAAGTTGAGCCTGATGTAATAAGAGTATTTCTTTATTTATCTGAGTTGAATCTCTTGGAGGTTGCCTTTGTATTTTATACCTCATTTTAAAGACCCCTTGTCCTATGGGACGAGGCGACATCCCCACCCTATTAGGGTACGTAGTCGTGGGGTGTTACACATCCGGTATCTAATACCCATATCTCATTTCTAAAGGCAGTATTTATCTTAATCATAAACATACCTGGAGATTCTGCTTCTTGTCCTTGATGATCTCCAAGTAGGCTTTGCAGTTGCGCCTCTAGTGGCCCATCTTCCCACAATGATGGCATGGGTCATTGGTAGCTGCGTCCTTCTTGTTCACACCACCTTTGGGCTTCATGGGAGCCTTCTTCTTCTTCTTTTGAACTTTCTTCTTAGAAGAAAAAGATTCTACCATTAAAACCGCATTGGAATCCCTCTTCATGGAGGACTCCGCAGTTTTGAGAAGATTGATCAACTCAGGGATAGTGGACTCAATCTTATTCATCTGATAGTTAATTACAAATTGTGAGAAACTATTAGGCAAAGACTGAAGAATTAAGTCAACACTTAAGTCATGGTCTATTGTAAACTCGAGAGATTCAAGCTTCTCTATCAAGCCCAGCATCTTCAGCCCATGAGTGGCCACAGAAGAACCCTCTGCCATTTTGCAACAAAATAGTTGCTTCGATATCTCATATCTCTCAGTTCTGTCTTGGGCATCAACCAGCTCTCGAAGATGTAAAATGATCGATTGAGCATCTATATGCTCGTGCTGTTTTTGCAACTCAGGAGTCATGGATGCCAGCATAATACATGATGCTGTATCACAATCCTCCTTGTGCCTCTTGTGGACAGCATGCTCATCAGCATGAGCATCTCGGGTTGGTGGTGGTGGAATAGGAGCATCTAGCACGTAGAGCAACTTTTCCGATTTGAGAACGATTCACGAATTTCTATACCAGTCGAGATAGTTTGATTGTTGGTTTCCAAAATGCTACGTAAGTTCAAGTTCGTTGACATGATGCAAGTGACCTAGATGTAAAGATAGAGAGCATTAGCTACTTGTATATGCACATGATATGCAAATAATTAGGACTTTAATTAAACGCATTTTTACTCCACTATTTTACTCAAACCAATAGCCCCCACTACTGATTCGGAAAAGCCCATTGGAAGCTTTCCTAGTGGACCGATATCCATATTCCTCAAGAATAACCTTGGGTTTGCCCAACAAGCCACCCTTGAGTTCATTGGTAGATATCCAATACCAATTACATCGTATGTAACTACCGGATCATTGGGTGATTAACAGCTTTTAATCTTAAAGCCTTTTGGGCTACCCCAACTTTTCCTCTAAATTTCTTTATGCTTGAGTTTGCCCAACTGGGATAAAGAATTTAGTTAAACCCGACCCATTAATCAGGAATTTAATTCCATAGCTTGAACATGCCCAATGTCAAATAGGCTTGGGTTTGCCCAACAACCTGGTCTCGAAAAAGGACTCTCGTTCTTACTATATTAATGGAAGGAATTAGGTTTAATATTAATTGAGGGATTTGTTCCTTTTAGTGATTTCGTTGAATGACATGCATAAAAATCAATAAATCACATAATTGATAATCATAGTAATAAAACAATTACGTGGTATGGTTATGGACTTTACCCTAAATTAATTTCTTTGAGCCATAAAAGAAATTAATATAATTAACCCTATGTGTTCATGCATGATTTAAGTAGAAGGTCTTACTTCCTTGCCTTGTTTTGGTTGCCATCTCCAGAATAAAATAATTCTACTCCTATCTAACCTATGTAAACTAATTACATAATTTCCTAAAAATAGAAAACCTTAAGTTACATTCGAGTGGAGTTAGATGAGAAGAGAATTACACAAGAATTCTAGAGAAGGCAGGACACGCAGGCCCTATTTCATAAAAAACCAAAACTGTAAAATGCATGAACAAATATAATTAGTTTTAGTCCATAACCATCCACCATACCATTGACTATGCTTAAACAAAATAAACATACACTTTTATTATTCCAAAATCACTATTTTGGAAAAATAAAACAAATTCTAAAATCACCATTTTAGAGAATACATCAATTTTAGATTTTCAAAATCATTATTTTGAAGAACAAAATTGATTGTCTCAAAACTAATTTTGAGAAAATGCTTTTGGGTCCCGTCTTTCATCAAATGAGGTTTTTTTTTCCTTTCAAAATTCTGTTCCGGAATTTTATTTTTTTTTTTAAATACTAGAGGTTGCAAACAGAGCAGAACTGGTGCCGGCTCTATTCTGGTTTCCAAAAAAATTTTTATCTTCCAAAAACGATTTTCGGACATTGCGAACAGAATGGAACCGGCGCAGGCTTGGAGGCCGGAGCCGGCGCCGCCTGTGTTCTTCAATAATGGCGGCGATTTTCAAAAAATTCCAGAAACAATTTCTGGTGCTTTCTTCTTCTGCAAATTTTCAGTGAGAACAATTCTCAACTGTATTTTCTATTTTAAAGCTATAAACGACCACCAATTTGTTAGTTTAAACAAAATCAAAACGGAAAATTAAGATGAAACGGAGGACAACATCCATGTTGCAAGAAAACGTTTTTCTGCAGAAATTTTTCAGCTCCAAAGAAAGCATCTTTTCGAAATACTCTATGACTATAACACAATCATATTGTGCTACGAACCCAACTCATAATATTGTGCTACGAACCCAACTCATAAAGATCGAAACGATTTCAACTCGAGTGAAAACGATTTTTCACAGCAAACAAAGACAAACACGAAAACAGTTTTTCAGGCCAAAACAATGTCCGTAATATAAAGATACTCAATACTATTTTCTTCATTTGTTTCAACATGATACCCATTTCTGCAGATATCTTTAAAACCCAATAAATTTCTTCTGAATTTTGAGGAAAATATTGCATTATCAATATTAATTGTTGTTCCTTCAGGCAACAATATGTTAGCTCTTCCAGAGTCTTCAATCACATTTGTATTACCATTTATAGTATAAATATTTATTTCTCCCATTTTGAGATAAGAAAAATATTTCTCATTTTTGAGTATGATGTGTGTAGTTCTACTATTAATAGTACATACATAATCATTAACAACAGTCATCTGAACAATATATATATATATATATGTAAATATTATTAGAATATAATAAAAATTCAAAAATATCAGGGCGAGGTATTAATTCTTCTGGACACTGTCATTACCAATTAAATTGTCTATCGTACCATTTGGGTGTTCGAAAAAAAATCAGATATATCCATATAGGTAATATTGATATTAAGATATTCTGGATCAATATTATTGTCATCAACATTATTCACTGGATGTTGAGAAAAATTTACTTCAATATTTTTCTTTTTCTTTTTTAGTGAAGCTTGATATAATTCCACTAAATACTTGGGCGTACGACAGTTACATGACCAATGACCTTTCATGTCACATCTATAACATTCTTGCATACCTTTTTCTTTTCCCTTATTAACTTTTTTCCCCCACTTCAGGTGGTCAGTATTTCTCACAACTTGATTATTACTGTGATAAGGAAAATATCGAGCGTGTCCATAACCATGACCATGATCACAGCCACGACTACGACTATGATTATGACTATGGCTTCTACTGGAGTTAACAGCATTCACTTCTGGGAGTGCTGTTGAGCCAATTTGTTTGGCTTCATAATTTTTCAATAATAACTCATTATTTTTATTATTATTATTTTTTTTTTTTTGCAATGAGGAGGGTAGTAATTAAATCGGTAAATTTTGTATACCCTTTTTCTTGATATTGTTGCTGCAGGATAATATTTGATGCATGAAAGGTGAAGAATGTCTTCTCCAGCATATCTTCATCAGTAATTTTTTCTCCGCATAATTTTAACTGAGATATAATTTTATACATAGTGGAGCTATATTCATTCACGGTTTTAAAATCTTACAACTTCAAGTGCAACCATTCATACCGTGCAGTTAGTAGTATGACTATCTTCAGGTGGTCAAATCTTTCTTTTAAATTTACCCACAGAACATATGGATCTGTTTCGATAAGATATTTTATTTTCAGATTTTCATTGAGATAACGACGAATAAAAATCAAAGTTTTAGCTTTTTGTTGTGCAGATACACTATTTTTTTTTCTTTAATAGTTTCACTAAGGCCTTCAGCATTTAGATTTATTTTTGCATCAAGAACTCATGAAATATAATTCTTTCCAGAAATATAAAGGGCTACAAATTCGAGTTTAGTAAGGTTAGTCATAGGGATTAATAAATGTGTACCTGTCTTCTGCTTCTATAACGGTAGAGACTCGTGCTTTAGTTTTTTGGCTTTTGTAACAGTAGAGACTCGTACTGATAATGTGTTATGAAATTTTGACAATATTAGAATAAAATTTACATATAATAGATCTCTAACTATTATTTGCACAAAAATTTCTTCAAACTTCTCTCTTTCTTTTCTCTCATAATTTTCTCTGTCAATTCTCTTACAAAATAGTATGTCTTTCAAGTTTAGGAAGAACTCTATTTATAAAGCTTTCTTAGTGGAATTCATCATCTATTTCTACTAATATATTAGTGGTATCTCCACTAACTCTTAATGGTGGACATCCATATTCATTAATAGAAATCCACAAATAGAATTAGTGGATTCTCCAATAATTCATAACAATTCAAACAATAATCGAATTTTTTAAACTTATATAAATATCCAACTTCTTCAAATAATACCACATAATCAAACTAACATATACATAAAATGACCTAGGCATGTATCCATTGGGACTTTTTGTCCTCTTCTACTACTAAGCAACCTACCCTCCTTACGCTTTGCTTTATATTCTTCAACTACCGCATGTCTTGCTCCCAATACTTCAGCCTACTTTTCCCATTCAACTTTTATTTACTCTCCATTGTCACTGGCATCATGTTTCAAAATTACAAATTTATTACTTCTTTCTCTTATATATGTAATAATATAAGATTTCTATATTAAATAAAATCACCATAAAATATGAATTAATTATTATTGTGACCCATTGACATCTTTTACAATGAAAAGGTGAAAGATCTTGTTTTTGAATTTAAATAGAAAGAGGCACAGAAGATGTTTACCATATCAAAGTTCAACTTCTTTTCCTGTTGAACAAGAATAAATGCAAATGAGTTGCTGCTTTTAGTTTTGTTTTGTTGAGTAAAGTTAGGTCAAGAAACATCCAGAAAAGCAATGAAAGGTCCAGAAACCACGTTTGCTATTCCATATATAATAAATAAAACATCTTTGAATTGAATCAATGTACGTCCGAGGTCTCTTTATATCCATGAAATCCCCAACATTTGTCCCCACTTCCTCAAAATGCATGTAAAATGTACCATTTTCCATGGCCTAACATTAGGTTAATATTCGGGATGGTGGAGTTCTTGATCTTTCATTTTGTTTTAATACATAATGACCAAGAAAATTATGAATTAAATTAATTAGGACTTGTCATTTAGTAAGGATTTTTTTTTTTTTAACAAATTGACTTACCATTTTATCAAAATTAAATACTTGATTTGTATTATATTTAAAAATATAATATTGGAGTCTCAAAAAAAAGGCCAAATGAAATACAAGTAAAGGATAAAGGAAAAAAAGAGCCAAACTTTGAGAATGAGAATTTGCGGGGCACAATTTGTGCATTTCGAAATTGTCTCCCAATTTAATATACAAAAGATACAAAAAATAAAATAACAAACAAAATTTATAGGGACCGTAAATATGGTGGCTGTGCTACTAGAATGACCTGCGAAGGCTAAGCCCACTCCAACTTGCAGCTTGTTCCCATGCCATACATCATCAAATTAACCACAACCATGCATGCCTTGATCTAATTCACAGATTCCATTTCTCCTCTCAAATTTCAATATTAACCCCTCTTCATTTCCTGCATTGATCACACAATTTACAAGCCAAAACCACCCCCTCCTCCCTCTCTAACTACCAAAAAGAAACCAATTTTCTTCCAAGGCTCCAAGCTTGAGCAAAGGTGCCCCAGAAGTAATGGGGCTTGTAGATGATCAGAAGCCACTCTCAATCATTCTTGAGGGCTCGGAGTTTCTAGCCAATGGCCACCCAATTTTAACTGAAGTCCCTGAAAATATTGTTGCCACTTCATCTCTATCCATCTTCAAAGATTTAGCCAAAAGCATCGTGGGCTGCTTTGTTGTATTCAATGCCAATGAAGCTCAAAGCCGCCATGTGATCCCAATATGCAAGCTGAAGAACATCAGGTTCATAAGCATATTCAGATTCAAAGTCTGGTGGACAACCCATTAGGTTGGAAACTCCGGCAAAGACGTGGAACACGAGACGCAGCTGATGATTCTTGATAAATCGGAAAACGGCCGTCCATATGTTCTTCTTCTCCCTCTCCTCGAAGGGTCCTTCCGAGCTTCCCTCCAGCCAGGCAATGATGAAAACGTGGATATCTGTGTGGAGAGTGGATCAACCAAGGTTTGCAGCTCCGGCTTCCGAAGCTGTCTCTACATGCACGTTGGAGATGATCCATTTCAGCTGGTTAAGGACGCTGTGAAAGTGATCAGGGTCCATTTAGGGACCTTTAAACTTCTTGAAGAGAAGTGCCCTCCAGGTATAGTAGACAAATTTGGTTGGTGCACTTGGGATGCCTTTTATCTTAAGGTACATCCCAAAGGTATCTATGCGGGTGTCAAAACACTTGCGGAGGGCAGGTGCCCTCCAGGTCTAGTCCTAATAGACGATGGATGGCAATCAATTTGCCATGATGATGATCCAATCACTGATCAGGAAGGTATGAACAGGACAGCAGTTGGTGAACAAATGCCATGTAGGTTAGTAAAATTCGAAGAGAATTACAAATTTAGGGACTACCAAAGTCCAAGGGTACCCCATGATAAGGGCATGGGTGCCTTTATCCGGGACCTTAAGGATCAGTTTAAGAGCATAGAACATGTGTATGTGTGGCATGCAGTGCGTGGATATTGGGGTGGGTAGACCCAATGTCCCCTCAATGCCCGAGTCAAGGGTCATTAGTCCTAAGTTGTCACAGGGTTTGCAGATGACCATGGAGGACTTAGCCGTTGACAAGATCCTCAACAATGGCGTTGGCTTGGTACCCCCAGAGAAAGTCCACGGAATGTACATGGGCTTGCACTCCCATCTCGAATCAGCCGGAATTAATGGTGTCAAGGTCGATGTTATACATGTAAGTTTCTCAAAAATTTTCAATGGTTTTTTTTGCATTTTTGCCTTTCAAAATTAATTAGTTCTGAGTTTTTTTTTTGGAACTTTTTAGAATTAGTGTGCGATTATAGTTTAAAATTTAAAATAATTAAAACTTTGATTTTTACAAAATTTAAATTTATATCATTATGCATTAAAACTTGTAATTTAAAGAAAAAAGTTCATATTTTTTACTACACAATCAAGGTCTGGTCCACTTATTATTCTATTTTTCTCAAAAGCATGAGACCTACTTATTTAGTGTTAAATAAAATTCAATATGTGGTCTACATACAAACAAAAACTTGTGAGTAAAAGCTCCAACTGAACTTTTAGTTGATGGACAAATTAGGATGTCGACAAAAGTTCCAGCTGAGGTAAAGAAAAGCAAAGGCAATATTTAAACTCAAATTTTATATATCTGTTAAAGTAAAATTTGTATTACTTTAAAATATATAATGTATATTATCTGTGGTATATGGTTTTTATATATATCAAGTCTATGTAAGATCTTTCAAAGCAAAAAAGAAAATTATTATTATTTTTTGAGATTCGTTTATTTAGTCTCTAAAATTTAAGGTTCGTAATATTTTAATTCTTAATAATTTTTTTTCTATTATTATAGTTCGTAATGAAATTATAATATTTCAAGTATTCCTTAACTTTATTTTTCAATATAAATTTCGATAAAAAATCATACTCAATACTCATTGTACGTAATCAACTAATATATATACTTATTTTTTACTTAAAAAAAATAGGATGTTCAATGAAAGTGACTTTTTTTTTTATTGAAATTTACATCCAAAAATAGAGTTAGCATTACTTGGCAAGATATAATTTTATTAGGGATCATAGAGATAAAAAAAAAAAAACTAAAGTTACCTCTCCATCATTTAATTAAAGTAATATGACCCCTGATTTATTCAACTTTATTAAATTAGTATAATTTTTACAATGCCGATTTAACAAATAAATATTTTTTCTTTTTTCTCAAATCGGGATGTTTTGAGTTTTTGAAATTCTTGATATAAGTTATCATTGAAATTCAAATTTTGTGCTCTTTGAATTTTTAATTAGTTTAAATATTTTTTACTAGTTTGGAAATATTTAATCTATTAAAATAGTCTAAAAAACTTTTATAGTTAATTTAAGATTGAATATCTTTATCTTCAAACTCTAGAGAGATTCTCACTTTATCAAATAAGCACTATTTATTTTAAAAAAATATTTTTTTTTCATATAAACTAGTTATTATTATTATATTCCGATAAAGTTTTTTATTTATATGCACTATATATAATAATAATTTTTTCAATTTATCTGTCTATTATATATGTATTAAAACAAATGTTTATCAGATAAAAATATTTATAATAACAGAAGGAAATAATTTCTTTTTGCAACGTACAGTAACATCAGCTACTTTTTGTCTCTACTTTACAACACCACTAGAGTTGAACGGACAGCCTGAGATAAAGAAGTGAAAGTTCGAAAGGAGAAACCGATAGCTGTGGTGAATGGATGAGGAAAGACATTTAGTTTTTTTTTTTTTCATTTTTGTTTAATTTTAGATAATATTATGCATTGCCTCAATAATTTAAGAGTTATTGAAGTGAAACTCGTTTTATCTTTTTAAAAATTATACTAATTTGATAAAATTGAATAAATTTGGGGCACATTACTTTAATTAAATAATGGAAGAGTCACAATATTTTTGGAGAGAAGATTAGGGGGTTTAATAAAATTAACCCAAAAAATTATTAAGAATTAAAATATTACAAGTCCCAAAATTTAAAGGCTAAATAGATTAATTTTGCTTTCTTTTTCTCAAGTTTTTACCAGAATAGCTTTGACCCGATCTAGCTACTTCTGTTGAGTCAGTTGTTGATTCTTTAATTTCTAATTTAATAAAATAAATGTTTCATTTTCAAAGGATAAAACCGTAGCCATATACACTCGTTCATTATGAATTGACTAGTGAGAGTGGAGTTTCTAATATCATCCAGAAGGACGTAGGGAAGCCTCTGGTGCTGGGTGTTCTGCATAAGATGAGGAATAGTGACTTTGGATATTACAGGCCCATACTTCACTGTCAAATCTCTATCTAGCTAATTAGCAACTGCTAACCAAAAGGGGACCATCCATGGATTTTAGTATCGAGAATGATAAAAAAAATAATAAAAAAAAAATAAAAAAAAAAATTTGAAGCCGATACTATAATTTCTTGATAAATTTTGGACTAATAGAAAGGATTTATAAAATGAATAAAATTATATTTTACATTTTGAGGTAATTATAGCTTCAACTATTTTTTGATTTAATAGTTTACAAAAAATAGTTTTAAAGAAATAGTTGTGTATTTTTAAGAATTCGTTAATATAAAAAGAAAAAGAAAAATCATGGTGATATATGTCTCGCAGGTGCTAGAAATGCTATGTGAAGATTTTGGAGGTCGAGTTGAGCTTGCTAAAGCATACTACAAAGCCTTAACTGCTTCAGTCAAGAAACACTTCAATGGCAATGGAGTCATTGCCAGCATGGAGCACTGTAATGACTTCCTTTTCCTTGGTACTGAAGCCATAGCCCTTGGTCGTGTAGGTGCGTATGCCTCTATCTTAAACCCAAGCTAATGAGTTCTCATCTTTGCTAACATCCTCCCACCATGACATCTAGTCAAGCTTTTAGTCTAATCTGTTTCTCTTTCGGAATTCAGATGGGAAAGAGGAACTTTTCAACTATAAGTAAAGGTACTTGTGGTTAAGCTAGTAGCTAAACGGATAGTTGCAATGATAAATGCAGGGGATGATTTCTGGTGCACTGATCCATCTGGGGATCCAAATGGGACATTTTGGCTACAAGGTTGTCGCATGCTGCACTGTGCATACAACAGCCTATGGATGGGGAACTTCATACACCCAGATTGGGATATGTTCCAATCAACTCATCCTTGTGCTGAATTTCATGCTGCTTCAAGAGCTATTTCAGGAGGGCCAATTTATGTGAGTGATTCTGTTGGAAAACACAACTTTGAGTTGCTTCAGAGCCTAGTTTTGCCTGATGGTTCTATCCTGCGATGCCAATATTATGCTCTCCCTACCAGAGATTGCCTCTTTGAAGATCCTCTTCATGATGATAAAACTATGCTCAAGATTTGGAACCTCAATAAGGTAACGCTTACTCCTTCTGTGTATGTATGTGTTGTACACGATTTTGCCTACCCATAAGCCTCAAGGCAGGGAAAATTGTGGAAGGCTAGTTGAGCTACGCCCCAAGTCTACTTAAGAGTTTCTCTTCTAGTCTAATGTGTTTAAAGTTAACAGTTGGAAGCACATACAGTTTTAGGAAATTCAGTTCCTCTATCCTAATTCATTGTGGTTTCTGGCTGGATTACAACAGTTTACTGGAGTTCTAGGAGCATTTAACTGTCAGGGAGGAGGATGGTGCCCTGTGTCAAGGAGAAACAAAAGTGCAAGAGAATTTTTAGTCACTGTTAACAGTTTAGTGAGTCTCAAAGATATTGAATGGAGCAATGGAAGAAGCCCTTTTCCTTTGAGAGGAGTGGATGTTTTTGCAGTCTATATGCAGAGGGAGAAAAGGCTAAAGCTTTTGAAGTTCTCAGAAAACATTGAAATCTCCCTTAAACCATTTGAATATGAGATTCTAACTATTTCTCCTGTGATCACTTTGGCCAAGAACTTTGTGCAGTTTGGACCAATTGGATTAGTGAATATGCTCAACTGTGGTGGTGCAGTTGAGACTCTCATATATGATGATAACTATGATAACAAGAATTCAGTAAGAATTGGGGTTAGAGGGTCTGGAGAGATGAGAGCTTTTGCATCTGAGAAACCTGTATCTTGCATGATTGATGGAGTTGGTGTGGATTTCAGCTTTGATGATCATATGGTCATTGTTCAAGTTCCATGGCCTAATTCCTCTAAATCATCAACAGTTGAATATGTATTTTGAGACCATTTCCATCTCAAGAGAAGAAGATGTGATGCTCTAGAGGAGCTTCATTCGAAGGTGTGAAGTGGAAGAGAGAGAGAGAGAGAGAGGATTTAGTTTCTTTTGATTTGGGGTTTCATCCAAAATATTTAATCTCGTAGATAGTGAAGTTTGTGATAGGGTCTTTCTATTTGAAAGTAACTGTAATATATTCTTTTTCCCATACTAGCTACTTTTTCTAGTTAGTGGAAGTTGGTTTTGGTGTTGGTGTCTTAGGAAAAGAAAAAAGTGCAGGATTGTAGTACCCTCGAATATATGGATGCAATAGCAAATCTGGTTCGGCTGGTTTTCCATATGTATGGATAGTTGTTAAATACCAATTTTCATATGATTAATTGGATTCCTCAAAATTCAGAAGCTGAATCCATGAAAGTTTTCATAAAGCAGTGTTCACGCTCACACGAGGCTTGAATCCTAAAAAAATAGGCAAATCTTAGATTGAATCCTAAAATGCAAAATACAGTCCAAACTTCAACTTCTTACAAACTGAAGTTCCGTCTTGGCAAAGACAGATGCAAGTAAAGCATGTTTAGAAGAGACAAGTGAAGAATACCTCCATCCAATTGCATGCAATGTGGTACAAGTTCCAGAATCGCCAGCATGACGGTACATGGTAGCCTTTGGTTAATTTTTGGAGGGTAAGCTCTTGACAAATGACTCTGCCCTGCCCCGCCCCATTCTCTTCTCCTGTTGGGATGTGATTTTTGCCCTTGATAAAAGTATTATGGTAAGTACAGGGTTTAGCATTTTGACTGCATTATTAAGATCATGTGCATAAAAGTGAAGAGGTCTTTAGTTAAGAGGCACGTTTTGCAAGTTCAAGGGAACCTCAGTGATTAAATTAATATGTATAACGTAATTTCTGTTAAATGGGATGGTTTTTGCTTTCAAATTCGAGAATAAGATTTGTTGAGCAGAATTACCAATCTGGGGAGAAATGCGACCTTCAAAACGGACGTTGCATTTCGCAAATGCATCTTCCATCAATTTAATTTCATTTTCTCCAATATTTAGTAATGAACACCCCCCCCCCCAAAAAAAAAAAAAAAAAGAACAAAGAGTGCATTTGTAAAATGCAACCTCAAGATGGCATTAGGTTTCATTTCGTCCCCAAGGCAATGTTATATGCCTGTAAGACAATTAAATCATTCCCATATCACTTATAAATCACTTATAATACAATTAAAAATTATGTAACAAAATTACAATCACAACAAAGTTCAATCTCAAAATTTAATAAGATTTAATAATTATGTAAAATAATATAAAAAAATTAAAACAAATATATGTAGTCTAGTGAATTCATTCAAACTATATATTCCAAAATCATAAGCACAACAAAGTAACCATATTGAAACATATAATAGAAGATATGATAAATGACTAAAATAAATAAAATACATCAAGATATATATGAGCTAGTCTGTTCAACTACTAAAGTTATTATTAGTGTAGGATTTCTAAATTAACTAATCAGATTAAACGCAGCGGAAAATAGTAAGAAATCCAAGCCACGGATCACGGGTTTGCAATAGAAACGGGAAAAAGAGAAGATCACGCTTATTACCTCTTGAAGCCGGAATTTAAATTTTTCTTGTTCCAAGAACGCAGGCGCTATCCAGATCACAAAACCGGTTCACAGCAGTTCAACTGAAGTCTAAGAAAGAACTCCCTCTAATGATTATCCACACAAGGTCGAACGCTCACAATCTTACAATTCTATGCTAGTAGAATTTAGGAGGCTAGGGTTTGATTAATAAGAAAGAGACGGCTAGGGTTTGATCAAGAGAGAGGCAGAGAAACGGTTTCTCTGTTATTGCGTGAATAGTCTGTATCTCTATCCTAAGGAAACCGTTTTCTTATATTTATAGATTTATAATTACCGTAAATTGTAACTTAGTCCTTCAACGTCCAATTGTCAACAAATTGGTCCTTGAAGTTTACTTAATTACAATTAGGTCTCATGAATTATAACAAACTTATAATTCACCTATAAATATATTCCCTTCTCTTAATTAACCCCACAATATTATCAAATAATATATTTGAGCATTCAAACATTTATTGTGTGTGACCCATTAGGTTTCCTGGTCTTATTGGTAGCATAATATGAATTAATTCTAACAATATTATAATTAATAATCCTTAATAAAATAAAGGATTAAATTTATTAATTCTCTAATTAATAAATTCATATATAGCATATCAAGAGCGACATCTAGCAATGACTCTTAACCACCCAAAAGTCCAGAAAGTCAAGTGGCTTAACATGAACCTTTCCATAGCAAATTATCAGTGCAATAAACTCCTTTCACCATACAATATCTCATTCGATCTAGAGCATGGAATTAGTGCCAACTCCCTCCAGAATATTATTAATTCTGGCCCGAATATTTTAGTACTTGTTCAAGAAATCCATTACTCGATATGTGTATCAATTGGAACCATTTCCATCATATAGTCGCCTTGGCCAAGGACTTCATGAGTAATGATTTCTACAAGTGGCCTTGAGATATACTCTCCTACTATTAGGAGTGGTGAATCCTTTATTGACTTTCTCAACTACTTTCGTTTATTTTACGTTGTACCCAATATCCATCCCATAGGCATCCCTAGATAAGACTCCAAAGATTAGAATCAAAGTACAACGCTCGTTAAACAAAGTACCTTGGAGATCTCAAGTCTAAGGATACTTGCACACTTGCTATAATGAGATTCTATCACTGGCACTAAATAGTTATCCAAGTGATTATCTCGTAGCTAGGTCATCCAATGAACTTGTTCCAAAACAAGCATCCACACGTTAATCCTAAGTATCCCAATACTCACGGATATAAGAACCACCGCTTGATCCAATCAAGAGATATAACATGTGCTAGTCTTGGCGTATTAATAATGTCCCATCTTATTAATACTATGACTGTGGATTATTTAAGTACAAATACTGCATAGTATAATAGGAATCTCACATCATGATCTCTATCATGATTTCCTTAACACTGTGTTGTACTAGAGACTTAATCTAACGGTTTGTACACATATTTAGATATAACAATCAAACTGAAAGACAAAGAATGCCTCTTATTAATTTAATATGTAATATACATGGTACAAGTGATTGCCTCTAGAGCACAACACTAACAATTAGTACAATTTCTTTGATTATGTCCACTCCCATGACAATTTCTGCATCTTGGGAAAGAGTTGGATATATGATAATCTATATCCTAAGGTAACCTTAATGTTTGCAGGTGGCTAAGAAGTTTAGTCCTTATCATTTCTTCTAGAGGTGCTAGCGTAAAAGTTAAAGGTTTCCAAAATTATTTAGTTGCCACAAGAAAAAATTGGCTCTTATTTATCAACCTGTAATTCCTTTAAGTATACCACCCTAAAAAAAAGTTAATGGGGTTCTAACCTCTGTGACGACATGTTGTAAATCTATGTGAATAAGGTATACCATATATATTCTACTTTTGGCAATTACCTAACTTTTCCCAGTTGATACTGTAAACATTTAGACATCTACCTCATTTGTTGCACTGATGATTTGACCCCAAATCTACTAGTTTGTGCATTAAATTCAGTTGCAACATGTCCTCTAATTTTTTCCTCAAAATAATAATATAGCTTTCACATTTTAGATAGCAAATGATGTCTTAAATTAGATGCCTCATCTCTATGCTCATTAAAATATTTAACTAATTTCATGAATGAAGTCCAACCAAATACACTGTTCATTCATTCAGACAAACTAATAGTCATTAAACCATATCTATGTCCTTTATCATCTAACAAAGCCATTTTTCCAAGCCAATTTCAGCAAATAGTTGAATGCATCTTCTTTTCGAATTCGGATTTTATCCAAATATGATTAACACTTGGTCCTTTTGAGCTCTAGACTAGTAGCATATATCAAATTTGTTTATTAAACTCAGCATAAAAATGTGCCTTGATGTGCCTGAGACAATATCGATGATGTTAGTGCTATGCCCTAGAGGCAGTCATATGTATTTTGTATATTGTTCATTTATTAAATAATTCAAGGCATTTTTTTATCTTTCAATTCGTTTTATTTATGTTTGCTTGTGAAAATAACTGTTAGATAAAGTCTCAAGTGCAACATTGTATTAAGGAAATCATGATGTGAGGTTCATACTACACTATATAGTGTTCGTACTTAAATCATCCATAGTCATAGATTAATGAGATAGGACATCATTAATGCGTCAAGACTAACACGTGTTATACTTCCTGATTTGATTAAGCAGTGCTTCTCATATCCGTGAGTATTATGATACTCAAAGTTAACATACGGATACTTGTTACTTGAACAAGTACATTAGATTACCTAACTATGAGATAATTACGAGAAAAACTATTTAGTGTCAGTGATAGAATCGTATTATAGCAAATGTGCAAGTATACTTAAGCTTAAGATTTCTAAGATATTTTGTTTGCTAAGCGTTGTACTTTGATTATAATCTCTAGAGTTCTGACAAGACCGCCTATGGGATGGTTATTGAATACAACGTGAAGTAAACGAAAGTAGTTAAGAGGATCAATAAAGGATTCACCACTCATAATAGAAGGAGCAAATATCTCATGGCTACTTGTAAGAATCACTACTCAAGAAGTCCTTGGTCAAGGCGATTATGTATTGAAAATAGTTCTAATTGATACACATGATGAGTAATGGATTCCGGGGACAAGTACTAAAATATTCGGGTCAAAATTAATTATTAATATTTTAGAGGGAGTTGTCACTATTTTGGTACTCTAAACCGAATGAGATATTGTATAGTAAATGGAGTTTATTGCACTATTATTTGTTATTGAAAGGCTCAAGTCAAGCCACTTAACATTCTGGACTTTTGGGTTGTCATGATGTACTGCTAGGTGCCACTTAATATGGATTTATTAATTAGAGAATTAATAAATTAATCATAGTTAGAATTAATAGGTTAATTCTAATTATCATGGATTATTAATCCTAAAAATGTTTGGATTAATTAATATTATGCTACCAATAGATTAGGAAACCTAATAGGTCACACACAATAGAGGATTAATGATTTGAAATGTTATTTGATAACATAATAGGATTAATTGCGAGAAGAAGAAGTTTATGTAGCTAAATTATAAATAGTTATAATTTACAGGCCAAAACATAATTATGAGAACTTATGGGTTTTTATCATAATTATGATGTCCTAAATTGTTTAGGATTCTAGAAAAACGCACAGTGTTATATTAGATAACAGAAGATGCGGTTTTTGTGTGGATTATTGATCTATCACAGAAACAGAAACACACCTGTTTCTTCTTCTTCTTCTTCCCAAAACCCTAGCCGTCTATCGTTTCTTACTAGCACCAGAATTAGGTGGTTCTAGTCTTTGAATCCTTGTGTGGATTTCTGTTGGAAGCAAGCCTAAATTTGGTTTGTAGTGGCTCAGGTTGAACGTTCAAGAAAATATTATTCTGTTCATTCAAGATTGCGAGGTTGCTGGATTGTGCCTTCAACATCCAAGAGAAAAATTTTAGACAGAGGAGACAATGCTAAAGGTATTTTTCCTCCTTTTTATGATCTGTTCTTCACAATGATTGATCATTTGGAGGTTATCTCGGGTTTTATTTCCACTGCGTAATTTGATTACATGCCAAGATAATTAACAGTGGTATCGAGCATCCTTATATGTGATTTACGGACATTTATGCTTGATGAAATTGTTTCATAGTATGTTGTCTCTGTTTGTTGTGAAAGCTGTTTCACGTGATATTCAGGGTTCCCTAAAATTTGTTTATGTGAGAAATTTGGCATGTGTTTTGGAATCGTTTCAAAAATGCATCTTGATTTTGAATAAATCGCTTTGTGGGTTTCGTCTCTGTGAAACGTTTTGTGAAAAATAATCATATTGTTGTTTTGTCTTCCTCACATTTTGGAATTGTTTTTGAATGCACTAGCATTTTCTATAAATTGGTTTCAGCGAAAAAAAATTAATTTCTGTGCAGAATTTTTTTACAATTTTATGCATGTTTTCATCTATTTTGGTTTTGTTTTCTGTGAATAGAATGTCTGTTCGTGTGAGTTCTGAGAGTAGAACAAAGACGGAATTAATTCAGAGAATTCTCTGAAAATGCAGCAGAATGTTGAAGAAGAAAACCTCAGAAATTGTTTTTGGAGAAAGATGTATGTATGTATGTATGTATGTATGTATGTATGTATGTATGTATGTATGTATGTATGTATGTATGTATGTATGTATGTATGTATGTATGTATGTATGTATGTATGTATGTATGTATGTATGTATGTATGTATGTATGTATGTATGTATGTATGTATGTATGTATGTATGTATGTATTGGTCCAAACCACGGCTAGATTCTAGTGAACTGGTCACGGCTTGGACCATTTTGTGTCCAAATCTATGGCCAGATTATACCAAGCTAGTCGCAATTTGGCTTTAATTTTAAATTTTTTTTCCTTTTTCAACTTTTCGTTTCACAGAAGGCCCATAATAAATTGTTTTTCCAGTTAGACACAATAGTTTCCAAGAAATTTGTTTTTGGGACTAATAGAATTAATTCCCAAAATTTGATTTCGAAAAATAATATACTTTCTAAAATATTGATTTTAGATTATATACTATTTAATTCCTAAAAATGATTTTAGAAATTAATATATTTTCTAAAATATTACTTTTAGATTATATATTATTTTAATTCCTAAAAAAATATGATTTTAGCAATTAAAATATTTTCTAATATATTGATTTTACAATTTATTCTATTTTTCCAAAATAGTGATTTTGGAATTATTTGTTATGTTTAATTTTATTTTGAGCATAAAATTAGCATGGTGGTTTGGTTATGAACTAAAGACCCAACTAAATTGTTCATGCATTTTATCACTTTAGTTTTGGATTAAATAGGGCACGCGTGTCCTGCCTTCTCTATTTTTCTTGTGTAATTTTTCTTCTCATCTAACTCTCCTCGAATGTAACTCAAGGTTTTTACATTTGAATTTTATGTAATTAGATTACATAGGGTAGATAGGATTAGAATTTGTTACAAGTTAAGGAGAAAGTGATCAAGACCAAAAGGAGGACGACAAGACTTTCTGTTGTGTTGTGCCCTAGAGGCAATCACTTGTACATTGTATATGACATAATTTATTTTAATAAAAAGTATTATTTATCTTACAGTTTCTTTTGTTTACTTTAAGTAATATAACTGTTCGATAAAGTCCCTAGTACAACACTGTGTTAAGAAAATCATGATAAAGATCATGATATGAGATTCTTACTACATTGGATGGTGTTAGTACTTAAATAGTCCATAGTCATAGTATTAATGAGACAGGACATCATTAATACGTTAAGAATAGTATGTGTTAGACTTCTTGATTTGATTAGGCGGTGGTTCTCATAACCGTGAGTATTGAGATACTCAAAGTTAATACATGGATGCTTGTTAATGGAGCAAGTTCATTGGATGACCTAGCTTTGAGATAATCACATGAATAACTATTTAGTGCCAATGATATAATCTATATATAGCAAACGTGCAAGTATTCTTAGACTTGAGATCTTCAAGGTACTTTGTTTGCTGAGCTTTGTACTTTAATTCCAATCTCCGAAACTCAATCGAAAGCCGACTATGAGATAGATATTGGGTACATTGTGAAGTAAATGAAAGTAGTTGAGAGAGTCAATAAATGATTCACCACTCCTAATAATAGGGGTGAATATCTCACGGCCACTTGCAGGAATTATTAGTCGGAAAGCCCTTGGCCAAGGCGATTGTGTATTGGAAACAGTTTTAGTTGATACACATCTAGAGTAGTGGGTTCCTAGTACAAGTACTATTGTATTCGAGTTAGAATTAATTCTGGAGAGAGTTGGCACTAATTCCGTACTCCAAATCGAATGAGATATTGTATGGTGAAAGGAATTAATTGCACTGAAGTTTGTTATTGAAGGGTTCATGTTAAGCCACTTGACTTCCTGAACTCTTGGGTAGTCATGATGTGTTGCTAGATACCGCTCATGATCTGGCAATATGGGTTTATTAATTAATAAATTAATAAACCAATTCTAATTAGAATTAATAGGATTAATTCTAATTAATTATGGATTATTAATCTCAAAGACGTTTGGATTAATTCATGTTCACTACCAATTGACTGGGAAACCTAATAGGTCATACACAATAGAGGATTATATACTCAAGATGTTATTTGATAACATAGTGGGGTTAATTGAGAGAAAGAGAAGTTGTTGTAGACAAATTATAATTAGTTATAATTTGTGGTCCAAGTTGTAATTGTGAGGACTTGATTATTCCAATTACAATTAGGGAATTCTAATAGGATTAGGATTCTCAATTTTGGAAAGGAAAAATTTCGTGTGACATATTACCAAGACACACGAAACCCTAGTGAAAAGGACACACAAAAACTAGCAACACTCGACCGTCTCTTCTTTCTATCTCTCTCGATTGTCTTGAGAAACAACCCCAGCCACCATCTTATTTCTGCTAGCACAGGAAAGTTTGGTGTTTGAGTATTCCTCTGTGTGGATTACTGTTAGAGATAATCACATACTGTGATTATAGTAGTTAGACGTCCAACTCTCGTGGAGTTTGCACAAGAGGATTGTTGGATCGCGCCTTGACTTGAAGAATCAATTTTGTTCTTCAGATGATCAAATAAAGGTAAAAAGATGTTACCTTTATTATATTTATGTCTTGTTTTCCACACATAGATGGGTCCTGGGATGATATCTCGTTTTATTTTTCGTTGCGCCGTATTGGATATGAGTTTGAGATACCCAACACTTTCTTCCTAGATCATGCATGAACACTTAGGGTTGATCAAATTAATTTCCTTTGTAACTCAAGGAAATTAATATAAAAAAGTCCATAACTAAACCACATTATTATTTTTGCAATGTATGAATATACTGATATATGCATGCAATGTATAAATCACTAAAAATCACAAATCCCTCGAATTAATATTAAACCTAATACCTTGTATTAATATAGTAAGAACGAGAGTCCTTTTTCGAGACCAGGTTATTACGCTAACCTAAGCCTATTTAACATTAGGCATGTTTAAGATATAGCATTTAATTCCAAATCAATGGGTTGGGTTTTTACTAATTTCTTTATCCTACTTGGACTAACTCAAACATAAAAAAAATCACAGGCAATGTTAGGTTAGCTTAAAAGGTTTTAAGATTAAAAGATGTTAATCCCTCAACGATCTGGTAATTACATTCAATGTAATTGGTATTGGATATTTACCATTGAACTTAAGGGTGGCTTGTTGGGCAAACCTAAGGTCATTCTTGAGGAATTCAGATATTGGTCCACTAGGAAAGCTTTCAATGAGCTTTCCCGAATTAATAGTGGGGGCTATTGGTTTGAGTAAAATAATAAAATAATTATGCGCTTAATTAAAGACCTAATTATTTGTGTTACATATGCATATACAGTTAGCTAATTTCTCTATCTTTACATCTAGGTTATCTGTATTATGTCAACTAACTTAAATTTGCGTAGTATCTTGAAAACTAACAAACTTACAGAGTCGAACTTTTTGGACTGGTATAGAAACTTGATAATTGTTCTCAAGTCGAAAAAGTTGCTTTACTTACTAGATGCTCCTATTCTACCACCACCAACTCAAAATGCTCATGCTGATGAGTATGCTGTCTACAAAAAGCACAAAAAGGATAGTGACACAACATCTTGTGTGATGTTGGCATCAATGACCTATGAATTACAAAAATAGCATAAGAATATGGATGCTTACTCGATCATTTTATATCTTCGACAGCTTTTTGATGCCCAAGCCTGAACGGAAAAATATGAGATCTCAGAACAACTGTTGCGTTCTAAGATGGCTAAGAGAACTTCTGTAGCCACTCGTGGGCTAAAAATGTTGGGCTTAATTGAGAAGTTAGGGTCTCTCGAGTTTGTTATGGACAATGAGTTAAGTATTGGCTTAATTCTACAATCTTTACTAAGTAATTTTTCACAATTTGTGATTAACTACTAGATGAACAAGATTGAGTCCGCTATACCCGAGCTGATCAATCTTCTCAAGACTGTGGAATGCTCCATGAAAAAGGAATACAATGCAGTCATAATGGTAGAATCTTCTTCTTCTAAGAAGAAAGTTCCTAAAAAGAAGAAGAGGGCTCTCACTAAGCCTAAAGGTGTTATAAAGAAGAAGGAGGAAGCTGCCAAAGGCCCATGTCATCACTGTGGCAAGATGGGCCATTGGAGGTGTAACTGCAAAGTCTATCTGGAAACTGTCAAGGACAAAAAGGAAAAGGAGAAGCTTGTGGGCACTTCTACTTCTACTCTTGGTATGTTTATGATTAAAAAAAATACTACATTTAGAAATGATATATGGGTATTGGATATGGATATGGATCTTATCTATGCAATAATTTGCAGAGACTAAAGGATAGTAGAAGGCTTGAGAAGGGCAATGTGGACCTACGTGTTGCAAATGGAGCAAAAGTTGTTGCACTTGCTGTGTGGACTTATGACCTACACTTGCTGTGTAGACTTAGAATTTCAACATTGTTTTATGTACCAATTTTATTGAAAAATATTATCTCAGTTGCTTGTTTAGACTTGTATGGATTCCATTTAATTTTTAAGAATAAATGTTGTTCTTTTTCATTGAATGATATCCATTATGGTTTTGCAACTTTGGTTAATGATATATATGTTCTAAACATGAATAATCCAATCTAAATATAAACAATAATAAACCAAGAATAGATAATACAACCTCATCTTTCTTATGGCATTTCCGTTTAGGCTATATAAATGAGAATTGCATTTCTAAGTTATATAAGCTAGGTGGCTTAGGGCCATTTGATTTTGAATCATATGGCACATGTGAATCTTGTTTACTTAATAAAATGGCTAAAACTCATTTTTATGTAAAATGATAAAGGCCAAAGAGTTATTAGAACTCGTACGTACTAATGTATGTGGCCTAATGTCTATACAAGCAAGAGGAGGTTACACTATTTTATAATCTTTATCGATGATTATTCATAATATGGGTATTTGTATTTAATAAAATATAATCTGAGGCCTTTGACAATTTCAAAGACTTCAAGAATGAAGTAGAGAAACAACTTGGGAAAAGTATTAAGACTCTAATATCTGATCGAGGAGGTGAATACTTAAGTTAAGAGTTTCAAGGTTATCTTAGAGATAATGAGACATTATCTCAATGGAATCCATCATATACATCTCAAAATAATGGTGTATCTAAGAGTAGAAATCGAACCATTCTAGACATGATACAGACCATGATAGATTTTGCAAACTTACCAAAATCGTTTTGGAAGTATGCACTAGAGACTTCTATTTATATTCTAAATAGAGTTTCGTCGATTGACACTACCCCTTTTAAGTTATTTTTTAGTAAGAGACCAAAGTTATCTTACTTAAGAATATAGGGTTACACTGCCTTTGTCAAAAGGCTATAGTCAGATAAACTTAAAAGCAAGTCTGACAAGTGTTTATTTGTTGAATACCCGAAAGAGTCATTCAGATATTACTTTTACCTCTCTTCCGAAAATAAAGTGTTTGTTTTGAAACATGCCGTCTTCTTAGAGAAAGAGCACATGTTCAAAGGAGATAGTGAAAGTAAAATTGAACTTAGTGAAGTTCAACAAGAACAAATAAACACAGATCAATTGCCTAATCCCACATCTATTGAGAGAATAGATGAACCTTCGTCTATACAAGAACCTTGTAAGTCGAGTAGGACACATGTGGTACCTGAGAGATATGGATTTCTCATTAGTGACCATAATAACGTATTGCTCATAGATGAAGATGAGCCTATCACTTACAAGAATGTTCTAAATAGTTTAGAATTTGATAAATGGTTTAAAGTCATAAAGTCATAAATGAATTTCATGTACGTCAACCAAGTATAGACTTTAGTTGATCCACCTAAAAGAATCAAACCTATTGGGTACAAATGGATTTTTAAGAAAAAAATTGACATGGCTGGCAATATAGTTACCTATAAAACATGATTAGTTGCTAAGGCTTATTGTTAACAACATGGTATTGACTATAACTACACTTTCTCACCAGTTGCTATGCTTAAATCTTAAGAATACTCCTAGCACTTGTCGCTTATTATGATTATGAGGTCTGGCAAATGGACGTGAAAACAACTTTTCTAAATGGAAACTTGATTGAGGAAGTATATATAACACAACTTGAGAGTTTCACACCCAACAATAACACAAAAATGTACAAGCTGCAAAGGTCCATTTATAGACTTAAGTAAACTTCTAGGAGTTAGAACATCCGTTTTGATTAAACAATCAAATAGTTTGGTTTCATTCAAAATATAGATAAACCTTGTGTATACAAGAAGGTTAATAGGAGTGCAGTTGTTTTCTTATTATTTTATGTAGATAACATATTGCTAATAGAAAATGATGTACCTGTCCTTCAGTCAGTAAACGTTTGGTTATCTAAGAAATTCCCTATGAAAGATATTAGAGGAGCAATCTATATTCTTGGAATTAGGATCTATAGAGATAGATCAAAGAGGGTACTAGGTCTTTCACATTCTACATGTTAGTGTTGTACCCTAGAGGCAATCACTTGTATATTGTATATGACACATTTTATTTTAATAAAAAATGCATTATTTATTTTACAGTTTCTTTTGTTTACTTTAAGTAATATAACTGTTCGATAAAATCTCTAGTACAACACTGTGTTAAGAAAATCATGATAGAGATCATGATATGAGATTCCTACTACACTGGATGGTGTTAGTACTTAAATAGTCCCTAGTCATAGTATTAATGAGATAGGACATCATTAATGCGTTAAGGCTAGCATGTGTTAAACTTCTTGATTTGATCAGGTGGTGGTTCTCATAACCATGAGTATTGTGATACTCAAAGATAACATATGAATGCTTGTTAGTGGAATAAGTTCATTGGATGACCTAGCTTTGAGATAATCACATGGATAACTATTTAGTGCCAGTGATATAATCTCAATATAGCAAACGTGTAAGTATCCTTAGACTTGAGATCTCCAAGGTACTTTGTTTGCTGAGCTTTGTACTTTGATTTTAATCTCCAGAGCTCGATCGAGGGCCGCCTATGGGATGGATATTGGGTACATTGTGAGGTAAACGAAAGTAGTTGAGAGGGTCAATAAAGGATTCACCACTCCTAATAGTAGGGGCGAATATCTCACGGCTACTTATAAGAATTACTACTTGGAAAGTCCTTGGCCAAGGCAATTATGTATTGGAAACAGTTCCAATTGATACACATCTAGAGTAGTGGATTCCTAGTACAAGTATTATTATATTTGGGTCAGAATTAATTCTGGAGGGAGTTGGAACTAATTCCGTTCTTCAAATCAAATGAGATATTGTATGATAAAATGAGTTAATTGCACTGAAGTTTGTTATTGAAGGGTTCATGTCAAGCCACTTGACTTCCTAAATTCTTGGGTAGTCACGATGTGTTGCCAGATACCGCTCATGATCTGGGAATATAAGTTTATTAATTGATGAATTAATAAACCAATCCTGATTAGAATTAATAGGATTAATTATAATTAATTATGAATTATTAATTTCAAATACGTTTGGATTAATTCATGTTTTTGCTACCAATTGACCAGGAAACCTAATAGGTCACACACAATAGAGGATTATATACTTAAGATATTATTTGATAACATAGTGGGGTTAATTGAGAGAAAAAGAAGTTGTTGTGAACAAATTATAATTAGTTATAATTTGTGGTCCAAATTGTAATTATGAGAACTTGATATTTTCAATTACAATTAGGGAATTTTAATAGGATTAGAATTCTCAGTTTTTGAAGGAATTTTCATGTGACATATATTATGAGTCACACGAAACCCTAGCTGTGATGAACACACGAAAAAACACAGCTACAATCATCTCTCTTCTCTCGATTATTTTTGCAAATCAACCTTAGCCGCCTTCTTTTTCTGCTAGCATAGGAAACTTTGGTGCTTGAATATTCCTCTATGTAGATTACTATTAGAGATAATCACACACTGTGATTATAGTGGTTAGACGTCCAACTCTCGTGAAGTTTGCACAAGAGGATTGTTGGATCGCACCTCAACTTAAAGAAGATCAATTTTATTCTTCAGATGATCACGCAAAGATAAAAGTTGTTACCTTTATTATCATTATGTCTTATTTTTCACACATAGAATGGTCCTGGGAGGGTATCTCGTTTTATTTTTCGCTGCACTGTATACGATACAAGCCTAAGATACCCAACAGTACATACATAGACAAAGTGCTAAAGAGGTTTAGTATGGATCAAGCTAAAAAGGGATTCTACTTATGTCTTATAGGATAAGCCTTTCAAAGTTAATATCTACAAAGATACAAGTTGAAAAGGATCACATGAGTAGGATTCCATATGCCTCGGCAATTAGATCCAACATGTATGCTATGATATGTACTAAGCTTGATGTATCTTATACTTTCTGTTTGACGAGCAGATACTAATCTGACCCTAGTGAGGGTCATTGCGCGACTGTGAAGAATATCCTTAAGTACATGCGAAGAACTAAGGATGTATTCTTGGTTTATGGAGGAGGTGATTTGAAAATAAACGGGTATACCGATACTAGTTTTTAATCTGATAAAGATGATTTCAAATAACAATTTGGTTACCTATTTACATTGTGTGGAGAGATAATAAGTTGAAAAAGTTCCAAACAAGATACTATCACGACTCAACCACTGAAGCTCAGTACATAGCTGCTTTTGAAGCAGCTAAGGAAGCAGTTTGGATTTAGAAGTTTGTGACGGAGCTTGAAGTAGTTCCTAGCATTGTTGAACTAATATCTCTATATTATGACAACAATTGGGTTATTGCACAAGTAAATGAGCAAATGTCTCACCAGTGATCCAAGCATGTGCTTAGATATTTTTATTTGATTAGGGAAATTATAAAAAGACAAAATGTAAAGATAAAGAGAGTTCCTACTAATGAGAACATAGTTGACCCACTTAGTAAAGTACTATCCCAAAAGAAACATGATGACATGTTGAGCCATTCGGTATTAGATATATGAATGATTAACTTTAGTACAAGTGAGAGTTTGTAAGTGTTATGCCTTAGAGGCAATCACAGGTATTCTGTGTATTATACATTTATTGAATAATACAAGGTATTCTTTATCTTTCAATTTGTTTTATTTATCATTTCGTGTGAAAATAACTGTTAGATAAAGTCTTAAGTGCAATACTGTGTTAAGAAAATCATAATATAGATCATGATGTGAGGTTCCTACTACACTGTATATTATTTGTACTTAAATCATCTCTAATCATAGTATTAATGAGATATGACATCATTAATGCATCAAGATTAGTAGGTGTTATACTTCCTGATTTGATCATGCAGTGGTTCTAACATCCGTGAGTATTGTGGTACTCAAAGTTAACAAGTGGATGCTTATTATTTGAACAAGTACATTGGATGACCTAGCTATGAGATAATCATATGGATAACTATTCAGTACCAGTGATAGAATCACATTATAGCCATTATGCAAGCATCCTTAGACTTAAGATTTTCAAGGTACTTTATTTGCTAAGCGTTGTACTTTGATTCCAATCTTTAGAGTCTTGATAAGACTGCCTATAAGATAGATATTGGGTATAATGTGAAGTAAACGAAAGTAGTTAAGAGGATTAATAAAGGATTCACTACTCCTAATAGTATGAGCGAATATCTCACGGCCACTGGTAGGAATCACTACTCAAGAAGTGCTTGGCCAAGGCTATTGTGTATTGAAAATAGTTCCAATTGATACACATGATGAGTAATGGATTTCGGGAATAAATACTAAAATATTCTGTCAGAATTAATTAATATTTTAGAGAGAGTTGACACTGTTTTCGTATTCTAAACCGAATGAAATATTGTATTGTGAATTAAATTTATTGTATTGTTGTTTGCTATTGAAAGGTTCAAGTTAACCCATTTAACATTCTGGACTTTTGGGTGGTCTTGATGTACTGCTAGGTACCACTCATGATCTGCTTAATATGAATTTATTAATTAGAGAATTAATAAATTAATCCTAGTTAGAATTAATAGGTTAATTCTAATTATCATGGATTATTAATCCTAAAAATGTTTAGATTAATTCATATTACTTTACCAATAGACTAGGAACCCTAATAGGTCTCACACAATAGAAGATTAAGGACTCAAAATATTATTTGATAACATAATAGGGTTAATTGTGAGAAGAAGAAGTCTTTGTGGTTAAATTATAAATAATTATAATTTACGAACCAAAATATAATTATGAGAACTTATGGATTCTGATCATAATTATAAAATTCTAAATTATTTAGGATTTTGGAAAAACACACGGTGTTATATTAGATAATAGAAGTTGCGGTTTTCGTGTGGATTATTGCTTTATCACAGAAACAGAAACACAACTGTTTCTTCTTCTTCTTCTTCCCAAAACCCTAGCCGCCTATCGTTTCTTGCTAGCACCAAAATTAGGTGGTTCTGGTCTTTGAATCCTTGTATGGATTTCTATTAGAGACAAGCCTAAATTTAGTTTTCAGTCTCGGGTTGAACGTAAAAGAAAAGATTATTCTATTTGTTTAGGATTATGGGGTTGAACAATTTTCCCTAGCTCATTTTATCAACATTTGGTGGTATCTGTCGGGGAAAAATAAGAGTTAGACTGGAGTTTGTTTAGTTGGCTTTTGCTTAGTTTTGTGGAAGGCTAGAAATAGAGTAAAGTATGATGCTACGCAGGTGACAACTTATGGCTTGCAACATACGCTCTTAGTTTTCTTACACTTTACAAAGAAAGCACTTTGGTTTACTATTCATCAATCAAAGTGGCAGTCTCTTCCTAAGATTGTCATTTGGGAGTGTTGTTCCCCTTGTGTTTATATACTTAATATTGATGGTAGTTCAAGGCTATTAGATCGTTCATCTGGTGTTAGCGGAGTATTGCGTAAAAAGGTGATTGTTCATTTATCTATGCTTTCTCCGTGCATATAGGGGATGTTGCAACACAACAAGTTGAGCTAAGATATCTATTCTTTTAGGGATGAAGGCATGCTTAAAGAATGGTATAACTGATGTTGTCGTTTGGTCTGATGCATTTCAGATTGTGTAGGTTTTGACTTCTAGTTCAGCTTAATGGCAGCATAGCTTTCAAGATCTTCATAGGATTCATATATTATCTAAAACACTCAATAAGATTGAATTTGTACGTGTCATTGATAGGGTCTAAATCAGTCATATAT
Organism: Voacanga thouarsii; assembly: GCA_026120185.1. Lineage (NCBI taxonomy): Eukaryota > Viridiplantae > Streptophyta > Magnoliopsida > Gentianales > Apocynaceae > Voacanga > Voacanga thouarsii. The sequence continues at coordinate 6,739,042 of JANUWF010001783.1, forward strand.
TTTCTAATTATTTGAGGCTATTTTGTGATATATTTTGTTCAATAACTGGTTATATTCCTTCATATTTGAGATTTTATCCTTGAAAAGATATTTTGTGCATTATTTTAGATTTTAGAGGTAAAATAAGACAAAAATGTCGCTAAACAGAGTAGAGGCAGCGCTAGCCAAAACAGGAGAACCGGCGCCGTCCACATGCTGCTGGCATGTACTTTGAAGCAATAAAAAATCGATGAAATAGAGCGGAACATAACAGAACCAGTGCCGGTTAGGAGCTCAGAGGCGGCACCGGCTACAATCTGAAAGAAGTGGCGCAAAAATCAAGAAAAATTGGCGAACAAATGGAGAAACAAACCACAACCGGCATCGGCTAAGAGGCCAAAGGCGGCACTGGCTGTGCACTGGTGCTGAGGCGGTGCCTCGATTTTTGTGCATATTTTTTGACAATTTGCAGAGTTTTAGTATTTTCCTACTTCTAGTTGGCCAGAAACCCTAGAGGAACGATTTTATGCACTTTTCAAGCCTATAAATAGAGGAAAAACACAAGGAAAAAGAGAGGATTCACATATCAAAACAGAAAATCATTCAAATTAAAGGGGGAATTCTTCAGTTCAAGGAGGATTCTACAAGAGGCTCTACGAAGGAAGAAGAAGGAGGCTTGCTTATGAGTGCTTTCTTTTAAACTTTGTTTTCTTTTCTTGAACAATGATGTATTAATTGTTTTATTGTAATTTAACATTGTTTTAGGTATTCATGATTTTTAGAGTTACTTTGATATTTTGATTAATTGATTATTATTCTTAGTATTTAATTACTTATGCTGATTACAATATTAATTTATTGTTTCTTTCTATTAACTTGCTTGAAAATGGGTTAATTGCTGAGAACTAGATAATTAAAGGTTAATTGATATCTGCCAGAAAATGAATTTATTGGTTAGTTCAATATTTTAAATTTGCCAAAATATGAAGATTTAATCAACGATTGTGTTTAATGCATCTTTTAGGTGAATTAGTTGAGACAAAATATGTGATGCTAATTTGTCTAGAAGATAGTAATTTCATGGATTGAAAAAGAAGTGAATCTATCTTAATCCTTCATGATGCCAAGAGAATAATGAGTTATGACAATGATTGAGTACTTTAAGGTCATATTTGTCAAAATAATGGTTTGAATTACATAATTCTCCATCATTGACATGTATATATTATTTTATTTTATTTTTATTTCTTTTTCACTTTATTGAGTCGGTTAAACAATGAAAGAAAAGGGATTAATGCATACTTGTTCCTTGAGGATCGACACTCATTTTAAACCCTATACTATGCTTAATGATGAGTACGCTTGCTCATATGTGTAATTTGGGGTTAACGTTTTAATTAAACTTGATTGGGAATGTGCTTATTTTTATATGATATTTTATACCCAAATTCATACATATCAAGTTTTTGGTGCCGTTGTTGGGAAACAATATCATGAAAGCTTGGATTTCATTAATTTAACCATGTTTATATGTTCATATGTCTATATGTAAATATGTAAATATGTATGTACGTTCCTTATATAAGTAAGTGCCTTATTTTGTTGTTTGTATAATTGTATTTTAATTTCGCTATATGTTGTAAATATATAAATAGGTACATACATGTTCATAATAACTCACTTGTCTTTGTATATTTGTATTTATTGTATATTTAGTTATTTAATTTTACTAACCTAATGTTAATGTGGAATATGTGTAATAATGATATTTTTAATTTGTTGATTTTTACATCTATAATTTGGAGTCAATACTAACTCTTCTTATTTTCAGGTTTGGACTTTTGCTAAAACGATATTTTAGACGGACTGAATTTATTATTATTTTTCTTGTGCTTTTATTTGTATTTTGTTTTATAGGAATAAAGTCCTCTTGGACAAGCCCTTCTCTTTACCTCAAGATTGGATATCTATTGGAGCATACTTGAGAAGTATTACTTAAACTTTCTAACACATTATTATTTTTGGTCCCTTTGGAGATACTTTCTTATGTTTATTTTTTGCTAATGAGGACATTGTCCACTTTAAGTGTAGGGGAGTGGTTTGGTGATATACTTTGTCCAAATTTTTTTCAATTATCTTGGTGTTTTCTTAGTATTGAGCTACTTTGAAATATTTTGAAATTGAGAAATAATTTTATTTTGGGCACAAAGTATGGAAGTATTTTCTTTTTTCTCTTTTCCCCTTTATTTTTGATCCTGTGGCATTATTTCCTTGCTCTATTTGTTTAGCCATTGGGGATAATGTTCAATTTAAGTGTAAGGGAGTGGTTAGAATGGGAATTCTTCTATGCTTCATTCTTCTTGAAATTCTTCTTTGAACCTTTTGAGAAAATTTTTCAACATTCTTTCTAATTTTTGTGAGCTTTCACGATGTATTTGTAATGCATGTCTTTGTGCTAAATCATAGAGCATATATTCTATAGCATTTGTAGCTTATGCATGACTTTTTGCACGCACTTGGACTAAGTAGTTCTTGATCAAATGCTTTACATTATTCTTAAACATGTTTTTCTGCTAAAATTCATTGAGCATTCTAGAACTTACTTGAATACCTCTCGAGACGAAATAAGAAAGACATTCATGATTTAACTTAAGGATGACGGTAATAGGCCTTCTTTGGATAGTTTGAACTTTTCAAGCCTACCTATTTTATATTATATCTAGTGCCTATTTTGAGCCTAAATTGTTAATTTCTTTCTTAAACCCGTTATCATACTTTGTCCCTAACTTCTTTCTGAGAATTTGATAATTCTTCCAAATCTTTGATTGCTCTTGATGGATGAAAGTACAAATAGAATAATTGTGAGGGAAAATACTGGTCTAAATGTCATGATTTGTTACTTTCAGTCATGCATCATTGTTAAGTTGGAGTTGTAAAAGGAGAAAGGAGGAAGAAAAGAAGAAGAAAAATTGAGAAAAATAAGAAGCTGCTAGAAAATGTTGGAAAAAAACTGAGAAAGAAACAAAAGCAGCATTTGGAAAGCTGCAAGAAAGAAGAGAAGAGCACAAGAAGAGAGCTGGAGTAGAAATTGCTGAAATTTTTGATGATCTTGTGCAATATGATTGATGAGTTAAGAATAATTGCTGAAAAGAATGCAAGATTTGCTTGAACTGTGATATGATTGCTATACAAGGTTATGGGTTTTTGATTGGTTTTGGGATAGGAGAGTAAGAAAAGTTTGGAATCTCTTAGTACTTATTGTTTATCCTTTCCTTGCAAACTCTCATCTTCTTTGATATTTGATTTTCCCAGAACATTCATTTGACAGCTACATTACAAACCCGTTAGCCTTACATTACAAGCTTAAAAAACCTACTTGACCTAAGTAGAATCATGATATGTCTCGGATTAGTGGAGAGAGTGTATGAAAAGTAAGCTTATGGAATGCATATTTCTTTTGAACTAAATTCTTTCAAATGATTCGAGAATGATGTTAAGTATTGGGATGGTTCTACTAGTCATTCTTCACTTACACAAGTCTTGCATTTGTTATGAAAGGTATAGGAGCATATGTTTTGTTGTCTTGAATAAAGAAAGCATTGGAGATATTGTTTTGAAATTGATTGAGTGATTTTTTTTAAAAACTTCTGTTTTTCCTAGTTGTCTTTGATACTTTGCTTGAAGACAAGCAAAGAGCTAAGTGTGGGGGAATGTGATAGGGTCTAAATTAGTCATATATTTCCTAGTTATTTGAGGCTATTTTGTGATACATGTTGTTCAATAACTGGTCATATTCCTTCATATTTGAGATTTTATCCTTGAAAAGGTATTTTGTGCATTATTTTAGATTTTAGCGGTAAAATAAGACAAAAACATCGCTAAATAGAGTAGAGGCGGCACTGAAGGTATAGCAAACGGAAAACACATGGCACACAGCGAAAGCGAAGATAAAAAATTGGAAAAAAACCAAGAACAGGGGATTCCCGAACAGGGCCGACGCCGGCTCTAGTAGCCCTAGCCGGCATCGGTTAGGCTCTGTTCGGACTTTGAGGTTAAAATTTTTTTTACCTCTTTTCCTCGTTCTAAGAGTTGGCTGGACCGGAACGTGTGCCGCCGGGGTAGGTACGCTGGTGGAAGCCTCTGGTGTGATTCCTGCAAGCCTCCTACTCCGTCTTTGCATGTAGGTGAACTCCAATCTCTCGATCTTCCAATATATGGCCTGCCTAAATCCGTTTGGTGAACAACTACAGACTAAGGAACCTTTTTTCTAGAGAGAGAGAGAGACGTTTGGCTTTTCACAGAGAAGAAGCCGCCTCAGAGAGTGTATGTTCTTTTAACAACATTGTTTCCAATCCTCTTGTTTAACCTAAATAAAACCCTAGGTTAAACTGGACTGGGCCATTGGACTCTTAGTTTAACCTTTTAGGCTTAATTAACTATTCTAATTAGAACCACATAAATGGCCCAATTAATAATTAATTTCCCAACCCAAATAAACTAGTCCAATAAACAAGCCTATATTAGTTTAGTCCCAGGTTAATCTTTAATTATTCAAACTGAACCAAAACCCTAAATAATTAATTAACTCGCTAAACTAATTTTATTAATTCTCTCTCCATGGACCTTTATTTTATTCTAGCCCAATAATTAAATCAGGTTACTTAAATAAAATAAATTTCATTTAATTTAATATTAATTCCTTAACCCGTATTTAATTAGGACTCACGATCTATACTGGGGGCCAAAAGACACACCGTCTTGGCTACTAAAATGACCAAAATACCATTGTCATATAAATAGCTCTATTTTGCATTTTAAATATTTTCTAATATCACCATAAGAAAATATTGACCCCAACGACAGTGATGCGTTAGCAAAGTCTTCGACCTACAGGTGTAATGACTAAAATACCCCTCTACACATTGCCGTAGATTTAGAGAGGAAGAAGTGTACTAACACCTCTCTAAATGACATCTACCATCTTTAGGCCTCTGGTCCAATAATCCATAACTTCTTAGATTGTTTCCGCTTTCCAAGGGAGCTACCCTAAAGCAAACATCCAAATTATATTTCCCAGGGCCCTGGATATTTAGATCATTCAGACAACCACAAGGGGCGATATAGTATAGAAACTATCTTGTACAAGTTTGTCTTAACTAACTAGTCGCACATACCCAACATGCAAGTATATTGGCCCAACGATAGAACCTCAACTATAGCATATCAAAGTGTATGCTTCCAGCTTCGTTAGACCACCAACTTATACTCAAGTCATAGAGTACTAGTCCACGTTGTAACGGTAGTAGTCTAAGTTTCTATCATATAGTACTTTTAGAAACCACTACTACAGGTCCTATTCTACGTATTCGAAATACACTTATGTCATGAGGTGAGTGGACTACTCATTGGCCAAAGGTAAGCCATTCCCCATTTAGAATTCACAACATAATAACCTAGACATGATGAGATTCTCATTCTTATCAATCGATTAAGAACGAATGTTTATCTGTTAAGTAATCCGTGATCCATACCTTACTGTAAAATACCTCCATTCACATGGACCACTTACTTAAACACAATGGGTCTTTTTCAAATGTAATTGTGTACAAATAAAATTGAAAATTTACAAACAATTTCTGAAAATAAATTCTTTTATTAAAACATTCAATTTTTACATCAGAAACCTAGTCTAAGAGGGCATACATCCCAACAGGCGCCGGCCAGGATAGGGGAACTGGCGCCGGCCACATGTTGCTGGCATGCACTTTAAAGTGATGAAAAATCGATAAAACAGAACAAAATAGAACAGAACTGGCGCCGATTGGGAGCTCAGAGGCGGCACCGGCTGTAATCTAGAAAAAGTGGCACGAAAATCAAGAAAAATCGATGAGCAAACCGAGAAATAGACCACAACAATGCCGGCTAGGAGGCCAGAGGCGGCACCGGTTGTGCATTGGCGCTGAGGCGGTACCTCAATTTTCGAGCGCATTTTTTGGTAATTTGCAAAGTTTTAGTATTTTCCTGCTTCTAGTCGGCCAAAAACCCTAGAAGAACGATTTTAAGCACTTTTCAAGCCTATAAATAGAGGGAAAACACAAGGAAAAAGAGAGAATTCACAAATCAAAATAGAAAATCATTCAAATTAAAGGAGAAATTCTTTAATTCAAGGAGGATTGTACAAGAGGGTCTACGAAGGAAGAAGAAAGAGGCTTATCTATGAGTGCTTTCTTTTAACTTTATTTTCTTTTCTTGAACAATGATGTATTAATTTTTTTATTGTAATTTGACATTGTTTTAGGTATTCATGATTTTTAGAGTTACTTTGATCTTTTGATTAATTGATTATTATTCTTGATATTTACTTACTTATGCTGATTACGAGATTAATTTGTTGTTTTTTTCTATTAACTTGCTTGGAAAATGGGTTAATTTCTAAAAACTAGATAATTAAAGGTTAATTGATGTCTGCCAGAATATGGATTCATTGATTAGTTTCATGTTTTAAGTTTGCCAGAATATGGAGATTTAATCAATGATTGTGTTTAATACATCTTTTGGGTGAATTAGTTGAGACAGAATATGTGATACTAATTTGTTTAGAAGATAGTGGTTTCATGGATTGAAAAAGAAGTGAATCTATCTTAATCATTCATGATACTAAGAGAATAATGAGTTATGACAATAATTGAGTTCTTTAAGGTCATGTTTGTCAAAATAATGATTTGAGTTACATAATTCTCCATCATTGACATGTATATATTCTTTTATTTTATTTTATTTTCCTTTTTATTTCTTTTTCACTTTATTGACTCGCTTAAATAATGAAAGAAAAGTAATTAATGCATACTTGTTCCGTGAGGATCGATACTCGTTTTAAACCCTATATTATGCTTAATGATGAGTACGCTTGCTCCTATGTATAATTTGGGATTAACGTTTTAATTAAACTTGATTGAGAATGTACTTATTTTTATATGATATTTTATACCCAAATTCATACACATCAGTCCTCAAGTAAGCAAACTTGATGGCAAATTCCTTGGTGAAACGAGCTTTTATGTCTGGCATTTCAGTTTACTTTAACTCTTTTCAATCTCTTCCTGCTATTATTAAGTCTCTTTGTACACTAGAATGCAACAAGTTCTAGTTCTCCAAAATTATTTTCACAATTTGTCTCAGAAGGTCAAGTTGATAGTTCCACCTTGTATGTTGACTATTTTCAAATAAATTAGTAGGGGTTCGCCTAATCCCCTCCCATCATAGATTGTTTTGGATTAAAGAAAGAAATTAAGATAAAATTGTAGTTAAATAGAAAATTATATTTTTATAGAATAAATATATTCTTTGCATGTAATGCTATGAATCTATAGTTGATTTATTTTTCATACATTGTTTCATAACTTATATATAGAAAACAATTCTTTTAAGTAAATGAACTTTTTTTCTATAGGGTATAAGAGGAAATGAATAATTATTTCTAGTAAAAATAAGGATAAGGGATATTGGTGCAAAATTTTAGCAGAATATAGATAATTAACTCTTCAATTTTCGATCACCTGTCAATAGTATCGAACAATGTCCTTTTTGCAATTATTTCATATTCTAGTTTATAAATTTTGCTCCCAAAAAAAAATGGAAAATAGAACTCTCAGAAGATAACTGTTGTCTGAAATCTATTCCCTTCTCACATATCTAAGAAAATCTTTATAATTAAAATTTCAACAAATTTGGAATACTATACTCCATTCTGGATTCCCTCTATGTCAAGGAATTTTTTTGTAAGGTCTGCCTACAAGATAGAATGCCATGAAAGATTTACCCAGAATTCCAGTTTACTAAGACAACTGTTGAAGAAGTATGGTCTTCTCAACTTCATGAAAGGCATAAACATTTTCTATGGAAGGTGTTGTCTAATGCTCTTATGACGAAGTCCAACTTAGTTAGGGTGCTGCAAATTGAGGATACTCATTTCTTTATTTGTGGCCATTCTGAGGAAAACCTCGAACATCTCTTCATTCGGTGCGATTTTCCATTGTCTTTGGTTGAACTCCAAGTGGCTGATTCTCTTGGAAAGCTTTGTAGATTGGTCAATAACCCGATAGATTAAGGAACTCCATGAAAAGGATAACTAATTCCCTAAGACTCAGATAGAGAAAGAGGAAATTTTAAACTTTGTGACCATTAGTATGGAGGTAATATGGATGTAAAGAAATAGCATTAGAATTGGAGAGCAGTGTTTACAGTGGAATTGTTTGATGAAGATAGTGGATCGGAATGCTACTTATTATTAGGATACAGTTTCGAGAAGAATCCTTAAGAAATGTAAGAGAAATTATGAAAAGGAATGGACATCTCCACCTCAAAATTGGATCAAATTCGATTTCAATGCAACTTATACAAACAAAGAGACTTCTGCAGGATGTGTTATGCGAGACCATGAGGGGAGCATCAAGCAGATTTAGTGTGGGCAATCTGAAGTTGATGGAAGTGTCGCAAGTGAAGCATACACAGCTCTACAGGTCTTTAAGATTGGTTGCCACCTTGATACTCCAAGAATTATTTTTGAAGGGTATGATAGCAATGTCGTTTTAGCATTAAAAGGGCCTCATTCCGAAGGATTGGAGAGGCAAGGAGTTCATTCAGTAAGGCAGATTATTACTCTCTAATTATCCTAAATGGCAAGTTAAATATACCCCTAGATTATACAATTGGACTACTCATAACATTGCTAGATGATCTTAAGCATGTAATTCTTGTGGTTATATAGACCCTATCCTTGTCCCCCTACAGTGCTTTGTAACAGGAGTGGTATTTTTGAGGAACCTTGTACTCATGCTGATTCTAAAGAATATAATGATTGACACATTTTTAGCCCAAAAAAAAAAAGAAAAATGGATTAATTAGGTAAATATTTTATTTATTTCTATTTTGTGAAAATTTTCTTAAAAAGTAAGTTATCTTGCAAGAGATTTTGCATCTTTTTGGTAAAATTTTACAAACATTTGCAGGATTCAATATTCATTACCGGGCTTATGAATTTAACAAAATTAATCAAGAAAATAAAAAAATCAAGAGTTTTATTGCATCATAATATTGTAGACAATATAATATTTGTAGTGATTGTCATTTGTAAAGGTTTTAGTTATTTGAAAAAATTGTCTAGGATTGTAATTGCAGCTCTAGAAGTTGAAGAATATCAAGAACTTTCAGGCTGCACTACCAGCATTCAAGAAAAGGTTAAGAGAACATATTCAGCCACGTTTGAGGAGGAAATTTGCGGCAGAAACAAGTTATTCAAATGCCAAAGGGTGGAAGATAATTTGACTATTGGCGCACTAAAGGAGGCCAGTTTCTGTGATTTTGCAGCACAATCTACTGTAGGAGTGAAGAAGCTGCAAGAATTGGTTTATGCTAATTGGGAATTGGGAAACATGATTAACCATCAGGATGTGGTCATCAACAGGAAGAATGATGAATGGCCTGAATATTTGTTTAATAGATTGTAGATTGATGGGAAAAATGATGAATTGGGTAAGATTATTGATTGGAGTACTATTTTCAAGTTAGGGATTGATGAGAAGAATGATAAATTGGATTAGATTATTAATTGGAGTATAAGTTAATGGGAGCTTGAGCATAGACCTAAATATGCACTCAATGGTGTCACGCCCCGTGCCCGCGGATCCGAGAGTGCGACTATGGGCCTAACAGCACCCAAGGTCAACTACTTAGCCGTTGTCCTCATTGGGCCAAAATGAATATCTCAAATTGAAAATGGGTACTTGGCTTATCCTTATATACTATTCACACTTCTCATTCCAATCCCATGTAGGATTGGAGTATCACATCCACCCCGCCTTTAGGCCTATACTTTAGGGGTCAAACCTAGAACCAACCAGACGGCATGGGATTCTATAAGTGGCTCCTACCACACATGGTGTAGTATTTAGTTCCCATACCGAGGGTTGGTTACCTATTCTGATACCAAATGTCACGTCCCGTGCCTGTGAACCCAAAAGTACGACTATAGGTTTGGCAGCACCCACAGTCAACTACTTAGCCCCCGTCCTCGCTAGGCTAAAATGGATATTCCAAATTAAAATTCATGTCTTAGTTTCTATCCAAATAATCATAAACCTAGGACTCTGATACCACTATCAAAAGTAGGTACATTAGTTTTCTTCAAATACTCATAATGAACCTTGGTACCCGTAGCTACCTGTTGGTTGCAATTTTCCTGACCTTGCTAAATCTGATGTTAGCCCTACATGACTTGCGCCATCACATTAAACATTGTAGTCATCTCCAGAGCATGACTATGAACCTGGCAGCACCCACGGTCAACTACTTAGGTCCATTCTTATATACCATTCACACTTCTCATCTCAATTCTATGTGAGATTAGGGTATCACATTTGAGTACAGATTAATGGGAAGAATGATGAACTGGATGATATATTAATTAGGAGTTTGAGGGTAGTCCAGAATATGCGTTGAATGCAGTGCAGATTGATATAAAGAATGATAAATTGGATGAGATTATTGATTAGGCTGATAGACAGAATGACGGATTTAATGAGTTTATTTGAAAATATGAGCTAATTTAAGTGTCAAGCTCGTTTTGAGTCTCAGGTCACAATTTCAAGAATGGTTCTTCTTCAGTGTTAATAATACTAGAGTTCTTCCAATCTTTCAATAATATCTAAACACGTCAACTAATATTCATATCAATGGTGATAAATTAACCATTATATCCTATTTTTCTCTCCATAAAGAGTCCATCTAAATAACTAACAAATCTATTAGGGGCCATGTTTCAATCTCAATCACTTATATTATTAATACATTATGCATTTTATCGTTATTGAAAGATTGAAGTATCTCCAGTGCCGTTAATACTGGAGAGGAGCCTTGCCCCACAACTTCTTAGAGCTATTTTCTTCTCTCAATTGTTTCATCCAAATGTATATACTAAAAGGAAAAAGGGGAGTAAAATGTCCATATAGTTTTTTTATGCATGTTTTTTAGTGTAGAAAATATTACCAACAAAGTCCACAATCAATCAAACTTTAATTAAAAGGTTAATCACTAAAATCATATATACAAGTAAGTATACCCATCATATAGTATAGAGAATAGCAAGTATCGAATCCACAAGAACTTAGGCTCACACCTTATTTTACTCAAATCTTTATTGTTTAGCCAATAAAATAAGAAGAGAATAAAAAAGAAAATAAATAAAGATAAAAATAGATATAACTCAATGATGAAAGACCATACAATTAGACAATTATTCTTGAAGATATGACAATAAATCACTTAGTAATTTTCACAATCAATTATTATCTTGGCATCATGAAAGAATATAAAGTAAAATTCAATCGTTTCCCATGTCATGAATCCACTTATATAGACTTTACTTCTTTCCTAATGCATAGAATCACTATCTCTTGATTAAATTAGCAAATTTTCTAATCGCACTAAAACAACCAAAAGATGCATTAAACTCGATTCCTCATAAATTATCCATATACTTTATGTGATAATAAACTTGAAAGTAGGCAATATCCCTATGTTCTAGGTGAAATTAGCTAATCTTTTATTACTTTAGTTTTTTAACCTTAACTTCGTTTCTCAAGTCTATTAAGATCTGAAAAATATGAAATCAATGCAATGAACTTCTAATATCGTTTCCCAAGTCAATTAGAAGAAAATGCATCAATAACCAATGACAACAAGTAATCAAATACCAAATACAACAATAGATTGATCAAAAACCCAATTAACTCAAAATCATAATCCCCAAAACGATATCCAATTACAATTAAAATATTAAGCACATCATTGCTCTGGAAAAGTAAACAAATGATAAAAGATATAATTCATAAACAAACCGTTCTTCTTCTCTTGAAAACCTCCTTTGAACAATACTCTTTTGAGTGATGAATTCGCCTTTGAAAAATAAGTAGTTGTTTGGATCCTTGAATTCACACCATTTTCTTGTGTTTTTCTTGTATTTATAAGTGTCATTGATACCAAAATTTGTGGCTTGAGAAGTCTAGCTTGAGTTGAATTTAGAAAATACCAAAATCCTTTAAAAGATACTAAATTTACACGAAAACAGAATTACACCGCCTCTAGACAGACTGGACCTGGTGCCTGGTCACTTCGGCCAGCCTGGAGTCGGGTTGCTTCGGGTTTGCACCTCAATTTTGCTCTGATTTTCCAGAGCAAACTTGGCACTGGGTTGGGTAGCTTGACCTGGCGCCAAGTGGCTACTGGAATTACACACTTTTTGCTCGAAATCCTCTAATTTCTGCACAAATTCATCAAGAACACTCTTCACAAGCAAAATATCAAATAGGAATGAGTATGTCTAGTTATTACATCAAAAGTATCTTGAATTAATCTCAAATTATTAGAAAATTATTGATGAATTTAGCCTCTATCACATTCCCCCACACTTAAGCTTTGCTTGTTCTCACGCAAACAAGAATTAGATACTAAGCATTTTGAACAAGATAAAACAATTTAGCAAATTTTTCCTTAGCAAATCCATCCATAACGAAGATATAACCTTCTTCCAACCTTAAACATAAACTCGTCATTCATTTAACCATTTCAAAACCTTGTAAACTCATGTATTAAATCAAATAATCTCAAGGCTATCAAAGTTAAGCTAAACAAACTTATATCTAGTACAAGAAAATTATTCTACTCCTTAAGAAAAACTATAGATAACATAAATCATACAAATTAAGCTATTTAACCAATTCTAACATTATAAAAGTTAGTGAAACAAGGAAACACTCCACTCTTTTGTTTTGTTTTTTTTTTTTAATGACTTAGGGAATTGATAGCCTCAAGTGAATGAATTTCTCTTCATGCACCGTATTGGCCCCCTTATAGTCTTTATACATGTTTTCATAATTTTTTCCAACATTCTATTTCTTAGCTCTTTCGTGCCCTTTTGCCTTTGGGATAGTGAAGTGTTTGAATTTAGGTATAAAAATCATATAAAAATAAGCACATTCCCAATCAAGTTTAAATTAAAACGTTAACTCCAAAGTACACATATGAGCAAGATCATCATTAAGTATAGCATAGGGTTTAAAATGAGTATCGATCCTCAAAGAACAAGTTTGCATTAATCACTTCTCTTTCATTGTTTAACCGACTCAATAAAGTGAAAAAGAATAGAAAGGAAAAAAAATAAAATAAAAGAATATATACATATCAATGATGGAGAATTATGTAACTCAAACCATTATTTTGACAAACACGACCTAAAGGTACCCAATCATTATCATAACTAATTATTCTTTTGGCATCATGAATGATTAAGATAGATTCACTTCTTTTCCAATTCATGAAATCACTATCTTCTAGACAAATTAGCATCACATATCCTGTCTCAATTAATTTACCCAAAAGATGCATTCAATACAATCCTTGATTAAATCCCCATATCTTGGCAAATTTAAAACATGAAATTAACCAATGAATCCTGACAGACATCAATTAACCTTTAATTACCCAATTCTTAGCAATTAACCCATTTTCCAAGCAACTTAATAGACAACAAATATGAAATTAATGAATTGAGACCACCATCAACCCATTTTCCAAGCAATTTAATAGAAAGAAACAACAAATTAATCTCGTAATCAGCATAAGTAATTAAATACAAAGAATAGCAATCAATTAATCAAAAGATCAAAGTAACTCTAAAAATTATGAATACCGAAAACAATGTCAAATTACAATAAAATAATTAATACATCATTGTTCAAGAAAAGAAAACAAAGCTAAAAGAAAGCACTCATAGACAAGCGTCCTTCTTTTTCCTTCGTAGACTCTCTTGTACAATCCTCTTTGATTCGATGAATTCCTCCTTGATTTTGAGTGATTTTCTATTTTGCTCTACGAATTCCTCTCTTTTGACTTGTTTTTTTTCCTCTATTATAGGGTTTAGAAGTGCCTAAACTCGTTCCTCTAGGTTTTCTGACAAAATAGAAGTAGAAAAATACTAAAATTCTGTAAATTGTCAAAAAATACGCTCAAAAATTGAGGCATCGCCTCTTTATTAGTACACAGTCGACGCCGCCTGTCCTGACTAGGGCCGGCGCCGGTTGTGTTTTGTTTTCCTATTCGTTCGCCGATTTTCTCGATTTTCATGTCAAGTCTTCCAGGTTGTAGTCGGTGCCGCATCTGGGCTTCCAACCGGCGCTGACTGTGTTCTGTTCAGCTCCTGATTCGCAGATTTTTCATCGCTTCGAAGTGCATGCCAGCAGCACGTGGCTGGCGCCGCCTCTCCTGTCTTGGCCGGCGCCACCACTATTCTATTTAGCAACGTTTTTGCCTTATTTTACTCCTAAAATCTGAAATACTGCCCAAAATACCTTTCCAATGGTAAAATCTCAAATATAAAGGAATATGACCAGTTGTTGCACAAAATGTATCACAAAATGGCCTCAAATAATTAGGAAATATATAACTAATTTAGACCCTATTGGATAGCCTCAAAAGAGTGCATTAAACAATACTTACTATTTCTATTCATATTAATCCCCTTTTAAGCAAAAAGGGTTTTTTTTTTCTTTCAAAGATAAAAGTAAATTTTTTTTTTCAACTCCATGTTTTTTCTAACTCACATTTTTTTCTTTTCACTCAAATTTTTTATTTCCTTACATTCCTTATTCACAACTCAAAGTTAAGAAAAATTTAAATCTATAATACAAGAATTAATCAACAACTCTTCCTATATTTCATCATATCATCTATATTCAAACTTAGAGAATAAAATAAAACTCAAATACGAAATATAACTAAGGTTAACATAAATTCTCAAGACTTAACAAAATTCAACTTAATACGCAAGTTAACTTTTTAAATAAAAATTCAACCATAATGAAGACAAATCTATACCCAAAGTTAAAAATAAAATCATAACTTCATTATAAACAAATAAGCTCAATTTAGCTCCAAAATCTCCAAACTTTCAAAATTTCAAAACTTAGACAAAGAATATTACCAAACCACTCATTCACACTTAAATTGAATAATGTCTTCATTGGCAAAAAATTAACACATTAAAGCATCCCCAAATGGACCAAAAATAATAAAGAAGGAAAAAGTTAAGCAATACTCCCCAAGTGCAATAAATTTCAATAGATATCAAAATTGAAAATAGAGAAAAGAGCTAGTCCAAGAAGACTTTTTCCTATCTGCAAAAGAAAACATAAATAAAAGTACAAGGAAATAATAACAAAATAAAGACACACCTAAATAAAAGAAAACAAACTAAAGAAAAATACTAATAAAATCCTAACAAAGCAAATAAAGACACGACTAACTCCCCCACACTTAAGATGGACAATATTTTCCTTAGTTGGGGGAAATAACACCTAACAACTCCAAATATAAAATAAAGATACAAACTATTTCCTCTTACCATGCTTCCTCATCAAACATTTGAAAAAGAAATTAAAGCTCAAAGTAGAAGATAAGCATGATAAAAGTAGAAATAAGAGAGGGTTTTGAAAAATGGAAAGTTCATAAAAACAAATTTTCTCAACAAAGCAAAACACATAAACCTTATTCTCTAACATTCTTTTAGACACACAAATATTTTTGTTAACATATAAGTGCATATGGTATTTAAAGAATGCATCAAACTTGAAATCACTATTTAACCTTTCAAAAGATTTGTCACAATGAAAATTTTCCTTAAAACTTAGTAATTGAGTTCTTAAAGATGGAATCAAAAAATCTTACATTTCAATGCATGGTCTACAAAAACTAAATTACCTCCCTGAAATTGGGTTGAATGGTAGAATTTGTCAACATCCTCTAAGGGTTTCTTAGAATGAATCATTGATAAATCCAACTCCTTGAGGCATGTTAACCTCCATACATCATCATTGGGACCATTGTTCTCCAAGAAGTGAGAGAAACCTAGGAAATCATGTGACAAAGAAATATTAGGATAATGAGCACATAAAGTAGAATCGAATATCTCTCTTTCCACATTGTGCAATTGTCCCTCATAGCCTCTCTCTTCTTGGTTAATTAAATGGGCCATTACGAACTCTTTGTTTAAAAGAAACAAATCTTCTCCAATTATTTCCATTGGCAACCCAAAAATTGTCCCTTCTTGCCCTTCATCATGCCATTATGTCATTTCTACAAGGATTGTGGGATCAACTGACACCAGTCCAAGCACTCCATCCGGCGCTGGTTCATTACTATAAGGCGTCCACTATTTTCCTGCGATTTTGAATATTCATGATGAAAGATTTTCTCGAGTTTCCTCAACAATCTCAACTAATTATGTCATTTGGTTGCTCAATCATTGAGAAGCTTCTTTATTCCACTTAATGGATGAATTTAAATTGGAAATAAAAGAATTTATTGATGCTTTGAATAACGTCTCACTAAAAGCATCATTCTAAGCTTGTAACTCTACCAATCTATCATCACTATAACTCTTTTGATTTTGTGTTAAAAAATAATTGTCCATGATGATATCAACCTCGCACTCAAAGAAAAACAATGATCAAATCAAAAAGAAAAATAAAACGAGTAAAAATTCAAACAAATCACAAAAATAACAAAATCATAAAAAATAAAAAAAATCACAAATATTCACAAAGTACCTAAAAACAAAAGTTAGTGATATTTACAAATACAACAAAGGCTAAATCAACAAGACAAGTGTTTCCAATAATGCCTATCCTCGGCAACCATGCCAAAAACTTGATGCGTATTTTTTACTGTAGAAAATATTACCAACAAAGTCCACTTAATTGAAATGCTAATCACTAAAACCACACATACGGACAAGTATACCCATCATATAGTATAGGGAATAGCAAGTATCGAATCCACAGGAACTTAGACTCTAACCATACTTTACCCAAATCTTTATTGTTTAGCCAATAAAATAAGAAGAGAATAAAAAGAAAAATAAGTAAAGAAAAAAAAAATATATAACTCAAGGATGAAAGACCATACCATTAGATAATTATTCTTGAAGATATGACAATGAAACACTTAGCAATTATCACAGTCAATTATTACATTGGCATCATGAAAGAATATAAACTAAAATTCAATTATTTTCTAAGTCGTGAATCTACTTATATAGACTCCACTTCTTCCCCAATCCATGGAATCACTATCTCTTGACTAAATTTGCAAAATTTTCAATCACACTAAAACAACCAAAAGATGTATTACACTCGATTCCTCATAAATTATCCCTATACTTTATGTGATAATAAACATGAAATTAGGCAATATCCCTATGCTCTAGGTGAAATTAACCAATCTTTGATTACTTTAGTTCTTTAACCTAAACTTTGTTTCCCAATTCCATTAAGATCTAACAAATATGAAATCAATGCAATGAACTTCTAACATCATTTCTCAAGTCAATTAGAAGAAAATGCATCAATAACCAATGATAACAAGTAATCAAATACCAAGGACACCAATAAATTAATCAAAAACCCAATTAACTCAAAATCATAATCCCCAAAACAATACCCAATTACAACAAAAATATTAAGCACATCATTGTTTTAGAAAAGTAAACAAAGGATAAAAGATAGAACTCATAGACAAGCCATTCTTCTTCTCTTAGAAACCTCTTTTGAACAATGCTCGTTTGAGTGGTGAATTCGTCTTTGAAAAATAAGTTGCTAGCTTGGATCCTTGAATTCACACCATTCTCTTGTATTTTTCTTGTATTTATAAGTCTCCTTAATACTAAAATTCATAGCTCGAGAAGTCTAGCCCAAGTAGAATTTAGAAACTACCAAAATTCTTTGAAAAATACCAAATTCGCATGAAAACAGAATTACAACACCTCCGGACAGACTGGACTTGGCGCCTGGTCGCTTTGGCCAGCCTGGCGCCAAGTTGCTTCTAGTTTGCACCTTAGTTTTGCTCTTCTTTCCAGAGTAGACCTTGATGGAAAACGCAGAAACAGGGGAGCCATGGACGGAAAAAAAACAGAGAGAAAAATTAAACGCGAGCCTTAAAGGCTATGCGAAAGCATGAAGATCATACCCTTGCGTTCCTTAACCCTCATAGGTTGCGTAGGAATAGATTGAACGGCTGGAATCGTCTTGCTTTGCACACTTGAAGGAGCTTCCGGTTGAACACCCGCTAGCCTTCGACTTCGCCTTGTTTGCATTAACGCTTAGCTCTCCAGCTCTCGGGATATTCCTCAGCCTAACCTCTAGTTGGTGAACACAATGGGAAAGAGAAACGGTCTCAATTCTCCTTGGTTCGCACGCTATTGGTTAGCAAAGAATAAGGAGAAAACCAAGAAGAAGAAAACCGAGAGAGTAAGAGGAGAGACGTGAGAGTCTTGTGGCTAAGGAAAGAATTATGGTTTTTTTTTCTTTTCAAATAGTTGTTTTATTAGTTAGCCAAAAATTAGGTCTCTCATTATCTGATAAACATATCCCCGGGATTTCAAAACACTCGGATGTTATCCTGAGAATCAGTTTGGCCTAACCCTAAACTCCTCTTAACCATATCTAGAAAAAACCCTAAGGTCCAAGCTATTGGGCCAGATAAATATTAATTATTTTTCTTGGACCCAAAAAGCCCAAAATAATAAATATTAATTATTTATTTCTTGGGCTTACATAAGTAACCCAATAAATAATTAATGAGCCCAAATGAACCATAATAATTAATCTTTAATTATTTATTTCTTGGGCCTATATAAATAACCCAATAAATAATTAAACATTAATTATTTCCCCTAGTTTATGCCCCGGTTAATTTCTTAATTATTCATACTGGACCTAGGCCCTGAATAATTAATTAACCAAATAAACTAGATAATTAATTTCTCTCAACTCCTATTTTATTTATTTATTTATTTTATTCCAGTCCAATAATAAATTAGACTTCCTGAATAAAATAAAATAAAACAAAATAAAATAAAATCCTCTTCAACTGAGACCAATTCCTCAACCCAAAATAGTTAGGACTTACGGGCTATTCCGAGGACCAAAAAGACACATCACCTTTGCTGCTAAAATGACCAAAATACCCCTGGTGTATAAATAGCTGTATTTTACATTTTAAATATTTCCTAATATCACCATAAGGAAATATTGACCCCAAGGACAATGCTGCATTCGCAAAGTCTCCGACCTACAGGTGAAATGACTAAAATACCCCTCTACACATCACCGTACATTTAGAGAGGAAGAAGTGTACTAACACCCCCCTAAATGACATCTACCATCCTTAGGCTTCTAGTCCAATGATCCACGACTTCCGGAGTGTTTCCGCTTTCAAGGGAGCTACCCTAAAGCAAACATCCAAGTCATGTTTCCCAGGGCCCTGGATAATTTAGACCATTCGGACAACCACAATGGGCGATATAGTGCAGAAACTATCTTGTATAAGTCTGTCTTAACTAACTAGTCACACATACCCAACATGCAAGTATATTGGCCCTACGATAGAACCTCAACTACAGCAAATCAAAGTATATGCTTCCAGCTTCGCTAAACCACCAACTCATACTCAAGTCGTAGAGTACTAGTCCACGCTGTAGCGGTAGTAGTGTAGGTTTCTACCATATAGTACTTTGAGAAACCACTACTACATGTCCTGTTCTACGTATTCGAAATACGCTTATGTCATGAAGTGAGTGGACTACCCACTGGCTAAAGGTAAGCCATTCCCCATTCGGAATTCATAACATAATAACCTAAACATGATGAGGTTCCCAGTCTCATCAATAGGTTAAGAACAAATATTTATGTGTTAAATAACCCGTGATCCATACCTTACTGTGAAAGACCACCATTCACATGGATCATTTATTTAAACACAATGGGTCTGTTCCAAATGAAAATCGTGCACAAACAAAAAATAAATTCACAAACAATTTCTGAAAATAAATTCTTTTATTAAAATATTCGATTTTACATCAGAAACCCAGTCTAAGAGGGCATACAATCCAACAGACCTAGTGCCGGGTTAGGTAGCTTGACCTGGTGCCAAATGGCTACTAGAATTGCACACTTTCAAAATCCTCTAATTCCTGCACAAATTCATCAAAAACACTATCCACAAGTAAAATATCAAATAAGAAAGAATATGCCTAGTTATTCCATCAAAAGTATCTCGAATTAACCTCAAATAACTAAAAAATTATTGATGAATTTAGCCCTTACCAATTTTCTAAGTAATTTTTTTTACTTTTTCAATTTCTCCAATTAATATTGTAGATTTAATAGAATCCTTTGAATTTCATTATGGATGGTGTTAATTTCATCATCACTTTTAACTAACATGTTCAATAGTTGAGATTCGTTTAGTCGTTCATGGATAAAGTTGACATTTAACCTATTTTTTAAAAAAATATGAATATTATCTATTTTATTATAATTAAATAATCTCATCAACACATTATGAAGAGACTTTACCTCTTCTCCTTCCTTGTTCCGGTCATATGGTTGCTTATAATTATTTTTGTAGAAGACTAGAAGACAAATACATACATACATACATACATACATACATACATACATACATACATACATACATACATACATACATACATACATACATACATACATACATATACATACATACATACATACATATATATATATATATATATATATATATATATATATATATATATATATAGACATTGCATGTTGATACTTGCTCTAAAGGAATATATTTATGTTTGTGTTTATGCCACTGAGTTTGTCCACGTTTATGTGTAACGTAGTATGAAGCTTGAAGACTGTTGAAAGCAAAAAAGATATTTGAAACCATCAAAAATATCTAACCTCTGATTTCTAGGCTTTTCTATCTAATCTTCGGGAATCGAATCATCTATCCAGTGACAGGTATTTTTTTTCTTTAATTTCTTCTAGCTCCCTTTAATACCTTTCTTTGATTATATCTGTTTTTACCTACCCCTTTTGGGTTAATCATTTGGGTTATGCAATTGAGATTGATTTGTAATAATTTTAATAGTGATTGAATCTAATTAGCTTAATTGATCGTAACCTATATGATTGATGAACAGATGTTTATGGTTTTGATCTTTTCTTGTAGTTAGGCAATTGGGTTGTTCTTGATTTTTTCAATTTTTTCTTTTTAAATGGAAATTTGTTTTCCTTGCCTCATTTTTGAAGGAAATTTTATAATAAAAATTTAAGAAAATAGAAGTAGAACAATGGCTTGAATCGTTATAAAACTATCCTAAAAGACTATTCTAGCGATCCCACTAGAATTAAATAAGTCCTTCCATGAAAGTGGGATATAAGAACAACAAAACCTAATAAATGAAATCACCCAGCTATCTCAAAAAAGAAGAGGAAGTCTATGCAGAAGAGAGTTGGCAGAAGGTGAAGAAAGCTTTTCTTTTTTCAATGTGTGTTGTTTGCATGGGAAAACTCTCTATTTATAGGAAAGCTTTGAAAGCCTCGCAACATTTAAAGGAGAGAAATCTGGGATCCAAAGGCTGTTGCAAAAAAACTTGGTCAATCAATGCACAGATATAGGGAAATACTCAGCATCACAAACATGCAGATATGATAGAGTATTGCTTGGTCATGAGCAGCTTGAGACAAGGTCAAAACTGCTGATGTACTTTATCTTATCCATTTGAAATATTCCAAAAATCCCCCACATATTTCAAAAGGATCTTATAAAAAAAAGGACAAGAAAATGCTAGGTTATACTCACGGATAAAAGTTTATAAGTTTGATGTCTTCTGGACTATGAAGCAAACATAAAATAATAAAACATAACCTATAGAATTATCAGTGAAGCTAATAGTTTCTATGAACTAATAATTTCTTATTGTAAGTTAGAGGTTTTATTATTCAACCTTTACCCATATAATTTTGTCATTCATCGTAGTTTTGCTCAAATAGGCTATGCATGTGCCTAATTATTCATGAATGCTCTAGAGATTAGCTAATAACAATCTCATAGGAACGGCCCTATTCCACATTCATATAGATGAATTCATCAAGTACACATTACTTAGATACACCACCAATAAGGGATGTGAATTCATTAAGAGTTTAATTCAATCTCACTTAGCAGTTTGCAGTTATAAACACTACTCACACAGCACAGAAGGGACTTAACATTAGTGCTTTCAGAGTCAACTTTGACTTGTTGTTATCCATATGACCCTACTTCATGGGATCTCCAATCACATAGGTTGGGTTTCCGCTATAATTAACTACTCAATTGGCTTTAGTCCTATTTCCCTCAATGTTTTCAAAATTAAAGGTTTGGTCAAAGGATCGGCTAACTTCACTTCTGGCCTTACAAAATTAATAAAAATTATTCCATCTCTTAGTAGCTATTTTACGATATCATGTTTCAATCTCATGTATTGATTTTTCCTATTGTAAGAGTTAATGCATGGATACTGATAGTATAGGTTTCACACCTAAAGGAATATTAAATAAAAATTTCTTAACTAATCAGCCTCAGTTCTGGCTAGTTCTAAAGCAACAAACTCTGACTCCATAGAAGATCTTACAAGAATCATTTGCAAGGATGACTTCCACGCAATTGCACCACACCGAGGATGAATATGAGGCCATTAGTGGATTTAATCATTTGTGTCTAAGATCTAATTTTTATTGCTATAGCCTTCTAGTATAGTGGGATAACCTTTATAGAGAATACCATAGTTTATGGTTCCTCTCAAATACTTCATTAGTCTTACTAAAGTAGACCAATGCTCATGATTTGGATTATGACTATATCTACTCACTCTATAGACAACATATGCAATGTCTGATCTCGTAAAATTCATTACGTGCATCAAACTCCCAATACATTGAGCATATTTAGATTGTGACATAAGATGACCACGATTCTTCTTTAATTAAGAGTTAGCATCATAAGAAGTGTTCACAAATATCACATCATAATTATCAAATTTCTTAAGAAGTTTCTCAGTATAATATTGTTGTGATAACATAATACCATTGCCTCTTTTTATAACTCTAACACCCAATATTGTTTTAGCTTCACTCATATCTTTCATATCAAGATTACAAGTTAAAAATAATTTAGTACCATTCACAACTTTCAAACTAGTACAAAAAATAAGCATTACATCCACATATAAACTTACAATAACACAATCATTATTTACAACTTTGGTATATACACATTTATCCACTCCAAGGCTTGGTTTGGTGGAGTGAAAATAGAAAGGAAAAAGGGAGAAGAAGTAAATCAGGAGGTAAATCCAAGATATACCTCGTTTGGTTGGAGTGTATTGAAGGTAGGAAGTAAAAGTGGAAGGGGAGTGATTCCCCTCCACATAAGCAAATCTCTCCCTTCCAATTTAGATAGAAACCACATTTACTTTCTATTTTCACTCCTACTAAATAGGATGAAAGTAAATATATTTACTTCCCCTAGTGGAAGTAAAATGTGCTATTCCTTCTCCCCTTTTCTCTCCCCCTACCATTCACGAACCAAAACAAGCCTAACAGACGAAAACCTATCACTTAACAGCACTTGGTTAAACTTCTCATATCACTACTTAGGAGCATGTTTTAGACTATAATGAGATTTGAGTAATTTGCAAACTTTCTTTTCCTATCCAAATTCAACATACCCTTCAAGTTGAGTAATTTGCAAACTTTCTTTTTCAAAATCACCATTAAGAAAAGTAGTTTTGACATCCATTTGATATACAAACAGTTTACAAATTGAAATTAAAGCAAGTAAAACTCAAATTGAAGCAATTCTAGCTAGTGGAGCAAAAGTATCAAAATAGTCAATATTTTCCTTTTAGGCAAACACTTTGACTATCAAATGAGCTTTATATTTATCAATTGAGCCATCAGGGTTAAATTTCTTTGTGAAAATCCATTTACAACCAATAGGCCTTGCCCCAAGTGGTAAATCAACTAAAATCCAAGTTTTATTGTGTAAAATAAAGTCTAATTCAATTTTAGTTGCTTCTTACCATAAACTCGCATCAAATACAAAGATTGCTTCAGAAAATGTTAAATAATCATTTGCTATCAAATAAGTGTAAAAATCATTTCCAAAAGATGATTCTTTTCTTGGTCTTTTACTTATTCTCAACTCTTCATTAGAGTTCTCAACGATTTTACTAGCAGGTTCATCAGAACTTTTATTAGAGAGTGAAAAAAATCTATTCAAAGAATTCAACATTCTTTGTCTCAGTAATTGTATTAGAATCAAGCACAACATTTTGCAAAATAAGAAAATGATAGGCAGCACTGTGTTCAGCATATCCAATAAACATTCAATAAGATGTTTTAGAACATATCTTCATTTTTTTAGGTTTAGATATCATAACTTTAGCAAGACACCCCCACACTTTCAAGTATTTCAAATTAGGTACATAACCTTTCCATAATTCATAAGGTGTCTTACCAATTTTCTTATGTAAATTCCTATTTTATAAGTGACATGCAGATAAAATAGCTTCACCCTGCAAATTGTTAGGTGCAAAGGAAGTAACTGATATGGGGTAAAATCATCATTATTTTCCTAATTATTCGAGGCTAAATTGAGACACTTTTAATATCATAACTAGTCATATTTCTTCCTATTTAATATTTCCCTTATAAAAATGCGTTTCTGTAATTTTATACAAAAATAAGTAAAATTTGGAACTAATTGTGTAAGTTTCCAGTAGACCCAACACCAAGCCAAGGAAGTAGAGCCGGTGCCAGTCTTATATTGGCATAGCAGAGGAATGCAGAGAAATTGAAAAGGAACAGAGGAATTGCAATTGGAGCTTGGAAAGAAAAAAGGAAACATTAGCTCAAATGGCTCACGACTTCAAACAATGGACAAAACAGAAAAGAAGGAAAAGAAATGAATTTCGGTGGGCCTAGGCAAGGAGAGAAGTCAACAAAAATGGAAAGCAAAGAAAAAGAGAGCAGCAATTCAATGGCTCGGGTTGCGGCTCAGAGAAGCCGACAGCAAGAAGAAAAAGCAACCTCGGTTAGCGATGCAAGAAGAAAAGGAAAGTGCAGCTTCATGGCTCAGCAGGGCATTGTCTCGCTTTGTGGCTTGCGTGGTTTGCAGCTTCAATTGAGCCGATTCAAGGAGAACAAAGAAAAGCGGCAGTCAGCTCAACAATTGTGTGTAGGCTTAATTGAAGCCAAATTCCATCCAAATAACAAGAATGACTTCAGTGCAAGAAGACAAAATTAAAAGTCCAATTTGATTTCAACTTCTAAATTGCAAAATTGAAAACGATGGACTTCTTCCTTTATTTTGTTTTTATTTAGATTTTTTATATAGAAAATTACAACTCCTTTCTAGTTTTGGATTTTTAGGAAATTACTTCTTCTTTATTTAGGATTCTTTTAGGAACTTTGTAAGCCTATAAATAAAGGCTATTTACCTTAGAAAATGGAGGTGCACAATGTAGAGATATAGATATATTTTAGAGTGCATCACCAATATTTTCTCGAGAGAAATAATTCAAGGAGTATTGATTCTTGGAGGAGTTTTCATTGGAAATTGAAAGGCTTGTCTATGAGTATTTATCTTTTTCCTTTGTTTTCTTTTTCTTGAACAATGATGAATTAATTGTTTTATTGTAATTTAATCTTGTTTTCGGTATTCATGATTTTTAGAGTTACTTTGATCTTTTGATTAATTGATTTTTATTCTTGGTATTTATTTACTTATACTGATTACGAGATTAATTTGTTATTTCTTTCTATTAACTTGCTTGAAAAAGGGGTTGATGGTGGTTTCAATTCATTAATTTTATATTTGTTGTCTCTTAACTTACTTAAAAAATGGGTTAATTGCTAAAAACTGGGTAATTAAAGGTTAATTGATGTTTGTCAGAATATGGATTCATTGGTTAATTTCATGTTTTATGTTTGCCAAAATATGGAGATTTAATCAAGGATTATGTTTAATGCATCTTTTGGGTGAATTAGTTGAGACAGAATATGTTATGCTAATTTGTCTAGAAGATAGTGATTTCATGGATTGAAAAAGAAGTAAATCTATCTTAATCCTTCATGTTGCTAAGAGAATGATTAGGTATAATAGTGATTGGGTACTTTAAGGTCATGTTTGTCAAAATAATGGCTTGAGTTATATAATTCTCCATCCTTGACATGTATATATTCTTTTATTTTATTTTATTTTCCTTTTTATTTTCTTTTCACTTTATTAAGTCAGTTAAACAATGAAAGAAAAGTGATTAATGCATACTTATTCCTTGAGGATCGATACTCGTTT
Source organism: Voacanga thouarsii (assembly GCA_026120185.1). Lineage (NCBI taxonomy): Eukaryota > Viridiplantae > Streptophyta > Magnoliopsida > Gentianales > Apocynaceae > Voacanga > Voacanga thouarsii. Next base: position 6,765,304 of record JANUWF010001783.1, read on the forward strand.
TAAACCCTATGCTATGCTTAATGATGAGTACACTTGCTCATATGTGTAATTTGGGGTTAACGTTTTAATTTAAACTTGATTGGAAATGTGCTTATTTTTATATGATTTTTATACCCAAATTCAGACACATCAGTAACTAACATAGAGTTTATCATTTCTTTAAGCGTTCTATTTTTTCTCTCAGTTACACCGTTAGATTCAGGTGAATAAAATGGAGTTATCTTATGTATGATGCCTTCTTTCTCACAAAATTCATCTAAGACGAAGTATTCTCCATCTCTACTAGATCTTTCCCTCTTTATTTTCTTATTAAATTGGTTTTCTACTTCAATTTTATAAGACAGAAAAGTAGTAAATGAAGGCTTAAAATGGCAAAAATAATGAAAACGAAAGTATATTAGGAAAACAAAAAGTTTACCTCTGTGATGAAGTGGCCCTCTTCGGACTAGTGTAAATATTTGTATAATGATATTCGAGGCTAATGGCTCACGTTCTTGCAAACGTCTACTGCGTCTCATCCACGCGAAGCTTTCGATCTTCCGAAATGATGCCCGTATCATAGCCGGTGAAGGCTTAAAGTTTGGGTTTTGATCAACTTTTTTCAAAGTTGAAAAAATGAGTTTGGCTTCTGTGTATGTAAAATGAATTATATAGCGATTCCTTTTCTTGCTTCTGTGAATTGAAAGCTAAAAAATCAAAAACCTACACAAACCTCCACTCCTCTGCAATCCATATACACACCCCGAGAGAGAATAATTTCTTTGCGTGAAAACAGAAAGCACCCATACTTTCTGTTATCTTTCACGCAAAATAATACGGGATCCACCCCGTGTTGTCTTTTTTTTTAATTAATTAATTAATTAAATTAATAATTAAATTAATATTATTTATTTATTATTTTTTTATAAATTTTATTTTACCTTGGTTTTATTCATTGGGCCAGATAAATTATTTATTCTTAGGTTTGAACACCCATAAATAATAAATCTCAATTATTTATTTTATAGACTTTATTAAACAGACAATAAATAATAACAAGCCCAAATAGATCAAATAAAATTTCTTACCTTTTATCTAATTCCATATTAATTTTCTAATTATTCAATCTGAGCCTTGGGCCCTGAATAATTAATCAACCATTTAAACTAGATAAAATAAATATTCTCTCTCGGACCTTTTATTTTATTCTAGTCCAATAATAAATTAGACTAATAAAATAAAAACCCATAATTATCAAGACAATTCCTCAACCCAAATCCTTCATGACTTAAGGGTCATTTCGGAGACCAAAAGATACATCGCATTGGCGATTAAAATGACCAAAATACTCCTGCTATATAAATAGCTATATTTTACATTTTAAATATTTTATAATATCACCATAAGGAAATATTAACCCCGAGGACAATGCTGCGTTAGCAAAGTCTTCGACCTACAAGTGTAATGACTAAAATACTCCTCTACGCATTGTCGTACAATTAGAGAGGAAGAGTGTACTAACACCTCTTTAATAAACATCTATCATCCTTAAACCTCTAGTCCAATGATCCACAACTCATGAAATATTTTCATTTTTCAAGGGAGCTACCCTAAAGTAAACATTCAAGTCATTTTCTCCAAGATCTTAGATAATTAGATCATTTGAACAGTCACAATGGGCGATATAGCATAGAAGCTATCTTATACAAGTCTGTCTTAATTAACTAGTTACATATACCCAACATACAAGTATATTGGTTCTACGAAAGAACCTCAACTACAGTATATAATATGCTTCTAACTTCGTCAGACTACCAACTTATACTCAAGTGGTAGAGTATTAATCCACGTTGTAGCATTAATAGTCTGGGTTTCTTTTAAATAGTACTTTTAGAAACTACTATTACAGGTCTTGTTCTACGTATTCGAAATACGCTCATACTATGAAGTGAGTGGATTATTCACTGGTTAAAGGTAAGCCATTCCCCATTTGGAATTCATAACATAATAACTTATACATGATGAGATTCCCATTCTCATCAATCGGTTAAAAACAAACATTTATGTGTTAAGTAACCCGTGATCCATACCTTACTGTGAAAGACCACCATTCACATGGATCACTTACTTAAACACAATGGGTTCTTTCCAAACAAAAAATCATGCACAAATAAAATGTAAATTCACAAACAAATTTTGAAAATAAATTATTTTATTAATAAATTTGATAATTACATCAGATAATCTAGTCTAGAGGGCATATATTCCAACAGTAAAGGCATCATCTTTATTCCTAAATAATTATAATTTAGTGAATCTCGAAAAGTTATCAATAAAAATCATATAATATCTCTTATCTTCCCTAGTCACGGTTTGTTTTAAATCACCTGAGTCTATATGAATTAGGTTTAATAAATCTATTTCTCTGTTAAGAAGAAAGCATGTCTTTTTAGTTATTTTAGTCTTAGCACATATTTGGCATTTATTCATACAAGAAAAATCAATTCCAGAAATCAAACCAAGCGATTGCATTTTCTTAAGATAACCAAAATCAACATGTTAGGATCTAGCATGCTATAGATTAATGAATCAACAAAGTAAGTAGAAGAAGAAGTATTTTCGTCTATCACGTTAGCAACATTAAGTACAAAGAGTCCCTGATTATAGTATCATTTCCCTCATAAAAGTATTATTTTTAGTCATGATAATCTTGTTGAAAAACCTTAGAGGGGGTGAATAAGGTTTTTGGCAAGCTAAAAAATTTTGACTCGTCTGATATACAGAATAATAAAGATCATCAAGGTTCTTGGACCGACTTTATGGTGACAAAGAAAGTTATCCAAGAACTCTTTGAGATATATCCAGATTCAGACAAAGAAAAAAACACGAAGCAGTTAATGACTTTTGAAAGGAAATGAGACACAGAATATATAGTGGCTCGATCTACCAAGATCTACGTCCACTACTTTAAGCTCACACTTAAGGATTTTCAATTAGATTTCATTTACTCCACTTAATGAAATCAAACTGTACCACATACAAGAGAGGATTACCACACTAGGTTTTCCAAAACCTCTCAATCAAACAATCACAACAAGGTTCACCCCAAATGGGTTTTGCACCACAACCTTGTACTACAAAGGAGCTTGAATATCAATAGAACAGTAAAAGCTCACATATTTGAGCAGATGATCACTAAGGGACAAAGTACAAACACTTTTACCTTTGACACAAAATGAATTCACTTTGAAGCATTTGATAAAAATAGATTTTTGTAAACTGATGAGCAATAGTGTTTCTTAAAAGAATGTCACAAAAATCTTATATCTAATCTTGTTTAAAGGCTATTTATAGAGCCAAAAAGTGAAGTGCCAACAGCTATAAAACGGCTATAATTTTTCTGTTAAATTTATCCGTGTTTTGGACTCTGGTTTCGAACGACGATGCATCCAAAAAGTAAGTCCAAAATGGCATTTTTTTTTAGGCAGAAACATTTCAACACTGTTTACAGAATTTTGGATGAATCTTTTGGATGCAGAAACATCTAAACTACTCGGTCCAAAATTCTGAGATTTTCAAAACTTTGAAATCGTTTTCTTTTTGTGCTTCAAGGTAAAAATCAATTGAATCAAAAGGTAAAGAGACATAAGAATTAATAGAAATACCTTAATAACACTTCCTAGTTTAAAGTTCTTCTATAAGGACTTCTTGATATGCAACCCCATAAGCTTTGAACTTCTTTTTGATCTTCTATACTTGAATTCCATTACTGAGGAGTTGCTTAGCAATCATATTTGAATGCCTTAGAAGAACAGAGGTCAAACATGTCCTATCACATATAGATTACACAAGTTAGTTTACATCAATGTTTGTAATACGTCAAAACATAGGAAAAAGCCCTTAAGGCTAACAATCTCCTCATTTTTGAGTAATGACAAATTTGATAAGAAATGATATATATAAAGAACAATAATGTGTATAGAGTGAACATGTTGATCGAGAGAGATACGAACATTTTTCTTTGAAATTCAATCTCTCATTATAGGTCTCAAAGAGAGCTTATGAGATTAAGATAGATAATTTTAAAGTATATACTCACAAGCATGGCTCAATAAGCCTATGGCCTATCCCATCTCCATATCCTTATAAATATTCAAAATGAGATAATGATTTAATAAATAAAGGAGATGTAGTAGGCAAGTTATATGATGAGATGCTCCCCCCTAATATTTGCTTATATGAATATTTCAAAATGAGAGGAAAAACTGAAATCAATTTTGTACGTCCAAAACGTATGTCTAAAACATTTGTGAAAATATGTATAAAACCTTTTTAGATTCGAGTTTTGGATGTCCAAAAAGTGTGTTCCCAAAACAGTATGACTCTCAGAAAAAGATTTTTGGATTAAGAAAATATGAGTCCAAAACTCCCCCTAACACAATGCACGAGATAATGGATTTTTTATATTTTTAAAGAATTTTTAAACATAAGGAAGACAATCCATCTGACTGAAATTTTGATTTTGTCATAGAATCATATGCACATCTTCTCAGATTAGTCTCAAAGATACCTTTATTATAAAGAAAATACTTTTGGATAAAAAGTTTTGAGTGACCATAAATTGAAATCAGAGATGATCAATTTTTATATCAAATAATTCATCAAATCAACCACGAGGTATTATAAGCAGAAGTTTAGCCAAAAATTATCCCAACATTCCAAGCAGAAACTTCTAATCATTTTTCAATAATCATATCTAGTAAAGCAAACATTTTCCCAAACAGTATCATATCAAATTATATCAATCTAATATCTTCCCAGTCATTGTAGCAACATCAACAATTTTCAAAACAGTTTTATATCAGTTCATATCTTGCTAGTCATTCTGATCAATTTAATATCTTCTCCCCCTTCATATCTTAATTAATATCCCAGTCATTCATACAATCTAATCAGTCTAATCTTTTATCCCCCTTTGTCATCAATCAAAAAGAGTAATAACAGAAAGTAAGTAGAAATAGAATATAGATAGATAGAAAATAGTCAGAATTTAAACAATATACAGAAAATAAGCAATTTATCCCTGTGCATAATCTAAATAAGGTAAGTAAATTGTTTAAACTGTAGAAAGTAAATTGTTCGTGATATTAGAGAGATATCAACTGAAGATCATTTTGCCCAATTGGTCTTCTTAGAAGATATTAATGGTTTCAGCTTTTGAATCAACACTCTTTTTAGAGTGTTGATTAGCTATTCGGTTGGATTTTCTCTTCACCACAACATACTTTTATCTCTTTCCAGATAAGACATGTGGTTTAGAGAATGCAGAAGGTGCTACAATTTCCTTAATCAAATATTTTGTTTGGGTTTGCTCAGTAGCATGCTCTTTCTCCGTAACAGGCAGATCAGTTTCTTTTTCAATGACGGGTTCATCTTTTGTTTCTTTTTCTTAAGCAGACATTGTTGGAGTAGACACAGCTGCATCTATTTTTGCAGTCTTTTCTACTACAGTCAATCTGTTTCCAAGACTTTAAAGCTCAAAAATGAGATTATCCAATTTCACAGCTAGTGAATTGATGGCATCCAATATACTCACAAATAATCCCTCATCATTTTCTTTCCCCTTAGCAGAGGATTCTACCTAAGGATCATCTTCAAACTTTCTTTTTGTTCCAGCAACAGGAACAGACTTTCCTTTAGTTTTAATTTTCATCAAATTTTTTCTTTCTTTAACCTCAGTGTCTCTCAGTAGCTACTATTCATTACCCATTCTCACATAACCCATTCTCTCAAAGGAGTCAAAGCTGTAAATATTCATCTTTGTTGGATCACTAGGAACAGAATTTAAATCTAAATGAAAATGACTAAACACTCTAGATAACAGATTTCCATAAGGTAGAGCTTTGCTTGATGTATTCCTTGATTGCAGCATTAATTTGGTAGCTAAAAACCCAAAGTTTATTTGCCTACCCTCTGCCAGGGTCAACATGATTACCATTTGCAGAATGCTAATGGAGGTCTTATGTCCATAACTCAGAACTACCATAGTGGAAACAATATGGTGCATAATTCTTCCAACTCCATTAAGCCATTTGGTACTTCTGTTATCAAAGTTTCCAAAACTCTTCCCTCTAGTAAAAATTTCCTCAAATTTCTTCAAATCAAAGATATCATTTCCCTCTGGAAATTTGTTCAACTCAAAATACTGAATTCCAGCATCCCTCCCATCACAGATCCTATTTAACAGATGGTGATCAAACTCAATGTCTTTTCCCTTAACTCTTGACACATACCATCGAATCATGAAACCTTCCCCAGTTTTCTCAAGATGACATTTTCTTAAATTAGCATAAAATTCCCAGCCAAGTAGAGTAAATAATTTCTCATCAACAGAAAACAAACTACCCCATCCAATGTGTTCAAACAAATCTAATAGATTTGAAAGATTTAGAAAGGCCGAAGGATTTGCACAGTATCCAAAGATAACCGTTATGTTCCTTGAAATCTAGTCATTATATTCAGTTTCACATTTAGAGTCTATGAAATGTACTACCTGATTTTCAAAACTCACTTGTTTCGGATAAGACTTTGATGAGTTGTAGTGAGATGCCGAGAAGTCCGGTTGAGGAGAGACTTCTTTCCCTTTCGCTTTGCTTGAAGTTGAACTCTTTTTCTTCATCTTTTGAGACGTTTTGTGCCCCTTTTTTGGTTTTGGTGTAGAAGATTTTATTTTTGCCATTCGTAAGGTTAGGGCTTTTTTTTTTTGGACTAGCGGTTTTTCTTTGAAGGATAAGAACACAGAGACTTTTGGAGGAATCGATTACAAGGGTTTTGAGAAAAGCAAAGTGCTTTGAATGTTTGAAGTAATGTGATATAAAGTGCATTGAAAAGATAAATTTTTCACAGAAGTTTAGAGAAATGCACAAATCAACTTTTTGAAATTAAAAAATAGGAATAAGGAAAAATATAGAGTATATATATAAAAAAGTGTTTTGGATTTTGACCCAACCCGAAATTATCATCCAAATGAGACTTTTTCAAAAATGCATTTTGGATACGGGATTTAGACTTAAATACTACATCCAAACAGTGTTGGTGTGTTTTGGATACAAACACTGTTTTCAAAAAAAAAAAAAAATCACTAATCCTGCAAAATAAAAATAAAAAAAAAAACTTATGTAAAAAGGTTAGTTTTCAGATTTTTGTAATTCCTAAACCTCTTATCAGATTGTTGAATCTTTCTTCAACTAGAGGTATAGTAAAGATATCTACAAGTTGTTCAGCAGTTGAAATATATTCAACACACACATCCCCTTTGAACACATGATCTCAAATTAAATGATGTTTAACTTCTATATGCTTTGTCCTAGAATGTTGAATAGGATGTTTTGTTAGATTGATAGCACTTGTATTGTCACATAATATAGGTACGCAATTAAAGTTAAGACTAAAATCTAACAATGTATTCTTTATCCACAAAATTTGAGCACAACAACTGCCGGCTTTAATGTATTCAGCCTCAGTAGTGGATAATGATACACACATCTGCTTTTTACTGTGCCATAACACAAGAGAGTGTTCAAGAAATTGACAATGACCACTAGTACTTTTTCTTTCAACTGTACAGCCTGCATAATCTGCATCAGTGTATCCTATAAGATCAAATGTGTTAGTGCGAGGATACTATAAGTCATAATCATATGTGTCAATTAGATATCGGAATATGCATTTTACTGCACATAGATGTGATTCTTTTGGACAAGATTGAAAATGAGCACAAAGACATACTAAAAACATAATGTTTGGTTGGCTAGCAGTAAGATAGAGTAGACTCCCAATCATACCTCTATACTTATGTTCATCTACTTTCTTACTATTTTCATCTTGATCAGGTTTTATAGAAGTACTCATAGGTGTGCAGATTTCTTTTGTTTCATTCATTCCAAACTTTTGAGCAATTCCTTGGCATATTTAGCTTGATTTATGAAGATCTCATCCTTGGTTTGCTTAATTTGCAGTCCAAGAATGAAGCTTAGTTCTCCCATCATACTCATTTTGAATTCTTACTGCATAGTTTTAGCAAACATCTTGCACAAAGAGTCGTTAGTAGCACAAAAAATGATACCATCAACATAGATTTAAACAATTAGTAGATCACCAGAATTTTCATATTTGATAAAGAAGGTGATATCAATCAAGCCTCTTGAAAAACCTTTTGAAATCAAGAAATCACTAAGTCTCTCATACTAAGCTCTTGGAGCTTGTTTTAATCCATAAAGAGTTCTAAAAAGTTTAAAAATATAATTTGGAAAGTGCTCATGAATAAAACCAGGAGGTTGTTCAACATATACTTTCTCCTCAATAAAACCATTTAGGAATGCACTCTTAACATCCATTTGATAGAGCATGAAATTTTTGAAAGATGCAAAAGCAAAAAGCATTCTTATGGATTCTAGTCTAGCAACAGAAGCGAATGTCTCATCATAATCAATACCTTCTTCTTGATTAAATTCTTGTGCAACTAATCTAGCTTTATTTCTAATCACAACTCCGTTTTCATCAAGTTTATTTCTAAATACCCATTTGGTACCAATAACAAGACGATCAAGAGGTCTAGGGACAAGTTTCCAAAATTGATTTCTTTCAAATTGGTTTCATTTTTCTTGCATAGTAATAATCTAAAATTCATCATGCAATGATGAATCAATACAATTAGGTTCTATATTTGAAAGACGAGCAAAGTTGTCAATGAAATACCATCTAGTTTTAACTCCATAGTTTGGATCACTAATGATTTATTCTTTGGGATGACCTGTTTTATATTTTCAGTCTTTTGGCAATTGTTGATTCGTAGAATCTTCATTTTATTCTTTTCCTTATTTAGCTTGCAGCTCTTCAATTTCTTCTTCTTTTGCATAAGTATCTAGCGGTGGAGCTTTGAGTTGATTTAAATTGACTTTCTTTGAACTTCCTACATCATCATCATCTATTTTTGAAGCATAAATATTAGATTCATCAAACACAACATGCACGGATTCTTCCACACAAAGAGTTCTTTTGGTGTACACTCTATATGCCTTTTTGTTGGAAGAGTATCCAAGAAATATGACCTCATTGGACTTGCTATCAAAATTTTCAAGATTATCTCGGGTATTTAGGATAAAGCATATATAGCCAAACACCTTAAAATAAGAGATAAATGGAGTTTTGTCAAACATAAGTTCAAAAGGAGTTTTTCTTAAAAATTGTCTTAGCATAACTCGGTTTACTATATAGCAAGCTGTATTAACAGTTTCAGCTCAAAAATATTTTGGAAGGGCATTTTTACAAAGCATTAATTTAGCCATTTCTTGCAAAATGCGATTTTTCCTTTCAATAACACCATTTTGTTGAGGGGTTTTTGCTGTTGAAAAATTGTGAAAGACTCCATTTTCATCGCAGAAGTGAGTAAATTCATTGTTGCAAAATTATTTGCCATTATCACTTCTAATAGAAATCAGTTTGCATCCAATCGAGTTTTGGACGCGTTTAATCAGTTTCGAAAATTCAGAAAAGGCTTCATCCTTTTGTCCAAGAAATAAAGTCCAAATGAATCTAAAAAAATCATCAACAAGTACATATGCATACTTCTTACCTCCAAGACTGACAGTCCTCATTAGTCCAAACAAATCCATATGAATTAATTCAAGTAGTTTTGAGGTTGAAATCATTTTCTTAGGTTTAAAAGAGGTTTTGATTTGTTTCCTAAATTGACATGCATCACAAATTTTGCTTTGATCAAACTTCATTTTTGGCAGTCCCCGAATAAGCTCTTTTGAAGACAGTTTATTTAGCAAATCAAAATATACATGACCTAATCTTCTATGTTAAAGATAACCATCATTGTCATGTACGAATAGGCATCTAATACCATTAGTTATAAGGTCATTTAGATAGAACACATACATTTCCAATACATTTGGCAGTAAAGATTGTTTCAAAATTTGCACTGGCCATTATAGAATAAGAATCTTTTTCAAAGATGACTTTGTAGCCACTATCACATAGTTGGCTAATGCTAAGCAAGTTATATTTCAAATCATCAATAAGTAAAACTTGTTTTATAATGGTTAAAGAACCTTTACCAATATTATCAATGCCAAGAATATTTCCTTTCTTCTTATCTCCAAATGTAACAAATCCTTCATTTGTGGTATGTATATCCTCTAACAAAGCTGTGTTTCCAGTAATGTGTCTTGAACAACCGCTGTCCAAGAACCACTTGGTGAAGCTCAAAGACTGTGCCTATATATAAGAAGGAGGAATTATTTTTGGTACCCACACTTTCTTGGGTCTATGAAGGTTAGTAACATTTCCTTTAATTTTCCAGAATGTTATTCCACCGGATTTCACTTTTCTTTTAATATGACATCTTGAAACTAAATGTCCCGATTTTTCACAATATGTACAAGCTTTGTGTGTTCTGTAACATAGGGTAGATTTAACATATTGAGACTTATTATTTTTGTCTTTATTCTCATGTTCATATCCTAAGTCATTTCGATTTTCAGCATTAACAAATATAGGCTTGTAAATTTTGTCCTTATCCTCATGTTCATATCCTAAGCCATTTCGATTTCCAGCATTAACAAATCTAGGCTTGTAAATTTTATCCTTATCCTTATGTCTATATCCTAAGCCATTTCGGTTTCCTACTTGATGTTGAGTTCCGAGTAATTTTTCCAGATTGCTTTTACCATTTGTGAATTTTTCAATACAGGTAGTAAAATCATTTACTCTATTTTTCATGTCATTAAAAGTACTAACCATACTTTCAAGAGTTTGAATTCTATCACACAAATTTTTATTTTTTAGAGATGCATATTGCAAAGCAGTCATGATCACATCTTTTTCAATAATAGCACTCATATGTGACTCAAGAAACATTTTGTTATCACTTAACAACATTTCGTTCTCTTCCATCAAATAGTTAATCTTCAACTTTATTTCTTTATTTTTTCTAGACAGTTTTTTTAGTTCATGAAACATATCAATTAACAGCTCATTCAGATTATCATACTTTTTAGTCATAGATATAAGTGAATTAGACATGAAATTAGATGTAGAAGAGTTTACCTCATTTTCCAAGGCCATGAAGCATATGTTGGCAATTTCATTCTCAGAATCTTTATCTTCAGACTCAATTCCATTTAAGTCCCAAGTTCCCATCAATCCTTTAACTTTCTTTGCCTTCAAGTCTTTCTTTTTTTAAACGTTCTTCATTCCTTACCTTTTGTAACAGGACAATCGGCAATAAAGTGATCAGTGCTTTTACATTCATAACATTGAGGTTTGAATACTGGGGTTTGTCTTTTCTTTCTCACGAACTTCTTTCCTCTTTTGTAGTTCTCTTTGTTAGACATTCTTCTGAATTTTTTTGCTATCATAGCCAAATCTTCATTGTCTATTTCCATACCCTCACTGCTTTCCGATAGACTTGTTTCTTCATCTTCATTTTCAACTTTTAATGCTATCCCCTTTTTACCTCTATCATGATCATCTGATTCATAAAACCTTTTAAGTTTCATCTCATGAGTTAGAAGAGATCCGATCAGCTCTGTGGTTGGTAAGGATTTTAAATCTTTGGATTCTTCCACTGCAAGAGTTTTAGGCTGCTAGCTTTTTAGTAAGGCATCTAAAATTTTTTGATTTTATTCCCCAAGGGAATAAATCTTCCCGTAGGCTTTGAGACCATTTAAGATATTAGTAAATCTCGTGAACATATCAGTGATACTTTCATTCGACTTCATTGTGAATAATTCATAATCATGAATTAGAAGCCCCAGTTTTGATTCTTTGACTTGGTTTGTCCCCTCACGGGTGATTTCAAGTAATTTCCATATTTCATAGGTTGAATTACAACCACTAACTCAGTTGTATTCAGTCGCATCTAGTGCACAACATAAAATGTTCATAGCCTGAAAATTTAAAGTCATCTTAGCATTATCTTCCACACTAAACTCATCATTCTGTTTAGGTAATTTTATGCCATCAACAATTTTTGACGGAATAAAAGGACCATTTTCTATCAAACTCCATAATTCAAAGTTGATAGAATACACATAAATTTTCATTCTATTTTTCTAAAATGTATAATTGTTTCCATTGAATAAAAGAGGACAATTTGTTGAAGATCCTTCAACATATGGAAGAGAGGATGAGCTTGCCATGAAGATCTTTTTTACAAGGTTGTTAAACCAAGAATATGTAGACCAAGCTCTGATACCAAATGAAAAATCTTAGAGGGGGGTGAATAAAGTTTTTGGCAAGCTAAAAAATTTTGACTCATCTGATATATAGAATCATAAAGATCATCAAGTTTCTTAGACTGGCTTTATGATGACAAAGAAAGTTATCCAAGAACTCTTTGAGATATATCCAACTTTAGACAGAAAGAAACACGAAATAGTTAATGACTTTTGAAAGGAAACAAGACACAGAATATATAGTGGTTCGATTTACCAAGATTTATGTCAGGTTTCGGACGACGATGCATACAAAAAGTAAGTCCAAAATGGCACTTTTTTAGGCAGAAACATTTCAACACTGTTTATAGGATTTTGGACGAATTTTTTGGACGCAGAAATATCCAAACTACTCGGTCCAAAATTTTGAGATTTTCAAAACTTTGAAATCTTTTTCTTTTTGTGCTTCAAGGTAAAAATCAATTGAATCAAAAGATAAAAAAACATAGGAAATAATAGAAATACCTTAATAACACTTCCTAGTCTAAAGTTCTTCTATAAGGACTTCTTGGTATGCAAACCCATAAGCTTTGAACTTCTTTTTTATCTTCCATACTTGAATTCCATTACTGAAGAGTTGCTTAACAATCATATCTGAATATCTTAGAAGAATAGAGGTCAAACATGTCCTATCACATATAGATTACACAAGTTAGTCCACATCAATATTTGTAATAAGTCAAAATATAGGAGAAAGCCCTTAGGGTTTACACTTGTCATATTCAAATGACACGTTTACCCCCACTTTACAGAGCGAAGTACTTTGCCTTTTCCTAGAACTTTTGTAATTCTTAAATCTCCAAGATAGACTACTTCATCATCATCTCCTACAGATTTGTAAGAGGAAAAAGCTTCATGATTTGCACAACTATGTCTAGTAGCCCCTGAAGGAAAAAACGGAAAACATCAAAGAAAGCACTACAAAAAATTTTTAGCTTTTTTAGCCACATTTAGGAGAGAGTATTTTTTTTTATTGGTCGTAGATTAACCAACAAGGGGCTAGGTTGCACTGGAACTTGCGTTGGAAGGGGAGAAGGAGACGCCTGCAGTTCGACTGGTATTCCCGTCAATCTTCTACTCCTACGCATCAAGTGTAACACCCCGCTACCTAGACTCACCAGGGCCGGGGATGTCGCCCCATCCAAAGGATAAGGGGTCTTTATAACTAGGTCACACAAATAAAATAATAGAATAAAAATAATACTTTAACTTAAAATTTATTACAACCCAAGGATAAATCCAAGATTAAATCCAAGAATTCCAAAAAAAAAAACGAATCCATAATAAAGATTATCCATTCTCAACTCCCCAAAGCAATACATAAAAATAAATGACAAAATTCTCTTCCAAGGCAGATAACACTAGCTACTCATCCCCACAGCAGGATTGACCTGAAATCATGGTAAAAATGGTGATGAGACAAAAATCTCAGTAAGTCCGTGTGTGCTTTGAGTGTCTAGTGAAGACAGTTCGTGAATGCAAAGTATAAAATCTTTATAAGAGAAATACTGGCAAGCAATAAATATTAGTTAAAACCAAGAGTGGCATTTTGGCTTTTCCCGCCATACACAATAAATAAAATCAACCACTCAAAAGAAAGGGTCATGGGTTACCACACGTTAGGCCCCATAACCGGTCAGAATGCCAACACTTTGTGCAGACTGACAAAAGGTAGGTGATCGCCTTACCGAGTAAGATACTCCTCATTCTCTATACTTAAATAACAACCGGGTGTCCATTCCGGCAAAACAGTCACTTAACTGAAATAAAAACTGCTATCTCGGACCAGCATGATTAAGTAGTACTGACGTTTCTCTAAGTTGAGTTCATCTTCTGGAGGTGGCTTCCTGCTAGAAGACTCACTCTTGCTCTTCAAAACTAGTACTACTAGCCTACCATTATTAAGTACTCAACGTAACGTATCCCATTTGGGAGAAAATGAACAAAACACAGTTTCACATGAAAATGGCAATTAAGGGTTTCCAAAGTCCTTGTAAAAATCAGTTTTAGAAAGAGTTTTGAGTTTGAGTAAATTTTCTTATTGATTTTCAAATAATTCATTTGACTGAAATAAGAAAGAAGTCACTCCTCAATTGCCTTTACAAAATGAGTGTCCATGCACTCTATATTTGGCTTGCCATAATAAACAGTTTTACATCAATCAGGTTTTATGCAAGAGCTTACCTAATCCTTGCTCACAATAAAGGTCTCCAACAGCTGACCTAACCCCACATGGGGTAAATATAAACCACAATCAAACTCAATGCCAAAATCCACTTTCACAAATAAAACTAACTCAACTCACTACTACCATGATTCTAGTGTCCCAAGCTTTAAGGCCAAATAATGAATTAAAAGGTTTATAAGCCAAGGCTAATTTGATATTTAAAATAATTAGTGTTTTAGGAAATAGGTACTAATAAGTTGAAGGGTTAAATCTTGCTAAAATAATTTAGAGTTTATTTGATGAAGGGTCCTAGGTGGTATTAGGTAAAATAATAATTTATTAATAATTAATTGCTGAAAAATAATTGATAATTAAAATTAGCTGAAAATAAAGTTTAATGTGTCTTGATTGAAAGATAATAAATAAATTTTAATAGGTTTCGGTTAAAAGATAATAATTAAATTTTAATAATAAATATTTTACTTGATATGATTATTGTCATAAAAGGCTTTATCATTTTATATAATGTCTATATATTTTATTTTTCTAGCAAAAGCTATTATTTATTTGACTAAAATATCCTTATTATATATATAATAATCCAAATCTACCCTTCCTGGGGTTTTTCGAAATTACTAGCAAAAATCATAATATTAAATATTTTATTGAAGGAATAAAATTAGCTTAGGGACAACTAGATCGTGATCATATTGTTAGTGTTGTGCCCTAGAAACAATCACTTGTACATTGTATATGACACATTTTATTTTAATAAAAGACATTATTTATCTTACAGTTTTTTTTGTTTACTTTAAGTAATATAACTGTTCAATAAAATCCCTAGTGCAACACTGTGTTAAGAAAATCATGATAGAGATCATGATATGAGATTCCTACTACACTGGATGGTGTTAGTACTTAAATAGTCCCTAGTCATAGTATTAATGAGATAAGACATCATTAATGCGTTAAGACTAGCATGTGTTAGACTTTCTGATTTGATCAGGCAGTGGTTCTCATAACCGTGAGTATTGAGATACTCAAAGTTAACACATGGATGCTTGTTAATGGAACAAATTCATTGGATGACCTAGCTTTGAGATAATCACATGGATAACTATTTAGTGCCAGTGATATAATCTCAATATAACAAACGTGCAAGTATCCTTAGACTTGAGATCTCCAAGGTACTTTGTTTGCTGAGTTTTGTACTTTGATTTCAATCTCCAGAGATCGATCGATGGCCGCCTATGGAATGGATATTGGGTACATGGTAAGGTAAACGAAAGTAGTTGAGAGGGTCAATAAATGATTCACCACTCCTAATAATAGGAGCGAATATCTCACGGTCACTTGTAGGAATTACTACTCGAAAGTCCTTGGCCAAGGCAATTGTGTATTAGAAACAGTTCTAATTGATACACATCTAGAGTAGTGGGTTCCTGGTACAAGTACTATTGTATTCGGGCCAGAATTAATTCTGGAGGGAGTTGGCACTAATTCCGTACTCCAAACCGAATGAGATTTTGTATGGTGAAATGAGTTAATTGCACTGAAGTTTATTATTAAAGGGTTCATGTCAAGCCACTTGACTTCTTGGACTCTTGGGTGGTCATGATGTATTGCTAGATACCGCTCATGATCTGGGAATATGGGTTTATTAATTGATGAATTAATAAACTAATCCTAATTAGAATTAATATGATTAATTCTAATTATTTATGGATTATTAATCTCAAAGACGTTTGGATTAATTCATGTTCGCTACCAATTGACTGGGAAACCTAATAGGTCACATACAATAGAGGATTATATACTCAAGATGTTATTTGATAATATTGTGGGGTTGATTGAGAGAAAGAAAAGTTGTTGTGAATAAATTATAATTAGTTATAATTTGTGGTCCATATTGTAATTAAGAAAATTTGATGTTTCCAATTACAATTAGGAAATTCTAACTGTTTTAGAATTCTCAAGTTGGAGGATTTTTTAGCAGATTTTCGTGTGATATATGGTAGTGATATACATGAAATTCCAAGGCTAAAAGATAGACGAAATTGACTCCAAAATCCTAGGGCAACGAAACAATAGCTTCTTCTTCTCACTCTCGATTTTGATCTTGAACCCTAGCCGCCATTAATTTTTGCTAGCACAGAAATTTTGGTGCTTGAATATTCCTCTGTGTGGATTACTATTAGAGATAATTACACACTGTGATTATAGTGGGTAGACGTTCAACTCACGTGAAGGTTGATCACAAGGATTGCTGGATCACGCCTCAACTTGAAGAAGAAATTTTTGTTCTTCGGACGATCACACAAAGGTAAAAGCTACTACATTTACCCTCATTATGTCTTGTTTTCCACACATAGATAGGTCCTAGGATGGTATCTCGTTTTATTTTCCACTAGTCGTATAGGATACGAGCCCAAGGTACCCAACAGTGGTATCAGAGCCATGCTATGTGTGATTTGGGTAAGAAATCTGTATTAGAAAAACTACCATCTTTTTTTACTGGCCTATATTTTGTAAAAATATGTACAAGTAAAATTCATCATCTAGTAAATCATAAATTTACTGATCCTACTACTTTAGCATTTGGCATGACCGGTTAGGTCACCGGAATCTACCATGATGAGAAGAATAATTGAGAATACACATGGTCATTCCTTAAAAAATAAAAAGATATTGACATCAAAAAAATTCTCATGTACCGCATGTTCCCTAGAAAAATTAATTATTAGACTATCATCAATAAAAGTATGAGCTAAAAGTCTTACATTTCTTGAACGGATTCATGGAGACATTTGTGAACCTATTCATCCGTCATGTAAACCGTTCAGATATTTTATAGTCTTAATTGATGCATCATCTCGATAGTCACATGTATGTTTATTATATACTCGTAACATGGCATTTGCAAAATTACTTGCTCAAATAATTAAATTACGAGCACAATTTCCTGACCATCAAATTAAAAATATCCGTTTGGATAATGTTGGTGAATTTTCATCACATACTTTTGATGCATATTGCATGTCAATTGGGATTAATGTTGAACATTCTGTAACTCATGTTCATACACAAAATGGCCTTACTGAATCTTTTATTAAAATATTACAATTAATTATTAGACCATTATTAATAAAAACAAATCTCCTAACATCTGCCTGGAGACATGCTATTTTACATGCTACAACACTTGTACGTATATAGCCAACTAGTTATCATAAATTCTCTCCTTTAAAATTAGCTTTTGGTTCAGAACCAAATATTACTCATTTAAGAATTTTTGGGTGTGCTGTATATGTTCTAATTGCGCCAAACCAACGTACAAAGATGAGTCCTCAAAGAAGAAAAGGGATATACGTTGGATATGATTCTCCCTCTATTATCAGGTATGTTGAACACCTGACAGGAGATATATTCACAGTAAGATTTGTTGGATGTCATTTTACTGAATCATTATTCCCTAAATTAGGGGGAGAACATAAATAGCATAAAAAAGATCTTACTTGGACAACATCATTAAATTATCTTGATCCGCACACAAGCGCGTGTGAACTTGAAGTTCAAAAGATAATTCATTTGCAAAGTATTACAAATCAAATGCCAGACGTTTTTGTTGACTCCAGAAGAGTAACAAAATCGCATATTCCAACTATAAATGCTCTTATTCGAATTGAAGTTCCAGCAGAACAAAAAATTATACCTATAGCTACTGAATCAAAAGCACGCCAGAAGCGTTGTCGACCTCTTGGTTCTAAAGATAAAAATCCTCAAAAGAAAAGAGGATTAAATGATCCAAATGATCATATTGAAGAAAGGAATGATAAAGACCAAGAGAGAACTGATGACAAAGAACCAACAGTTGATAAAAGTAACACTGAAATTTCTATCAATTATACCATTTTCGGTAGAAGTTGGAATCGGATAGAAACAATTATTGATAATATATTTGCATACAATATATCTCTTGATGTTACATAGGATAATGATGATCCTGAACCAATATCAGTTGATGAGAAAAGATTGGCTACAATGGAAATATGCGATTCAATCAGAGTTAAATGTATTGACAAAACGTAAAGTCATCGGATCTATAGTCTAAACATCGGAAGGTGTAAAACCTGTTGGCTACAAATGGATATTTGTGCGAAAGCACGATGAAAATAATAAAATCGTACGATCTAAAGCACGGTTAGTAGCTCAAGATTTTTCACAAAGACTAAGTATTGATTATGATGAAATTTATTCTCCTATTATTGATGCTATTACACTCCGATATCTTATCAATTTGGCAATACATGAAAAGATAGATATGCGCCTATTAGATGTTATTACTGCTTACTTGTATAGAAATTTAGAAAATGATATTTACATGAAAATCCCCAAAGGATTTCACATGTCCAAAGCATATAAACATTAACCTCAAGAAAATTACTCAATTAAGTTGCAAAAATCATTATATGGCCTGAAGCAATTTGGGCGCATTTTATTCAATTGTCTTAATGAATATTTATTGAAAGCGGAATTTAAAAATGACCAGGTATGTCCATGTATTTTTATTAAAAAATCTTGTTCTAAATTTGTAATATTAACTATATATGTTGATGATATTAATCTTATTGGAATTTCATAAGAGTTCCAAGAAACAATTGATTATTTAAAAAGAAAATTCGAAATCAATGATTGTGGTAAAACTAAATTTTACCTTGGTTTACAAATTGAACATTTGGAAAGTGGAATATTTATTCATCAATCAACATATACATCAAAAGTTCTAAAAAGATTTTACATGAACAATGCATATCCATTGAGTATTCCAATTATCGTCCGGTTATTAGATGTGAATAAAGATCATTTCCGACCTTAAGAAGATGATGAAGAACTCCTTGATCTTGAAGTACCATATCTTAGTGTAATTGGTGCATTGATGTATCTTGCTAATAATATACGACCTGATATTGCATTTGCTGTCAATTTATTAGCAAGATTTAGTTTCTCACTAACACGATGACCTTGGAATAGAATTAAATAAGTCATTCGATATCTCCAAGGTACAATTAATCTCGAATTATTTTATTCAAATAAAACCAGCGCAACATTGATAGGTTATGTAGATGTTGGTTATTTATCTGATCCACATAAAGCACGTTCTCAAATGAGCTATCTATTTACATGTGGAAATACTGTTATATCATGGCGTTCTACAAAATAATCTATAGCAATTACTTCTTCAAATCATGCTGAAATTATAGCCATTCATGAAGTAAGTCGAGAATGTGTATGGTTAAAATCAGTGATTCATTATATTCGAAAAAGTTGTGGATTATCATGTATAAGAGATATTTCAACTCTTCTTTATGAAGACAACGCAGCTTGTTTAGCGCAATTACGAAGAAGATATATTAAAGGAGAATGAACAAAACATATTTCACTAAAATTCTTCTTTACTCATGAACTCAAGAAGAAATGTGAAATTGATATGCTACAAATTCGGTCATATGACAACCTGACAGATATTTTCACAAAAATTTTATCGACTGCAACATTTAAGAAGTTGAGATATAAAATCGGTATGTGTCGATTCAAAGATTTAAGGAATCATCTCATCAGGGGGAGTAATAAGCTGACATATAAAATAATGTACTCTTTTTTCTTGACTAGATTTTTTTTTCACTAGGTTTTTATCTAATAAGATTTTAACGAGGCATATTCTTTATGTAATGGACATCCAAGGAGGAGTGTTATGAATTAGTGAAGAATCCACTAATTCTATTAGTGGATATGACTGTCCACCATTAAGAGTTAGTAGAGACACCCAAGTTTGAATTCTACATTAGTAGAAATAGATGATGAATTCTATTAAAAAAGCTCTATAAATAGAGCTCTTCCCAAATTTGAAAGATATACCATTTTGTGAGAGAATTATTAGAGAAAATTGTGAAAGAAAACAAAAAGAGAAGTTTAAAGAAATTTTTGTGCAAAAAATAGTTAGAGATCTATTGTGTATATATTTTATTCTAACATTACCAAAATTTCATAACATGAATGCAAATTTATTGGTTTCATATATTTTATTCTAAAATTTTATAAAAAATTTTTAAAATTGAAATCCAAATAAATTCAAAATAAGTATTATCAATTTTTATATTAATAATAAAGGAAAATTTTATATTAATAATCATATGAGATAGTGACAATAAAAGTGTGAATGAAATTAATCGACTAATATAAAATAAATAATAATTTCTTGATTTATGATGTTATCTCCATGGCATCAATCATTCCAAGCTTCAAAGCTCCATACATGCGGAAATTGATAACTTGTCACAGAGATGCCGCGTTCCGGTTTCTTGCATGTGACAGTAACTAATTCCAGGTTGTTGGCTCCTCAATGCAAACCAGTGTTGTTGGGACCGGTCGGTCTAATCGTAGATCGGTCCTTCAACCGGTCCGGTCTGATACTTCAGATCAGTTCTTTCAAAAATCAATAGTTTTTTAGAGAATTGTATTGGATCGACCGGTTTAATCGGTGAATTGGTAGACTGATCGGTCCAATATTGAATCGGTTTCTTTTTTAAAAAAAAATGGGGTAAATTTTATAATTTTTGGGGATAAATGAAATTATATAATTCAATAAACTACTTTAATTGTTAAATTATTAGTTATAAATTAAAAATGACTATTTTTAATCATGAATTTGAATATTTATATCTTTATGGACTCAAATTACATTATATTATTGATTAATTTTTTTAAAAAATAATTATATTTTTAATTTTTAAATTATAATATTACTAGTTCAATTACGGTTCAATCACAGTCTAATTACGATTGGATTATTAAACCATGAACTAATAACTTTTTCAATTCGATGACCAGTCCGGTTCTGAAAACATTGATGCAAACCCCCTAGTCTAATATTCTTTTAGAAAAGGGGGAAAAGTGAATTGCAGACTTATTTAGGGACTAAATAGAAAAGAATTTATAAAATCAAATTGAGATAAATTTTAATAAAAAATATTAAATATATGAGGTATAGTGAAGTTCAAAAAAAGAGAATAATATTTTGAGTATATAACAGTTTTTGAGAAATAAAAAAATATAAAATAATAAAATAAAATTTTAATTTGGAATAAAATTGGAAAATTTACTTTCTACTTAAAGCCTTAATAATGGGATACTTGTGAAGCAAATTCTTAGCAAACGATTCATGAAATGTTTGAATCTTGACTCGAAGTTGATTAGATCAATTGACACTTGAATCCAAGTTCCGGTTTGAGACTTTATTTTTGTTAATAGTTAGTTAATGATCATTTAATTAATAATTTAGTAATTAAAATGTCATTATTAATGTAACTCTTAATTTTAAAGAGATTTAGTATAAATTATTGTATTCAATTCATTTAATCGCATTCTAATCTAATTTTTTTTTTTTTTTAGAAATGAGTATTTATTATCTACTAGCTTCTAGTTGCATCTTCTAATTAAGTATTAGTTATTATCCACCTACTAAGTGCAACTAAAAATCACACACACACACACACATATATATATTTAATAGCAATATGTATTCTTTGAGTAGGAGAGGTAGAGATTTAGGTTGGTTTCATGCCTATGGCCAATGGTCAATTTTCTTAAAAACATTATTTCATGACATCATTCATACACTCAATGAAATTTTTTACTCAATTTTAAGATAATGTTTTTCCAATACTACTCGTCTAAAAGAATTTTTATGCCTATGGCTAGGTAATGTTTTTTTTCATTGAATAATAAAAGTGAACTATACATAAATTTTTTTCATAAATTATATGTAATTTCAATATTCATCAAATGTATATCCATACAATTTCACTTATAATAGTTACATATTTTCCTTAAAAATAACAATTATATAAAGTATTTAATTATTTTTCATATATATATATATATATATATAAGAAAAGAAAATGCGAATAAAATTCTTCACTTACTAGTGGTCCATATGAGTGTGACCGTTAATCACAGCACCATGATTTGCGGAGGGGCAAACAGAACTTGGGCCACAAATGTCCATTCGGCACTCAAAAAGACACAAACGGGCCGACAATTGCTTCATAATTTCAAACGTAAGTGGATAAGAAAATTTATCTAAATTCAAAATTATTTTAATTTAAAATAATATTAATTTAAATAATTTTTATTTTAAAAATTATAATATAATCACAATATATATATATATATATATTCATATTTTGATCTCACTTTAACTCTACATATTTAATATTTTTTATTATATTCAAATAAATTACCTCAATTTAATTACTATCGAAATACACCCTCAATTATTCTACTCAAAATTGAGAATTTTATATTAGAGCACACACGTTAACAGTTAATCCAATGAAAGGGATTTGGTTCTTTAAATTAATTAATTTAGAAATTATAATTATTAGATTTTCTTAATCAATATCATACCGTCTTTAAGAATGCAAGTTTAATATAATGTATGAGTTAACAAAGTTATGTTTTCGATACTTCATAATGAAAAATCCCTTAAAATACCTAATTATTTTTAAATATATGCATCACGCTATAAAACTCATATATATATAATGAAATAATAAAAAATATATAATTATCTCCATTTTGGACTTGTCCAAATTGCAGCCAAACCTGGCCTTTGCAATGGACCAGTTCATTTTGACGGTTTTCTAAACTTTACTGTATCTCTTTGATATCTAAATATATTGGATAGTCTGATACTCAATGTTAAAACTGTCAATTACAAGATCAAAACAGGTTCTCTTCCTGTTGCTATCATTTATAGAATTCAGTATACGACAATGACTTCTACTACTTTAATACTAGTGCTATGAAGACATCTAACAAAGGAGAAATAGTTCTTTTTCAAACCGATTTGCAAAGATCTCATCTTTCAACTCCCAAGCCCATCTCCTGGAATTGAGTAAGTCTTCCTTCCAATTGGCTTCTAACTAATGCAACTCCTTCTGATAAACCAGAAAATTCTACTATATCAGAAATCAGACAATTCTCGTATGGATCTGTAGAAATTGCTTTCCAAAGATCTCTCAACCAAAGGATTTCATATCCCCAATCTATTGCCTCTTCATCAGGAATCCAACTACCTCGACATTCAATATCCTCTGTAACTATCCATCTACAAGGTATCAATCTTGACTCTAGGATTCCTCAAGCCAGGTATGTTGTCTGGCCTGAAACTGATGATACTGAGATAGATTTATCTACCTCACCTACTCATTCTGCTATGGCAGGAGAACTTAATGTTCTTCAGACCGATGATAAAGAAGTACAAAATATTTTTGTTATTGACAAAACCAAATTAAGAGAAGAATTTTATTCTCTTCCAAATCTTTCTAAAAGAAAATGGTTCTTCGAAAACTTTCAAGGATCTGACCAACAGAAAGTTCAAGATTCTTATTATGAATTTTTAAATTCAATTCAAAAACAAATTAATTTCTTTTTATGGTTTGAAGCGTATGTTGAAATCCATAATATTGATTATCCTTTTGTCTCTTCTGTTAATGTTTCAAAATTATGGCAAATTGCCCAGGGACAAAATATTTCTGCTGAATTTCCCCCTGGTCAGAAATTCAAAATTCCTTTTGGAGCTTAACAAATTGATGCTACTCCTTTTAAAAGGAAAGACAAAGATGATGGTATGCTTTGTCCAAAAAACATTTAAAATATTTATGAACAAAATAATTATACAAACAAATATTTGCAAACTATTGGTGAATATTTGATTTCAAAACCAAGTGTTTCTTCAACTCCGGTTATTCTTGAATCTAGTACTTCTTCATCTTCAATCCCTTTGTTCCGACCTTATGAGATTCCTCTCCAATATAGGAAAGAACTCAATAGGAGAACATCAGACAAACCTATTCTCACTGATCTCCAGCGTAGAATAGCTGAAATTGAAAAATCAATCATTCCAGAGTCTCCTGAACAGGTTGGTTCCAAAAATTCTATTTCTGTTTTAAATCAAAATGATCCTGATTCTGCTTCTGATAATAGTCCAAAATCTCCTCTAAACCTTGGTGTTAACTTAGGAAAATTGCTTCCTCTGCAATCTGGCATCCTGCCTCTCAGATTGAATAGACATTCCAATGGAAAACTTCTCAAAAGTTGTACTATCCTAGAGCCACTCATCCAGATGATGCCCTTGAGGAAAGTCTCAACATTCTTAAAAAATGTTACAATGCTAACAACATCTATGAATGGAATATAGATGGTCAATCTGAGTACAACATTATGTTTAAACTCCAGCAAATGACCATGGTAGCCACTGCTTATCACACTACCAATAACTTTTCTGATCAGCTTGTAGCTCATGTTCTTGCAGCAGGTTTTACAGGACAATTCAAAGGTTGGTAGGATGAACATCTCACTGAAGCAAACCGGCATAACATTTTTCATGCTGTCAAAACCAACCCAGACGGTCAACCAATCCTTTAGGATGGAGAACCCATTTCTGATGTTGTGTCAACCCTTATCTTCACTATCACTAAAACCTTCATAGGTAATCCTGCAATTTTCAAAAAAAAAATCTACTGAAATCCTGAACAACCTTAAGTGCAAAACCTTATCCGATTTTAGATGGTATAAGGATACCTTTCTCACCAGGATCTATGCGAGACCTGGTGGAAACAGCCAATACTGGAAAGAAAAATTCCAAGATAGGCTTCCAAAATCCCTTCGTGATCTTATTCGTGAAGAACTCCAAACCCAATACAATGGTGTTGTACCTTATGAAACCATTGCTTTTGGCCAATTAACCAGCCAAATCCAACAGGTTGTTCTCAAAATCTGTCGTCAAGATAAGATGCTGAGACAAATAGCTAAAGATCATGCCCAGCGAAGTAAAGACTTAAGCACATTCTGTGAACAATTTGGACTACCCTCATGTAGTACCAAACCCCATAGGAAACATAAACATAAACAATCTTCCTATAGACCTCCTCACCTTAGGAAAAGGTTCAATAGTTCAAAGAGGCCAGCACTTCCTGCTCCTCCTACAAAACCTTACAATCCATACAAAGTTGCCAAGTCTAGGTCTAAAACCAAGCTCATAGCAGCCCAACCCAAAACAGTTATCTATTTCAAATGTAACCAACCAGGTCACCTTGCCCGGTTCTGCAAAGTTTACAAAAGAATCTAAGCAATGGACATTTTGGAAGATATTAAGCAATCTCTTAACAATATTCTTTGCCTAAGTGATATTTCTTTTGATTCCTCAGATGCTGATGATGAACAGCAATTCAACCAAATTCAGGAAGATGATATTCATTCTTCTTCATCTTCTGATTCTACAGAAAATGATCATTTTACCCAATATGATCAACCAATCATCAATACTCTGACAACAGAACAGGATCTTCTCCTTGAACTAATCAGTAAGCTCCATGATTCTACAAACAAAAAGGAGTATCTTGAACGATTCAAGCAAATTCTTGATCAACCTTCTTCATTAAATTCCAATCCTTTTTCCCGACATCCAAGGATTGCCAACACCTACAATCTAACAGATATCCTTAACATGTTTCCTTCTAAACCTTTGACATCTATTACTATTCAAGATCTCCAATCTAAAATTGCTCTTCTTAAGGAAGATATCCGAGAAATCAAAGCTTCTCAACAATTAGACCGACTAGTTCTTCAAAATCTCTATTCTCAGAAGAAACCAGAACAACCAATATCAGAATCTACTGATACAAATTTCCTTAACTATCTTTCAAAAATGTCTATCAAAAGGTGGTATGTTCGATTCACTTTGGTTATTCAAAATTCTCTAACTTTAGAAATTCCAGCACTTGTTGATACTGGAGCTAATCTCAACTGCATTCAGGAAGGTCTCATTCCTACAAAATTTTTTGAAAAAACCAAAGAAACTCTCTGCTCAGCCAATGGTAAATAACTAGGTATTAGTTTCAAACTTTCAAATGTTGAGGTAAAACATTCTTCATTATCTGTCTTTACTTCCTTCTTACTTACCAAAGATATTACTCACTCTGTAATCTTAGGCACCCCTTTTATCCAACAGATCATTCCATTTATGGTCCTCAAAAAAGGCATTCAAGTAGAACATCTGAACCAAAAGATACTTATTCCTTTCGATAGGCCTCTTATTGAAAAAGAACTACATCTTCTAGAAAACAATACAACCCAAATCAATTTCCTCAAAGAAGATGTAGCCTTTCAACGTCTTCAACAGTATCTAATTGAGCCAGGCATCAAAGCCCAAATTGCAAAAATGGATACTCATATCCAGACCCAACTTTGTTCTGATCTTCCAACCGTATTTTGGAATAGAAAACAACACATTGTTCGGCTTCCATACGAGCCAGACTTTGATGAAGTAACAGTTTATTCGAAAAATGGGCGCCTAAGATTATAGGGTGAGTAATATCTTTGATAAGTAAGAAGGAAGTAAAGATAAATAATAAAGAATGTTTTACCTCAACATTTGAAAGTTTGAAACTAATACCTAGTTTCTTACCATTAGCTGAGTGGAAAGTTTCTTTGTTAAAATGAAGAGATAATGAGCAATTAATGTTCATATCTATTATGCTCACAAACAGATCTCTATGTTTTACATCATAACTAACTGAGAACTTGAATATCTTTCTTATAGAACTTGACGGTAATGATCACCAAGTTACGGGAAATAAGTACATCCATTTATTTTTCATGCATTTTATTTAACTACTTTTCTTAAAGATTTGCATCATGTCTTCATTCCTTCGCCCCTTTTCTAGATCCATTCCGTCCTCTTCTTTCTCCAATGATTCTTCTCAAAATTCTTCAAAATTAAAGGAAGAGTTTAATTACTCTGATCTTCAACAATCCATTGACAACTGGAAAATTCCCAAGTTCTCTCCCAATGAGATTTATAAATCTCCCAAATGGTCACTTACTAGTGACTATGTCATCAGGACTGTTGAAGAAACAGTTCAATTAGATTTTAACTGCAAAGAAATTAGACTTCTTTCTGCCAGTGCAATCCAACATTTTCAACAAAAATATAATTATCTCCATTTTGGACTTGTCCAAATTGCAGCTAAACCCCTCTCCAAAGAAGGACTCAGTACCTCTCTCCTCCTATTTCTCCGAGATACCAGATTCATAGATTTTAATGATTCACTCTTAGGCATCGTAGAAATTAGCCTTTGCAATGGACCAATTCATTTTTACTGTTTTCCAAACTTTACTGTATCTCTTCGAGATCTAAATATATTGATCGAACTCAACTCCAGCGCTTTTTGGGTTGTCTCACTTATATTTCTGAATTTATTGCAGGAATTAGTACTCTTATTAAACCCATACACAACAGACTCAAACAGCCTCCTCTTCTATGGACCGATGTCCATACTTCCATAGTCAAGCAGGTCAAAATGAAAGTCAAGACTCTTCCTTGCTTGGCACTTCCTGACCCTTCTGCCCCCAAAATAGTCGAAACAGATGCTTCTGATATCGGCTATAGTGATGTTCTTAAACAAGTCAAAGATGGCAAAACGCATATAGTTGCATTTGTATCAAAGCATTGGAATAGTTCTCAGCAGAACAATCCTACCATATATATATATATATATATATATATATATATATATATATATATATATATATATATATACACACTAGGTGACTGTCTCGTGCAAAGCGCGAGTTCGGGTATCTGTGGCAAGAAAATATTGAACAAATAACGAATCTTAAAAAAAACAGTGAGGCTAAGGACAACGGAGAGTTCCTTGTCTGAACCTTCCCTTCGTCAAAATGTTGAAATTTTATTAGAGGACAGAGATATCCCAAAATCCAACTATAGGATCATAAATTCAGTCAATGGAAAAGAAACTAATTCCAAATGCTTTAAGCCATAAAGATTCTATGCTGGCAGTTGGTCACGGAAGCAAAGAGTACAATAATTCAAATTTTCCTATAGAATTTGAAGCATATAACTACACAACTTCAAATTTAAGATCTCAAAGACCGCACAAATACTTGCAATTCTGAACAACCAATCTATGTGGTATATTAGTACATTCAACAAGAGAAAATTATGAAAGCATATTGCTATATGCCTATCTGTGCAACCTACGGGTAGTAATAGTAACAATTTTTTGTCATCATTATCAATAAGATGTCAAGGTCTCTTTAAAGGTTGATTGTGAATACTGAAGTGTAGCAACTCTTAGAATATCCGGGATGTCATCCAAGTGCTAATGATGTTGCTTTTGGCATAACCTCAAGTCCAAAAACCTTGTACAAAAAACTGTAAACTGCAGCCAGCCTTACCAAATTTAGTAAATTATCAACAACTTGCGATAGCCACAAGGATTGTAAACTATTGAATGCTACTATTTCAAGATGTTACAACACTGCACATGATCTTCTGAAGCCATTCAGTTTGAAGAGAATTTCACCAAATCAGTAAGTTAACAAAATTGTTTGTCTAAAGTTGGACACACTCAACCTATGCAAATTAGGAAGATAATTTGTAGCACATTAAAGAAATTTCCAACCTATGTAAAAAGTTGGTAAGCTGTGGCTTACTCCTATTTATCAATCTCTAAAGTTGAATATAATAGCAAATAATATCACAATTAGAAGAAAGGAATGGATGCAAATTGCTGGTTAATCACCCAAAAAAAAGACGTACTCCATAGACACATTGCGAAATTTGCGCAATGTAAATTTATCTAACAAGGTAAGCAAAGCAGTGCAATATGGTAGCAGTTGCCTAAGAGGCCAAAGAAGGGCCTCCACTGCCAAATCCAAATGCAAAGTGTAAAGCTAAAAGAGTTCACTGCTATAGTGTTTGTGTGTCCATGTGTAAATTCAGTGCTATAGGTTGGTCAACAAGCAAATTCGAAAAATTACAAAAACTATTGAGCATCAAGAAATCCAGTGGTTTCCAGCTCCACTGTCCACTCAAAGTGGCACTGCTCTCATTTAAAACTATTTTCATATCCACTTTTTAAATTCAATATATCTCTCAATCTGAATTTTTCTCTCCATTAGCCTTATTTGAAAAAGAAAATGATGGAGATGATACTTGCTGCCCGCGGGTCCCAAACTAAACATGTTAAATAGTCAATTGCTTCTCTAAATCTTTATGTCAAGTCAAATGAGTAACAAATATATTATTAAAAAAATGACTGAAACTATTTAGGACATAAGGATTTGCATAAGATTTAGGAATGAGTTGTCATTTGACTTGATATGAAAATGGTTTTAAATGAGAAGTAAAAAAATGAGTAACAAATATTTGTTAATCTTTATGTTTATGTCATGTTCATATAACTCATTCCTAAATATTTTTTTACCTTGGAGAGAGGGAGAGGGATGAGTAACAAATATATTATTAAAAAAATGACAACTCTGAATAGACTATCATACAAAGTATTAAGTACAATCATTTTCATCATCATCACTACACAGGGTCATCACATTCTAAATTTAAGTGATCCAAACAGGAATAACAGGAAATGCTTTCAGGGTTTGCAAAGGACAAATTAAGGACAAATTGCAACACAAGTATCACCAGTACCTAATCCAGTGCACTAACTTGCCATTTCAAATAAGAATCGAGAATACAAACCAAATCTTTTCAGTTACAGTTACAACTGAATATCTATTCCACTTGCAATGTAAAGCTAGAAATTGTACAACAAAAATAAATGCACGTGGTAAAGCTAATTGAAAATGTACGAACTCGAGTTCCTATGGATAAATTATTTTATCCGGAAAACATGGTTACTATGTTGCTTAGGTATGTAAAAAATAGTGAAAGGTAAAAAGAAAATAAAATAAATAGATGACACAGTGACAAGGAAAAGGAATTTGGTTAAAGTACTTACCGCAGTATTGCAAGTGATATTCCTCATTCCTTATGTGAGAGAATAATTGTTTGTCATGGAACCAACGGCATTAGATGAAATTCATGCAGTTTTACCATTTCGAGATATATGCACACGCATTTCCTGTTTGCCAATCAGCTCAAATATAAAAATATCACCCAATTAAATGTCGTTATCACGAACAAAGGCCATCCAACCACCACAAAAGGTATGCAGTGCTTATACCTTTGTTATTGGCATTGACTTTACAATCCAACATTTTCCTTTTAAATTGCATAGAACAATCTCCGTTCTGCAATTAGGAAGGTACTCTATTGCGAACTGATTCGGGAATTTTCTGCAAGGAAGCAACTTCTCAATAGATAATACAATAAATGAAGTGGTTTGAGCAGAGGGAGAATTAGAGTCCAAGCAAGAAACTTAATTTATTAAGCAATAAAGTTCCCCATACAGCAACCACCACAAGTTTGAGGAACAAAATTAACTGCAATGACTCTCAGACAATTAAGTATAGGACTTCTCTTCTAAACACCATTGTTCTTGGAAAATCCCATGTTTCTTCCCTCAAGTTCTGGTTGAAAATGAAATAAATAGACACCTCATATGTTCCTAAAGTAATCAAACTCAATGGACTCAGATAGTTACTCATTTAGATTTTTGTTAGTCCTATAATTACTTCTTATGTAGAAAGTAAAGTATATTTGGCCGAACATCTGAACAATATAATCTTATTAGAAAAGAAATACAGGCAAAAATAAAACCTTTAGAGAGAGAAAAGAAAAAGGAAAAAGCTTTCATTCCAAAATAGACGAGCTATTTTGAATCACAGAACTAAATCATCTTACATCACTTTTTTCCTTAAGGTTTATCTTCTGTGACATATTGAGTTAACAGAATTGAATCTTAATCAAAATTTCCCATGGTCAGCAAAGGGCATTGTCAAACTAAACCAGGCAAGGTTTATGTCTCATTATTTGACTATAACAGTATAACATAAGAAATTTGGTTCAATAGGCTCCCTTTGTCTATGTTCCCTCACAACATAGGTTAAATTATCTAAAGAACAGTACAGCTATTCAAACAAATAACTAAACTTGAATTCAACCAATATAGTTTGCTCTCAATTGATACCAGATGCAACATAATATTCATTAAAATTTAGTGGGCCTATCTAAAAGTGACCAATCAATGAGATATCAACTATAGTCAATATTAAGGAAAAAAAAAACAAGTGGAAATCCAAGAATGGAAACATACACTCCCATTGCAACAGCCACGAGAAATACTGTTGGTTTGACCATCAAGAGCAGTGACCTTGATCTACTAACTTGTATTCATGGAACTTAAACCAAGAATAATGCACACAATTGCCCTCATTATGCAGAAACAAATTATGCTAAAAATGGAAGTATAGTTTCTTCAGGACAACAAAAGATTTTTAGATTCTCATAGGGTATTGTTTCCTGAATCCCATGCCAAATTCAATTACATCATGAGCTTCAGAAATCACAAAAGTCAGCAAGAGATATTAACAAATTCAAAAAAAAAAAAAAAAAGCTTCAGAACTTGATACTGGGAAGCCATGGAAAAAATTGAATCCTTCATCTTTCTCTTCCTTATCTATCCTTCTACTTCTATCATCTCAAATCCACTCTTCTTCCTCGTCTGCAACCTTCGCAGTAGCACCCCTGCATCCTTCAGCAAAATCTCAATCAACAAAAAACAGCAAAAAAAAAGATGCATATAATTCCTTCACATCAATTTTACCAAATTCGTAACAGAAAAATTAGGGTAATACCTGATCAGATAGCAGATCCAGTATCGTCATAAACTTTGTGAGACGGAAAAAAAACAACTACGGTTCTGACCCTAGAGAAATAGCCAAACCGTCGTCTTCTTCGATAGGTCCCTGATCTCCACTGCAAAACCTTCCCCGTGGTCTCTTTCTTATGCCATGCAATCTGATCTATTTAAATCCTCGAGGTCCATCAGTTTCTCTGGCCGCCATCACCATCGCTACCGCCACTGTAGTGAATAGAAGGGCGATATATTATATTGGGGAGGGAGGACAGAAACTTTGGAATTAATGATGGCGAGGGACAGGGATAGGGATAGAGGAGAATGGAAAGTGAAGGGAAGAAGAGAGTGAGGGCGAAGAGAAGATGAAGGCGTGGTTGCTCTGTGGTTAGTGGGGGAATCCGTACCAAAAACCAAGTAGTGAAGTGGCTTCACCTGCATGAAAAAATCTTGCCAAGTGTACACTTCATTTTGACACGTACACTCAAAGCAATTAAAACATCAGTGAAAAATCACAAATCACATGGCCATCGTCAGATGCAGAAAGAGGTTTTTGTGCACCTCATTGGCAAAAAAAAAAAATTCTAAAAAGACATAAATGTCTTTAATGACGAAAAATGAACAGTACCACAAAATTGCTTTTTCTCTATACAGAAGATATATATATATATATATATATATATATATATAATATGTACCAGTTTAAATTAATCACAAATGCACAATCTAGAACATATTAATATGAGGTTATATAGTAATTTATGGAAAGAAAATTAACTGAAATTCAGTATTCTATTTGTTTGAAAATAGGCATCTTTATTTGACTTTGAAATAACATCTTACATATTAGTTAACAATTTGATATCACACACTCTTAATCGCAACAAATCATTATGAAATGCAAGTAAAAATTTTAACGTGTTTCTTTTAAAAAATTGTGTGTTGTTTTTAAAACTATGTTTATTTTCGAGTTAAATTATGTAAAATACAAATAAAATTCTTAAGTTTAATTCCCATGATATTATTATTTGATAATAATTTATTAGCGTTGATACAAATAACTTTAGCCAATCCGTTGCAACGGTAATTTTGAGCCGAAACTAATAGGAATTTTGCTAATTCGATGATGACGTCAAAAATTCTTCAGCTGATGTACTCGATCAACATCATAATTAGGAGTTGATGAGTCGTCACCCTCTATCTCGGTATGATCGGTAAAGCACTACTGTTCCTAACCGCCAAGAATGAGCCATAAAGCAAGATTTTCTCCACGTTCAGATAGCCGGTTACCATGCCATAGCAAGCATAAAACGAGCAAGGATTCCCAGAATGACACACACCAACAAACACATCTACAATATTACCAATTTTCAATTTTCAATTCCTTTTCATTCTGCATTTTCTTTGTCTTTATCTTTATTTAGTTTTTTACCAGTTTCCCTTATTCTTTTATTACCAACATTTTGTTTTCATTGTATTTTTATTTTAAATTCCAGTACTTTTGTATTCCTTTTTATCAAGATCAATCAAAATACACTGATTTCAGTCCTTGTTGGCTTCCACATGCAACATTCCTGCTCTCTTGGACCCTTTCTATAGTAAGTTTAAGGAACTCATGCTTTTTAAAAGGTTCGACCCGCACATTCATCCTTCCATCGAACTGTTTATGTTTATCAGAAGAGTAGTTGATCGCCAGTTTTATCGACTCCCCTTTTGTAAGGCAATAATTAGTCAAATATTTTATTCGTAGTTTAAGAAGTTTAGGAATTGAAGATGTAGTCAATGTATTAATATTAAAAAGAAGAAGTTGAATTTGTCAGAACTAACATAAATTAAGAGAATTAGAAAATAAATTTAAAAAAGAAACTCTTTTAGTTCAAATTTAAACATTTTATTTTGATTTAATACAAAAATCTCATGGAGCATTAAAATATATTTAAATTATTATCTTATCTTTTTCTAATTATAGGAATATTAAAACTCAATTTATTAAATATAAAAGATTAATTGGAGAAGTTTAATAGGCAATATATTATATTTTAAGAAAATGATTATTGGATATTCATTTCTAAGTATCTAGTTTCAGATGAAGGGAGTAGGAGGAAGCAAAAATGAGTTGGATATATAGATAGCAGCAGTACACGGATTAGAAATCTGAACATATTTCCCTTATCACTGCCACGAAAGAGAGCTACAGATTTCCGACATATGCAACTCAATTGGAAATAAATTTCTCGGACCTAAAATTTTAAATAAGAAGAAAAAAACGATTAAAAATTAATAAACTCACAATTTTAAAATTTTAAAAAATTCTCAAAATAAGATAATAAAATTCTAAAATAAAACTGTAAATAACAAATAATAAAGAATAAAGAAATATATTAATAGTAATAAAAAATAACAGATTATAAAAAATAAGACACAATTTTGAAAAATAAATCTCTAATGCAATTTCATAGACTTAAGATTTAGAAAGACTTGTCAAACTAAAAATTAAATATAAATATCACTTGGTTCAATAATCAAATACTTTAATACTTTATTTTAAAAATAAATATAAAATCCTCTCATAACGATATAAATTAATCATTAAAATATTACATCTCTTTTAGATTAAATATCATTATTACTGCTTTAACAAATTTTATATGTATTTGATTATTTATTGTATTTTAAATTTTAAATAAATAAACATATATATATATATATATATATATATATATATATGTTAGCCCTAAAGGTCTTTTCCTATGTTTTGACTTATGACAAACATTGATATGAATTAACTTGTTAATCTATTGTAATAGGACATGTTTGACCACTATTCTTCTAAGGCATTCAGATATGATTGTTTGGCAATTCTTTCGTGATTGAATTCAAGTATGGAAGATCAAAGAGAAGATTGAAGTATATGGAGTTGCATATCAAGAAGTCCTTATAAGAAGAACTTTAGACTAGAAAGTATTATTAAGGTATTTCTATTAATTCCTATGTCTCTTTATCTTTTGATTCGTTTGACTTTACCTTGAAGCACCAAAGGAGAAAATTTCAAAGTTTTTGAAAATCTCATAATTTTAAATTGAATAGTTTGAATCCAAAAGATTCATCCAAAATCCTGTAAACTGTATTGAAATATTTCTGCCTAAAAAAGTGCCATATTGGACTTACCTTTTGGATGCATCGTCGTCCAAAACCCGAGTCCAAAATACGGATAAGTTTAACAGAAAATTATAGCTGTGTTTTTTTATAACTATTGGCACTTTACTTTTTGGCTCTATAAATAGCCTCTAAGCAAGATTAAACAAAAGAATTTTGAAACATTCTTCTAAGAAATACTATTGCTCAACATTTTCAGAAATCTCCTTTTTTCAAAGTAGTTCAAAGTGAATTCATATTGTGTCAAAGGTAAAAGTGTTTGTACTTTGTATCTTAGTGAACATCTGCTCAAATAAGTGAGCTTTTACTGTTCTATTGAAATTCAATCTTCATTGTAGTACAAGGTTATGGTGTAAAACCCAGTTGGAGTAAGCTTTGTTTGGTGAATGTATCAAGGTTATGGTGCAAAACCCAATTGGGGTGAACCTTGATGTGATTGTTTGATTATGAGGTTTTGAAAAACCTAGTATGGTAATCCTTTCTTGTATGTTGTACAGTTTGATTTCATTAAGTAGAGTAAATGAAATTTGATTGAAAATCCTTAAATGTAAACTTAAGGTAGTGGACATAGATCTTAGTAGATCGAACTACTATATATTCCGTATCTTATTTTTTTCGTTAATCATTTACTGCTTTGGGTTTCTTTCTTTATCTAAATCTGTATATATATCTAAGAGTTCTTGGATAACTTTTTTTGTTACCATAAAGTCCGTCCAAGCAACTTGATTATGATCATTATTCTGTATTTCAAACGAGTCGGAAAATTTTTTTAGCTTGTCAAAAATCTTATTCACCTCTCCCCCCTCTCTAAGGTTCACACACACACAAGTGAGGGGGTGTGCCCCTTTTGTACCATTGTGGATGTAGTAATAGGAATAAAGAACAATAATGGAGCAAAGCACTCCTGCGGGGAAATGACAGGAAAATGTACAAGATGAATAAAACAAACAAAAAGTAATAATGAATAAAACAACGTGGGCCCTTTTTTTTTTTTTTTTAAATACACTATACTTGTTTAGTTGTTCAAAAGGGCTCTAAATTCAAAAATTCTCTACCAAATTAAACCTCCTTTGGCTTTGTTAATGGTTAATAAACAAGACCAAGGGCAGTATGAAGAGATTTGACAAAATCTTCTATTCTACAATATTAATATTAAGATATACGTAGTACTTGTCAATAGTTTCTAATGATAAGTGTCAGAAGTTAGTAATTCACTTACAATATAAAAATATTAAGTAGATTCTGAAACTATATATTAGGTATTAGGATTTAGAACAGAGTTGGAGTTCTACATATATTCAACTATCCTCACTGGATTGGCTTACGCTCTTCTCCTAAAATGCCTTAATCCCTTTCTGACGGGCAATGACGAATTGAGTACTTTGGTTCTTTTGCATATGACTACAAAGAACGTATGTTGAATAACTACTACTGAGGACGTTTCACTCTTTTCTTTCCCTTCTCCTTTTTACGGTAGTTTAGGACTTAAAAGATAAGCATAAAGACAAACATTCGAAGAAAAAATTTTTTATTCACAAAGGTTCTGTGAGCGACGCTCACAGAAGCTCAATGTATGCATTCTCTTATGCATACATTCTTATATACTTG
The DNA here is from genome assembly GCA_026120185.1 of Voacanga thouarsii. Classification (NCBI taxonomy): domain Eukaryota; kingdom Viridiplantae; phylum Streptophyta; class Magnoliopsida; order Gentianales; family Apocynaceae; genus Voacanga; species Voacanga thouarsii. The sequence goes on from JANUWF010001783.1 coordinate 6,802,182, forward strand.
TTGTTCGCAGCAAGTCTAGGACTATATATGCAAAAGTTTCTGATGAAGTAGCTAGAAGCTAACCTATTCCAGGGTAAGTCATTAAAACTAGAGTTACGCATCATCCTAACATTTACAAGTGTTTGAAAATATGTCTACGGCTTTTTATCATATGCTGAGTCATTTGGCATGCTTCATAATGAATCATCTTGTTTATGCTAAATCATGGAGATAACTCATGTGCTTAAGTTGGTGACTCATGTCCTTTATGAGAATAGTCATGCTTGTCTGGTTTAGTCTTCCATTATGTTTTGTGAATTATCATCTCCCTCGAGTTTCATATTATCTTTAAAGTTATCTCTGTTGTCTTCACTTTCAATTATTTCAGTTCATGCTTCTTCTTTTTCTTCTTGAATCTTCTTTTCATAAAGATCAAGATAAATGTGCCAAATGTCTAGAAATCTTGTCTTACTTTCAAACTCCACTTCAGCTAAGAAATAAAGATGTCTGACATAGATTTTTTGAATTTTATTTTCTACAAATAAATGAAATTCCTCTCCTTTCTTCATAATTTTGTCATACTTGAAGGTTAAGGTTTTCAGTCTCCAATGGCAGAGTTGTCTTGAGATACTGGCAGAGTTGTCTCAAGATATTTTTTGAACAAATATGGCTTCTTCGAATGTCCGGTACAATAGATAATGTACGTGTTGAAATGATCCATATACAATGGGTTGTTGAAAAGATCTCAAGCTCACACCATTCTAGTGGAGCTGATACAACTTTTATCTTTACAAGTGGTCTTGTTATTTCAAATTCTTTCAAAATTACAATAGCCCATTGTCTACCAAAAATATCTGTTTGCTATGGATCAATAAAGATGTCCTGACAGAGGCTGCTATATTCCAGAAGAGTATGTGGTGTGACTAGAAACAAATTCCCATTGTACAATATTAAACTAATATTTTACTAAATTAATATTAACTGTTAACATAAAGTATTCTAATTGACAATCACAAGTGTAAAAATCTAAGGTTTGTACTATATAATCAGATTTGCAAATTGTACGGTTAAATTTACAAATTTTTGTAGGATTTTAAAAATATATAAGGCGAATGGTTATATGCTATTCTGTTGTGTTTCGAAACCAATTTTATAAAAAAGTAAATTTTTCTAAAAAGTTTTCTTGAGCCTTTTTAGAAAAGATTTCTAAAATAAGTTCAGGTAGTTTTGATAAAAGTTGTTGGGGTTTAAAGAACAATCTAGTTTTAAAAAAATCAAAAGGTCTAGAGTCTTCTAATTTTTCAACAATAAATATTTTTTTTGACTCATTATTTTGACATTCTTCCAACCTAACCGTGACTTACATAATTTCTTTATTTTGAGAAGCAATGATGCTCATATACAACTTATGTTGTTTGTCGCAATGAGTGAATTAACTCTTTTTGAAAATTAACTTTCTTATTGTAAAACTTGCACTTGTCATTTTAAAATTTCTAGTGAGTACATCACAGTATTTACAAAATTCTAATTTATCATCATGTTCTATTGTTGGGGAATTACTGGTGCTAGGCACTTTTGTAATTTGAGTAGAAATTCTAGTTATATCATTTCTACTGTTAGGATTAATAAAGAAATTGATGCCAATTATGTCTAGCAAACTCTAATACTTCATAAATATTTATATAATCCTTTGTAGTAAGGTCTTTTAAAATTGCCAACACATTCTATCACAAAAAGTCTATTTTGAGTATATACTTGATTGGTGACCAAATGTTACTACATAATATGAAAAACTTTGTTTTGGAAGATTACTAAGATAAAAGGCTAATGCATTTAAACTTTCTATCTTTTGACTGGTACTTTGTGCATTACAAAGATTATTTAAAAATGTTTAGTGAAGTTCTTCTAAATTACCTTGTACGGTAAATCTAAAATGGAGATTTCTCCCTCAAAGATACTTGGAGAGCTCTCGTTGGCCAATATTTACAATATTTTTGTTAAAATCTATCAATGAAGTCACATAATATTTGTTAGTAGTCTTGACAAATGATAAGCTATTTTATTATCATGTCTTTTAATATATTTAAAATTAATTTTATACCAATCATTTGTAATTCTATCTATGAAATTTAATCATATTCTTTGAGAGCTACGTTTTTCATTTTTCTTATTAATAAATTTTACTATTCCCTCACAATCAATTCTAATTGTAAATTCTTATTTATTTAAAAATATATAACCTAAAACTATTTAATACATAACCAATTGCTAAAAATTCTACACCAATGCTACAAATATTTATTTTTCTCTCTATATTTACTACTTCTATATCTACAAATTTATTATTTCAATTTATTACTATATTTATAAGGTTTAGATTTCAATATAGCTCCTCATCCCTTGTCACGTCTATCTATTTATATAGTTGAATAATCACTATTTAAAGGTAATATTAGATATGATAATTTTTCTATTTTTTTATTTGTTTTACTAATTCTATATCTTCTTTTGTCCTTTATGATTAGTTTTGCTTTATAAATGTCTTATTATTTTATTGAGATTTTAATAAATGGTCTTGTATAATTTAAAAGTCCTAAAAAAAATTGTTTTGTATCTTCTATTTTGTTTGAAAATTCTAATACCTTTTTACTAATATGAAGTTGTAACTTTATTTTTCCTTAACCAATTTCCATTTCTAAGAATTCTATATTCTTTTTAAATAACTGAACTTTTTTATTACTAATCACAATTTTATGTTTTAAGAATTCAGAAAAATAATTTTAAAATGACTAATATGTTCATTTTTAATTTTAGAAAATACTAAGATATCATTTATATATACTAAGACAAAATGACTATATTTACTAAATATTGAATCTATTTTCCTATAAAAGACTACCGATGAATTTTTAAAACCAAATGACATTACTAACCATTTAAAATTCCTAATAGGCAAGTAAAGGCGGTCCATGCTATACTATTTAGGTACATTCTAATTTGTCAAAATCTTAATTTATAGTTAAATTTACTAAATATATAACAAACTTAAATTCCATTTGTTAATTGATCTTTATAAGGTATATTGTAATTATCTTATAATGTATTATTATTTAACTTTTATAATTTATTACCATTCTACTTTTTCCCTTAACAATTTCATTATATTTTAACAATAAAAGCAATACTTTTATGAGGACTAGTAATTCTCTTAATAACTATTAATTTTGATAAATCTCATATGCGCATTTCAAATTCTTTTATCTCATTATTACTAACTTTAATCTTAACCATAGTAATTTTTAAATTCGAATTTAGAATTTCTAGTTTGTAATATTATTTATCCTTTTCCCAATGTTTTATAGGGTCTTCTCCAATTATTTCTTCTTTTTCTAGTTTACTAATTATATTATCAATATTACTAATTCCCATTCCAATAGATTATACTCCTTCCGTTTCAAAATAATTATTTATGAAACTATTTGCACACAGATTAAGAGTGTTAAAAACAATACTATAATTTAGATAAAGTTTATATACTATCCACATTAAAAATATGATAGTTATTGGTTAGTGAAAATTTTCAAGAAGTAAGAAGATAAAAGAGTTTTGGAAAGTTGTGTAATTGACTTAGAATAAATAGGCTAAAATGGAAAGAAACTAATCATTAATTTTGGAAATATGTATATGAATAAGTATTTTGAAATAAAATAAAAAAAATTCATGAATAAATATTTTGAAACGGATGAAGTATAATTTGTCTGTATGTATATGTTTTAACTGTATGTCTTGATTTAGCCATTCTATGTGAGAACATATTTGTTTTAGAAATTCAATTTGTTCTATATCTAGTTCTACACCTATCTTATTTTGTTTACATTCTCGAAAAATACTACACTTATAATTTTTAAATTTCTTTTTTTTTTTGGGTGGAGTTTATATTTCTGTGCATTTTTGCAGTGGAGGTTGAAGGGGTCCAAAGCACTTCTCAATGCACTCTGATTGTGTTATAAGGTAAAGTATTATTTTTTAGGAAGTGAATACTATTACACTTAAATTATGATAATAATGATTTTCAAATATGATTCATTATTAAAAGTAAAAAGAAATTTTAAAATGAAAATCTAAATGTTATATATGGTGACATTATCATCCCTAGTTGGTATAAATGCAGGAGGAGAAAAGGATTTGGGGCAGTTTTAGCAACTGCAAAATGGCGGGAACCAACGAACTCCGTTCTGAACTGACGCAAGAGAGCGATTCGACCTTTGAGTGGGATGAAAATTCTCAGCTCTACTATCACTCTAGGTTCTTTCGAATCTCAAAAAGATTAAAAATTTGAATTCTTTATTATTTCTTTGTTGACAAATTTTTGAATGTATGGAATTTAGGGCTATGATAATTCACAATCCCCCTCTTTGAGGAATTTTTTTCCCTCAAAATTGTTTGTGGAATTTTGAGCATTAACTAGCGAAGCCCAGTTTTTATGATAAAAAATTGAGCATAAGATGTATATAATGATTCTAATGTGTCTTTTTATGCTTATACTTTGATGCAGCACTGGTTTTTATTATAATCCACAAGCTGGATGGTACTATAGCAGCAGAGATGGCCTGTATTACAAATTTGAAAATGGGAATTACGTACTTATTGTTCCGAATTTTGATAGGGTAGCTTTTTGTTTCTTTGGGGCTTTTCGTTGATTCTTTTGTAATCTCCATTTTTAAGATCTGTTTTTTTAAGTAAGGTACTAACTTTGAGTGGAGGTCTTTTTAAATTTTGCCTTTTATTGCATGATTTTAGGGCGATCAATGTGACAAGTCCCATGATTTTGGAGAGATGGATTCTAAGAAATTTGATGTAGACAAACGGTGCAGTACTTTAGATGGTTTCAGAGATGATGATTGTCTAGCTGAAAGTGAAGGAACAGGAACTAATCCCAAAGGTCAGTCAAGAAGCCTTTTTTTTTTTTCCCTCTGACTAATGGGATTATAATTATGCTACATCATGAATACCATATGCATACAACGTGTTTGTGAATTTTTTTCCCCCTGGCCGTGTGACTATCATTTGGTTGATTGACAACAATTTTAAGTATCCATTGTGTAGCAATCTCCAAAAATAAATCAAAGCTGATTCTGTAGTTGTTCATGAATGACCAGTGAAGATGGACCTAGAACATATCCTAAGGGTTTTGATCAAGAAAACTGTAGAAAAGTGGTAAGCTTGCGCCAAGGGGGTGGAATAGGAGGGACTCATGCCACAAACCTGATGTTTATGTTAGCACTTTGTCTTTGATATAGATCAATCTGTTGGCTACTAGTGTTGGTTTCTAGCTTATTTTCCATCTTTAAAAATAATCTTGGATTTATACTTCCTTTTCCTGGCTGGGAATTAATTCATGAATTTAGTAATTTAGTTTTTTAAAAGATATTTGTCATGTATGACAGCAGAGAAAATTAGCTCACTGAGCAAAAAAAAAAAAAAAAAGGTAAAAGCTCAGTGGGCAAGAGTGATAGGTTAAATTTCTGCAAATTTAACCTATGGCTTTCCATTCATTCTTCCATCGAATTTCTTCACAAAGCAAAATATATATTATGTATTCTAGTAAAAGAATAAGCTGTGGCCAACAGCAAAACTTAGATTACCTTGCCTAAGTTGGTGCTAATGGTTTCTTATTGTAATGCTGTACCATTTACTTGAGTATTTCTAGTCATTCGCAAGGATTTTTAATATTAGGAACAGCACATGGAACAGAAATTGATTGGTTTTTGCGTCATAGACAAATGAAGGTTTGAAATTCATTCTTTTAGCTTTCTTAGGTTCTTTATCTTGAGAGTCTGGCTATGCTACTGTTGCTTGTTGATGAAGTGAAATGAACTAACATTCTGCAATTGATACTCACTTAAACAGAGGATTTGGAGTATGACAAGAATCATCTGACTGAAGATCCACGTCCACCATCAGAGTGGTTGGTCAAAATAGCCTTCTGCATTTTTGTCTGACCTCCTGCAACTGTCACCTGAAACTAACCGGCATAACTTCTTGCATCAGGCTAGAAGATACACTTATTGATCTTTTCCTATCAGGATATCCCAACCAAGGAGGCAGTACTGCTTCTAGTGCCGTGGGGCTTTCAGAAACTAATGATATAGACACCTTCGGTGTTTCAGCAGATGGTTTGTCAATTATCTCTGTTCTAAATTGGAATGAGACTGCTATAATTGGAGCAGAACTTATATGGGTCTACTTGTCAAGGTGCAGGAGACGATGATATTTATGAACTTGAAGAAGGTGAATGGATACCCGAGGACCCTTGTGGTTCAACTGACTCAAGTGGAAATATCATTGATGAAGGTTCATATTACTTCCAAATCTACCATAAATGCTCTCAAAATAACTCACCATTGTTGCATACTTATTACCTCAACTCTCACCACCCCCGTAGCCCAAAAATTGTTCAATTGATCTATGAGTTTCTACGGGTTCTACTGCCAGTTTCTTGTGTGTCTTGTTACTTTTTCTCCAACTTTTTCTACAAAGAAGAGAAAATTAAGAATTTCTTTTTGAATACCATCTTCTTTATCTATATTTTATTTTTGTTTAGTTTGTGGTATTTTTCTTTAATGGGAATCTCCTTTCTCAAAGGTTTGGTAGGTGCCTGAGGGAAAAAAAAAAAGAAGGGATAGCACAGATTTTAATAATAATAATAATAATAATAATAATAATAATAATAATAATTAATTATTATTATTATTATTATTATTATTATTATTATTATTATTATTGTTGTTGTTGTTGTTGTTGTTGTTGTTGATTTGGGTTGTAAATCGATATATAATAAAAAGTAACAGAAGCAGAATGATTTGTCAAATATATATTTACAACCCAAATCAATTCCCTCATTTTGAGCTATCCGAAGTGATGCATCGTTTTGCTTCTCTAATAAATCATTTTCTGCTCAGGTGTCTCTTGGGAAGAAAAGAATTGGCGCGCACAATATGGTCAAGTCACTGAGCAAACTGAGGAGTCTGTTTCAGATAACCAAGTGATCGATTTATGGGATTGGGAAATGGTCAGAGGAACCACAAAAAATAGAAAAAATCATGTGTCCAGGCTGGTTGGAAGACTGGTGAAAAGCTCAAAAAAGCTGCACCCATCCGTTCCCTCAGGTGGCCATCGTCTAAAAAGTGCTGCAATCTGTGAAGTTCATCTCGATCTTGTAAGAGTTAGAACAGGTTTGTCTTCCATCCTCTTTCCTATATGGACTTATGGTGTTCACCATACTTTCTAATTTATTTTCATATTTCTCTTGAATCCACTCTCTATGATGGAAAATGTTCATTGACATTGTCACAAAGGAAACACCTTTACTTTGTGCACCCATTTCTAATATTAACATCTCTATTTTTCTGGGGTTCAAAAGGAAAGAGAGAATTTATCAAGCTACCTTTCCATGGTAAATTTATTACCCCTTCTTCTGGTGACTAATCAAGCTGGTTATTGAAAAGATTATTTCTTGTTATGATCAAAGTAAATGAGAATAAACTCCCTTACATCTTATTCATCAATTGTAAGGTTATATATACAAGTATAGGAATCCTATAATAGGAAGGAAAATATCCCATATTAATTACAATAAATCAGCCCTCTAATTACTATTATTTAGCCTACAAATCAGCCTATATGTCAACCATCTAATCCCTACAAATCAGCCTATATACAACCTGTAACACTCCCCCTCAAGCTGGAGCATAGATGTTAATTATGCCCAGCTTGTTATATAAATAATTAATCCGGACACTGTTAAGAGCCTTTATAAATATATCACCTAATTGTTTTCCAGTTTTCACATATCCTGTAGTGATCAAACCCTGTTTGATTTTTTCACGAATGAAATTATAATCAATCTCAATATGTTTGGTTCGTTCATGGAAGATTGGGTTGGAAGTAATGTGAAGTGCAGCTTGATTATCACACCGTAGCTTTGTTGGTATTGATACCTTAATTCCTACTTCATTGAGGAGCTGATATACCTACATTACTTCACACACAGACTTAGTCATAGCCTTGTATTCAGATTTTGCTCTTGAACATGAAACTACATTTTATTTCTTGCTTTTCAATGAAACTAAAATTCCTCCAACAAAGACACAATATCCTGAAGTGGATCTTCGATCTTCTTTGCACCCTGCCCAATCAGCATATGAAAAACATTCAATCCTAATATGACCATGATTGCCATATAGGATTCCACTTCCAGGAGCACCTTTTAAATAGCATAAAATTTGTTCTATTGCCTTCCAATGATCAATAGTTGGAGATAACATATACTAGCTCACCACACTAACCGAATACGCAATATCTGGACGAGTCACAGTGAGATAATTTAACTTTCCAACAAGTCTTCTGTATCTCTCAGGATCTTCAAACAATTCACCATCTTTTATCAGCTGCAAATTAGGAAACATTAGAGTACTGCATGGTTTAGCCCCTAATTTTCCTGTTTCCGACAGTAAGTCAAGCACAGATTTCCTTTAAAATAAGAAGATTCCTTTCTTACTCCTGGTCACTTCAACTCCCAAAAAATACCATAGCATCCCCAAGTCTTTGGTATGAAACTGAGTGCGAAGGAAGGATTTTAGAGATGAAATCCCTTTAGAATGGCTACCAGTGATTACAATATTATCCACATGTACAACCAACAAAATGATACCACCATCAGAGTGTTTGTAGAAAACAGAGTGATCAGACTTACTTTTTTGCATCCCAAATTTCCCAACAGCCTGACTAACCTTGCCAAACCAAGCTCGAGGGCTTTGTTTCAATCCATACAAAGATTTATGAAGACGACATACTTTCCCATGCTCCCCCTGAGCAACAAAACCAGTTGGTTGCTCCATATAAACTTTTTCTTGAAGATCACCATGAAGAAATGCATTTTTTATGTCCAATTGATGCAGAGGCCAATTGTGAATTGCTGCCATAGAGATAAATAACCGTATGAAGCATGTGTTGCAACAAGAGAAAAAGTATCATAGTAATCCACCCTATAAGTTTGAGCATATCTCTTAGCAACAAATCTAGCTTTCAAGCGAGAAACGGAGCCATCAGGATTAACTTTGACCATAAACACCCATTTGCTCCCAATAGCCTGCTTACCTACTGGCAAAGTCACCAATGTCTAAGTACCATTGGCATCCAAAGCATTCATCTCCTCAATCATAGCATGACTCCATCTAAAATGAGCTAAAGCTTCACGAACAGTTTTAGGCACAGACACAGTGTCGAGAGAGGTAAGAAAGGCACAAGAAGAAGATGACAAATGGTTATAGGAAACAAAGGAAGAGATAGGATAGGTGCATGTACGTTTACCTTTACGTAGAGCAATGGGAAGATCATCATTAGAAGCTGGATCTGATAACGAAGATACTGGCTCATCAAGACATGGAGCTGGAGAGGTAGAAACTGTACCAGACACAAGATTAGGATTTTGTGAACGGCGAGAATAAGGATGTGTGATGGGAAGCTTAACTGGAGCCGATGGAGGAGAATCAAAAGGGGAGGTAACAGTGTATATCAACAAATTATCATACTCCCCCTGACTAGTATAACCTGAAGAAAATGGTGTGTGTTCCAAAAAGGTGATATCAGCCGACACAAGGTATTTACCAAGACTAGGACAGTAACATCTATACCCTTTTTGCACGTAAGAATACCCCAGAAAAATACATTTTAAGGATTTAGGATCAAGTTTTGTAACCTGAGAATGGACATCCCGAACAAAGCAAGTAGAACCAAATATCTTAGGTGCGATGGGAAACAACTGTTTGGTAGGAAAAAGAACATGAAAAGGTGTTGCACCAGACAAAACTGAGGAAGGCATACGATTGATTAGAAACAAGCTGTGGAAACAGCATCAGCCCAGAAGTGTTTAGGGACCTTCATTTGAAACAACAAAGCTCAAGCAGTTTCAAGAAGATGTCTATTCTTTCTCTTTTCAACACCATTTTGAGAGGGGGTATCCACACATGAGGTTTGATGGAGAATACCAGGTTGAATGATGTATTTTTGAAAAATTTCTGATAAATATTCTTTTACATTATAACTCCTCAAATTTGGACAGGCTTACTAAATTGAGTGCGAATCTCAGCATAAAAAGCAGAAAAATGAGAGAATAATTGGACAAGGACCCCAAACATGAGAATGTATTAACTCAATTAAAACCAGTTTTAGACATAATTGGACAAGGACCCCAAACATGAGCATGTATTAACTCCAAAGGAGCATTAGCTCGTTTATTGATTCTTGGACTAGAACTAAGACGATGGTGTTTGGCAAACTAACAAGACTCACAATCTAATGAAGACATAAGAAGAAAACTGAGGACAAAGTGTCTTTAACATGGAGAGAGAGGGATGACCCAACCGATAGTGTGCCTCAAAAGGAGTAACAGCCCCAATACAAGCTATAGACTTTGGTGTCTGTGTATCAAGAATGTACAGACCTCCAGTGAGTTGACTAACAGAAATTAAATTAAATGACAACTGAGGTAAACTAAGAACAGATGGCAAAGAGAGTGATGGGATGGGATGAATTGTGCCAGATCCAATAACATAAGATGTTGAACCATTAGCTAAAGTAACAGGAGAGGTAGACTTATGTGGCTGAAAACTGGAGAAGAAACTAAAATTACCTGTCATGTGATCTGTGGCACCAGAATTAATGACCCAATTTGAAGAGGAGGAAACAAGACGTATTTTGTTTACCTGACTCGGCAATGGCAGTAACCTGATTGGATTGTGGGTTCATTGTTGCTTGAAGCTTAGTCAATGTATCATACTCATCAACAGACCTTTTAGAAGTCTCAGAAGTAGCTGCAACATGTGCAGAATGAGCTTTCTTATTCTGCAACTTCCAACAATCTCGCTTCATATGACTGGTTTATGACAATAATGACACACCACTTCCCCTGATTCTTGTCCATGATTACTAGTAATTTTGTCATAGTTGCGGAATCCCATGCCCTTATTACCACTGTTACCCTTGTATTGTTGTCTTCCTGATTCAGATGTGGTATTGCGGCTAATAAGAGCACTATTAGGCTGAGCAGGTAGAACAGGTGGCGAACTTTCTGTGCGAAGAATCCTTCTGAAAGAATCTTCTAGAAAAGAAACTTCTGAGCTTGAGAGAATTTGGGACTTAGCACTCTCAGTCAGATGGAAGACCAACTAAAAAACTCATAACTGCCATCTTTTCTCGTTGACTTTGCTGTACGATGATATCAGAACTGAAAGGAATCAGCATGTTGATCTCTTCATATGTTTTCTTGAAATCCATGAAATAGCTGGTAAGAGTCCTTTCGCCTTTGTCTGCCCTGTAAAATGCTGTACACACATCGTAGATACGAGAGACATTCCCCTTTCCAGAATACAAGAATTCTAAATAGTGCATTAATTGCTTGACTGTCCTACAGTGAGTAACCATACCAACCACTTCACTATCAATAGAGTTACGTATCTGTAAAAACAAGCGAGTCCAAGAGAGTTTAGACTCATCTGTAGGAGGATCATCACTCAAATGGCTATACATAGCAATACTAAACAAATATAGTTTAATAGTTTGACTCCAATCAAGGAAATTTGTACTATTAAGTTTGTGTTCCGTGATCTTCGACATAATTGGAACCACATCAGAGACAACAGCAGCCATTTTCTCCGCCATAATTCTCAGAGTATTCAAGAAACACAGAAAAACTAGATCTGAAAATCAAAAGGAGCTCACATAAGAAAAATCAAACCTGTAAGAACCAAGTCCCACACCTATACTCATGCTGACTCAAACAGGTACCCGAACAGAATTTAGACTCACGCGTGTGGATTCCGGTGGCTGGTCACTGGGTACTTACCGATTGGCATATGGTATACCTACCTAAGCTGGCAGTGTCAATAGAGGAGCCTCCAAGATAATCTAAATATGGCAGCAATTCCCTCGCACACCCAACAACCCAAAATTTATAACCCAGATTTTGTGTGAACAGAACTATGCTCTGATACCATGTTATGATCAAAGTAAATGAGAATAAACTCCCTTGCATCTTATTCATCAATTGTAAGGTTATATATACAAGTATAGGAATCCTATAATAGGAAGGAAAATATCCCATATTAATTACAATAAATCAGCCCTCTAATTACTATTATTTAGCCTACAAATCAGCCTATATGTCAACCATCTAATCCCTACAAATCAGCCTATATACAACCTGTAACATTTCGCAATTTCCCTTTTCCGTCTTAACCGTGCCTTTTTTCTATACAAGTTGTTGGTATCAAGACATTTATGGTCTATATTGAGGAGAGGAGTATTAGGTGCATTATTGTTGATCATGAACCTTCTAGTTCGACATATATCCCTAATCTCTGATTTAATTCTACACCTTCTAGATATATATTATGAAACATCTGATTATCCACCACATTTTTGTAAAGTCATTTTGCAGTAGATTACCAATGAATGCTAACTCTGGAACAAATTTGAGTACTATTGTACTATAATATTGCAATACTTGTTCTCAAGGCTGTTGGTTCTCAATCAAAATGTTGAGACCTTGGATTTCAAATTTGTATCAATATGCTAGTCCTGTATAGAAATCAGGTAGTTGCTTAAACTTAATGCTTTTACGCAGGTCAGATATATAGACTGAGGAGACCTAGCAGACAGTATTTGGCATCGCTATCAGCTTATGATTCTTCAAATCCAACAGGAGGTTGGAGCTTCCCACAGCTGTCTATTGATACAAACACTCATCCGCTTGAGAGATTTGATGGACATAATGTTTATAAGGAAACATCTTTGTCATCAGCACATCCTCATGGATACAAGAAGGTGATTGCTTCATGCACAAGCTTCTAGGAAACTCATTTTGTATTACTAATTTGTGAGGTTCTGTTTTAGACTAATTGGGATACCAATCTGAAGCCTATGTTCATCCTCGCATTTGTGTATAAATTTCAATTTTGTTCAGTAAGTACACAGAGAAAGCATCCAGCAATGTGGATAAACGGCTCTTCAAACATGAACTATGATTCATCCTGAGCCTGCAGACTAGGATTATTGAAGAGAGGATTTTCACCAATACTTTTAACTGACATGCGTGTCCTAATGATACCATGGTCCTTGCCCTTTGCTGATGATCCTTTGATTGTATTAGTGTCTGTTGTACTTTGTGTTTCATAAATGGAATAATCTTGAACTATAATTGCTGAAAGATTTATTTAACCTTAGTGTTTGAATCCTGTAGATCAAATTTGTAAACTTTACCCTTCCTTGCTTAAGTAGAGGTCAGAACAGGATGGACTATTATTTATTCTCTCTTCCAATATTTTTAATCCTATGTAATCTCTGCCATTTTACATGTTTAGGAAACAAGCATTGCCTATAGAGATAGAGCCGCTGAGAGAAGAGCCTTGCATGGTGGTTTTGGTGTTGGTCCTGGACAGAAAAAGTCACCGAATGATATTGACTCATCTCCCACTTCAATGTGTCCTGAGGAAGCTGCAGCTGAGTCGCTGAACCTTTCTTTTGGAGAAGGTAGTTATGCAAGAAAGCTTCTTAAAGGCATGGGTTGGAAAGAGGTAAACTTCTGAAGACTTCCATTTTCCATTATATCTAATATATAAGAAACGCAAATGATTAGCTGAAACTGAAAGACCTGCCGTTTAACCTAAAATTTCATTACACACTATCATGTGAAAACAAGAAATTTGACAAAGTGATTATTGGAAGAATTTGTTCTGTTCAGAAGATAGTTCAGCCTTGGGTTTTTTATTTTGCTTCCATTTGATCGTAGTTTTATAAATTAGATTTGCAATACCAACTTGTTTTGCAACACAAATTACATGATTATGTTTGCACTTTTCACATGAATTTTGTTCTTTACAGGGGGAAGCACTTGGAAAAAGTACTAAAGGTTTGGTGGAGCCATTACGAGCAATTGGAAACAAAGGAAATGCAGGATTGGGCTGGGATAGTAACAAAAGAAAGACTCCTCATACAATGTAAAGTAATAATACATGAAAGGGAGATCACTCAAAATAGCTATTCAGTTTCTCTTGATCCATTAGCCTATTAGACCTATTGTAGTTTTGCCTTTAAGCCTAAAGACCTGGTTGCTTATTCGGCATATGTAGCGCATCATGTATGCTTGCACAAATGAATCTAGTGGAAACGTGAAGTTTTAGTGGGTGCAAAAATCTAGTGGGAGGACAAAATCCTTTGCCAAAGAAAATAGGCATGTTCCTATTATCTAGTATAACTTTGTTGCACAAGACGTAAAACAAAGATTTTATACAACTCCACCTTTTTTTTTGGCTGCAGTTTATATAACCTTTGGTTCTTTGATGTACGACATTTGCTGACGTGTAGGGTAGTTATTGACAAAATCGAATATCTAATTCATTGGCACAGGGAGTGGAAGTTATATGCAGATAGACTGCCCAATGGGGAAGGAAATATCTCATTTCAATAGTGAAACAAAATCGTAATTTTGCGCATCATCCATGTACAAGGAACATGAATGTAACCATTATCACAACGGCTTCTAATACCAGCTCATCATAGTGAATCATTCATGATAATAGCAGCCACGCTCTTTTTCCTTTTTCATTTGGTTAGAGATGTTCTTGAATATTTGAGTTCCTATGGGAATTTATTTCACAGAAAATAAAGATAATTAATATACAACGTACAGACAACAGCTGAGAAGGTAAATTTCAAATTGAATTCACATGCTATCAGGGTTCTGTTACTTCAACTATCATCCCCTCGTCACTTGCATCCTTTTCAGCAGCTAATTCAGTTTTATCCTCATCCATGGTGCGTCGTTGTTGCAACTTATCCTTTAACCTTCTAATCTCCTTGTCCCGTTCTTCCAGCTTCTCTTGCAATATGAGCACCTGCAACACAAAATGGTTCCCTCAAATCTGGATTGCTTCCAAGCTAACAAGGGAATAGCAAAGGGGAAACCTAAATGAACACAATGTCCACGGTCTCTTTTTGTGTCATGCAAATTAGAATTTCAGGAATTTCGGAACATCAAGATTCTCTTATTCAAATTATTGAATCCACTAATTTCTGATTAGACTTCATCAAGCTTGACATGAATTTTCTTTCTTGATCCCCAGTATCTTTCGATTGCCATTTTTCTTGCAATCATAAAACTAGTACAAATGGCTCTCAAAGACCTCAACTATGTGACTTTTACCAAACTAATTATATTAATTTCAGGCGGACGAACCAATCAAATTACAACCTGGATGGGACAGGCTACAGGCTAATGTAGCTATTTATATGGCAGGGGCACAAAGCACACCAGCAGGAAACCAAAATATTAAGCTTAAAACACCTCTATGATAGTCAAAAATTTCATAGTATAATTAACTTTAAAAAAGCAGCTCATAGGTAATACCATTTCATTGGATCTTTCAACAGTGTTGGTGAGTCCTTCCACCTGCTTACACAATCCTGCATGGAGCCAAAAAACAAATTAATTACCGTCCCATGAAACATCACTACATGCTTATCACCTTATTGTGGGTGCTCTCCTAACAACAAATCTAGAAAGAACTAAGACCCACTGGCTAAACAATTTTAGTATCACATCATGATACAAGTGTACCTTGTAATGAAGGACATTGATAAAAATATAAATAGTAGCAGTTGAACTCAAATTCATGAGCTCACTACTGATAATGGAACCAAATGATGTCACAAATCTATATATATATATATAAGCCGAAGATGAAACTTACCATTACGACACATGGAAGCATCACAAGGTGACACGAGACTAAATGATTTTTTTTAAAAAAAAATAAAAATTATATTTGAATTCATATAAAATATTAATTAATTAAATTAACTAATAAAATATATATGTATTTAATATTAATAAATTGAAATGTGTGATTCTTTGAATATTATCTAAATTAATACATTGAAATGTATAATTCTTTGAATACTATCTATATATGTATTTAATATTAATATATTAAAACGTGTAATTCTTTAAATACTATCTAAATTTATTTTAAAATTTTAATTAATTAAGTTAATTAATAATATATATATATATATATATATATATATATAAATATAATATTAATACATTGAATCTTAATAACATAAAACCTAGTTACACATGAAAGAAAGAAGCTATATCTGAATCTCAGAAAGGAGGAACTTCAAAGGGAAGTTAAATGATTTCCACATCTATATGAGGTTAGAGTTATATGTTCTGAACTAGCAGACTATCAATAATTGCATAACATAAGATTGCATATCAATGTGTATATAATGTGCTGCTTTTGTCAGATCAGATGTAAAACATGGTTACCCAACTTTTACAAAGCAAAATGTCTCCAGAATAACATTCTTCATCCTTCCAAATCATCCCTGGTTTTGAAGCTTATTTACCTAAACTTTGACAGTATTCCTCATGTTTATTACTGCCCACAGTCAAAGAAGGCATGGATAAAAGGAGATGATCCAGAATGCAACACAAAAGAACACCGACCTTCAAATTGGCTTTTGAGTTCTGCATTTTGAGATTTTTGCAAAGCAAGCTTCATGGTTAACTCATGCATCTGCAAGTAAAAAATATGTCAAACAATCATTACTAGTAATACAAGATCTTATCATCTATGTGAAATATGGTGAACATGAAACCATGGGAACATGCATATCGTAAAAAGGATGGAGTGTTGGTTAACTAGCAACTATAAGCACCAGTTAAGCATGTCATATCGTCGACTGAAAATTCTGCATTGGTGTACTTGGGAGAATATTTATATATTGAGACTACGATAAAGCCGCTGCTGCATTGAATCTGCAAAAGCAGGATGTAGTGTAATCCAGAAGTTTAGTACCTTTCCCTCATTAGCTTGGTTCCCTATCTCCTCATTTTCTTCCTGCAGGGTCCTACATTTGGCCATTAACATTTTTCCCATCTTGCTTTGTGGAGTAAAAGCAACTGCAGCAACATTGTCTTGTAATTCTTTAACCTTTTTGTCCTTCTCCTCCACCAAATTCTGGTATTGCATTAATTAAAGCTACAAAGTATGATTACATGGAACAAATCACATAAAGTAAAATACAGGAATGGTTATTTCAAGGAAGGAACTTAGATTTGTCCAGAAGCAACCCAAAAAACAAGAATGCAAGTTAAGGCTGTAAAAATGCAACTGACAACAGTCATATCCGCATCACAGCAACCATCAGGGGAACCATTTGGAAGATATTTCATGATTATATATTTGATCAATACTTCAAAACTTTCTTTAGTGTCCAAAAGCTCATTACTCAGAGAGGAGTTTCTGATGCCAAATATATGCCATGGAGTTTCTGTAGTTGCACTTATATAAACTCCTAACTTCTAGCTTTTCCAGAAATTTTACTTAGTACCAAGAACTAAATGAGTTATTCGCTAACTCTGTTGCAGCAAAATAATGTTAAAATAGACATACAAACAAGGTCAGCTGATCCAGAAATTTTACTTAGTACCAAGAACTAAATGAGTTATTCGTTAACATGTTAAAACAGACATACAAACAAGGTTGGCTTAATTGCAAAGGTCACCACCAGAATTTTGTTTAGAAGTTAGAACCTTTACAAGCACATGGTTTCATTTTGGAAAGTCCCAGAATTGCCAGAAAGAGAAAGGTTTTGATTTTTCTATCATGTCATCAAATAGGGTAAAGAAACTGCTGGAGATATTCCCTCGCCAAATTTAATATAAGCTTTGCTAAGGTCTGTTGAAATTGATCTAATTATTGAACAAAATGTGCTTTAGTCCATACACTCTCAGATTCGTAGGCATCCACTAATTACATAAGATATGGGCTTCTTCAAACAAAATTACATAATGCAATTAAAGAAAGACAAAATTAAGCAGCATATACAGCCCAAATCATTTCAATTGTTACTTAAATTACATAATGCAATTAATGAAAGACAAGATTAAGCAGCATACACCCACATCATTTCAATTGTTACTTCATTTGTTCCCTTACCTTATCAAACCAATGATGCAATCACTCCCTCAATTTCAAAATGAATTGCATAATTTGATTGGCACAAAGTTTTAGGATACTGTTTCGCCATATAATTTTTTCACGTTACTCTGTAGTGGTGGAGAGGTCAAGTAAAAGAATATGGACACAAGGAGAACTTGAATAGGCGCAAGTGGCAAAATAATCAACATGAATATAAGTGCCCTACAGTCCTTGTGAGGCCATGCATCATTCAGTAACTCCAAATGACCTTTATTTAAAGCATATTGAGAATTTTAACCCATAAATAAAGTTTAATTCAGGAAAGCGAAAACTATTTTAATGGAGGGAGTACTTTTTACATCTTTAAGTATATATACGATGCTGCGCTGAAAGCATGAATATCAAGGCCAAAAGATCAAAAAGACAAAAGAATACATCACTCCAATGACAAATGCAAACTCATGCATATACAGATAGAAATTTATGAAACACAAAAAATGCACCTTCAATCGCATGAACTCCTCATGTATTGCTGGATCAAGTAACAATCGCCTTGCCTGCCATTAGATGTTGTAGAATCATAATTATCGATAAGCATTTGCTAAAAAGAGAAGGAAAACAAAAAGGCAAACAATTCAACCAAGAAGATGCACTAATTAAACCACCACCAATCTTTTTTTTTTTTTTTTTTTGTGGGGGTGGGGGGTGGGGGTGATTCAGTACATGTCATTCCACTTCCATAAGAAGCAGTGAAGAAGCTAAAGGAACTTCAATATGGGAGCTAATAATAGAATTGAACAATAAATGATTTTGCACACTTTCCTTTCTTTTCAAGTCAACAAAAGCTTTTGCTCATGAAATATCTATATGAAAAAGAAAAATCTGGAGCTTTATGGGATACCTGCATTGATGGAGGTTTGAGTTGAGCTCTCAAGTCCCTAACTGCAGACTGAATTTTGAATTCCAAATAAACAGAAAAACAATATTCAGAGATTTACCACAGAGTAATAATAAATTATTCCAAACAGATCAATTACAAGTATAGGCACACCATATCAGATACAAAATGAAAACAGAAGAGCTCTCTCTTAGGCCAATACACAAAATTTCCCTTCAATTACTGAAATTCCACCCAAAAAAAATTGGTTATCCCCAATGTTCCCAGCTCCCAAAGCAGATATTTCTATTTGAAACTCAGCCACTCTTTGATGAAGTCTTCTTCTGTAGGAGATGCTCCAATAGAAAGAAAAGGAAGATAGAAATCTAAAAGCGGTGTGGCAAAGGAATTATTGCAAAAAGAAAGATAAAGGTGATGAAAAAAAGCAAAACAATGCATGATATAGAAAATGTACTTATCAAGCCATAAATATGTATATTGGTAATATGAACTCGCCAACCACGTGAAAGTGAGTAAATCACAGGTTAAAAGTATTTTGGGTCTCCAAGAAAATCAAATGAGATGCATTTAACCCCTAAGCCAAAAGGACAACCATTTCAGAAATGAACAAAGTGATATATAATTATGTGAATATGTAATTTGCTGCTTAGACAAAGTAATGCAGTAATTTAGAATGAAATCTCACACAGCAACATATTTGGGATTTAAGGGCAAAGGAAATCCTCACCTTCAACTCAGCTATCTCTTGTTCACGCTTTGCAAATGTTACAATAAATGCAGCTTCTTTTTTCTTTGCTTTTTCAAGCTGATAAGAATTAAAATTAGTAATAAGTGAGTGAGGTCAAATTAGTGATAGGAATATTGAATAATCTTGGGACAAAAACCTGCTCTTTTAGTGACTCTTCAGAGGACCTCAGATTCTGAAGATAACTGACCACTAATTTTGGTTCTGTAGAGAAAATAGGAATATTTTATTTTTCTTTAAACAGAAAGAAAGAATTGAAAGGCTACTATAGACATGACAAATGGGGTCAATATTCAAACAAAAATCTGTCCCCAAAAAATTGCCAATAGTAAAAGAATTACAATTTAAGGAAGTTGAAGCAAATTAAAAATGAAGGGGAGATGCAAGAGCAAAAGACTTAGGAATAGAATTATAGAATTTTAAGAGAAAACCAAACCAGGGGTTGTTCCTAATGGCATGAAGGACTCGTTCTGAAATGCAAAATGCCACTTTTGAATTTCAGACTTTGCAGCTTCAAGTTCTGCCTGAAGCAATCAGACAAAAATTTCAATGCAGTTTACCTTAAGGCAATATATCCTCACTATACATTAGACTGGAAATTCAAACTTTCAATATACAATATAGATTTAACTCTCTCAAAAGGAATCACAGAAAAATAATCCCAAAATGTAAATGTTAGAGGAATACTTCCCATGATACAACAAAGCCTTACTCTCTCTCAATGATTTGCAGACTGGTAATCTGATAATGTAATGTTTGATATTTATAAAACCTAATTGGACATTACCGTTCATGTTTAAAGAAACACAAAGTAAATAACTGCAAACGTATATTCAGCAATTAAGAGCTTGTTTGATAACTCAATTAAGCACTTAAAATTAATTAATTAATTAAGTACCTATTTCATTAAATGCATTTGATAACGGATAATATTAAGTGCTTAATTAATTAAATGCATTTGATAACAGATTTTTATTATCACTTAATTGATTAAGACGTACTAAAATCCTATTATAAATTTTAAGTGAAATGAAAATTATATAAGCCTAAAGTTTGAATATAGTAAATACCCATCTAATTATTAATATTATTTTATATTTAATCTAAACTATAATAAAATATAATATAAAAATGAATTATAATTAATTTAGACTTCATATTTAGACTTTATATTTTAAAATTCAGTCTTCAAAAGACTTCAATTTTCAAAATTCAGTACTTACATATTCATATTTTAGTTTTCAAATTTCAATTTTATGAAACGAGCCTTAAAATTCATACTTTTTATAATACTATTCTTACTTTGTTATTATACTCTTCAAGATTTCACTTATTGCTTTTACTAAAAGTACAACCCAATCAGCCAAGCACCCCACTACCAATATCAAAGACCTTATATAGTAAGATTTATGATGTGAAAAATCTGGAAATACTAGCTCTAGACAAATATTCGAAAGTGGCGTAATGCGAACTTGAAATCCAAACATAGTAGATTCAACTATTTATGCTCTCTCTCAATATTCCAAATGGTACGCTAGATTATCACAAATGCACATATAAATATTTGTACACAGATGGTGCTAAGGGTTTATCGTGAAAACTACAAGTAAAGATGCATGTAGGCTCATTTAAGCATATTGTCGTCTTTACATATAACATAAAAGATGAAAAAGAGTTATTAGGCTAATCAAGAAAAACAATTAGTTTTTTCAAGAAAAGCAGAAGCACCGGTACACAATACAGCTAACAAGTTCTATTTTACATTATTAAATGTATAAAACATCTAAACAAATTCCTCAAAAAATGCATTAAGATTCAAACATTCTCCAAATATAGAAAGACATGGAAGCAAAAACATAATGCAAAAGAAAAATTTTGATAAATACCTGGCATGATGCAAGGGTCTCATTGCAGTCCTGAAGACTGCAAAAGTCAAATTAAAAATCAAGAAAAGATGCCATTCAAAGATCAACTTTGATGGAAACTAACGCACAAAAACACCATACATAATCATCCATACCTCTTACGGAGATTCAAAATTGTTGATGTTGCTGCACCTGGTGCAGTTTCTTCTTCTTTCAAGTTACTCTGAGTTGAAAATGAAAGCATTAGTTTTACTCAGGTATGCAAATTTCCACTTCAATTTAAGTGAATGATACTAAATTACAAGCTCCAAGCTTATAATACACAGCATACATGGAAACTGAAAAAATATGCACATCTAAAGGTTCCTAGTGGCAATGGAGAGGAAAAGTAATCACCCATGAGGAACATGTCATGCTGAGTTTAAATTATCAACTACACAACATTTAACTAAAATATGAAAGGTGAGAGACAGAGAGAGGGTCTAACACAAAAAGTACAAATAAAGGCATTTACAAAGGATCAGGACTCTTCATTGATAAGCTTTTGAGTTAAATTACATTGTCACGCAAAATTTGGAAAAACAAAAATCTAGCAGAGTGAGCGTGAAGAAAAGAACAACCACACTACAATCACATTTTACTAATCCGAATATATCAGGTGCTCATCATGTCCGACCTCTGAAAGATTCTTAATAGCATAAAGGTGAACATATATAAGGCTTCTAAGCCTTCTATATCTTCTTTTACCTTCTGCTTCACAATTTTTGGTATCCTCTCTCCACATTTTCTATTTTACTTCAAAAGATTGGGTACTCCTACTAGCACAAATGTGTAAAGAGAGAAAGAGACACAATGTCCTAATGGAAATATAACTAGCTGATACTGAAATTAACTATATTCAAATTGCATAATAACTAATAGTACTTATTACAGGAAAATAAAAGAAAATTAAATATCTAGTGGTCTTGACAAAATTTTAAGTAATCAACTATGTTCATTTTATTTATTTATTTATTTAAAACTAAATATCTAGTGGTCTTGACAAATTTTTTGGTAATCAACTACTTTTTTCTTCATTTTATTTATTTATTTATTTGGTAGGATGAAAATCTCTTAATGTTTTAGAGCTAACACTTCTCATGAATACCTTATCAACCTGTGGAAACTTGGTGTGCCAGATGACAAACTATCATCGGTCATGTAATCTTTTACAGATATCTACTATGTGACTGAGATACAAAGTCTACGATATGTAAAGAAACTTTAACTCAGACAGTATGATTAGCTGTGAAATTCCTCATGCTCATGGTTAGCAAATCTACCATCTCCTAAGGATATTCCCCATGGAAGAGTTTTCTTCAACTTACCCCATTTAATTACTCGTCATCTAAAAGCTTAAGCTTTTAACTTGAAATGTAGATACCTCCAGCATGCCCTTTCCTTTCAAGGTTTGGATTTCGATGCTCTTTAATAGGCCCAAAGAGTGCAACATTTTTTGGATGAAACAACAGACGCAAACTTTATCAATAAGCACAAACCCTTTGCTGGCTCTGATACCGTTTTGAATTACCAATCATCAACCTAAGCTTTTAGGAGACTGTAGTTGAGTTATTCCAATATATACTTTTGGAACATAACCTATTGCTAGTTGCAAAACTACCCTCTTGAAATCTTCAGTTTCTTAGATGTCAAAAACCACACAACGGGAGAAACTATCACTCTAATCAAATATACTAAATTTTGTGCTTTGCTATGAAATGCAAATGATACAATGAAGGTTTGAAGAATAGAAGTAGTAGTACAATGCCGTTCTATTAAAGAGTTAAGGGGGTGGACTTCACAAAAAAACACTTGAAATTGTGAATGTTGATTGGTACGGAGTACCGCTGACATGTCTTATCATCTTCTTCAGCAGGTCAACCATGTAAGGACAGTTGCTTTGCAGAAAACATATGCTGGGTTTTTTGGAATTATTTTAGAGCTAATTAGTATCTGTAATTCTACTCCAATTTTCCTTCATCTTCTGTTCCCACTCTTTCCTTTCCACTGTAATTTTGATTCTGATTTATTTAGTATAAATGCAGTTGAGATTTCTGATTCAATTTTCAATTCTTTATCATTACATTCTTGCAGTTCAAAATTCATACTACCTATAGCCACAACACCAATTAAATCAATATAAAACATCATGACTCCCAATCCATAGAAAATAACTCTTTCTTCATATTCAGCACAAAACATGCTCTGGCAGTATGCATTACTATTTTTCAGGGAATAATGTGAACAATCAGCAAACGAAAACCAAAACAGAAGGCAAAAACGCAAAATTGACAGCACACAAAATTGTTAACGTAGGGAAATACCTTCTTGGAACCAAAGACGTCGTCTTCATCATCATCAAATTCCCCGAAGCTTCTCTTAACGCCTAAATCACAGCCACAACACCAAAACACAAAATTAACAACATTCATAATTCATCTGAACCTATTTACGTAATTTTAAAAAATAAATCATCACTAAACACGAACAAATACCTGAACGCCTCGTAGAGTGGCCGCCGGAAAAATCACCACCGAAATCATCGTCCTGCGTAATTTTTCAGGCAAACAACTTAACACAAACCATGAAAATTCAAAGAGAACAAAACCTAATAGCGAATCAAGATATGCTTACGTCGTCCAGTTGATTATGAGACGCCATTTGAATTCACTTGAAGCAAATTTGAAACCCTAGTTAGAGCGGTTATTTTTTAAAAGGGGTAGGGAATAATATCATAATTCATACGGCAGAGTACGGAGGTAGGAGAATAATCAGTTGCGACTAGAATCACAAAACTCTTCCTACAACTGAATATTTTAACTTTGGGCCGAATGTGCCCAGTAATATCACCTGCGTAATTCTGCCCATGTTGGGCTGTGGTGTGTGTACAATTCATATTAGGCCTACATTTAATTTAGGGGATTTGACCGAATTGAGTCAAAATTCAATTTAAAAACTAAATGAGGGATAGATTTTGGAGGGCCGGTGAAGAGGCATGAGCTTCTCGCATTCACCAAATGCGAAATGGTCTACGTCAAACATTTTCGGCTTCTGTGTATTTGTGATTTGTGAGGTTCTTGGACCTCGCCAATCACATTTACAAGGAACATCAAAATTGCACACGAAAGTTTAATTTTTTTTCAATTTCTTTTTTCTCTACTATAAAAGAAATTAATACTTTTAAATAACATATATATATATATATATATATATATTGCAATTTATTTTTTCTCTATTGTAAAAGAAATTAATTCTTTTAAATAACACAAAATATATAAAGGCTTATATACTTTTAAATAATTAATAATTAAAATTTATTAATTTAAATGTAATCATTACAAGTAATATATATGTTTTTACTACAGTTAATTTTATTTATATGCATATATTTTGAAATAAATTTTTATTTGTAGTTTAATTTCCAATATTTAATTATTTGTTAAAAAATTTTAAAATTTTAAACTCTCAACCATCTAAATATACTAAAAATATTTTCTTTTTCTCTATTGTAAGCATTTTATCATTTTTGTGACTTTTTCCTCTCATTTCTTTTCTATTGAATTTAAAGTCTCTATTATAATCATCCATTCTTTTTTTTGTAATTTTTTTTCTCTATTGTAAAATGAATTAATACTTTTAAATAACACAAAATATATAAAGACCTATATAAATTTAAATAATTAACAATTAAAATTTATTAATTTAAATTTGATCATAATAAGTAATATATGTATTTTTACTACAGTTAATTTTATTTATATTATATTTTGAAATAAATTTTTATTTATAGTTTAATTTATAATATTTAATTATTTGTTAAAAAATTATAAAATTTTAAATTCTCAACTATCTAAATATACTTAAAATATCCTCTCTCTTTTTCTATTGTTAGCATTTTATCATTTTTGTGACTTCTTCCTCTCATTTCTTATATTTCAATTTGATAAACTTCCAAATTTTATTTCAAACGAATTAACACTTTTAAATAACACAAAATATATAAAGCCCTATATAAATTTAAATAATGCACAATTAAAATTTATTAATTTAAATTTGATAATAACATGTAATATACGTATTCTATTGTTACTACAGTTAATTTTATTTATATTGGATTTTGAAATAAATTTTTATTTTTAATCTAAGTTTAATTTATAATATTTAATTATTGAAAAAATTATAAAAATATAAATTCTCAACTATCCAAATACACTAAAATTATAGTGTCAAGTATTTAAATAATATTTAAATTTAAATGTCAATTATCTAAATTTCATAATCCCCTTACATTTATTACATATGAAATAATCTAAAAAAAGATATGAAAGTTAGTCCCACAATAAAATTCTCGATAGTTCCTTTGAGGTTGAACTCGTCTCTAAGGCTGTTCTTGTTGTTGTTCTTCGGGTGGTTCTTCTGATTATATTGTATCTTACTAATCGTAACGGTGAGATAGATCGAGAATATCTATAGAATGCCTGTGCCGTATCCGAGACGGTTCAGAAGATGGGTTGGCAGCAAATTCATCACCTGAAGATAGGCATCTAATATCGAAGATTAGGTGTTGCAGAACAATAAAATCAGCTTGTCTATCTTCAACTACTGCAGGATCACCTTGTTCTTAATCGTGTACTGATGAGTAGCGATTCTACATAGGAATATCAGGTACAGCACGTCTGCATGCATGTCTATCCCCTCTCCGCACCGGAAGAACTCCGCGATTGATTTCTTACGGGATCGGAGGTATCGGATGAGCAGTGTAGCTTCATTTAACTGGCTCGTAAGGTGAGTGGTTCAAACAACTTGTCTCACCAGTGGCAGTCAACGAACGCATGACGAGATTCGTTACTGATGCAAACACTTGTCTATTCACAGTATCCATATTTTGATAGCCTTCATTGCCAAAATACAATATCCGATGCATCGAATCAGCCTATATATATTTTTTGAAATGTCAATAAATTATTTGAGTGTAAATTATATATTTTATAGTATTATGGAAGAAAATTTACATACCAATCTTCTGTCGCCCCACTACTATATTGGTAGCCTGAAGGATTAGGTTGCGTTATAGTCGGATTACCAATCAGTTGCCTAGTGTGAGTCCAATACCATGCTGAAGGCTTAAAATGACAAAAATTATCAAAACGAAAGGATGTTAGGAAAACAAAAAATTTACCTTTGTGATTAAGTAGCCCTCTTCGCACTGGTGTAGATATCTGTATAAGAATATTTGAGGCTAGTGGCTCACGTCTTTGCAAACGTCTATTGCGTCTCATCCATGTGAAATTTTCGATCTTCTGAAATGATACCCGTAGCACAACCAATGAAGGCTTGAAATTTTGGTTTTGATCAACTTTTTTTAAAACTTCAACGAAGCTTTCTTTTTGTCATATTTTGGGTTTGTTTCTGTGTATTGAAAATCAATGCAGAAGACCAATTGCTCCAATTAAATCATGAAACAATCACACGTACATTTCATCTGTCATTTTCACGCCCCCAAGAGAGTACATGCATCTGCGTGAAAACAGAAAGCACCCATGCTTTCTGTTATCCTTCACGGAGAACAATACGGGATCTATCTCGTGTTGTCTTTTTTAATTCATTAATTAATTTAATTTTTTTTATAAATTTTATTTTACATTGGTCTTATTCATTTGGTCAGATAAATTATTTATTTTTGGACTTGAACACCCATAAATAATAGATCTCAATTATTTATTTTTTGAGCTTTATTAAATAACCCAATAAAATAATAACAAGCCTAAATAGACCAAATAAAATTTCATACATTTTATCTAGTTCCAAATTAATTTTTTAATTATTCAATCTAGGCTTTAAACCCTGAATAATTAATTAATCAATTAAATTAGATAAAATAAATACTTTCTCGCATACCTTTTATTTTATTCTAGTCCAATAATAAATTAGATTAATAATATAAAACATATAATTATCAAGACTAATTCCTTAATCTAAATCGTTCATGACTTAAGGGCCATTTCGGGGATTAAAAAATACATCGTCTTAACTACTAAAATGACCAAAATACTCATACTATATAAATAGCTATATTTTGCATTTTAAATATTTCCTAATATCACCATAAGAAAATATTGACCATAAAGACAATGTTGCGTTAGCAAAGTCTTCAACATACAGGCGTAATGATTAAAATATCCCTTTATACATCGCCGTGCAATTAGAGAGGAAAAGTGTATTAATACCTCTCTAATAGACATCTATCATTTTTAGACCTCTAATCCAATAATCCACAACTTTAAGGAATGTTTTCACTTTTCAAGGGAGTTACCCTAAAGTAAACATTTAAGTCATATTCCCCAAGACTCTGGATAATTAGATTATTCGAACAGTCACAATGGGCGATATAGCGTAGAAGCTATCTTGTACAAGTCTATCTTAACTAACTAGTCACATATACTCAACATACAAGTATATTGGTTCTACAAAAGAACTTTAACTGCAGTATATTAAAATATATGCTTCTAATTTCGTTAAACCACCAACTCATACTCAAGCGGTAGAGTATTAGTCCACACTGTAGAGTAATAGTTTAGGTTTCTTTTAAATAGTACTTTTAGAAACTACTATTACAAGTCTTGTTCTACGTATTCAAAATACGTTCATGCTATGAAGTGAGTGGACTATTCACTAGCTAAAGGTAAGCTATTCCCCATTTGGAATTCATAACACAATAATTCATACATGATGAGACTTTCATTCTCATTAATCGGCTAAGAACAAACATTTATATATTAAGTAACCCGTAATCCATACCTTACTGTAAAAGACTACCATTTACATGGATTACTTACTTAAATACAATGGGTCCTTTCCAAATGAAAATCGTGCACAAATAAAATGTAAATTCACAAGCAAATTTTGAGAATAAATTCTTTTATTAATAAATTTGATAATCACATCAGATAAACTAGTTTAGAGGGCATATGTTTCAACAATCTTCTACTTGCACTCTAAGACTAAGAAAGTTCGTAGGTGCCCGCCCCTGTGACATCTAAGTGTCTTTTGAAGACTCTCTCAACCAAATGCTTGGTGAAAGGATTTGTTAAGTTGTTCTCTGAGGCTATCTTTTCTACCACGATTTTCCATCTCTGATAGAAATCCCAGATGAGGTAGTACTTTCTCTGGACGTACTTCCCCTTTTTATGGTTTCTAGGTTCTTTGGATTGCGAAACTACTCAAGAGTTGTCGCAATACACCACAATCGGTCTGTTCATGTGTGGCACAACTCCAAATTCTGAAAGAAATTTTTGGAGCCAAACTACTTTCTTGGACGCTTTCAAAGCTTCCACATACTTAGCTTCCATGGTTAAGTCAGCAATACAAGATTGCTTGATACTCCTTCATGAAATAGCTCATCCAGACAAGGTAAAGATATATATCTATTAATGAATTTTCTCTCATCCTTATCCGCTTGAAAATTTGAGTCTGTGTATCCAGTAGGAACCAAGTCGTAAGCCCTGTAAACCAATATATAATCTTTCGTACTATTAAGGTACTTAAAAATATGTTTTACAGCTTGCCAATGAATCTCCCTAGGGTTTGACTGATATCTGCTAATTAAGCTTACAGCAAAGCAGATATCTGACCTAGTGCACAGCATGGTGTACATGAGACTTCCCATAGCCGAAGTGTAGGGAATCCTACTCATCCTATCTTTTTCCTCTTGAGACTTAGGACAGTCCTTAGAACAAAAAGACAACTCATGTCTGCAAGGGATTAGAACTCTCTTGCATGAGTCCATGCTAAACTTGGCCAACATTTTGTCAATATATGTCGCTTGGGATAATCCTAATATTCTCTACTTCCTATTTCTAAATGTTGGATTGTATGCCCTCTTAAACTAGGTTTCTGATGTAAAATCGAATATTTTAATGAAAGAATTTATTTTTAGAAATTATTTGTGAATTTACTTTTTGTTTGTGCACGATTTTCGTTTGGAACAGACCTATTGTGTTTAAATAAGTGATCCATGTGAATGGTGGTCTTTCACAGTAAGGTATGGATCACGGGTTATTTAACACATAAACATTTGTTCTTAACCTATTGATGAGACTGGGAATCTCATCATGTTTAGGTTATTATGTTATGAATTCCAAATGGGGAATGGCTTAACTTTAGCCAGTGGGTAGTCCACTCACTTCATGACATAAGCGTATTTCGAATACGTAGAACATGACATGTAGTAGTGGTTTCTCAAAGTACTATATGGTAGAAACCTAGACTACTACCGCTACAGCGTGGACTAGTACTCTACGACTTGAGTATGAGTTGGTAGTCTAGCGAAGCTGGAAGTATATACTTTGATTTGCTGTAGTTGAGGTTCTATCGTAGGGCCAATATACTTGCATGTTGGGTATGTGTGACTAGTTAGTTAAAACAAACTTATACAAGATAGTTTCTGCACTATATCGTCCCTTATGGTTGTCCGAATGGTCTAAATTATCCAGGGCCCTGGGAAACATTACTTGGATGTTTGCTTTAGGGTAGCTCCCTTAGAAAGCGGAAACACTCCAGGAAGTCGTGGACCATTGGACTAGAAGCCTAAGGATGGTAGATGTCATTTAAGGGGGTGTTAGTACACTTTTTCATCTCTAAATGTACGGCGATGTGTAGAGGGGTATTTTAGTCATTTCACCTATAGGTCGGAGACTTTGCGAATGCAGCATTGTTCTTGGGGTCAATATTTCCTTATGGTGATATTAGGAAATATTTAAAATGCAAAATATAGCTATTTATATAACATGGGTATTTTGGTCATTTTAGCAGCCAAAGCGATGTGTCTTTTTTGTCCTCGGGATAGCCCGTAAGTCCTAACTACTTTTGGGTTGAGGAATTGGTTTCAGTTGAAGAGGATTTTATTTTATTTTATTTTATTTTATTCAGGAAGTCTAATTTATTATTGGACTGGAATAAAATAAATAAATAAATAAAATAGGAGTTGAGAGAAATTAATTATTTAGTTTAATTGGTTAATTAATTATTCAGGGCCTAGGTCCAGTATAAATAATTAATAAATTAACATGGGCTTAAACTAGGGGAAATAATTAATGTTTAAATTATTTATTGGGTTATTTATATAGGCCCAAGAAATAAATAATTAAAAATTAGTTATTTTGGTTCATTTGGGCTTTTTAATTATTTATTGGGTTGTTTATATAAGCTCAGGAAACAAATAATTAATGTTTATTATTTTGGGCATTTTGGGTCCAAGGAAAATAATAAATATTTTTCTGGTCCAATAGCTTGGACCTTAGGGTTTTTCCAGATACGGTTAAGAGGAGTTTAGGGTTCGGCCAAACAGATGCTCAGGATAACATCCGGGTGTTTGAAATATGATATCCCGGGGATATGTTTATCAGATAATGAGAGACCTGTTTTTGGCAAACCGATAAACTAGTGAACCCTGAATTCCCAAGACATCTCAGTGAGTCTCACGTCTCTCAGGGGTTCTCACGTCTCTCTCTCTGGTCTCTCACGTTTTCTTTTCTTCTGGTTTTCTCCTTGGACTTTGCTAATCAATAGCGAGTGAACCAAGGAGATTTGAGACCATTCTTCTTCTCCATAGTGTTCACCAACTAGAGGTTAGGCTGAGGAATATCCCGAGAGCTGGAGAGCTAAGCGTTAATGCAAACAAGGCGAAGTAGAATGCTAGCGGGTGTTCAACCGGAAGCTCCTTCAAGTGTGCAAAGCGAGGCGATTCCAGCCGTTCATTCTATTCCTACACAACCTAGGAGGGTTAAGGAACGCAAAGGTATAATCTTCACGCTTCCGCATAACCTTTAAGGCTCGCATTTTATTTTTCTGCAATTTTTTTTTTTAACTTACAGCATGCTCCCCTGTTTTCGCGTTTTCCATCACTAAAAAGCTCAATCCCGAGAATGTAGCTGGCTTCTCTCAAGTCTTTCATACTAAATTGACTAGACAACCAAACCTTAGTAGATGCAATGTCCTTACATCATTCCCAATGAGTAGAATATCATCCACATATACGACAAGGAAAAATCACATTATGCCTTCCAATTTTCTGTACACGCATGATTCATCTTCGTTTTGAATGAAATCGTAAGACTTTACAGTCTTATCAAAACAAATGTTTCATGTTCTAGATGCCTACTTAAATCCATAAATAGACTTCTTAATTTTGCAGACCATATGTTCCTGGCCTTTAGTAATAAAATCTTCCAGTTAGGACATATAGATGTCTTCGTTAAGATGACCATTAAAAAATGTCTTATTGACATCCATTTGATGTATCTCATAGTCATAATGACATGTAATGACAAGGAGGATACGGATGGATTTAAGCATAGTTACTGGGGAAAATGTTTCATCATAATCGATTTCCTCTTTCTGAGTATACACTTTCACCACAAGCCTAACTTTGAAGGTTTCCACATTCCCATCTGCTTCTCTTTTCCTCCTGTATAGCCACTTACATCTAATAGGTTTTATCCCTTCAGGTGAAGCTACAAGATCCCAAACCTGATTGAAGTATATAGACTCAATCTCGGCCTTCATTACTTCATGCCATAAATTTGCATCAGTATCAGTAATAGCTTCATCATATCTAGTGAGATCTTGTTCCTGATGGTCAGAAACTAGCTCAAAAGTCTCTCCCGTCTATCTTTTCGAAACTCTAGATATCCTTCCACTACGACGAAGCTCCGTTTGTACAGATTCTTGAGGTTGTGCCTCTTCTTGTTTCATAATCGGGTCTGAAGAAGTTGATTCCAAAGATAACTTCTCCTCAAGTTCCAACCTTATTGAACCTTTGGTAGAAGTACTTTGATCATCCTCCAAGTATCTAGTATTAGTACTTACCAGTATTTTCTACTCCTTAGGATGATAAAAGTAACCTCCTTTTGTCCTTTTTGAATACCCAACAAAGTAGCATAATTCTGATATTGATTCTAGCTTATCTTCCTTGATCAGTACATAAGTTGGACAGCCTCATATCCTGAGATAATTTAGACTTGGCTTACGTCCAATCCAAATCTTATAGGATATCCTAGGTACTGATTTGGAAGGCACCAAGCTTAGAATGTATGCCACTGTTTCCAAGATATATCCCCAAAAAGAGACCGAAAGAGTAGCATGAGACATCATGCTTTGAACCATTTCCATTAATATCCTGTTCATTCTTTCAGCTACTCTATTCTACTGGGATGTACCTGGCGCAGAGAGTTGAGATACTATTTCATGATGTACCATGTAATCCTTAAACTCTCCCAAGAGGTATTCTCCAGCACGATCCGATCATAAGGTTTTGATCAGTTTACCTATCGACGCTCCACTTCAGCCTTAAACTCTTTGAATTTGTCAAAAGAGTCAGACTTGTGGCTTCATTAGGTAGACATAACTAAACCTTGTACAATCATTCATGAAAGTGATGAAGTACTTAAAACCCCCCTCTAGCTTGAGTAGACAAAGGACCACACATATTAGTATAAAAAAGACTCAATATTTCCTTGACTCTATCAGCCTTTTGGGTGAATGACCTTTTGGTCATTTTTTTCATAAGGCAAGTTCACACTGAGGCCATCTTTCCAATCTCAATGAGCCCAAGGGCCCGTCATGAATTAACTTTTGAATCTTGGTTGAGTTAATATTGTCCAACCTTAGATGCCAAAAATATGAGTCATTGACATTTGTCTTTCTCTTCTTACTTAAAGGTTCAGATTGAACGTTATTTATTTGATTGTTTGTGGGATTTAAAAAGAATAAATTTTCATACATGTGCCCTATACATAATATTTCTCCATTTCTACTGATAGTAATATTAGAATGGAAAGAAACAGAATATCCATGATTTATTAGTTTTGCAACTGAAATCAAATTCTATCTAAAACTGTATGCATATAAAATATCATTTAATACAATTACTTTATTATAATAAAAAACAAGATCTAACTCTCCTACTGCAATGGCCCATACTCGTACTCCATTTCCTACTCGTAGTCTATACTCGCCCTTTTGAAGTCTTTTTATCTTGCTAAACCTCTACAAGGAGTTATATATATGATCAGTGGCATCAGAATTAACAATCCAAGCGGAAGTTGATCCAACTATTGAAATAGACTCTAGATAGAGAATAATACTTGTAGGGTTTTTCTTAATTTGAAGTTCTGGACATTCTTTTTTTCAATGTCCCTTTTGCCTTATTTAAAGTATTTGCCTTGGGTTTGTTGGGTTAGTTCTTGGGTTGGGCATGTGCATTTCCCTTATTCTTCTTAAACTTCCTAAGCTTGGGCCCAGTTCTAGAAGGAAAGTCCTCGCAATCATAGCCTTGGACAGTGACTTTATGACATTCTCCATCACCTAGAGCTTTTTCATCAATCCAGTTAAAGTCATGTTTAATTTGTTCATATTATAATTCAACTTGAATTGAGTAAAAGAGCCCGACAAAGATTCGAAAACTATAACCACTTAGCTCTCGGGATCAATAACAACCCCTAAGACTTTCGCTTCCTCGAAAGCAGTAATCATTTTGAGCAAATACTTCCTAACTGATACTCCCTCAGCCATCTTAATGTTTATGATAGTCCTAAGAGCTTCCTATCTTGTGGGTCAGCTCTTATCGGCGAACAAATTGACTAATGATCGACTAATGTCATATGCAATGGTCATGTGCTCGTATTTTGACTGGAGCACATTAGACATGGAGGCCAACATATAGCATCAAGCCATTCATTGGCCTTCTTCCATGCTTTTTCAGGCTCATACTCCTCCGTGGTAGAACCCTCCCCAATAAAAAGGTAGGTTTCAAAGAGGACATACTTATACTCCTCAACAGTGAGTATTATGTCCAAGTTCCTTTTTCAATCCACATAATTTGGTCCCATTAGCTTATTCTTACGGAGAATAATGACCAAATGATTAAAAGAACCTCCATCAACCATTTCTGAAATATCAAAAATAAAAGAAAATTCAATTTGTGAAAAACAAAATAATTTGTAACATTATCCTCATATTAAATCCAATAATAGTTAATCCTATCACTATTATCTTTAATATGATTAATTTCTCTCTTAAAAAAACTGACATAGCTTCTTGGGAAGATTAACAGTTTTCTAAACTAAGTGTATTAACCACCACAAATTAATTTCTCTTCTAGGTAATGATCTAGAAGATAACTCCATCGTGGGATGACCATTTCTTCTCATTTCCTATAGACATTCTTCGCACTATAACCTCCAACGTGGGTTGACCAATCATAGCATGTATCTCAGGTTATTAATTACGTCTATCCATTAGTTTTAGATCTTTGTGGTATCTCCATCCTATACGAGTTCACTCCCAGGGTGACGCAAGGGAACCCGCGATCTCTAATGAGGATCATGATGGAAGCCGTGGGGCCGTTGGAACCCCTCTTCCACTTAGAATTTTAAAATAAGAATTTTTTTTTGGAAAATATATTTTAAAATTTTCAATTAAGTTTTCTTTTAACTCAAAATAAAATATCTAAATCCATAAAAATTTCTATGTCAAGATTTATACCCTTTGAAATTTTTTTTCGTGGATTAATTTTATTAAAGTTAATAAAATTAATAATTCTTAAAAAATTTCCAATAAAACTTTTGAGAGATTTTGATCTCAAGTTCTGACAAAAAAAATTCTCTTGTTAAAATTCAATCAAAATGGTTTTCTATTTTAATTCACAAAAATATCTAAATTCAATATATTTTCTATGTCAAGGATAAAATCATTTGAAAAAATATAAAAAAATTCAATCAAAATGGTGGTCTGACGAAGTTAGAAATATATACTTTGATATACTGTAGTTGAGATTCTTTTCTCAACTTAAGCGGTAGAATATTAGTCCACGCTATAGCAATAGTAGTTTGGGTTTCTTTTAAATAGTACTTTTAGAAATCACTATTATATATCCTATTTTACATATTCGAAATACGCTCATGCTATGAAGTGAGTGGACTACTCACTGACTAAAAGTAAGCCATTCCCCATTTGAAATTCATAACATAATAACCTATATATGATAAGATTCTCATTCTCATCAATCGGGTAAGAACAAACATTTATGTATTAAGTAACCCGTAATCCATACATTACTGTGAAAGACCACCATTCACATAGATCACTTATTTAAACACAATGAGTCTTTTCCAAACGAAAATCGTGCACAAATAAAATGTAAATTCACAAGCAAATTTTGAGAATAAATTCTTTTATTAATAAATTCGATAATTTTATCAGATAAACTAGTTTAGAAGGTATATATTCCAACACATGCTGTATAGTCAGACGAGACTATGTTCTGACCGTAACTGAGTTATCAAATCAAAACTGTTGAATACCTATTAATCCAATACGCGAGATGTATTGAATCTATCTCGGGCTACCCTACACTGGTAGTTCTTATGTTACGGGTAAGCAAATTGTCACCAGTGTCAACTGCAACATGTATTGTTTGCACAAATCTAAACTGTTGCATGACTCTATCTGGGCGATGCACTTCTATTATTTCTTAACAAATTAGGAATGTGGTAAATGCCTACATGTATCGTCCATGAGTACAATACGGGAGTAAGGTAGCCAACATGTGCTTATCATAAGGCTGCTAGATAAACTGCATAAAGGTAAACTGTCAGTATCAATAATAAATAACGAACTTAAAATTAGTGTTAAAAGCAAATTGGTTAAAGTAATACTTACATGATCATGTTACATCCTATCTAACTGATCCCTATAAGTAAGAAGTACATGTATCGGGATACGTGAAAGCTCTAACGGCCCCTCCCATATAGATACTCTTGAGGCCTGGGGATCAACATCCTCAATCGGACGAACTCTAGTCGATTTGATAGTAGGAATACGCTCTTAAGCCCACAACTATTTCAACATTAACAACAAATTCTTAAGAAAATACTATATTTATAATTAACTTAAAATACTAATAAGATTTTTTTAAAAATGTGTGTTTCATACCTGAACCAACAATAATAGAGCCACTAATAGTGTGAGCTCTGTAGGACGTAACGTTGTACAGACAACAGTATAGATGAGCCAATGCTGCATTTCCCCAACTAATAAGGGTGCCAAATACCTCTAAATCACGAATGTGTTTTAACAAGCACAGATGTACTCTGTTGCTGGACTTATACGAAAATAAAAAGCCACCGACGAGTTGCATAATACAACACCATGTATGCTACCCTATTATTTCTGACATTGCATGTGCAGGCAGTAGCTGACTCAACACTCTCTCGAGTGAAATGATCTTCAATCTATATCCATCAAGCTCCGTCGGAGTCGATCAAAATCCCAAAAGCTCGTCATATATATCAATCAACTCTACAGATGTATGTACTAACCAACTGGTACAGATAGGATCACCATCTATACATAATTCAAAGAGAACCTCTATGTTTTGTAGAGTGATAGTAGCCTCTCCAATTGTAAAGGAAACGTATGCATCTCCTAACGCCATCTTTCCACTGATGCTGTTATCAATGGATGATCGATCCTCATGTAACATAAATGATGTAGTCCACCAAAATCGGCAATATCCATGAGCTGCTCAACACGATAATCGAATGGTTGAACTTCCCAAAACATGCCATCATTCCGCTTTGCATTAATAACATCACTATATAATTGTCCTACTCAAATATGTAACAACTTATGTTTGTACTGCAATCTCAATACGTCCGATATAATAGGATTTGGATCCACTCCGTGAGTAGTAAGCTCATGCATTCTGTCCTAATTAATAGAACTGATTTAGAAAAATTAAAAATAAACACAAAAGAACGATATATAGCCAACATCAAATTAAGTACAGAAAAATAAATATAAAGGTAAAGATAAATAATTTAAATCACGATATATAACAAATATTAAAAATTTAGGTTACAAATAAGCAATGTATCTAATCAAATTTAGCTATCTAAATATAAAACTTAAATCATGTTTAGTTCATTTTATAGCACCGTGAGTGCAATTTCTCTTTTTGTGTCCACTGCGATGACATAGGCCGCAATAAGGTGGTGAATCAGGATTATGTTCGTCCATCTTATTCCAAATACGCGACGTCCGTAATCTACCATTGTGATAATTTTTCAAATGGTGAGCAAATGGGGCCAAGCTAAAGTCAGGATTACGCTAATAATTCTCGTGTGGAATGGGTCTGAACTGTATTGTATAAGTCATTCTATAAGATAGTATCATATTTTCTGATGACACTAAATCTCTAAGATTCAACCCCAGTTACTGACATGCTACAAACGCGTGCGAACAAGGTATTCCATAACTTTTTCATATGCAATAGCTACACTTCTTGACCCTAATATTAACCTCATATGAGTTATTTCACTTCTCATACTCACGATGCGGTGACACAAATATTAAAAATACCACGATCTTGATTAAAAGTCAGTACACGGCATGTTCTTCCTTTCGTCTCATTCTTCACAAATTTTGCCTATATCCTAGAAAGAAAGTGATATCGCCCATGATTAATCTTATATCTATGGTCGTTGAAATATTTTTGACTGTTTTTTTGAATGAAGACTCCACAATCACCTTGATGGTAGGGTACGTATGCCTTTTATGATACTGTTGAAAGATTCTGCCAGATTGATTGTCATATTACCACACCGATATCCACCGTCATAAGCAAGCGTTCATTGCTCTTTCAAAATCAAATCCAACAATGCCTTCACTTGGGGGTTTAGTAAATTAATTTCTTTCATAATCTTCAAAAATTTTCGCTTTTTGCTTTGATCCCCGACTGCATACATCAACTTCTTTAACTCATGAGTTCTGAACTTTATATTGAAGTTACTCCAAATATGTCTAAGACAAAATCTATGTATTGTCATTGACTCTTGCTAGAGGGGTAGTCGATGAACTGCATTCACAATCCCAATATGTCTGTCAGATATTAAACAAACTTTTCGATCATTTAACACATGTTTTCTTAATAAGGTCAAAAACCACCCCCAACTGTTTTTAGTTTTTTCGTCAATGACTGCAAATGCAAGAGGTAATATATGGTTATTGGTATCTTGACCCACTGCTATTAAAAGTTTTTCCATGTTTATACCCCTCAGAAATGTTCCGTCAACACTGACCACTGATTTCATGTGAACAAATACATCAATACAAGGTTCGAACGCCCAGAAAATATATCCAAAAGTTTTGGCTCCGTTGCTGTCTATAGGCAAGAAGTACCACGCCACAATGGTACCAGGATTCGCATATTATAAGGCTTACATATATCATGGTAGCTGTGCGCATGAAGAAGGCCAATCCCTGTAAATCTCCTCAATAGCATTCCTGTGTGCGTTCCATCCTTTCTTGTATGACGGAGTGAAGTGCAATGTGTTATGAATATGACTATTTATTTCGCTGCCTTTAATCTCCGAGTTATCATAAATCATTGACAAGATGTGTCAAACTATGAATTTCGTACTTATATTTCGATGGTTCCCGCCGACAGTTCGGACTAGACAAATGTGATATCCATGCCATCGACTAATTTACCACAAGCCACAACCTTTCTCTTTTCATACATGGATACGCCAATAACATGGATGGTGTGGAGTTGAATTTTTACATTCGACAACCCAATATGAACTCTTGCTTTCTACCATAGTAAACTCACGGCCAAGTCTAATAGACCACGATCGAACAATCCAAAGTAACTCATTCTTATCCCTAAACTACATGCCAACCCTTAAGTCATTATTGGATTCCAACCATAAATCCATCCCCGTACTCGACACCAATCCACCAACTTCATTTTTCAACTCTTGCGAAGTATTTAACCGGTCAAGATAGATTGAATACGATGGATCATACAAGCAGATCGGTTCAGATGATCTATTAGTAGGTTGTTACAACACAGAAGGACCAGGAATATCCTCTTCGGCATTGCCATCCTCCCGGTTCTCGTCTGGTGAATCATCCGTGGTAGGCCCATCAATGTCTGACGTAGGTCCTAACCCATCCACAGTCGCCTCTGGAACACCTACCCAATTATGCTCTCGAGCTACCCAATGATCAACTAGGATTATATCTAATGGAACACCGATTTCAGCTATTGAAAATAATTGCTGGCTCGTTTGTACTTGAAGTGATTGAATGTGGTCATGAGGTTGAGGCATAACAAACCCAATAAAAACTGATAAGTATTGATTGTTAGGTCTAACGACTGGAGTATCCAAAATTGATGTATTGAAAAGAGATTGAAAAGTCTCATTTCTGCTATGTGAAGGATCGTTGGCTATAAGTGTTGGAAAATTTAAATCGAAGTTAGGCAGGTTGACAGGAACAATTGAGTTAAGTAATGCAATGAATGATTTAGCGATAGGAGTTGGGATGTTATCTTCTAGAAGATCTGTAGCTGTTGCATTCGGAATCTGGATGATCTCATGGTGAACATGCAGATCAATTGGTTGTCCCTTCACGGTAGATGCATAGTACTATAAATTTTTCATATCATCATTATCCGTTATAGCAGCGGTTGTAGACTTAGTCATAGTACCAACAATAGTGTCCTCCCTCATTGTGATTTGTAACTTCACAGTAGACGTGTCTAGATCTCGAATGACACATATTTTGTTGACTAAACCTCTAAAACTAACTTAATTTCTAACAATTAATACCTTGCGATAAGAACCATTAAAAAAATTGCCATATGTCATGCGCATAATTTCACAATCTCAATATAACTGTAGTCTTACAGGTTCTTCTAATGACATTACGTCTAGATAAATTTGGCAGGATTTTTTTATTCAAAAATTAAAGTATGTCACAATCTCGAAGTATTATATGAATCAATATCAAATTAATCAGCACAAACATATATGCCAAAACGAGCTTTTAATATATCCCAAACTAATTATTAATCTATTGCGTTATTTAATTTATGAGTTGTATATTTTTATTAATTTGACG
The DNA here is from genome assembly GCA_026120185.1 of Voacanga thouarsii. Lineage (NCBI taxonomy): Eukaryota > Viridiplantae > Streptophyta > Magnoliopsida > Gentianales > Apocynaceae > Voacanga > Voacanga thouarsii. The sequence goes on from JANUWF010001783.1 coordinate 6,842,724, forward strand.
TATTAAAATAATATATAACTTACTTAGCTATTATACTGGAATGAACCTAGATAGAATTGTAATACAAAAAATCCATGTCTAGAGAGAATTGTAAAAAAAAAAAAAAAAAAAAAATCTAGAGAATTGTAACTTACTTAGTTTTACCTTTTTTTTTTTTTTAAATGTAATGAACCTAAAGAGAATTGTAAAAAAAAAAAAAACCTATCGTGTTAAATTAATTATTTAAATGTTAAGAATTTAAAAATATAGTATTCTTAAATAATTCCATAAAATTGAATGTAAATTTAATATTAACTATCTCGACATTGGTTGTTCTTTGTAAAGATTATCTAAGATATGAAATGTATTAAAATAAAGTCCATTTTTAATTTAAAGTATTAACGAATTTTTTAGCAATTTTCGAAAGGCTTGTTTTAAGGAATTTTTACATTACCATATAGGACGGAAATAATCTTTTTATTATGAAAAATTCATCTGTTAAAATGTTTAATTATATAAGATACATTCTTTAATTGTTTAATATTTAATCCGTTAAATGTTTAATCAATTCAAGAAGAAGATAAATCATTCAAAGAAAAAATTATTTAATTGAAAATATTACAGTGTACTAAGGGTTTACAAATTTTTTTTTTTTTTAATCCAAAAGACCAAACAATTATATTGGAGCCTTTTTATCTTATATTCCTTTCTTGTTCAATAAATAGGTTGGGTCCATCCCTAACTTCTCACCCTTATGGGTGTTTTGATTATTTAAATAGGGGAAAAAAAGAGTTAGAATAGATCATTGAGCTAGTTCAAATGAAACAATTTATAAATAAAAATAGTTTTATTAAATATTTATTTACATATAGATAGTTGAGTAGAAAAGATAGATTCCTTTTTTAACATGTGAAGAAGACATGTAACCGACAATCTACACTAATAATATATATAATTAATTTATTTTATACTAAAGTTCAAAATTGATTAACAATTATTTTTTAAACTCTATATACCTTCAAGACAAATCAAATTCCATTTATTCTCCTTATTATAGGAAATTTTGTTGTCTCCTTTTATGCCTAATACGAATCAATGCTTATTCTCAAACTACTTCAAGGAGAATCAAATTCACTAACTCATATGTTCCTTTTATTATAGGGCATGTTACAATAGGTGGTTGAGCAGTTCAAATGAAACAAATAAAAACATGTTCTATTAAATATTTATTTACATATTAACAGTTGAGTAGAAAAATAAATTCTATGTAAAGAATACGGGGGCTAGCAAAATCTACACTAAATATATAGAAAATTAATTTGTTTCTTACTCAAGTTCAAAATTGGTTAGGGATTGTTTTTTAAATTCTATATACTGTAAAGACAAATCAAGTTCTATTTATACTCTTTATTATAGTGCATTTTTTTCTTTGCTTGGTAACTCCGCTTTTCTTTGCTTGGCTTGATCCAAAGTTCAATTTTCAGATAAACAACAATTGTATTGCTAATAAAAGTGATTGCAAGTTCATTTTGTCCACAACATGCATATATACTGTTGCCCAATTTAATGAAACAAATTATAAGAACCAAAATACTACAACAAATTAAAAGATGAAGATGGAAGCTTCCGATTATAGAAAACCTATTATAGAAGATGAAGATGGAAGCTTCCGATAGTAGTGACAGCTTCTTCCGGCAGCGACAGAGGCTTATTTTCGGCGGTGGCGATAGCAGCTTCTTTCACGCAACGGCCGCAACTCGGTTTCTTCTTCCGGCGGCGGCTAATGGTTGTGAAACAAGAAGAATATGGAAGCTCACTTGTAGAGGAGAAAGATGGTGAAAGTGAGAGGAAGAAGAAGATGGAGAAATCTGTGAAATGGTACTCCAAATGTTGTTCTCGTATTACAACTAAAGAGGAGATAAGATATGTTTGTGGTATGTTGGAGTCTTTACTCACTCGTGAAAAATATTTCAGAGGAATCTCTGAAAAGAGGATTCCTTTGAAAAGCATGCGTAAAAGCTGTGCATACCCATGAACGCAGCATAGAAAAAGACAACTGGAGAAGGAGGGAAAAGGCTGTGTGGAAAAGGAAGAAGACGACTTCCTTGCTTTTGTGATTTGCAAGGTCCAAGGACCTCGCAAATCACAAATGCGAAAATTCACAAACTGCACAAAATGCAAGGGCCTTTGTCAGTTGCTTTGTCGGATGCTAGAATCTCGCATTTGGTGAATGCGAGAAGCTCGGAAATTTGGCATTCACCGAATGCGAGGTACCCCTCATCATCGGCCCTCCAAAATCCACCCCTCAGTTGGTTTTCAAATTAGATTTTGACCCAATTCGGTCAAACCCCCTTTAATTTAAAGCCAACAAGTTTGTCTTTTTCTTTTCTTTTCTGTAGTGTTCAAAACTTGTTACTTTTCAAAAATTTAAAATTGAACACTGGAGAAATAATTTTAAAATTAATTTGTATATAACTTGTATATTAAAAGAGTAACAAGTTTAGATTTTATCTTAAAAATTAATTTTTTAAATTAATTTTTTTAAAATTGATCTTTCACCTAAAAAAATTTTAAAAATTATAATATTATCCTCTAATATATCTTTTTATATAATTTATTCTCTCAATCTCAATATTTTTTATTCTATTTGTACAAACAGGAGTAAAAAGTAAACATTATACTTATATCTTAATAACGAAGTGGATAATATTTATCCAATCATTTATATATATATATATATATATATATATATATATATATATATTATTTGTCTATTTAAGTTAGTGCTAGTCTAAAATATGAGCTATGCATGGTTAATTTTACGATTTAAACTTGTCAATTTTTTTTTTATCAAATTATGATGAATATTATTTTTTTATTTATTCTATGAAAAGGTTTTTTTTTAAAACTATACAAGTGTGGAAATAGTAATGAATGAAATAGAAATAAATTTTTTTAATATTATATTTTGAACTAAAATAGGTTGAGAGACCTTATTTGTTAGAGCATCTAAATTTTGAATTTTTTAAAAAAATTAATCAACTTTATTATGATGCAAATGAGTTGAGCCAACCCAGAGTAGTTTATATTTCAATTTGATATTTAATTCAATGACCTTAGCTCCTAAGCCAAGATTTTTTACTCATTTAAAATGTGAATTAAGCTTCAATTGGGTGAAGTTCAACTCATTTAACTAATAAGTTAGTTCAATATATATATACAAAATAAAGTGATTATAAAATATTATATAGTTTAAAATTATTTTTAAAAAATTATATATGTATCACTATAAAAAAAAAAAAAAAAACCTATTACCAACTGACTAAATAAATTAGTAATTAGTTAAAATCGGTTAGTAATAATGACTTACCAATTGATTACTAACTAATCTTGGTAGATTGATAAAACTCTAGTTAGTAATCGTTACCAACTTTTTTTTAGTAATTACAAACTAAAATTTAATTAGCAAATATTAGTAGTTACTAAATGAAATTCAATTAAAAAATTAAAAAATTAGGTTGTTAATTAGTTATTAGACAAGAGATTGTATTTCACAAATTTTGATTGATAATTACTAGCTGGAATTTTAATTGATATTTTTGTTTGGAAATTACCAACCAAAATTTTATTACTAATAATTTATTTTAAAATAAAAATCGGATGATATTATATGGTATAAAATTTTTAAAGAATCATATCTGTACATATGTTAACTTGAAAGAAATATCACATAAGGAAAACCTTAGGCTGCACTCTTCTTGATCTCTTATTACTGATGAGCTCCACACATTATATGCATTATATTTTATTCTATGTACTTTTATATGGTTTAATATTTCTTGGTGAAGGAAAAAGTTATAAAGATTATATTGCCATATGTATAAAAAAAAAAAAACCCACAATTGCATTACTTATTTTTTAAAAAAAAATATTGCAATATCATAATAAATTAGCTAAAGAAGCCGGGAGTACATTAAATGGAAACTGGAAATACCATTCCATTGGGTATAAAGAGCATAAGCCGATATTGGCAAGAATATAGGCAGGCTTATTGCCTTCTTGTTTAACAAAATAAATAGAGAAAGAATCAAAAGCACTCAAGACCTCTTGATAAGCCCCACAAGATGGCTAGAAGGGGAAAAATCAACACCTTGAGAGCGCACTTTCTGCACGAGGGACAATTAAGCAATCCCTCCAAAATAACATATGGCGAAAATGATGTTAGAGGTGCAAAGTAGACAACATGTAGAAACGCAAGACCTTCAACCAATTCTTCTGCATCCATACTGTCCGGAATCCGACACACAAAAGCACAGCAAATTTGCCTAGAGAGAAATCCCTGATGGTAACGCCGACAACACTCACAGTAGACAAACAAATGAATACCATCGTAATTTACCTTTACAAAAGGTTGAACAGGAGGACGCCAAGAAACTGAGAAAGAAGGGGAGAGCCCAAATCACACAGCTACATGTTCTAATAAACCATCTATTATACTAGTAATAATATTCTTACGCATAATCTTTAAAAAAAAAAATAGTATTATACATAGAATAAGAATATTGATCCAAATTAAACCACTCAATCTACGTACCTTAATTTGATAACATTATTTCATTTAGAACAATATATCATTAATATAACAAAGAATATACTAAAAGATAAAACACTCCCCACACTTGTAACTCAACTTGGAGTGCAAGAAAAATAATCGGATTAAACTATTTAAAAAATATTTATAATTGAGAAGAATTCATTTTAAAAAATATTAAAGAAAAGAAGTAGGAGCAAAATATTTTATTCGTCACATTGTAATGGTGATACTGTATATTAAATTGACCAAGACACAACAGACAGTGTTTGCCAACAACATTTAGCAAATCTCTGATTTGCAGTAGAGAAGTCAAAAAGGCCACAACCTATAACTTTCTATAACAATTCATCAACCGTGCCAACTATTTGTAGGTCACCTCAAAGATTGTTCCCTATATATATAGATATATATATATATATATATATATATATATATATATATAGAATGCAAATGAGATCGTCCTTTTGCTTAAAACTTCAAAATCACGAAATGGTTAACTTAAACCATATCGTGAACCATGTGTGATTAATCCCTATAAGACTAGTTAGTGTGTGTTGTGCGTGTCCACCACAAAGAATTAATAGCAAATAAAATAAGCTTCCTATGATTCAATGATCCACAAAGAATTATCCCTATATATTTTGTGTCTCCATTTCACCATTCAAACTCCACTAGGGTTTTCATCAACCTTATATGTAGGTTTTGTGCTTTAAGCTAATGCCGCCCAAAAGGTGGGACTTTGAAACAAAAGATGGATAAATCCAATGAAAATAATAAATTAGAGTAGAATATTTTGCACCAAAGCAAAACATTGCAATAAACATTCCTACATAATGTCAAGATAGATTTTTATTTAAGTAATTTTATTACTATCATAAAACTTCTCACTCGAGCTCAACATTTTGGCTTTTCGAGATTTAACCTAATGTTTTAGAATATTTATCAATAATAAAATTTTTCAATCTTCTAATATATCTTCTACCATATTCTTAATAATTTAACATATTAATATTAATTGGCCAAAACATAGTAGAAAAGCATTGAAACATGCAAAGAAAATTGAGTAAATTAATCTCAAGAGTAGTAAAAAATGCCTACAATTTTCTATCGTCATTTACCAAGCTTTTATAAGTCATTTCAAGATTGTTCCATCAAAACTCTTACTTAGAGTAATTCACTTAATAAAGTAAGGTGACTTTTAGATATCAAGATAGGGATTCAAATCCTGTTCTGGATACAAATATTCTTATTTTACTAAAGTAAAATTAAACTCAAATTTATTAGGTTAATGATCTCGTAGAGACAAAACTCAAATACTTGAATTATAAAAAAAATTATTTCATAAAATATAAATATAGGCTACAACTCAAATATTTCAAAAAATTGAAAGGCCTAAAATCGAGCCATATCAATCATGTTTGTCGATATACGATCCATATCCCTATAAGGACTAGTTGTGTAGTCTATGTGTGTCCACCAAGGATCGATAGCAAATAATTAAACATTTTTATAGGATTGTTATATAAAAAATAAATTATCTCCATATAAAATTAGCATTTCCAGTCCACCATTCAAACTCCTCTAGGCATTCTAATCACTTGTTAGAATAGTCTTTGTGATTTAAACTAATGCTGGCCACAAGGTGGTATGTCCCCAAAGTCTAATGTCTACAAGAAAATGAAATCCACTAGCATCCAAATGTATATTTATTTTCAATGGACATGGAATCCCCCCCCCCACCCTCCTTTAACAAGTATGAAATCATTTTTGGCTAAGAAGCACAGTAACATTGAGGCAACTTGCCATACTGCAATTCTTTCATTATTCACAGTTCTTACAATAGAAAATTTAGACAACCTAAAATGCTTTCTAATGTCATGGCAATAAATCATAGGACCACCATAACCACCTTCTTCTTTTATTTTTCTGTAGTTTAGAGGTTAAAAAAAAAAAGAAAGATTTACAGCAATGGGGTCCCACAAATTCACTAATCGGCTAAGACAATGGGGTCCCACATTCGACAAATGTCAAAACATGGATTGGGATATAGCACGTGAGGCTACTACTTAAAGCAATAATTTAGTCTCTTTGTAAGAAAAAAAAAACATTTTTTTATCTTCCTTGATTACAACTTATAGGTGCATTTGATAGATGCAAAAGACCTTTTAACTTTAGTAGACAATGGTAATTTAGGCATTGTAGGATGCATCAATTCAGGTAGTAAAAATCATTCCTAGAGAGGGGACATGGTTGTACAATTTTGGGCCATGGTGCTTTCTATAGGTCCCTCATATAGGTGGTTAGTCATAATTTCATACTTTGATCTTTGGATTAGTTAGCTAAATTATTTGTTCTAACTTTGGATTTATGTATAAGTAGATTTAAACTTGGACATTGATTTTAACTAATGACATGACACCTATATAGGGAGGTTGCATTAATGTTCCTCTTGAGTCTTAAACAAGAATTAAACTTTCTTCAACTCAAATTATGCCTTTTTGTTAGGTTGTGTGTTTAATTTTCTTCAAGCCTTTTCATGCACAATTTGAACTTACAAAGCTTTGTCAAGATCCCAAGCAAGATTGATTAGGAGGTAGATATATGTTAAAAGGCACGCAGAAATACTTGACCATAAAATATTAAAAATTATATAATTATATATTTAAAAAGATATCATTTTTTCCCTCGTAAATTATTATTAACAATATAGTCTTATCCCGTTTCTATCTTTTTGTATTCTATCTTTACATACATAAACAAAACAAATATATATTTGAAAGGGTCAAGCTACTTCACCTAAAGTTGATATATGACTTGTTTTTTAGTTATACAAAATCAAGTTTAATCACAAGTTTCAAGCTAAAATCAAGATATCAGAATATTAAACTCAATTCATATTACATTCCTATTTGTCCATTCTTGATATATATAAGCATATCATTTTCATTGGTTAGGTAAACCATTAATCATGGTAATGACTTCGTTTAACTTTATGTATAATCTTTTCAAGTGGAACATTTTGTCGGCAAATCAAGAAATCAGTGGAATATAATTACAAGTTATTAGCAAATCACTTGTCAAAAGGTGGTGAAAAGAAAACCATGCATAGAAAATTTTGTGCAAACTCATATTAGTCTATTGATTAAAGCTTAGTTAAAATTTTTCAATGTGAATGTTTTCAAGGGTCATTCGAACTTGACATACAAATTTGTCTATTTCCTCAAAACTTCCAACTAGAAATTGACAACTACATTCAATTATAAAGAACAAAAAGGTGGTGGAGCAATAAAAGATGCCACGCATGAATATGCTATTGTACTTGTAGTGGCACCAATTCTTCCTAGCTAGTTGTCTTTAGGGTTGTCTTTGTTTTCAAATTTATTTGAGATCTTAAAAATCGAACCTTAATATTTTTAAACAACGCCATAAGAATGCTAACTCAATGATAGAAAATATCGTGGCATCAAAAAGATACTTATTAAAATAGTAATTTGTATGGATGTTAAGATAGTCAATTTAATAACAGTAGTAAGTTTTAATTAAAAAAAGTTAAAAAAGTTAAAAAAAGTAATAATTTTTGTGAGTTAATTAACTTATTTGAAAAAAAAAGGTTGTAAGTTTTAGGACCTGGTTGGATTGCAAGAAAGGAAAGGAGAGGGGAGGAGAGGAGTGGGATAGAAAGGAAAGGGAAAAAAAAGGAGAGGAGACCACTAAATATTTATGATATTCGGTGAAAATTAAAGAAAACTTAAATATAGTGTTTGAAAAAGAAAATGATATGATCTAAATTTCTATTTTTCTCCAATAATTTTATATAACAATGTTATATCTTATATCTATTAATGTTATTTTAAACCATTTAATAAAAAATTATTAAATTATGTTTCTTTTACTTTATGTTTCAACCCTAATTTTGGACAGAAAACACATCAAAACTTTTATACTATAACAAACCCAATCTCTTCATTTTCGTTTCATTATCTTCCTTTCCTTTCCAAAAATCTAATCCAGCCCTACTTTCCTCTTCCTCCCTTTACCTCAATTCAAAGCTTGACTTGAAAGAGATACAATTTTCAAGTACTGATGAGAACACTAGGGAAACACACATGCTCGGGCAAATGATAAACTTTTTTGAACTAGATCAATCGGTCAATGAATCGGTCTGCCGTCATATTATTTTTCCGGCCCTCCTATTGATTCGAGTCAAAAAAAATAAAGTAATCTTCAAAAGAAAATGTATATATACACATTATGAGATCTCTCGATTGTCCAATATATTTTGATTATTTTTTTTATTGTTTATTGACTATTCTAATGCTTTAGAATTGGATGATTCATGTAGCATCAAACAGGTACTCTATTTAATTACCTTTTTATGTTTATGAATTTGAAAAAAGGGTTAAGCTTTAACAAAAAGACGGATACATCAAATTTGTTTTATCGAAAATTTTTCCTGCTATGTGATGAGTTTGAAACTGACCTTTTGTTTATTGAAATCGTATCAGCAATTTAATCAAATCAGTTTAATTAATTTTTGTATAAATATCTCTTCGACATTACAACATTTTCCTTTACATTAATTAACCGGGATTATACCTTCATTCTATTCCTGGTTTCCGAGTCGAACCCATCAATCCAACCTCTCCCGAACGTAACAAAAATGCCTTTTTTTTATTAAAAAAAAAAAAAAATCTTGAACCCAATAGCAAGAAAATGTTTCATATGGACCTTTGAGGACACGAATGACTTACCATAGAGTTTTCTATATACAATCTAAGCACAATAGCATGAAAATATATCCTTAAAGCAAGAAGAACAATATATAGTGAGTGAGCCTTTTACAACGTTTGAGTAGAGATGATTAGCCATGAGAGTTTTCCATTAGGTAGGCATGTAAATTGTCATTTTCTAATGCAAATTCTACATTTTGCTAAATTTTCCTTCTTTTGAATCTTGACATTATGGGCATAGATTGCATAAAAGAAGGAAAAAGACTTACACATAGTCACACCCACATGTGAAACCAGAAGAGATGGAAGTGCCTCAAAAACTTACTGCAAAGGATTAATGAAAGTTGCTAACCAATTAGGAGACCAATGGGGCCAATTTGCATAGCCAGTTCACAACTCCATTGTTGAGGAGTCAACCTCAATGTTCTTTTCTAGCCCTTCAATCCTCCAACAATGGCCATCATTTTTCAAAGTGCAAGAATGTGAAAAATGGCACTCAAAAGATAAAAAGGACACTTGAATTACACGGTCGCATGCAACAAAAGCAACCAAATAAAGCACTTTTGTCTCAAAAGCAATTTCTTCACTATTTGCCCCCAATATACATTTTCTCTTCCTCCTCCTACAATTTCAACTCATAATAATGTTAATATATTCATTTTTCTTTTCTTTTCTTTTCTTTTTCGGGTCATATATATGTAATATCCACTTTATATAAAAACAGTTAATTATTAATATTTTTAAAATAAATAGAACGATATTATATACATATTGAATATCATGAAGAATAATTAGTAATTTCATATAATTATGTATGGAAGTTACGCGTTTTACTTTTATTACTTTCTTGGGTGCAACAAGCGAAGACCTTTGCCGACAAGACCCCCCCACCCAGCCTTAAAGTGTATGGAGGATTAAATTACGGTGACTCAACAGCCTTCAAATAGGAAGAACAATATTTTGTACCTACAAAGACCCACCCCTTACAAGAAGAGATGAAAATCCTATACTGCGACTGCAAGAATTCGAACCGTGCTCCTTGAATACAAATCTACTATCCAAGATCCAATTGAGCTGCCCACAGGGGCACTTTTATTGCTTTCTTGTTTTCTATACTGGTGTGAGGAGAGAGGAAGCAGGAGGGGGTAGGGGAATGGGCAGACAACCCTCTTATTATGGTTTGTCAAGAAGCCCACGTGTGAGGGATAATAGTTGAATTCCTAGTTGTTGTTGGGAGTGACCAAAGCTGAGTATCCTTGCCGTTTTCACTGTCATTTTACCTGTTACAGATACATCTCGTTCAGCAAAAGTAAAACAAGATAAGAATAAGGTAGTGATTGAGCAATGCCGTTTCCCTTTCCTTTTCTCGTTGTTGGCTTTGAAGTTAAAAACGAATTACCACACAAAACAAGTCTTAATTACTTCATTAAACCCTTATCAGAAAAGGTAAAACATATAAACACACATTCTATGTGAGGATACATCATCATATCACACATTTCTTGCAGATCAAGTAATTATCATGAAAAAATGTAAATCTTGACCAATTGCGTACATTTTGTTCATCATATTATGATCATGAACAAAAATTGTCCACTCACTGTGAACAAAGAGTTTTAAGTGCCAACCTACCCCCTCCCACTCTTACCCCTTCCTATTAATTCTTGGAAAACTTTCATGCCTATTATACAATTATACTTTATAGTTTAGCAAAATCATGATAGGTGCGATATACATGCTATGTTGAAAAAAATCTCTAATGAATATTAATGGTCTTATTTTTTAAATAATATATATAGACATATAACTTAAGATGGAAGTGCATGTTTCCTCCCCTTTGGTCTTTCTATGGCAAGAAGGAAGCATAAATTCTCACAAGATCATTACTAATGGAGGATGACATAATTGTGACTGTGACATGAAAGCCATAAATTTAGACTTTTTACCTTCAAGAATTTACGTACCATTTGGGTAAAATATTTTGAGTAACATCACCGAACGTTTCTGTGAGTATTAAATAAATAATAGTTTATGGTTGAGATAAGAAAATTTTGTTTAAAATACACAAGTTTTTAGCCAACCAAAAGACCAAAAGCACCTAATAAGGGCAGACAATAATAATTAGCAAAAGAATACCACACCATTTGTAAGTGGACTTCCACAATTACTTATTTAAGATTTCATATATTAGTCAATGGACCACCAAACTTTGGTGGCCTGCAGCAATTTATCTTTAACTGATGACAGATTTCTGACTTTCTGACAATCCAAGGCTCCAACCTACTTGGCTCATCCCCTCCCTCTCTATACCCTTCCCCCCATCCCCCACCCCACTAGAGTCTATAGGTATGGTGTGCATGGACTACAACAAAGTTCATGAATCTCTTATATATACGTGGTTTTCCACCATAGCTGCAGTCTTGCAGTTTAAGGTTCTCAGTTTTGCTCTCATGAAGGCCACCGTAAAGTACTTAGCAGGTATTGCAGGACCTAGTGGATATGGATCAAAATCAACAGCTGAACAAGTCACTGAAGATTGTTCATGTCCTCTTCAGCTTACTGCAATAATCACCGGTTAGTGGTTCTCTCCTCTTTATTATCTCTAATATCAATTCAAGAACAAAAATATAAGCATTCATATATGCATATATCTGCAAGCTGAAGAACTTCAAGTCTTCAATGGCATGCTTAACTTCTTTAGGAGAGAAACATTTGAAAATGGTTTCTTTGATATATATCTTGAGTTGGTTTGCTGTTTTCCACACTGTTGGAGGTTATCTTTGTGGATGGTCTATAATTTTAGTTCTTCTCTTTGGTTTGTGGGGGATATTGGTGAAAGAGGCAACTGTTTCCCTTCCTTTTTGCTTTGAGAATCATTTACATCGGTCCTTCATGTTTTATTTCTCTCCTCATGTTATCTTCGGTTCCTTTCTTAATAGTACTTCAAAAGCAACTTCCTTCAACGTTGGGATAATCTGTGACCATACATACTAATAAACGCCTAGTTATTAGAGCAAGATGGATTCCAAGGAAATTGGAAAGTTTTTAACTCTCTTCCCATTCTCTTCAACCTTGCTTCCCTTTTTTCTTGCATAAAATATCCATGGAAGTCTACAATCTTTCTCGTTAGATTATCGATACCTCAGCTCTTCCTTATAGACCTTTTCTGTAAAATTTTCATCAAGATTTTGGTTATAAGAAAAACTTAAATGGTGATATAGATATTCCATGCTTCTGCTGTTATTAAGCAACTTTTTTTTTTCTTTCTTTTATTTCTGAAGGTGAAACTGTAGTCAAGAATTCCGGCCTCTCTTCTTATATCTCATATATCCAATAGCCTACTCCCTCCAGAGTCCAGACAGAAAAGTGTATGGTCTTCTATTAGCTGCTCTTTTTGTTTGCAGCAGCATTTAGTTTTGTCTCGTTTATTCTGAGTTAATGAATAGCTCTTTGACATGGGTGCATGGTAGTTACTAATCATACTTTCTTTTACTTAATACAATATTAAATTAATTTTTCATATCCAATAGATATTCCACCATCACAGGATATCTCATAATATTTATTATATCCCTTTTTTTTCCCTGACAACATCAGATTTGGATCCTACAATTCATACAGAAGTCACTAAAAAATATTCAAATTTTGATTATTTTTTTTTCAACCGATTAGGTGCGACGTCTGGAATCGGTGCTGAAACAGCTAGAGTTCTGGCAAAGAGGGGGGTTAGGATAATAATTCCGGCGAGGAACTTAAAGAAGGCAGCCGCGGTGAGGGAGAATATACTGAATGAGTCTCCAGGGGCAGATGTAACCTTGCTAGAGATAGACCTAAGCTCATTTGCTTCAGTCAAGAGATTTTGTTCACAGTTTTTGTCTCTAGGATTGCCACTCAACATACTCATGTATGCATGGTTTTTCCTTCATTTTCTGTTTCTAGTTATGTTAATTTTGGTAATGGAGAAAGAGAGAGATGAACTAAGAATGAATGTGAATTCATTGCAGAAACAATGCTGGGAAGTATTCACAGAAGTTGGAGTTTTCTGAAGACAAAATAGAGATGACATTTGCCACAAATTACTTGGGTAATAATTCCGTTCTCTTTGCTCAAAACCTTGAAATTCTTTGTATTATTTTTGGCTGTTATAATATTAAATAGATATCTATTTTGGGATTAACTTTTACAGATTTAGGGATAATATTAAATACTTTTAAAATTCACCCTTTTTTCCCCTCAACTTCCAACTTTTGTCAAATTAATAATAATCAAATTCACAAAATTTATCACTTTTATTGCTTGTGTTATTAAAATTTCTTATTTTATCAAATTAATTGTCATTAAATATATAAAATTATTATTTTAGTGAGTATCTCTCGAACATCACAATATAAATAAAAAATACATACATAATATGATAGAGACAAAATTATCGTAAAAATTATACATTAAAGTATTATTATTTTGCATAATATTTGAATAATCATACAACAATATATAAATTTATAATGGTTGGTAGACGATGTCAACGTCAGAATTTTTGTGCAAACTTAAAACTATCCCATCAAAGGCCAAATACGAAGGAAAAAAAAATTAGAAAGCAAAAATAGAGTTTCATTCAACTGAGATAATTTTTTTTTTTTTTTTGGAATCCTTCTGACTGGTTTAATTCAATTTTAATTCGGCAGGTCATTTTATTTTGACAGAAATGTTAATGGAGAGAATGATAGAGACGGCAGCACAAACAGGGATTGAAGGAAGAATAGTGAATGTTTCCTCTGTGATTCATCACTGGGTCAAAAGAGATAATTTCTTCTTTCCCCAAATGCTCAACCCAAAGAAGTAAATATCTCATTTTTCTTTTTTTATTTTTTTGCTATACATACAATTTTTTTTTTTAATTGAAGTAATTATCAAATTCCATACTATTTTCCAATTTGCTAGCTTGATGGTTAAAATTGAACACGATTGTGTCAAGTTGAGATTTATATATATTATGCAGTCTCACTATATGATTCACAAGTTGTAACTTTTTAATATTTGTCATTCACAAAAATCAAATAATCTAGAAATTTTTATAAATTTATAATCGCTTTAAATACTTAAAAGATAAGTTCATAGAGAATTTTTTTTTTTTTTTTGGTGGAAAAAGTATGAATGGGGGTAGAAGAAATGAGTATTAAAATGTAGGTTGATGTCATGTAAGAACAACTTTTTTAGTTCCAAAATAACAAAAATATTTTTGAAGCTTTTTGTTTGTTGTTTAATACTAGATGGTCCATATTAACTTATTATAAATTTAAAAAAAAAAAGGCTTCTTATCCACTGCTCTTCGAAAAAAATTATATATTCCTAGTTCCTTTTTCTCAGCTTTATCTTTTTCCTTCTTTGGCAGCTACAATGGAACCCGTGCTTATGCCCAAACCAAGTTGGCCAATATATTGCACGCCAAAGAATTGGCAAGGCAGCTAAAGGTAAACTTCATACTACCCTTTTACTCGCAAAACTTGCATATCATGAAACTACATTTTATGCATTTGTTGGAAAATGCGATACAAAGTTGCAATTTTAATATCATATTATCTAAAATATATTTTAATCTTCTAAATGATTGTGATCATATTTTCTATTGTTTAAAAATGTTTGTTCTTAATTTTCAACTTAAATGAGTTATTATTCATATGTTTTTATAATTTAGAGAAGTTTAAAATAATTGACTTTGAAAAAACTACTATGATACCTTTCTTTATTTATTTTGATATCTGTAATGAATATTTTATTAATAAATATACCACATATATTATTATTAAGATAAATCATTCCAAATCTATTCTTGGCATTGCTTTTTTACTCTAAAGAATAGACTTATTTTTTTTTTTTTCTAACTTTGTCTTTAGGATGAATCAACAAAGCAAATAAGAAAAATAAAAGAAACAAAACTTGGAAGACATGAGAATTTAAAAGGTGCTTGATAAAAATATGAGTGCTTATTTGTCTGACACTTTGTATCTTTGGATTCTTTCAGGAAACAAACGCAAATGTAACCATCAATGCAGTACATCCAGGGATAGTGAAGACAGGAATTATCAGAGATCACAAAGGCTTTATCACAGGCATGCAATAGCTTTTTCATGACCACTCACATTCTCTTCCAATTCGAAAGCCCCAAAAACTATCTAACTAAACGCACTGTGAATTATTTCTAAACCACAGATTCTCTCTATTTCATCGCCTCAAAATTGCTCAAATCTACCTCACAGGTTTGTTTGTCCAGACATGGCTTGTCTCTACACCTACCTAGAAAATTCTTTGAAACAAGAACATCGTTTTCATCCTTGTATTTTTGTGTTGATTTTGCAGGGTGCTGCCACTACATGTTTTGTGGCACTGAGTCCCCAAACAGAAGGGATGAGTGGGAAGTACTTTGCAGACTGCAATGAAAGCCACTGCTCAAACCTAGCAAATGATGGAACCGATGCACATAAGTTATGGAAACTCACTACTTCTTGGATTCACAGGAGATTAAGCCAACCAGTAGCTTAAGTTTGTATTCATTTTCCGTGGTTCAGAAACCATAGAGATCTAGAGATATAGTCATGTAAATAAGTAGATATACATTGTAATTGTATGTCCACAGAAGAGGCAACCACAGAAGTGCCTAATCTTCTATTAACCTTCAATAAGTACAGTTCTGTCATAATGTTAATGAGATAGCAATAGAGTTGCAAGACCTGAAGTTGCTCAAGTGTCCATTTTCTTGTCTCCTTTGCTATGACGAATAATAATACAAAATGGGGGGGAGGGTGACCAAGAAAAGCAAATCCCCGTGTGTTTTACCAACGGGATTCCCCTGCTGTGAAATACCTAGTTTAAATCATTCCTATTGCTCATAGGGTGAGGCTGTCACTCAAGAAAAGATGCCAAAGAAATGATAGAAGCTTTAAGCTCAAATCACAAGGTTGCCGATTCTGATGTGCACTCGCAAGCACCAAATACAGTACCCCTTGAGAAAAAGGGAGGAAAGAAAAGAAAAAAAAAAGAAATGAAAAAGAGCAGGAAAAAGAAAAAAAAAAGCAAAAATAATATATTTATCCAGATGTCAAATGCATCAGTCCCACTGTACAAGAAAAGAAATTGGACATTGCCGTGCATAGAAAATGAAAAAAAATTACAGAAAAGTTATGGCACTACATAAATTAGTCATGGATATATTTATCACCCCACTGTATGTACATATAATGTTCCTTTGACTAAGAGTAAATCTCTAATCAGTGGCAACAAGACTGTTACATCAGGGCAGCGCATCAGTATACTTTTCTGAGTTACAAGCAAACAAGACTTTTACTTTCACACTTCAACAGTAAAAACTTGTGGAGGGGTAATTCTTAGATACAGTGAGCAAGTGGTGGCATAAGATCACAGTAAATCACTTTTGAAGAGACAACAGACAACCTCTTCCATCTGCTAAGCTTCATTTCTTCACCTGTGTCCACAGCCAAAACAAGAGTATGTGACAATTTCCAGTTAAAAGTACATTCATGCTTTCCAAACAAACTAGAAATAAACATTTTTCTTTGGCTCACAAAAGACTGGCTCTGTACATCCATGGTATAAAATAGAATCCTCATTTAGACCTGGGATTTCCATTCAATAAATCCTAAACAGCATCAAAGCAAAATCCAAAGGTTCAAAACCTCCATTTAATTTCTTAGTCTTGTAGAATAAAGAAAGAAAGGTTAAGCCAACCGTTTCAGGCTCCAGATGAGGGCAGTCTTCTAAATTAGCTATGACTTAAAAAGGACACATATCGTTGATATGTTTATCTTCATGTATATGAATAAGTACCTTAAAACGTGGAGAACGTCGAAGACAAGAAACAGATCCAGGAGACAACATTGCTTGTCTGCCTCCTTTGCCAGTGACTTTGCGGGAGTGCCTATTGAAATCTACAGGTTGAATCTCCTTTTGCTTGGCAGGAGATTCACTTCTTTCAGTTGAAACTGAAGAAACTGGAGCAGACACAGAAATTGTATCTGCATGTTGAAGCTCCTTTTGCTTCACAGGAGATTCACTTCTGTCGGATGAAATTGAAGAAACTGGAGCAGTTATGGTGATTGTGTTGTAGTCTTGACTATGAGATAGAACTAGGGGAAAACTTCCTGGAACATTATTAAGGGATGCTTAGAAGCAATCATTGCCACCTTTCTTTTAGATGCAAGATAAAGCAGACTAAACAGTTGAATCATCTGCTTCTAGGTTGTAAAGTATCATCAAATAAGATATACACATATATAAACAATGTGGGCACTTCATTAGGTTGCTTTTCTTAACAGCAAAAATCTTTCTGACGTGAATGTACTAAACATGGAACAATAGCCTCAATGGTTTAAGCACATTTCACAAACTTTCAAAAGTATATATCAAAGATTGAAATGATACCACATGCTGCAGCTTCTTGAAATTTCTGTCTCATAGTTCTCACAAACTTGAATAGTCCATTGCTTCTATTTAGCTCGTTAATCAACTCCTTTGTGTCATTTAGATGAGGATCACAATCAAGTACTGTAAACCCAAAATTGAAAAAGGCACGGAGAGAAAATTTGTTTGTATTAAATAGGAATTAATAAATAGAATGCTCAAAATCACCATTTCAAAAAATGATAAAAGAAAACAATGAAAACAGAGCCAGAAATTGACACTTACAAGTGTATACATCATTTACATGACGGATAGTAAAGGAGTACTCCTCATCTGGATTCTTCAAATTTATGCTCGTGAATATAAATTTGACCCCTAGAAAGAAAATCAGAAACAGAAAATACAGTGGCGAAGCACTATGAAAGTTAGAGGAGTCGAGCAGTACTATTTTGCAATGAACTCAAAGTAGAAGAAAACAGAGAAGTTGTCTTAACATACCATGTCCACATTCAATACGAAAACCAAGGACCCTATTGTACCAGGATATAGCCTCCTCAATTTCTTCTCTATGTTCAGCATTCTGGTGACGCTTTTCGTCAAGTTCGGTCAGAACTTTAATCAGAGCATAAAAAGAATAAACAAGTAAATAGAGAGTTACTATAAGCTGCAAATTCATAGTGCTCGAAGAATGTTGTAAGGGCTAAAGACAGATACAGGGTAGTTCCATCACATAACAGAGAAAAAATGCCAGGAGCCAAAAGTAAAAAAGAAGTGCATCTAAGGCTTACATATCTGATAAGCAAAACCCAATAGTAATAAAGTGATACTTAACCATAAGATGCATCCATGTCCTCTGCTTCCTCCCCATACACACACTCACATACACATACACACAAAAGTGAAATTTCTTTCAAAATTTTCATCTTTTCTACTTTCCTCTTCCCCTAAACACACACTCAATTTTTAATATATTTTTTTTAAATTTTCAATGAACTTCCATGGAAATCAAATTTGTTACTGACAAAACTATCAGAGGAGAACGATGGCAAAGAGCAGGTATAGATAGAGGAGATATAAATAGGCAATATTTTATATTACTAACCTCTTCCATATGGCAAATTCTCATATATCCAATTAACTCTTAAGGTAGCATTAATTACTTTGTCCTGAACAGTTAGACATAAAACTGAACATAGCAAAAATATCTTGACATATCATTGTAGCAAAAACTTAGAGTGAATAGTATATGTAAAACAACCGGGGCATAATAGGGAATAATCCCCTGCTGCTTCTATACGATGTTAATTTAGCCTCCTTAACCCCTGCCCAGATATTGAGCCCATGCCACCCCCAAATATGGTACATAATTAGCCTGAATTTGCTACTTGCCGCAGTTAACTACCCCTGTCCTTTTATAAGCATATTACATGAATATCATCTCCACTAGCAGATATCACACAAGCCAACAGAACAAAGGACTGGAAGCTTCCTGCATTTCTACTTATTTTAGCAGTTCATGACTATTCAGCACTAAGATTGATCAAACTTAGGCCTAAAAGATACTCTCCTCCGTTCCCCTTGTTTTTTCAAAATATTTTTATTCCCCTCCCTTTCCCTAATCGCTTTATTAGGATATCACTTGGCAAGCTTCAAGGTTTTCACCAGTGTGCAACTCCAGCAATTCAGGCAGTCTAAAGCATTGTCAAATGAAAGCTAGATAAATAGCACCACCGAAGCAAGGCTTAAACTGAGAAAAACTTCCATGTGCCCTATCTTGGAAGAGTAACATTAAATCAAGCAAATCAACAATAAGTATAAGTGAGACAATAACTGATATTTTAGCTAACCCTGGGACATACATTTCTTGTGTCTTAAAGAAACTGCAATCTATATAACCCCTATTACTAGCATGTCTGGAGTCCCTTCCAACAGCCCTAGGGTATGCTGAAGATATCCAAGCACAGAATATCAAACTTGTCTTTTTAGTTAAATGGTCATTAAGAAGATACTCTTGCAACCTGTTACCTCTTTCACGTCGTATTTAAAAAACCCCCAAAGTAAGAAAAGAAAGCACATTATAGAATTGGTGAACAATGAAGTCATTGGATCTAGTAGAAACTACCATTAGATTGTTGAGTTATAATTGATGCATATTCATCTTTCTTAGCCCTTTGGTCTTCAACAACACCCTTAAGTTCCTCAACTCTAGCTTTTGTAGCAGATAATGAGTCCATGGTGGCCATTCGCTTTACCTCTTTTCGTGTTTTGGCTGCAAATGAACCAATTTGAGATATCAATAATCTGCACAATCTAATTATTGAGCATCTTCTAGCAAAGCTACGCATAACATCTAAAGTTATTAAGAAATTTGTCACGACGAGGAGTGAGTTATCAACTTAAAATTGGCAATTAACATTCTATCACATCTAAGAATTGATTATGTCAAATATGTCAAGGAAAAATTCTTTAAAATAATTTTAATATAATCCCATATTGCTACAGACAACTAGCCATGCCAAAAGATGAGCTTCCAAACCTAATGGTCTCTTATAATCCCCACCTGTGAAGATGTAGCCTTCTAGTACTTTTGAGACCCTTGTTCCACAGCACTAAGATAACATGCATCCCTTCCTTTACAAGCAGCATATTTTGCTATTCATTATCACATGGTGACTTTCATTCAGACCACCCATGTCCAATTTTTATCTAATTATATCATGAGTAGATATTTCTCAAAGTGACTTAACCAATCTCATGGTCACTCCAAAAAAGGAGCAGGTAGATCTTCCTGTTCCAATGTTGCACAAATATGCATTAGAAACAAAAGAAAGTGCATTTGCACCCACCTTCAATGTCTTCTACACAATAGAAATTCTTGGCTATTGCAAACTAACTTTCTATGCTCTTAATTCCCAGACTTTTGACATCCTTTTAAGACAATTCTCTTCCTCTTCCCAAAAATTATATTTAGCTTTTGAGCCAACAATATAGAAAAAGTTTTTAAAGAGGAGGGGGGAGATGAAAGGGGAAGTATGCAGGAAGAGAGAGCTTCTTCCTTTCGTGCAGGAAGCACTGCACGAAATTAAGTAGTGGATGCAAGCATCCATCTCTTAAATGGTCAAAATCATGATTTGATCCATCCCACTCAAAATACAGATACGGTGGAAACCATCAAAACTTAAGCCCTTTTAGGTTGGCTTTCAAAAGCTATTTGTTTGCTCTGAGGCTATGCTGGATAAACAAGGCCACACCTAATTCAACTGGCAAACAGGTTGATAAATTGCAATAATCCAATTGTCTGGTTTCACTTTTAAACCAGGAAATTCTTTTACAGACAAGGACCTCTTCCAGTCACACTCCCTCTGGTGTGGTTCTTTATCAGTATTCATGAATTACCAGGACAGAAGTGTGCTAAGATACACAGTTACATCAAGCAAGACTAATTATAGAAGTCCAAAGAGAATAAAACTTCAATCCTTTGTATTGTTTCAGATTAAATGTTTTATTGTTTCAGATTCCTCAATCCTTTTTTTTTCCATTTCCAAAGATCTAGAACTTCAAAATTAATAATTCAAACTGCAATACAAACAAATCAGCACAGAAGAGAAAAGAAGCGAACATAATTCCAAAAGTTTAACAATCCTGCAGAAACATGCTTGTTAGATAAACTCACAAGCACAATTAAGAAACAAAAGAAACATACGAAAGAAGTGGATAAGTGAATACTTCTAAGAATTACAGTGCAATTTCAGAATTGATATTTTGCAATCTGGAAGGATAAAATCATATGCCTAAAATAGGCTTTTGTACGGTTCATTCATATAGAAATTAAGTATTGGATAGAACACATAATATTCTAATTGCAGTGCTCAATAATGGATCTAAAACAAAGACAAATTTCAATTTTGTTCCAGAAAGTAGATCTGTTGAAGAGATGTCAACAGAATGCAATCTGTATGGCAAGCTAAAATAGTTGTTTACCCATTCTCTGTTGTCCTTCATATCTTTTTTTCCTTTTTTGAAATTATTGTTCTCCATTTATTGCATCATTTGCAAAGTAATGAAGTTAAGCCTTTGACAGTGAAGACATCAGTAAAAAGGAATAACAAAAAGGTTTAAAGGGACAGGGAAAATAACTCAGACATCACTGGATTTGAAGTTCACTTAATAAGCCATTTCTGATTACATTCACAAAAGCAAAACCACAACATAATGTTTCCAACGAAGTCTCATTTTATATACAACTGAGCATATTGCATAACATTACATACATTTTGATAATGTTAGACCAAACTAATCAAAAGATGGTTTTCTATTCTCAGATCAAATACTAGCCCGAAATTAGCATATAATACTAGTTATATACCATTACTCTAAGACATGAAGTGCCATAGAGCAACTTCTTATGAAAAATCTGGTAGGCTACCTGCACAAAAGTGATAGCAATTTCATGCAAACAACCAGTCAAGTGCGATGAAAAAAATCAACAGACATCAGATTAACATTAAAAATAAACCAAAAGTCAAAAGATTGAAGAAGCAAAAGTTTATTAGGGAATGGCACTAGAAGTTTCAGGTATGGGGCATTGTTTTAGAGGAAAATATGGATCTCCAGTTGAGGCTTTGCACATTAGAACCAAGACATCATGGTTTGCACTATAAGTTTCAGTTATGGGGCTTTGTCTTAGTGGGAAAACAGGATCTACAATTGAGGTTTCGCACAGATATTAGACCCAAGACATCAAGGTCTGCAGAAGAATTGGTAAGTACAGACAATTGATGTTCTTTCACAAGGTGTGAAGAAATCTATTAATAGTTATCTTATCTTAGTGCAGAGTCATGTTCTTGCAAAAATAGGTAAGTAAATAAAATAATTTTCCTTGAAAGATCAAGGATTTAGTGAACTTCAACTCATACAACCCGACCATAGCATCCTAAACTATAGAATGATCATATTAAACCTTCTTACGAGAACTTATGTTATCAAACTTCTATTATATTCATAACTTTTACAAACTAGAACTGAGTAATAATTTCAAAAAGTTTAATTTAAAATAAAATGCTTTCTATTCACATATTTTTTGCTCCATTATCAACACCAATAAATGCAATTTCGCGTTGTCTTACTATAAATATTCCTATTAAAGGCATTTCACTACAATTGGTATTGTCAATTTCTGCATGGGTCCATTCCACACACAGGCACAGATGCACAAGAAATTTCTACACGACCATATACCTGCAAGAGCTTTGACCAAATCATCCTCTGCCTCTCTCAACTCCGCTTTCAGCTGCCCAAGCTTTACTGAAACAACAAGCATAAATGAAAAGCTCAGTCACATAAAAATGACAAATAAAAATCCATTTCAAGCAACCTCAGACCGAACAAAATTCCATACAAGGGGGAACCTCAGAAAATCAAGAATTTCACATTTTAAAGGGAACCTCAGAATGTCAAGAATTTAACATTTTCAAAACATGACGCCCTGAAAAAAGGAAACCCTAATTTAGTTCAAAAAACTGAACTTGGGATTTGACACCAAATAAAGCAAAAAAGAAAAGAAAAGCAAAATGCATAAAAACTGAACCTTGAAGTTCAAGGGTTTGCTCAACTTTGGACTTTGCAGATTGAAGAGAGTCTCGAAAGGACCCACAGGCTGAATCCATCCGCTGCTGCTGAATAGGGATTTCTCTGTCGCATATCAACCTCAACTCCCCCATCTTCGCCCTCACACTTTCATCTCCTCTGCTCTGCATTTCTCTATATTTGTAGAGACTTTGCGAGCCTTCTGAATCTGTGCGCCGGTGAAAGGTTTCAAGATTGATTTGAAAGAAGTGAAGAAGGAAGTGGATTTTGCTCAGCCCGCCACTTTGATTTGTTTTGAATAAACATGGAAACGTTTAAGAAACCAAATGGGGAAATTTGAATATTACGGCTTTGTTACCCTGATCTTTAACTCTTTTTTTTTTTTTTTATCCCCTGATTTTTTCCATCCCATTTCCTTTTTTTTTTTTTTTTTTGAAGAATTCCACACATTTCAAGCTATTACCAGAAAAATTCTCGAATTGTTATGAATTATTGGAATCTCCATTAATTAGTGGAGGCTCCACTAATTATGGATTTATGTGAATTATTAGAAGATTTTTATGGATGTCCACCATTTAGTGGAGATACCATTAATTGAGATTAGTTAAAGATGATGTATGTCATGATGTATTCCACTAATTAAAGCTCTATAAATAGAGCTATGCTCTAAGCTTGTAATACACCATCATTTTGTGAAAGAAAGATTAGAGAAATAATTGTGAGAGAAAGAAAGAGAGAAGTTTGAAAAGAAATTTTTGTGCAAAGAATAGTTAGAACTTTCTTAGTGTGTAGTGTGTAGATTTTATTCTAACACTACCTTAATTTTATAACACGTTATCAGCACGAGTCTCTGCCGTTATTAAAGCCAGAAGACAGGTACGCATTTATTGATCTCGCTAAATTCGAATTTGTAACCCTTGATATTTCTGAAAAAAAATTATATGTCATACAGAAATGCATCTAAATGCTAAAAAAAAGGAGATCCATATGTTATGTGGATAAAAAGAAAGATTTGACCACTTGAAGATAGTCGTACTACCCACTGTACGATATGAATGGTTGCACCTGAAGTTGCAAGATTGTAAAATCGTGAACTCCGTGATGTATAAAACTACATCTTAGTTAAAAATTTTACGGAGAAAAAGTTACTGATGAAGTTATATTGGAGAAGACATTCTCCACTTTTCATGTCCTACCGTAACAATATCGAAAAAAAGGGTATCCAAAATTGACAGCTTTAACATGAGTTATTATTGAGAAATCATGAAGCCAGATGAACTGGCTCAACAGCACTCCCAGAAGAGAATGTTGTTGGCTCCAGCAGCAGCCATCGTTATAGTCGTAGTTGTGGCAGTGGCCGTGGTTATGGTCATTGACACACTCGATATTTCCCTTATCACAGAGAAATACTGGCCACCTGAAGTGGAACAGAAAAGATAATAAGGGAAAAAGATATTTCTATTAATAATCAGCATCACATCTTTTATTCATATCACTAGTGTTCATATGAACTTGAGGATACATGCTTATAGTTGCTCTTTTGTAATTGCGCATTTGATTGGTGATGGAAGTATTCAAAATAATTAAAAATTTACTTTTAATATGTTTCTTTTATATTTTATATTTTTGGCATTGTAATAGTATTTATCGTTTAAGGTTTTTATTGTTTGAGTATTTACATTTATAAATGTTTTGTTATGCCCAGATGGCTATTATTCCGCTTACCGGATACACAAATGGCATTGAAGATATATGCCTAATTGATAGTGGTACAACACACACCATATTGAAAGATAAAAAAATATTTCTCTTACTTGCAGATGGGAGAAACAAATGTTAATACTATAGGTGGTAGTGTAAAGTTGATTGAAGGCTCTGGAAGAGCTAATATTATATTACCCGGAGGAACAAATGTTGTTATTCCTAAAGCGTTATTTTCTTCAAAATCTCGAAGAAATTTATTAAGCTTTAAAGATATTCGCCAAAATGGATATCACATTGAAACAATGGAATAAAATAGTTTTGAGTATCTCTGTATTACTCAAATAATGTCGGGTAAGAAATCTTTATTAGAAAAGCTACCATCTCTTTCTTCTGGCCTATATAGCACAAAAATCCATGCAATTGAAATGCATCATTCAGTAAATCATAAATTTACTGATCCTGTTACATTTATCATTTGGCATGACCGTTTGGGTCATCCAGGAGCTATTATGATGCGAAGAATAATTGAAAATACGCATGGTCATCCTTTGAAAAGTCAAAGGATTTTGACATCTGATAAAATTTCATGTGCTGCATGTTCTCAAGGGAAATTGATTATTAAATCATCTCCAACAAAAGTGGAGTTTGAGTCTCCAGTATTTTTAGAAAGAATTCATGGTGATATATGTGGACCAATTAATCCACCATGTGGGCAATTCAGATACTTTATGATTTTAATTGATGCATCGACTCGATAGTCGCATGTTAGTTTATTATCAATTCGCAACCTGGCGTTCGCGAGATTGCTTGCCCAAATAATTCGCTTAAGAATGCAATTTCCAGATTATCCGATCAAAAGGATCCGTCTAGATAATGCTGGAGAATATTCCTCCCAAGCTTTTGATGCTTATTGCCTGTCAATTGGCATTACTATTGAACATCCAGTAGCTCATGTTCATACTCGAATGGTCTAGTTGAATCATTCATTAAACGGTCACAATTAATTGCTAGACCGTTATTAATGAGAACAAATCTCCCGACAACTCGCTAGGGACATGCTATTTTGCATGTCTGCAAGCACTTGTACGCCTAAGGCCAACAAGTTATCACAAATTTTGTCCCTTACAATTGGCTTTTGGTTCCGAGCCAAATATAGCTCATTTAAGAATTTTTGGGTGTGCTGTATATGTTCCAATTGCACCAAACCAACGTACAAAGATGGGTCCTCAAAGAAGAAAGGGGATCTACGTTGGATATGATTCTCCCTCTATTATCGGATATGTTGAACCCCCGACGGAGATGTATTCACGACAAGATTTGTCGATTGTCATTTTGATGAATCATTATTCCCTAAATTAGGGGAGAACCAAAACAGCATAAAAATGATCTTGCTTGGACAACATCATTAAATTATCTTGATCCGCGCACAAGCGCATGTGAACTTGAAATTCAAAAGATAATTCATTTGCAAAGCATTGCAAATCAAATGCCAGACGCTTTTGTTGACTCTAGAAGAATTACAAAATTGCATATTCCAACTATAAATGCTCCTATTCGAATTGAAGTTCCAGCAGAACAAAATATTATACCTATAGCTGCTGAGTCAAAAACACGCCAGAAACGTGGCCGACCTATTGGTTCTAAAGATAAAAATCCTCGAAAGAAAAGAGGATTAACTGATCCAGAAAATCATATTGAAGAAAAGAATGATAAATACCAAGAGAGAAATGATGACAAAGAACCAGAAGTTGATGAAAGTAACACTGAAATTTCTATCAATTATACCACTTCCAGTAGAAGTTGGAATCGGATAGAAACTGTTATTGATAATATATTTGCATACAATATATCTCTTGATGTTACATAGGATAATGATGATCCTGAACCAATATCAATTGATGAATGTCGGCATAGAAAAGATTGGCTGCAATGGATAGATGCGATTCAATCGGAGTTAAATGCACTGACAAAACGTGAAGTCTTCGGACTGCGAGTCCGAACACCGAAGGTGTA
Source organism: Voacanga thouarsii (assembly GCA_026120185.1). Classification (NCBI taxonomy): domain Eukaryota; kingdom Viridiplantae; phylum Streptophyta; class Magnoliopsida; order Gentianales; family Apocynaceae; genus Voacanga; species Voacanga thouarsii. The sequence continues at coordinate 6,869,745 of JANUWF010001783.1, forward strand.
AAACCTGTTGGCTACAAATGGATATTTGTGCGAAAGCGCAATGAAAAGAGTGAAATCGTTCGATATAAAGCGCGATTAGTAGCATAAGGTTTTTCACAAAGACCAGGTATTGATTATGATGAAACTTATTCTCCTGTTGTTGATGCTATTACACTCCGATATCTTATCAGTTTGGCAGTACATGAAAAGATAGATATGCGCCTATTAGATGTTGTCATCGCTTACTTGTATGGAAATTTAGAAAATGATGTTTACATGAAAATCCCCGAAGGATTTCATATGCTCGAAGCATATAAACATTATCCTCGTGAAAATTACTCAATCAAATTGCGAAATCATTATATGGCTCTAAGCAATCTGGCGCATGTGGTTCACATGTCTTAGTGAATATTTATTGAAAACGGGATTTAAAAATGACCAGGTATGTCCATGTATTTTTATTAAGAAATCTGGTTCTAAATTTGTGATATTAGCTATATATGTTGATGATATTAATCTTATTGGAACTCCTGAAGAGCTCCAAGAAACAATTGATTATTTAAAAAGAGAATTCGAAATCAAGGATTTTAGTAAAACCAAATTTTGCCTTGGTTTACAAATTGAACATCTGGAGAGTGGAATATTTATTCATCAATCAACATATACAACAAAAGTGCTAAAAAGATTTTACATGAACAAAACACATCCATTGAGTATTCCAATGATCGTCCGATCATTAAATGTGGATAAAGATCCTTTCCGACCTCAAGAAAATGATGAAGAACTCCTTGGTCCTGAAGTACCATATCTCAGTGCAATTGGTGCATTGATGTATCTTGCTAATAATACACGACTCGATATTGCTTTTACTGTCAATTTATTAGCAAGATTTAGTTCTTCACCAACACGACGACATTGAAATGGAATTAAACAAGTCCTTCGATATCTCCAAGGTACAATTGATCTCGGATTATTTTATTCAAATAAAACCAGTCCAACATTGATAGGTTATGTAGATGCTGGTTATTTATCTGATCCACATAAAGCACGTTCTCAAACGGGCTATCTATTTACATGTGGAAATACTGCTATATCACGGCGTTCTACGAAACAATCTATAGCGACTACTTCTTCAAATCATGCTTGAAATTATAGCCATTCATGAAGCAAGTCGAGAATGTGTATGGCTAAGATCCATGATTCATTATATCCGAGAAAGTTGTGGATTATCATCAATCAAAGGTATTCCAACTCCTCTTTATGAAGACAATGCAGCTTACATAGCTCAATTACGAGGAGGATATATTAAAGGAGATCGGACAAAACATATTTCACCAAAATTCTTCTTTACTCATGAACTCCAGAAGAAATGTGAAATTGATGTGCTACAAATTCGGTCATGTGATAACCTCGCAGATATTTTCACGAAGACTTTACCAATCGCAACATTTGAGAAGTTGAGATATAAAATCGGTATGCGTCGGTTTAAAGATTTAAAGGAATCATCTCATCGGGGGAGTAATAAACGGACATATAGAATAGTGTACTCTTTTTCCTTCACTAGATTTTTTTCCTCTCTGGGTTTTTATTTAGTAAGGTTTTAACGAGGCATATTCTTTATGTATGGATGGACATCCAAGGGGAGTGTTATGAATTATTGGAATCTCCATTAATTAGTGGAGGCTCCACTAATTATGGATTTATGTGAATTATTAGAAGATTTTTATGGATGTCCACCATTTAGTGGAGACACCATTAATTGAGATTAGTTGAAGATGATGTATGCCATGATGTATTCCACTAATTAGAGCTCTATAAATAGAGTTATGCTCTAAGTTTGTAATACACCATCATTTTGTGAAAGAAAGATTAGTGAAAGAAAGATTAGAGAAAGAATTGTGAGAGAAAGAAAGAGAGAAGTTTGAAGAGAAATTTTTGTGCAAAGAATAGTTAGAACTTTCTTAGTGTGTAGTGTGTAGATTTTATTCTAACACTACCTTAATTTTATAACACGAATATGTTATTAGACCGTGGATGATAAGAATTTTCTGTTTTTTCTTTTTTTAAAAAAAAATCAGAAAATACTTGAAATTGTTATGAATTATTGGAATCTTTATTAATTAGTGGAGGCTCCACTAATTATGGATTTATGTGAATTATTATAGAAGATTTTTATGGATATCCACCATTTAGTGAAGACACCACTAATTGAGATTAGTGGAAGATGATGTATGCCATGATGCATTCCACTAATTAGAGCTCTATAAATAGAGCTATTCTCTAAACTTGTAATACATTATCATTTTGTGAAAGAAAGATTAGAGAAAATTGCGAGAGAAGAGAAAGAAAGAAATTCTTGTGCAAAATAGTTAGAGTTTTATTAGTGTGTAGTGTGAAGATTTTATTCTAACACTACCCTAATTTTATAACACGTTATCAGCACGAGTCTCTACTGATACAAAAGCCAGAAGACTAAGCACGAGTTTCTGCCGTTAACAAAACCAGAAGACAGGTACGCATTTATTGATTTCTATGGCTAATCTCGCTAAACTCGAATTTGTAACCCTTGATATTTCTGGAAAAAATTATATGTCATGGGTTCTCGATGCAGAAATGCATCTAAATGCCGAAGGCCTTAGTGAAACTATTCAAGCAAATAATAGTGCATATGCACAACACAAGGCTAAAGCTTTGATTTTTATTCGTCGTCATCTCGATGAAAATTTGAAAATGGAATATCTTACCGAAAAAGATCCATATGTCCTGTGGGTAAATTTAAAAGAAAGATTTGACCACCTGAAGATGGTCGTACTACCCACTGCACGATATGAATGGTTACACCTGAGGTTGCAGGATTTTAAAATCGTGAATGAATATAGCTCCGCAATGTATAAAATTACATCTCAATTAAAATTATGCGGAGAAAAAGTGACTGATGAAGATATGTTGGAGAAGACATTCTCCACCTTTCATGCCTCAAATATTGTCCTGAAGCAACAATATCGAGAAAAGGGGTATAAAAAATTTACAGATTTAATTACTGCCCTCCTCATTGCAGAGAAGAATAATGAGTTATTATTGAGATATCATGAAGCCAGACCAACTGGCTCAACAGCACTCCCAGAAGTGAATGCTGTTGGCTATAGCAGAATCCATCGTTATAGTCGTGGTCGTGGTCGTGGTTATGGTCGTAGACACGCTCGATATTTCCCTTATCACAATTATAATCAAACTGTGAGAAATACTGGCCACCTGAAGTGGAACAGAAAAGATCATAAGGGAAAAGAAAAAGAAATTGAAGAAAAGCATGAGGATATATGTTATAGATGTAGCATGAAATGTCATTGGTCACGAAACTGTCGCACGGCTAAGTATTTAGTTGAATTATAACAAGTTTCATTGAAAAATAAAAATGTGGAAGCAAATTTTTTTTCAACATCCAATAAATGATGCTGATGATGATGATATTAATCCTGAAGATCTTAATATCAATATTACCCATATGGATGTATCGGATTTTTTTGAACACCCAGACGGTAGGATGGCCCTTTAATTGGTGATGGCCAGTGTCTAGAAGAACTAAAGCCTCACCCTGATATTTTTGTATTTTCATTTTCATTCTATTTTAATAATATTTACGTTTGCATATATATATTTGTGTTCAGATGGCTGTTGTTAATGATGATGTATGCATTATTGATAGTGGAACTACACACACCATACTAAAAAATTAGAAATATTTTCTGATCTCAAAATGGGAGAAATAAATATTTATATGATAAACGGTAGTGCAAATGTGATTGAGGGCTCCGGAAGAGCTAGTATATTGTTGCCTAAAGGAACAACAATTATTATTGATAAGGCACTATTTTCCTCAAAATTCAGAAGAAATTTATTGAGTTTTAAAGATATCCGCAGAAATGGGTATCATGTTGAAACAAATGAGGAAAATGGGATTGAGCATCTTTTTATTACTCAAATGCATTTGGGTAAGAAATCTGTATTAGAAAAACTGCCGTCTTTTTCTACTGGCCTATATTTTGTAAAAATATGTACAATTGAAATTCATCATCTAGTAAACCAGAAGTTTACTAATTCTATTACTTTTAGCATTTGGCATGACCGGTTGGGTCATCCGGGATCTACCATGATGAGAAGAATCATTGAGCATACACATGGTCATCCTTTAAAAAATAAAAGGATATTAACATCATAAAAATGATATTAACATCAGAAAAATTCGCATGTACTGCATGTTCCCTAGGAAAATTAATTGTTAAACCATCACCAGTAAAAGTAGGAGCTGAAAGTCCTACATTTGAAAGACAATGCAGCTTGCATAACTCAATTACGAGGAGGATATATTAAAGGAGATCGGACAAAACATATTTCACCAAAATTCTTCTTTACTCATGAACTCCAGAAGAAATGTGAAATTGATGTGCTACAAATTCGGTCATGTGATAACCTCGCAGATATTTTCACGAAGACTTTACCGACTGCAACATTTGAGAAGTTGAAATATAAAATTGGTATGCGTCGATTTAAAGATTTAAAGGAATCATCTCATCAGGGGGAGTAATAAACAGATATATAGAATAGTGTACTCTTTTTCCTTCACTAGATTTTTTTTTCCACTGGGTTTTTATCTATTAAGGTTTTAACGAGGCATATTCTTTATGTAATGGATGGACATCCAAGGGGGAGTGTTATGAATTATTGGAATCTTTATTAATTAGTGGAGGCTCCACTAATTATGAATTTATGTGAATTATTATAAAAGATTTTTATGGATGTCCACCATTTAGTGGAGACACCACTAATTGAGATTAGTGGAAGATGATGTATGCCATGATGTATTCCACTAATTAGAGCTCTATAAATAGAGCTCTATAAATAGAGCTATTCTCTAAACTTGTAATACACCATCATTTTGTGAAAGAAATATTAGAGAAAATTGTGAGAGAAGAGAAAGAGAGAAATTCTTGTACAAAATAGTTAGAGTTTTATTAGTGTGTAGTGTGAAGATTTTATTCTAAAACTACCCTAATTTTATAACAGAAATGAAATTTTTAAATTTGAATTGAGAACCGTAACTGCTTTCTAAAACTTCTAAAATTGTCAATTTAAAAAAATTCATATAAATATTTACATCTAGACCCCAAATAATCTTCGAATGTGAAAATTTCTGGCCATATCTCTTCTTGTACTCAATGTTTGTATCATTTTATAAAATTTTATCATTTTGACAAGAATAGACTTTACTGGGAAAAGGATTTGAACAAAAATAAAGATAATAAGAAAAGTTTAATTTACAATGACACTTTGACCATGACCATTCTTACCCTTGAATTACGGATTAATTAAATTCCTTACAGAAACATTAGTTTTCTCAAGTTTTTGCTTGTTGCCATTTTCATTTCATCTTTCAATTTTTGACGAGAAAAAGACTACAGGAAGAAAGTATATCTTACGCAAAGCTTATAAACTAGAATAGCTACAATCAACCGAAAATGATACTCAAAAGGGCAAAAATCAGATTACAATATCAAAGCCAAAAGAAAAACTCAACACTCAATATTAAAACGGCCAAAAGAGGGCCAGGATCACTGAAATGTATAAAGGGAAAACACAGCCTTTGCTCACTCCCTCATCCTATCACCCTCATTTTCCTCATCTTCCTCGCCGCTTAAATCAAGCTCAGCAAGCAATTCGTCTAACGGAACAGAAGGAACATCCTCCCCATCAGTCACTGAGGCCATTGATGGTTCATACTCTTTATTTCGGTACAATGATATATTAAACCTCAACTCAGGGTTTTCCTCCAAGTCTCTCAAGAACTGTTCATACTCTGAGTTCATCTTCTCTTCATGATCTTTACCTTTAGCAGCAGATTGATCAACTTCCATGCTAAGAGATTTAAGCTTCCAAGAACGAGGCTTCCCACGCTTCTTCTGGCGTTTCTCTTCATAGCTCTTTTTAATCAGTACCACATCAGGAAGGACAAGACCTCTATATTTGTCTAGCTCAATGTCGTTGTTATTCGCCCCATACAAGTCATAACCAAGAGCATAATCCCCGGGGCTTAAAAGATGGCCTATGTGTGTTCTAACAGAGAACATCGTGTCGTTTTTTCCAAAATCTGATACACGAGCAACTTGTGCATCAGCTAAAGCATATCTTGAGCCACCAACTGTAACTTCAGAAGAAACAGGCTCCACATCTAACACTATATACTCCACAAGCTGCCTACTAGAAAGCAGAGACTTGAAAGATGCCCTCCAATACTGATCAGCATCCAAGAAACACTGCCGCAGAGTAAATGGGTCCATTAAAGCAATGCTATTACTGATTTTTGTGCAGACAACCAGTGGTCCAAGATTACCCAAACTGACAGCAACCTTTGGAGGAAGACATATTAAATCTTCACGACAAATTGGGCATATTTCAACAGAGAAGGTGTACTTATAATTATAATTATTGCTCTTGGGATCGTGAGACACAAGTTGTTTGTCATTACGACTTCTAACTGGTACAACCTTACCCAAAAATTCCACAAACTTCACGGCATGACTCCTGTTACCGAAGAAGAAATCTATCCCCTGATCCATCTGCTTAATTCTTATGCAACGCGTAGCAGCATCATGCTTAAGAATTAGCTGCTCCAAGTAGAAGAAAGTTCTTCTGTGAGAAGCATGCTGCCGTAGCTGCACTGCAGCCACCCACTGATCTGGGTTTGCCTGAACCCTTGTACAAGAATCACACATTGGTTCTTGCACAACATACTCCACTATATAAGCTTGTTCAAGTATTGCTCCATTAAGAACTTCTTTCTGAACTCTCAGCCTGACTTTGATCCTCTTTGAGTGAGGCTCAGTCCAAATGAACTCTGCATGTACCAAGCGCACTTTATTCAAATTCTTCAACCTCTTTACACAGAATGTAAGCAACTCCTTTGATTCCAACTGGGCCTTGATCCATGTCCTTGGAGGCTGCAAATAGCTATCACATTCAGGGCAATGAATTATGATGACATGCTTCTGCAAGCCTTCTGTTATATCCACTTCAGAGCGCAAGCACTTGGCACACATATTGGCAGCATTGGGCTGCATCAAAATACCACATTTGCAGCACAAAACACTTCCGACAGTTTGATGTACAGTAAACATCCCAGCGTCTTGAGCCATAACTGTAAAATACAATCCAAAAAATGAGAATGAATAATACAATGGGACTAAATAAAAAGAAATCAAAGGGAAATATACAAAAGGCAAGAAAAGCTAAATTCTAGCAATAGAATAACCAGAGTATTTCACCACTACTAGTCAATAGAGTAGCAACAAGGAATTATTTTCATTCTCAAAATTGAAATATTACCTTAGTGCTTTAAGTTAAGATGGACGATATCATACAGAATTACAACAGAGTTCAAATCAGAAAACCACAACCTAGAAGACCTTCAAAGAGTAATATTGAGAACCTCCAATAGCTAAATATAACTCATCCAGCCATAAGTTCTATGTAACCATTCAAAACTAAGCCAACTATTACTACTTTGAAATGCTGTTAATCGTGTTGTTGCTCTGACGCCCAAGCTTTTTCGCTCATTCCAGCTCCAATAAGAACTACTGAAGTTGACTAGTCATCTTGATATGACATAGTGAAAACACAATAGATACATTACCTCACCCCAGAAAAGAAATTCAAACAGGAAATCAGTTTCTTTGACACGTTTCAACTTTTCAGTCCTTGAATACCATAATATACACACGATAGCAGAAAAAAAATAACTACCAACTCCCCTGCACCCCAACCCCCTCCCGATGCAGTCAATCCCTCCCACTCATAATGCTAAAAACAAGCATGTCTGAGTTGTGTGTCAGTTCTAGACTTGTCTCAAATCGATTGTGAGCAGAATATCAACTCATTTTCCTACCACAAGACATTGACACAAGCCAGGACTAAACAAGTTCATGAGTAGCTTGAAATTTTTCAGCTCTACCAGCATCCAAGGGAAGGGCTTCCAAAATTTCGATTACAGATTTTGTAACTCATCTAGCTGGGTTGTTCTGTTGCTGCAAATGGAAGTGTTAATTCTTCTTGTTGTAGTTCAACAGTCTCACCAGTTTTGTACCCACTATAACGAGTAATGACTTAGTATCCTATGCCCAAAAGAGAAAATCACAAATCATAGCTGCTGTATAGTATCGGGTACCACATCAATAGTACCAGAAGGTGCTTTGATTTCAATAAAAACAATTTCCAACGGACTGTATGCTGTTATCATCGGCTTATCCCATGATCATAAATAAGTCCCTTGCATTATTTCTTTCCACAGAAAAATTGTTCCTTCTACAAAAAAATATATATATCTTCAAATTTATTTAGTTCAAAAGAAGGGTTGAATCAACACTTGGGAGGGAATTATATTCACGACCAATCAAATGAGTAAATTAACAAAGAAATCGCCAAAAAGATTCTAGGTTCCTCAGAAGTAAAAATCACCATAGAATTGGATAACAGCTCCTAACAGCATAAAGGTTGTTCCCATAAGAATCAATTGACCAAAACTTTCAGAAAGAAAAACATCAAGAAGAATATGAGGAACAAAAATTCAATTACCTGAGATTTTGGCGAGGTTATGTGGATAGTTTTCCAAATATGGAGATGGAGGAGACGGCGGAGAGCGAGAGTAGAAGTATTGGAGGACACAGTCGCACGCGGTGGCGGCTTCCGAAAGGTTATATTTTGTTTTGTTGAGCGGGTCGGTTTGATTACGGTTAACTTTTAGGGTCGGTCACTATGGGCAAATTTAAGTTTGACCCGAAACAATTAGTAAATTACTATTTTATTACCCATAAACTTTAAATTGCATTAACGCTGCATTTGGTTTAAGTTGGAAGAAAAAGTATTTGAGCCCTCGAGGTATAGGCCAGTTGGCCAGGCTTAAGGTGACATACCTGCGATAGGTTGGCCATGTTGCAAGTTCGACTCCCTCAGAGGTTGAATTCGTGGATCCTCTCCTTCAGGTGCATACCGCTGGTACACATTCCGATTTACATCCTGTCCGGTCGTGAGCCTCGACGCTCGGATGGGGGAGGTTTGCCTTCTGGATTCCCTCCTTAATCCAAGTAAAAGTATTTGAGGAAGAAAAAAATTTAAAGGTAAATAAGTAAAAATTTATATTTTATTAGAGGTAAATCTCTCTCTCTCTCTCTCTCTCTCTCTCTCTATATATATATATATATATATATATATATATAAGTAGTTGCAGAAGGTTATTGTAGTGACACGTGGTATTACTCTATGTTGATATTGGCAAAAATAAATTAAAGTTTTTTTTTCCCTGATCCAAAATCATCCTTAACTCTCCAAATTTATCAATTTGTCTTTGCATTAAATACGTACTTATAAGCTACCATCTCCCTTTACCCCTAAACCTTCACATTCATTGTTAGTGAGTGAAATTATTAGATGAAAGATAATTCTTGAAATTAATGAAAGCATGCAAAGAGTAAGAGTTTAGATCCAGAAACAATACCCTAGTCAAATTTCGGGTCCAATAGTGAGGCTGTGAAACCTGCTACTAATGCTAATTCTAAGGCGGCACATGGGTCACCAGCTAGAGATAGTGATTTTGTGGAGGCGAAGATGATGCATGATTGCAATCCTTGTTTGTCCAAGTACTCAACTTTTGGTGGCCTCAACCCTCTTCATTTTGTTGCAACTAAAGGCCACAACGAGGTCTATATTTGTTCTCAAACTTCGCTTTTCTTGCTATTTTTCCTCTTCAAAACCTGTTTGTTTCTTTGATCTATACTTTCATATGTCTGGATTTTTTTTTTCTTTTTGGCATTTGCTTTATATATCTATTGATTTTTAGGTTTGGGGTTTTCAAATTGTTGCTTTATTGCTTAAGAATAGAGCTAATGTGAATTCGAGGAATTAATGTGGTCAGGTACCAGATTTTCTTATTATTTTTTTCCCTAATTGTTCTCATCAGTAATTAGATGGTATCGTGATACAACATTTGGGCTTGTAAATGCCAAAGTTGTTATATAACATAACTTAGGATGGGACTTCAATAAATCCAATCGATGGACCTGTGCTTAATTTGACTGCCTTTTGCTTTAGACGGCATTGATGCAAGTTTGTCGTTATGGCCATTGGGAAGTTGTTCAAACTCTTCTTCTGTTTAGCAATGTGAGTTTTCCTTCTCCTTAGATATCTCTTTCTTTTTTATGGTTTAATGAATTGGGGAAACAGTGTCATGGAATTCTTTCATGACTTCTGACTTGACTTGGTTTTCAAGATTATTTCTCACATGAGAATTGTGGTAGGGCACAAGGATTTGGCAAAAAATGTGGCTGCAGCTACTGGTGAGCAAGTTGCTGAAATGCTAGAGACTTGAAGATCTCAGCTTGATCTGAGCTTTAGCAAGCTGAAAAGTGAGTTTATGATTGAATTATTTGATTTGGATAATGCAAGATCTTCAATTTTTCAAAATTTAATCATGATATCTTTTGCCTTTTTTCAATATGAAATATTTTACCCCAAAACTAGCATAATATTTAGTTCTTACTTTCGTCAACCATTTGGTTTGGTAATGTACTTCTTTTTTTCATAGTTTGGCATTTTTAGTGAAGTGAAGTAGGGAAGAAACTAATTGATGCATCTGAATTGAGTTTTTCTATGGATTTATCCTTTTTGCAAATATGAAATGGGATAGGATTTGAATTTGATTTTGGCCCTACAGAGACAGTGTAGCATTCAAATTAATTATTTTTTAGTTATAGGTATATGAATATTTTTTTAAGCCCTTATTTGGTATTTTTTTCCTCTTGAATTTTCAGAATATTAGGTTCGTGGGGACTTGCCGTTGCAAAAGTGTAAAGTAGCTTTGGAGGCTATGGTGTTTACTAATTGTGCTTCAGAAGAAGAAATGTGATTAAATTTTGCAGATATTGTTGCCCAAATAGCTTAAGATGTGAGTTTCAGCATTTACTTTGTTTTATATATTCTTTTCTACTTGCAGAGCAAAAATAGATAAAAAGTTTTTGATAATTATGTTAAATTGTCATTCACTAATTGCTTATTGAGCTGCTTTCGTTCTTAAATTTTGGTGAAATAGGTGTTCAAGAATATCTACGTGTCTTTACTTTGTGTGTTCATATATAGTTCCTTATGTGTGTTCAATTACTTTCTAAGAGGAACAAATATAAAAAAGAAAAAGAAAAAGAGGTTTGGAATAATTTTGTAATGATGCTATTAGCTATCTTAATTTTCAAATTTGGAAGTGAAAGAGTACAACAATCTAGTCTTTAGACTCTTCTCTACATATTGTTGGGTGGGTATATTTCCCAAGATGATGTTTAAAAGGGATAGAGAGCACTAAAGTTATTGGGGGTTAGTGGTTAGTTGTCATCTTTAACTGAAAAGAGAATGTAATAAAGCGAGGTAGGCAACTTGCCTTATTTTCTCATTGGGGAGGGCCAGAGGAAGTTGCGGATAGGGTATTGCTAGACTGTTCCGTGGTTGCTTTGCAGTTTATCAGTTGTTAACATTTGAACAAGAAATCCCTAAGCCTAAATTTTGTACATGTTAATTGAAAATTGAACTGATTAAATTTGTTTATTTGTTTCTAATAGGTTTTGAATAGATTTTTAGGGCATTTTCTGCCAGAGAATTCAAAATGTAAATATTTTGGTTGTGTATTGAGAGTGATAGGGGGGATTGCATCAACTCTATCTAGCATTGCCTTCTGTAGAAGGCCTTTTTCCCTATTCGAAAATGATCGAAATGGCACGAATTCAAACTTTTGGGAATTATAAAAAAGGAAGATGCTCCTATGAATTGATTCGAATCCATGTTGCAAAAAAGGCATGCCCTCCGTGTTGGATTCGGAATAGGAGACATAACATTAGCCTATAGTTCTGGCAGGTGAGGCTTTATAGTACAAAATTGTATACGTGGATCATGGAAGTTTAAAATGGCAAAAATCATCAAACCGAAAGCATGCTTACAAAACGAAAAACTTACCTCTGTGATAAAATGACCCTTTTCGCACTAAAGAAGATGTCTGTACAAGGATGCTTGAAGCTATTGGATCACATCCTTATAAACATCAACTGTGTCTCATTTACGCGAAGCCTTTGATCTTCCAAAATGGTGCCCTGTCCACTGCCAATGAAAGCTTAAAGAGTTGGGTTTAGCTTAGCCTCTGAAGGCTTCTGTGAGTGATTGGGTTTTGCTGTCAATGATGAACTACAAAGTGCCTCTTGTTTTCTTTGCATTTCACTTCATTTTCATCAATTCCCTTCCACACTGAGAAAGAGAAGCCAACTACGTGAAAATATAAAGTAGCCATGCTTTCGTTATCCTTCACGCAAAACAACATGAGATCCATCCCTTATTATTTTTTTATTTTTTATTTATTTAATTAATTTAATTAATTAATTTTATTTTACCCTTAGTTTTATTCATTGGACCAGATAAAATTATTTATTCTTGGGCTTGAATACCCATAAATAATAAATCATAATTATTTATTTTCTGAGCTTCATTAAACAGTCTAATAAATAACTAACAAGTTCAAATAGACCAATATAAAATTTTATGTTTTTTTCTAGTTTATATCTAGATTAATTTTCTAATTATTCAATCTGGGCCTTGGGTCCTGAATAATTAATTAACCAATTAAACTAGATAAAATATATACTCTTTCTCGGGTCTTTTATTTTATTCTACTCTAATAATAAATTAGACTATTTAAATAAAATAAAATAAAACCCATAATCATCAAGACCAATTCCTTAACCCAAATCTGTCAGGACTTAAGGGTTATTCCAAAGACCAAAAGACATATTGTCTTGGCTACTAAAATGATCAAAATACCCCTATTATATTAATAGTTATATTTTACATTTTAAATATTTTTTAATATCACCATAAGAAAATATTGACCACAAGGATAATACTGCATTAGCAAAGTCTTTGACCTACAGGTGTAATGACTAAAATACCCCTCTACGCATCGCCGTACATTTAGAGAGGAGGAGTGTACTAACACCTCTCTAATAGACAACTACCATTCTTAGACTACTAGTCCAATTATCCATGACACCTGGAATGTTTTCACTTTCTAAGGGAATTATTCTAAAGTAAACATCCAAGTCATGTTCCCCAGGGTCCTAGATAATTAGATCATTTGAACAGTCACAATGAACGATATAGCGCAAAGGCTATCTTGTACAAGTTTCTCTTAACTAACTAGTTGCATATACCCAACATACAAGTATATTGGCTCTACGAAAGAACTTCAACTATAGTATATCAAAGTATATGCTTCTAGTTTCGTCAAACCACCAACACATACTTAAGCAGTAGAGTATTAGTCCACACTGTAGCAGTAATAGTTTGGGTTTCTTCTAAATAGTACTTTTAAAAACCACTATTACATGTCATATTCTACGTATTCAAAATACGCTCATGCTATAAAGTGAGTGGACTACTCACTGGTTAAAGGTAAGTCATTCCCCATTTGGAATTCATAACACAATAACCTAAATATAATGAGATTCACATTCTCATAAATCGGTTAAGAACAAACATTTATATGTTAAGTAACCCATGATCCATATCTTACTGTGAAAGACTATCATTCACATAGATCACTTACTTAAACACAATGGATCCTTTCCAAACGCAAAAATTGTGCACAAATAAAATGTAAATTCACAAATAAATTTTGAGAATAAATTCTTTTATTAATAAATTCGATTATTACATCAAATAAACTAGTTTAGAGGGCATATATTCCAACAAACTCTCACTTGCACTCTAAGACTAAGAAACTCCGTAAGTGCCCACCCCTATAGCATTTAAATGTCTCTTGAATACTCTTTCAGCCAAAAACTTGGTGAAGGGATCTGCTAGGTTGTTTTCTAAGGCTATCTATTTCACCACGATTTTCCGTCTCTGAATGAAATCCCGGATCAGGTGGTACTTCCTCTGGATGTGCTTCCTCTTCTTGTGATTCTTCGATTTTTTGGATTGTGAGACTACTCCAGAGTTTTTGCAATACACCGCAATTGGTCTATTTATGTGTGGCATAACTCCAAGTTCTGAAAGGAACTTCAGAAGCCAGACTGCTTCCTTGGGTACTTCCAAAACTGCCACATACTCAGGCTTCCATGATTGAATCAGCAATACAAGATTGCTTGACACTCCTCCATAAAACAGCTCCTCTAGACAAGGTAAAGACATATCCACTAGTGAATTTTCTCTCATCCTTATCTGCTTGAAAATTTGAGTTTGTGTATCCAGTAAAAACCAAGTCGTCAGCCTTATAAACTAGCATATAATTTTTCATACTATTGAGGTACTTAAGAATATGCTTTACAACTTGCCAATGAACCTCCTCAAAGTTTGACTAATATCTGCTAACTACGCCTACGACAAAGCAGATATCTGAGCTAGTACATAGCATGGCGTATATAAGATTTTCCACAGTCGAAGCGTAGAGAATCCTACTCATCTTGTTTTTTTTCACTTAGGACAGTCATTAGAACAAAAAGACAACATATGTCTGCAAGGGATTAAAGCTCCCTTGCATGAGTCCATGCTAAACTTAGCCAATATCTAATCAATGTATGTCATTTGGAATAATCATAACATTCTCTACTTCCTATTTTTAAGAAGCTTAATCCTGAGAATGTAATTGGCTTCTCCCAAGTCCTTCATACTAAATTAACTAGACAGTCAAACTTTAGTAGATGACAATGTCCCTACATCATTCCTAATAAGTAGAATGTCATCCATATATAGGATAAGAAAAATCGCATTTATGCTTTCCAATTTCCTGTACACGCATGGTTCATCCTCGTTTTGAATGAAATCGTAAGATTTTACAGTCTTGTCAAAACGAATGTTCCATGTTCTAGATGCCTACTTAAGTCCATAAATGGACTTCTTAAGCTTGCAAACCATATGTTCCTGACCTTCAGCAATAAAACCTTCCGATTGGGACATATAGATGTCTTCATTAAGAAATGTCATCTTGACATCTATTTGTCATATCTCATAGTAAAAAAACATGCAATGACAAGGAGGATATGGATGAAATTAAGCATGGCTACCAAGGAAAATGTTTCATCATAATTGATTCCCTCTTTCTAAGTATACCCTTTCGTCACATGCCTAGTTTTGAAGGTTTTCACCTTCCCATCCGCTCCCCTCTTCCTCTTGTATAGCCACTTACACCCAATGGGTTTTATCCCTTCAGGTGAAGTTACAAGATCTCAATCCTAATTGAAGTACATAGACTCAATCTCAGATTTTATTACTTCATGCCATAGATCTGCATTGGTATCAGCAATAGCCTTCTCGTATCTAGTGGGATCTTGTTCTTGATGGTCAGAAACTAGCTCGAAAGTCTCTCATGTCCATCTTTCTAGAACTCTAGATACCCTCCCACTATGACGAAACTTCAAGTGTACAGGTTTTTGAGATTGTGCCTCTTCTTGTTCTATAATCAGGTCTGAAGAAGTTGATTCCAAAGATAACTTCTTCTCGAGTTCCAACCTTGTTGAACCTTTAGTGGAAGTACTTTAATCATCCTCCAAGTATCTAGCATTAGTACTTACCAATACTTTCTGCTTCTTGGGATGATAAAAGTAACTTCCTTTTATCCCTTTTGGATACCCAACAAAGTAGTATAATTCTGATCTTGGTTCTAACATGTCTCCCTTAATCAGTATATAAGTTGGACAGCTCCATATCCTGAGATGATTTAGACTTGACTACGCCCATTCCACATCTCATAGGGTATTCTAGGTACTGACTTGGAAGGTATCAAGTTCAGAATGTATACCGCTATTTCCAAGGCATATCCCTAAAAAGAGACCGGAAGAGTAGCATGAGACATCATAATTTGGATCATTTCCATTAATATCATGTTCCTTCTCTCAACTACTCTATTCTGCTGGGGTGTACCCGACGCAGAGAGTTGGAATACTATCCATGATGTATCATGTAATCTTTGAACTTACCGAGGAGGTACTCTCCACCACGATTCGATTGTAAGGTTTTGATCAGTTGGCCTATCCGACGCTCTACTTCAGCCTTAAACTCTTTGAACTTGTCAAAAGAGGCAGACTTACGCCTTATTAGGTAGACATAGCCAAACCTTGTACAATCATCCGTGAAAGTGATGAAGTACTCAAAATCCCCTCTAACTTGTGTAGACAAAGGACTACACACATCAGTATGAACAAGGCCCAATATCTCCTTGGCTCTATAAGCCTTTTGGGTGAATGACCTTTAGGTCATTTTTTCCATAAGGTAAGATTCACACTGAGTCCAACTTTCCAATCTTAATGAGCACAAGGGCCCATTGTGGATTAATCTTTGAATCCTGGTTTAGTTAATATAACCCAACCTTAGATGCCAAATATATGAGTCATTGACATTGTTCTTTTTCTTCTTACTTAAAGGTTCAGATTGTGCGTTATTTATTTGATTATTTGTAGAATTTAAAAAGAATAAGTTTCCATACATGTGCCATGTACATAAAACTTCTCCATTTCTATTGATAGTAATACCAGAATGGAAAGAAATAGAATATCTATGATTTATTAGCTTTGCAATTGAAGTCAAATTCTGTCTAAAATCGGGTACATTTAAAATATCCTTTAATATAACTACTTTATTATAATAAAAAATAAGATCCAACTCTCCCACTGCAAGGCCCTATACTCGTGCTTCATTTCCTACTTGTAATCTATGCTCGCCCTTCTAGAGTCTTCTTATCTTCCTAAACCCCTGTAAGGAGTTACAGATATGATCAGTGACAACAAAATCAATAATCCAAGTGAAAGTTAATCCAACCATTGAAATTAACTCTAGATAGAGAACAATACCTGTAGGGTTTTTCTTGACCTAAAGTTCTGGACACTCATTTTTCTAGTGTCTCTTCTGCCCGCATTAGAAGCATTGCCTTTGGACTTGTTGGGCTGGTTCTTGGGTTGGGCTGGTGCATTTCCCTTCTTCTTCTTGAACTTCCTGGGCTTGGGCCCAATTCTGGAAGAAAAAATCGTAGCAATTATAACCTTGGATTGCGGCTTCATGACATTCTCTGCCACTTAGAGCTCTTTTATTAATTCGATTAAATTCATGTTTAACTTGTTCGTGTTATAATTTAACTTGAATTGAGTAAAAGAGCTTGAAAGATATTCGAGAACCAAGTCTATTTGGCTCTCGGGGTCAATTACAGCCCTAAGACTTTTGTTTCTTCGAAAATAGTAATCATCTTAAGCATATGCTCTCTGACTAATACTCTATCAGCCATTTTAGTATTGATGATCGTCCTAAGAACTTCCTGCCTTGCAGGCTGACTCTTATATGCGAACATCATGGCTAGTGATTGGCTAATGTCATACGCAATGGCCATGTGCTCGTGTTTAGATTGGAGCACATTAGACATGGAGGCCAACATGTAGCATCGAGCCATTTCGTTAGCCTTCTTCCGTGCTTTCTCAGCCTCACGTTCCTCAACATTGGAACCTTCCCCAATACAGGGTAAGTATCAAAGAGGACATACTTATACTCCTCAACAGTGAGTATTATGTCTAAGTTTCTTTTTCAATCCACAAAATTTAGACTCGTTAACTTATTCTCACGGAGAATAATGGCTAAAGGACTAAAAAAACCTCCACCAACCATTTCTAAAAAATTGAAAATAAAAGAAAACTCAGTTTGTGAAAAATAAAATAATTTGTGACTTTATCCTTATATTAAATCCGATAATAGTTAACCCTATCACTATTATCTTTAATATGAATAATTTGACTCTTAGAAAAATTGACATAACTTCTTAGAAAGATTAACAGTTTCCTAAGCTAAGTGTATTAACCATTACAAATTAATTTCTCTTCTAGGTAATAATCTAGAAGATAACTCCATCATGGGATGACCGTTTCTTCTCATTTCCTATGGATATTTCTCGCACTATAACCTCTAACAAGGGATGGCCGATCATAGAACGTGTCCTAAGTTATTAATTACATCCATCTATTAGTTCTAGATCCTTGTGGTATTCCCATACTATATGGGTTCACTCCCAGGGTGACGCAAGGGGACACACGATCTATAAAGAGAATTGTGATGGAAGCCGTGGGGCCATTAGAACCCATCTCACACTTAGTATTTTAAAATAAGGGTTTTCTTGAAAAATATCTTTTGAAAATTTTAATTAAGTTTTCGTTTAACTCAAAAATAAAATATCTACACCCATAAAAATTTCTATGTTAAGGTTTATATCATTTGAGAAAATTTTTCATGGATTAATTTTTTTTAAGTTAATAAACTTAATAATTTTAAAAATTTTCAATAAAACTTTCGAGGGATTTTATATCAAATTTAATTTTACAAAAACAATTTTCCTTGTTAAAATTCAATCAAAATGGTTTTCTATTTTAATTCACAAAAATATCTAAATTCAAAATATTTTCTATGTTAAGGATAAAATCTTTTGAGAAAATAACCAAGAATTAATTTTTGTTCGAATTAAAATTAATCATTTGATTTAAGAAAAATATTTGTCTTTGTCAAAAATTCCTAAAGACTTTGGTTTTTAAGAAAGCACGCACATATAGTACCAAAAAAAAAAAAAAGCATACTAGAAAATTGTAAACGTTTTCATGTTTTTCTATTCTTTTAACATAAGTGTCTAAATAATAAAATTAAACATATTAATTAATTAATGGTCTTGTTTAATCCTAATTTTTCTTTACTATTATTTTTCATGCAAAATATTCAAATAATATTAACTATTGCAATAAAAATAACTTCGCCTAATATGAGACCAAAAACAAAAAAAAAATTTAATATCAGGTCCAGTGCACCCGCCACACTAGATCATGGCCTATGGAAAAACCCATGGGCCGAGATCCAGGCAAGTGCCCACAACCCGGCTCGCGTCTGCCCTACTGCCACGGTCAAAATCACTGACCGCAGCAAACTCCAATTCGCAGAATGCAAATTGGAGAAATGCTTCCTTGCACAGCGCGAGAAAGCTTTCCTCACTGGAGAAAGCGGCTCAGGCTTGGAGGCTTGGCGGCTTGGTGGCTCCTCTCATAGACACAAGCGGCTCGGCTTGGTCGGCTCGACTCTATCAGTTGGCTGCTACAGTAATCATCTTCTCTAGATTTTTTCTCTGCATTTCAGACGCTACTAGACGCGATTTTTTCCAAACAACCACCTATGCCCTTAAAAACACAGGGCTTACACGATATCTATGAAAGCAATTAAAATACATTATTCCTATACTTCCACTCGCGAAGCTTATAGTGAAACTATCCATACCAGAAAACACAAAGGATCACAGATTTCATCTAAAACAAATATTTTCTTATTTTAGTTAAGTCTAACATGCTTCCTACATTTGTCAAACCATGGCTCTGATATTAATTGAGTGTTTAAAATGGTAAAAATCATCAAACCGAAAGCATGCTTACAAAACGAAAAATTTTCTTCTGTGATTGAATGACTCTTTTCGCACTGAGGAAGATGTCTATATAAGGATGTTTGAAATTATTGGATCACGTCCTTAAAAACGTCGACTACGTCTCATTCACGCGAAGTCTTTGATCTTCCAAAATGGTGCACTGTCCACTGCCGGTGAAAGCTTGAAGAGTTGGGTTTAGCTTAGCCTCTGAAGGCTTATGTGAGTGATTGGGTTTTGCAGTCAATGATGAACTACAAAGTACCTCTTATTTTTTTTGCATTTCACTTCATTTTCATCAATTCCCTTCCACACCGAGAGAGAGAAGCTAACTACGTGAAAACAGAAAGCAGCCATGCTTTCTGTTACCCTTCACGCAAAACAACACGAGATCCATCCCGTATTATTTTTTAATTTATTTAATTAATTAATTTAATTTTTTAATTTTATTTTATCCTTGGTCTTATTCATTGGGCCAGATAAAATTATTTATTCTTGGGCTTGAATACCTATAAATAATAACTCTTAATTATTTATTTTTTGAGCTTCATTAAACAGTTCAATAAATAATTAACAAGTCCAAATTGGCCAATATAAAATTTCATGCCTTTTATCTAGTTTATATCTAGATTAATTT
Organism: Voacanga thouarsii; assembly: GCA_026120185.1. Classification (NCBI taxonomy): domain Eukaryota; kingdom Viridiplantae; phylum Streptophyta; class Magnoliopsida; order Gentianales; family Apocynaceae; genus Voacanga; species Voacanga thouarsii. The sequence goes on from JANUWF010001783.1 coordinate 6,889,862, forward strand.
TTTAATTATTTAACTGGGCCTTGGATCCTGAATAATTAATTAACCAATTAATTTAGATAAAATATATACTTTTAATTATTTAACTAGGCCTTGGGCTTGAATACCCATAAATAATAAATCTTAATTAATTATTTTTTGAGTTTCATTTAAACTGTCTAATAAATAATTAACAAGTCCAAATTGGCCAATATAAAATTTCATGCCTTTTATCTAGTTTATATCTAGATTAATTTTTTAATTATTTAATTGGGCCTTGGGTACTGAATCATTAATTAATCAATTAAACTAAATAAAATATATACTCTTTCTCAGACCTTTTATTTTATTCTACTCCAATAATAAATTAGACTACTTAAATAAAATACAATAAAACTCATAATTATCAATACCAATTCCTTAATCTAAATCTATCAGGACTTAAGAGCCTTTCCGATGACCAAAAGACACATCGCCTTGGCTACTAAAATGATCAAAATACCCTTACTACATTAATAGCTATATTTTATATTTTAAATATTTCTTAATATCACAATAAGAAAATATTAACTCCAAAGATAATGCTGCGTTAACAAAGTCTTCGGCTTACAAGTATAATGACTAAAATACCCCTCTATGCATTACTGTATATTTAGAGATGAGGAGTGTATTAACACCTCTCTAATAGACATCTACCATCCCTAGACTACTAGTTCAATGATCTACGACTCCTGAAATATTTTCACTTTTCAAGAGAGCTACCCTAAAGTAAACATTCAAGTCATGTTCCCCAGAGCCCTGAATAATTAAATCATTTGAATAATCACAAGGGGCGATATAGCGTAGAAGTTATCTTGTACAAGTTTCTCTTAACTAACTAGTCACATATACCCAACATACAAATATATTGGTTCTACGAAAGAACCTCAACTACAATATATCAAAGTATATGCTTCTAGCTTCGTTAGACCACTAACTCATACTCAAGCAGTAGAGTATTAGTCCACGCTGTAGCAGTAATAGTCTGGGTTTCTTCTAAATAGTACTTTAGAAATCACTATTATAGATCCTGTTATACGTATTCAAAATACACTCATATTATGAAGTGAGTGGACTACTCATTGGCTAAAGGTAAGTCATTCCTCATTTGGAATTCAAAATACAATAACCTAAATATGATGAGATTCACATTCTCATCAATTGGTTAAGAACAAATATTTATGTGTTAAGTAATCCATGATCCATAACTTATTGTGAAAAATGACCATTCACATGGATAACTTATTTAAACACAATGGGTCATTTCCAAACGAAAATCGTGCACAAATAAAATTTAAATTCACAAACAAAGTTTGAGAATAAATTATTTTATTAATAAATTCGATAATTACATTAGATAAACTAATCTAAAGGGCATATAGTCCAATAGATCACGCCTTCTCCATATCGGACAAGGACATCATGATGGAGACCTCCTACACCGTCAACAACCACCCTCCTAGCAAAGAGATTGCCCTCACCATCTCTCTTTTAGTCTTTGGAACCCTCGGCACCATCTTTGGCGTTATTATGGTTGTCAACAAAATCGGGGGCCATAGAGCTCACAGTCTATTTCTATTTCCTATTCTGTCATTCACTTCTACCTCTGGCTTCTTTTCGATTTCCTCCTAGTTTTTCACCTGCCCTTGGGTAATTCTTGATTTTCTTTGTGATCTTTTGCATCAAAAAATGATTTTGTTGTGGGGTTCGTGGGATTTTAATTGTGCTAGCATTTTGTCAAATTTTAGGGTACAGTACAACACGATGACTGCTATTGTTTGATATGCACTAGAGCAACGTCGTGCTATTTCGCTCATCATTTTGCTTTTGATTGCATTTTATAATTATTTTTCCAAGTTTTTATTTTTGCTAGGTTTTGGGGCATGGTGATTCAGATGCTGGACATTGGTTGTTTTTCTTTCAGATTTCACAATGATTTCGATGTTTAACTGAATTTTGGTGACATAAATTACCATATTTGAAATGGCCAAGAGAAAAGTTTTTCCCCTTTGTGTGCTAAGTTGTTGCTTTATAGCACAGATGGCTGATTTTGCAAAATCCCATTTGTTGAATCTACAAGCACGTCTTCTAAAGTATAGTATTTGCTTTCATTTCATTATGGATCACTTCTAGTTTTATATATAGATCATCCGTGTTGATTTTTTTTTTTTTTTTGGTTATGTTCCACTGATCTTCCATATTTCAGACTCATTGTGATTTCCTATCATAAGTACCAGGCTATAATGCAAACAATTTATCTATAAAATGGATTTTGTTTACATTATTGGCCTTGGATGTAATTGGAGTTTATCCAATTAAATTGGTGGCAGGGAATTGGTGTTGGGAATATGCCCTCTTAGACTAGTTTTCTGATGAAAATAGTGAATATGTTAATAAAAGAATTTATTCGTCAGAAATCGTTTGTGAAATAATTTTCTTTATTTGTGTATATTTTCGTTTGAAACAGACCCATTGTGTTTGAATAAGTAATCCATGTGAATGGATGTCTTTTATAGTAAGGTATAGATCATGGGTTATTTAAACACATAAACAATTGTTCTTAACCGATTGATGAGAATGTGAATTTCTTCATATTTAGGTTATTATGTTATGAGTTCCAAATAGGGAATGGCTTACCTTTAGCCAGTGAGTACTCCACTCACTTCATGACATAAGCGTATTTCGAATACGTAGAATAGGACCTGTAGTAGTGGTTTCTTAAAAGTACTATATGGTAGAAACCTAATCTATTACCGTTACAGCGTGGACTAGTATTCTATGACTTGAGTATAAGTTGGTCGTCCGGCGAAGCTGGAAGCATATATTTTGATATACTATAGTTGAGGTTCTATCGGAGGGCCAATATACTTGTATGTTGGGTATGTGTGACTAGTTAGTTAAAACAGACTTGTACAAAATAGTTTCTACACTATATCGCCCCTTGTGGTTGTCCGAATGATCTAAATATCCTGGGTCCTGGGAAACATGACTTGAATATTTCCTTTAGAGTAGCTCTCTTGGAAAGCGGAAACACTCCAGGAAGTCATGGATCATTGGACTAGAAGCCTAAGGATATTAGATGTCATTTAGAAAAGTGTTAGTACACTTCTTCCTCTCTAAATGTACGGCGATGTGTAGAGGGGTATTTTAGTAATTTCACTTGTAGGTCGAAGACTCTGCAAATGCAGCATTGTTCTTGGGGTCAATATTTCCTTATGGTGATATTAAGAAATATTTAAAATGTAAAATACATCTATTTATATAGTAGGGGTATTTTGGTCATTTTAGTAGCCAAGATGATGTATCTTTTTGGTCCTTGGAATAGCCCGTAAGTCCTAATTAATTTTTGGGTTGAGAAAATGATCTTAGTTAAGAGAGTTTTATTTTATTCGGGAAGTCTAATTTATTATTAGTCTAAAATAAAATAAATTGAGAGAAATTTATTATTTGGTTTAATTGGTTAATTAATTATTCATGACCTGGGTTCAATTTGAATAATTAGAAAATTAACCGGGACTTAAACTAAAGGAAAATAATTATTACTTAATTATTTATTGGGTTTTATTTAATTAAATCCTACGAAATAAATAATTAAAGTGTAATTATTTTTTCGTTCATTTGGGTTCATTAATTATTTATTGGGTTATTTATTCAATCCCAAGAAAAATAATTAATGTTTATTATTTTGGACTTTTCGGGTCCAAGAAAAATAATAAATATTATTTTGGCCCAATAGCTTGGACCGTAGGATTTTTTCGGACGCAGTTTATAAGAGTTTAGGGTGAGGCTGAAATTTATTTTGTAGATAATATTCAGGTATTAAATCGCGGAAATATTATTTTTATCAAAATAATTATTTTTTGTTTCATGACTCTTGGTTTTCTGTGTGAAAAAATAAAATAAAATAAAATAAATAAATGTCTCTTGGCTTTCTCTCTCTCTCTCGTGCCTGTTTGTTATCCTGGCTTTTGGTTTTCTTCACCAGTTTTGGTTTTATTTGAAGAAACCGAGCTTGGAAATGGATAGCTAAAAAGCTGAGGAAAAATGGTTTGATTTTTTTTTCCCTTCAACCCTTTGTGTGCTCACCAACTGAAAAATTAGGTTGGGAATATTCCGTGAATTAAAAAGCCTAGCATTAAAGCTTCACCAAAGGAGAAGGAAGAAATGCAGTGCACGCAGGCTCACTGGAGATGATGAAGAAGCTGTTTTTCCAGGTTCAAAGCAGTATGCTCTGTTAGTTCGATCCCTTCAATTGGAAGCTACTGAATCGTAACTCCAAATTAACTTGAAATTAAGAGTTAAGTGAGGCAACGAAGAGTCGATCCTGCGACCTCGTGCATAGAGACCTTGTGTCTCAGTCGTTGGGCCAAGCTACTTTGTGTACTATAATCTTTTTTTTTTATTTAAACTATTCGTAATAACTTTCAAAATTTTAAAACAATAATATAATATAAAAATACAATAATTATATTACATTTTTTTATGAAACAACGTAATTCAATATAATAAAATATTTTTATATTTATATAAAATTAAAAATTTATATACTGTTAATTAAAGTATTATTTTTATTAAATGATTTTAAACATATAGATTTATTAAAAAAAACTTATACACACACACACACATCATATACTATAGATATACATATTATATAAATATATGTCTATACACACACACACACACACACACACACACACACACACACACATATATATATATATATATATATATATATATATATACACACACACACACACGTATATGTATCTATATACGTATGTGTATACGTATATGTATCTATCGAATATATACGTATCTATATATATATACATACTTATATATCATATGCGTATGTGTGTCACAATATATGACATTTTATATATATATATATATATATATATATATATATATATATATATATATATATACATACATATTTGGTATGTACATATGTATGTATATATATTTAATATGTGCGTGTACCTATATATTTATATATTACCTCTAAACTTAATTGTCAAAATTAAAAGTTTGGGTATTCAAGCTTTTTATTTTGATAATTAAATATTTAAACTTTTAATTTTGACAATTAAGTACCTATACTTTTAATTTTGACAATTAAGTATCCAATTTCAAGTTTTGTCAATTGCTGGTTACCCAATTGTCAAAATTAAAAATTTAGACACCCAATTTTCAAAACTTTAAGTAATTGTTTACTTTTTTTATTTTCAAGTATTCTCTCTAGTTTATAACCTGACGAACCAAATGATATATTGTGGAATTCGATCTTGAGATCAAAAGAACTTTGACTAGGCTTTAGAGGGAAATTGAATAGAGATTTGATCAATTGAGCCAAGTTAAGGATCATTTAGCAAGTTTGAATCAATGTTTTAGATAAGTGGAGAAAAATTAAAATAATCATAGTCGTAATAGTAGAAGGACTGTGGGAGATTTTTCTAGGCCAGTTATGTCAAGTATAGATTCGAGTATAACAAGGCCAAGGGTTGAAGCCAATAATTTTGAGATTAAACCTAATATCATCCAGGCGATTTAACAAATGGTGCAATTTGATGATTTACTGAAAGAGGGTCACAATGCCCATATTAAAAATATCTTAGAAATTTGTGGTATTTTTAAGATGAATGGAGTGTCAGAATATGCCATCAAGTCAAGACTTTTTCCTTTCTCTTTTAGGAATAGAGCTAAGTCTTGGTTGAAATCATTACTAGTGGAATCCATCACAACTTGGAAAGGCTTTGCTGAGAAATTTTTAGCTAAATATCTTCCACTAGTTAGGACATCAAAGCTAAGATAGTTATCTTTACCTTTCCACAAATAGAGTCAGAGAGCTTATATGATTGTTGGAAAAAGTGGAAGGAAATATTGAGAAGGTGTCCTGATCATAGTTTAGAATTAGAAATGCAAATGTAGATTTTTAATAGTAATTTAAAATTTTGTCTCAAAATAATTAATTGACACTTCAGTTGGAAGAACAATAAGCATCGAGACCCTAAAAGAGTTGTATGATTTGGTTGAAAATATTGCTATGAATAACTGTTCTTGGGACAATATAAGGTCTAGAGTTCGTGTTCAAGGAATTCGTAAAATTGATATTGTAGCAGCCTTGGAAGCTAAGGTAGAGACACTCACACAAAAACTGGACCAATTGACTATAACCCCTCCTCAAGGGCAAGTAATGAATATTAATTGTAATTTTTGTAGAGAAGGGCACCCTAATCATGAGTATCAAAATATGGGTTTATCTCAAGATTCATCTGTGGAACTAATTACTTATTTGGGTAATGGGTGGTAAGAAAATAATTTTTATGGAAATGCTTACAACCCAAGTTGAAGAATCCCAATTTGTCTTGGAGTAGTCCTAGATAATCTAGACTAACACAGCAACAAAACTTTCAACCCAATAGAGCTCAAAGATCTCAACATTCTTTACCATATAATGCTCAATCTTCAAATATACCTAAGCCTTCATTAGATGAGTTGGTATCCAAGTTGGTAAGTTCAATAGATTTGCTCTTTAAAGGTATAGAAACTTTAATGAGAAATCAAGAGGCTTCCATTCATAATCTGGAGAATTAAATTAGTTAGTTAGCCAAACTTCTTAGAGAATCACAAGCTGGATCTTTTGTCAAGAAACACAGAAAATGACCTACGAGAACACAATTGTGAGAAGAGATGAATTTTTACTTGCATTAATTTGATCATTAATTTGGGATAATTTTAATTTTTGTTTGCCTTAAAATTTTATTTTACGCAATTTTGTTTTAAATTCCCTCTAATTTTGGCATTTAGTTTTTCTTTTAATTTCGTTTGATTTAATCCTTTATTTATTTATAAAAAATCTAAAAAAAATTGACTTGACAAAGAGGACCCAACACAGATCGGGTTGCCTAACTCAACACCAACCTTGTCGTTTGGCTATTCTTTTTCATCTCTCCTATAAAATTTTTTACTTCTTTTCCTCTTCACCATGCTAGCTACCCACAATCAACCCCACTGGTGATTTCTTCTTCACAACAAGCTTTGTCCGTCAAAACTTTGAATCCAAAGCATTCTCTTCAATTCCTATGGTTGATTTTTCTTATAGAATTCCTATTTGTCTCGAATTCAACTTCATAAAATCATCAACTTTCCTTTGATTTCTACTCAAAACATTTGCAAAAGTGTGATGCCTATAGAGTGGAGAACATTGTGGTACTATAATTTCTTCAAATTTAAAGTAAAATTTTCTCATTGAATTTTTTCGTATTTTTAAATTACTTTATTGAAAGAATCTCATTTTGACTTGAATAATTATTTTTTAAGGTTTATAATTGTTAAGTAAGTTCATGCAATGTTATTTGATTAATATTTATGCTAATGAACTTGGTTTGACTATTTTTGGATTTATGAATTTTCTGCTATATTTTTGGTGAATTATTGAGCTACATGTGGTATTGTTGGATTCATATTTGTTATTGTTTTTAATGATATTGTAGGTAGAATTATATTGTTGGGAACTAGATGATGTATTTGTGAAATTTATTGTATATTGATGTCCTTATGTTGGTGGCTTTATTGAATATTTGGCTTGGTAGGATTCTTGTTGATTAAGGGGGAGTTGAGTGTTTCTTGTTAAGTGGAGGCTTTGAGAATTGTGTTTCTTGCAGTTGTTTTCTTAGTAAGTTGAGTTAAAACCATAATCATTCCTAAAACAAGAGGAATATCCCAATCTTTAAGAGAGTTAGAGTTTTATCTTCCCAAGATCCCTACCTTCCTCTGAGCCAACTTTCTTGCACCCTACACATTTTCATACCCCTGATTGTGCATCCTGGTATGTAAAGAGAGTTTTGAACAAAATCATTGTCGAGAAAATTTTTAAACCTTGCTTAGATCACTCATTGCATCTTTAGACATATTTAAAAAGTTAGGTTAGGATCCTCTTATCACTCCGAGGGGAAATTATTATCCTACTTTGATTAAAGAGTTCTATGCTAATATGAAAGAGAAGAAGAAGTCTAACCTTAGACAAATTGAGACTGTGGATAAAGGGGTTAGTATTGAGTTTGATAGGAACTGGCTTGCTGCGATTCTTAGTGTTAATGATGAGGGTCCTTGGTTGAAGGTGGACTATTTAACAACAAAAATTCCATCTAAGCTAGAATGGGAATTCTATGATGCTACAGAAGAATGGGGTTATCAAGAATGATTGTGAATAGATCGTTCATTATTTCTGTAAATGAACTTACTCCACAATTTCGAGCTCTAGTATGTGTCTTTGATTTCACTTTTTTTCCTAGAGCTAGTAGTTTCAATGAAGTGAGGGCAATTGACGTTTATGTTCTCCCTTCAAGATCAATCTATCCTTTTTACCCCTTTGATTAACTTTAATGTGAGAGATAGTGGCTTCTAACTTCTCCTCCAAAGTATACGTTTTTCCTTTGGTGATTATACATATTTTGAATACTTTTGAAGTAAGCACTGATGGAAAAATTGCAAAAGTAACTACATCTCAAGACATTGTCACAGAACAGACTTTAAGCAATTGTGGTTATAAATACAATTATCAAGACAGAAGGTAGATAAAGACACATAAGATTAGATATCTTGGAGTTCTTGAGCCACTTCCAAAAAATGATGAGGTTGAGCCACTATCACCAAGATAATATATCGAATGTAGTTCTAGTTCACATGAGAGTTTTGAGGCTAAGATGCGTGCACAAATAGAGCAGCTGAGATTTGAAGTGGGCAACCGATTTGAGATGATAGCACAAATTATGCAAGCCCAACAAATGCATTTGCAAATCTTGAAGGATCTACGAAGAAAACAAAAAGCCAATAAAGCTTGTTGTGATTAGTGGAGGAGTACTTTTGGAGGTCATAGTAGACAAGTAGGATATAATGATGCCGATATTGATGATAATCCAAGACATATTTGAGTTTGATGTGTTTAGGACTTTAATTTTTTCTTTCTCTTTGTTTTTTTCCTTTTGTTTCTTTGTATTTACTTTGGTTTGTTTAGGTTTCTTTCATTTCTTTCATACTTTTATGGTATTCTTTTTTTTTTTTTTTTTTGTAGGGGGGGTAGGATTTGGATACTCCTTTTAACGCAATGATCTTATCTCAAGCTTGTGGTAGAAATTCAAATATCTTTTAGAGTTTAATGGCTTGGGGAATATTACTTTTTTTTTCTATCTTATTTTTATAGTCCTTTGGCTATACTTTTCTTGTTATATTTTTAGGTAATTGAGGACAATGTCCAATTTAAGTGTGGGGGAGAGTTGGTATTGCTCTTGCCAAGTATTGTTATGCTAGTTATGTTGAGTTTTGTTTGAGATGTTAGGTTTTGTTTTGCTAATTTTTTCAATTTTTGCTAGAATTTGAATTGATTTGTTTACAATAGAGTTATTATTGTTTCTTATACTTTAGATAATATCATAACTCTTATTTGATTGAGTTAATTCTTGGTTAACTTATGTATTAGGTTTAGGGATGGCAATTGAGTCGGGTCGGGTCAGGGATTAGAAATCCTAGTCCCGTTCCCCCATACCCCTAGTTTCTCCCATCCCTAGCCTCCCCTTGACATAAGAAAAGACGGTTATCACTGTGATGAGTGCTCATAATTGCTATATTTCTTAATTATTTGTGTTAGATTTTGTTAAGCTTATGATTTAATAGCTACTCATTTCCCCAATAATTGCTTTGTTTTGTACAGGATATAGAAGTAGAAGATAATTGGAAAAATAGGGCGAAAATAGAGAAAAAGTGCGACAAACCGGTGTTGGGTACTGTGCTAAACAAGTGCCGGTTCGGAACAAAAAGTTTAGAGCTAACAAGTTGAACGAAATAGGAGCTAGTTAGATTTAATCAGGCGTCGATTGCATGTATCAGCAGGCCGCAATTTATCTATTAAAGAGGTACCAGTTATTTCCAGAGAGTTTAGAAGTCAAAACAATAAGAATAACTGGCACCAATGGGGATAACAAACCGGCACCAGTTTAGAGTGGAAATTCAAGATCTTGAAGAAAAAGTATGCAACCGGTGCCAGTCAAGTATTACAATAGGCATTGGTTCATATCGGGACAAGATAGTACATAGTAAATTTCAAGGGTTTGCATTATCTACTATAAATAGTCCTCAGAACTATCTTGTCAAGAATGAAATGAAAAGGGGGAGAGCAGCCTCCAAACCCTAAAACTCCAAGTAGGAATCCAAGGAGAGGATCCAAGTTATAATTGAAGAGGAGAATGATTTTCAAGAGGAAAAATGATAACTTGCCTAAGAGTTTAACTTCTTTTCTCTTGTATTTCTTACCTTAATTTTGTATGGGTATTCATATCTATAATGTATTTAAAGGGTTGAACCCTTATTTTTGTTAAATCTTGACTACTATTTTTTATTTATTAAAATTTATTTTAGTATTTAGTCATATTTGAGTTGGGTTTGTTGATATGTTGGGCTTTTCTTAGTTCTAATTAATTTGACAGATAGGGTTATGATTGAGGGCTCAATTAGTTGATTTACAAATTGGGTTTGCCTTTGATTAACTCGTTTGATTAACTCAAGAGAGAGGTTGAAGATAAAGAACTACGTAATTAAAGGGCTATGAGGTTGTCTAGAGATAGGGATACTATTTCCCTTAAATTAGAAATAGATAATTGATTTTAATGCCTCTTAATTTGAGTAATGAGATAGAGATACCCACTAATTAGGTTAAGCGTAGGAAACTCATAACTTGAGAGAGCGTGGATTTTGATTTAGGTTACCCAATTGTTGCCAATGTAGAATTTCAATAGACCTAACCAGTTAGTTGAGGTTCAGCTTAGTAATAGGAGATGTCTTCTAATTACATAACTTATCCCTTTCCTGCTTACTATGATGTTTGGTGATCTTAGAGGAATTCTTAGGTGTATTTAGATCAGTTAAGTCTTTTGTCAATTCACTATCCTCGAAATTAGGAAGATTGGCCAAACACTGAAATAAGAGTGTAGTAGAAGTACTTGCCACCTTACCTGAGGGATACGATACTTGCTACTTGAAACTCTAAGCTATACAAAAGGTATACTGGCCAATATGTGTGTTGTGCGAGTAATTTTGACATTTTAAATTAAAATTTGATTATTTTGTGTGAATTATTGACACTTCTTCCTATGCACAAGTATATGCATACAAAAACATGCATCACGTTGACCTCATGGGGATAAAATAATCTCCAATCTCGACCCAGCCGAAAATGTGGGGGACCGGTCCTAGCCTAACGGGAAAGAAGGGCCCCGGTTGATCTCAACGGTCCAGAAACAAATCTAAACAAATTTCAAAGCCAAATTTAGTCACCCAGTAAATAGACAATTTCTAACTTCATCAAATAAAGGATAAGGACATGTTATTCCACAAGTAGAAATTTAAGTATTGCAAGTCCAACTATCCAAGCACATATTAATGCACCATTAAAAACGTAAATAAGCAAGGGGCATATGAAATTTACTGGCCAAAGCCCTATGACGGGATATTATCTTGAGAAAACAAATAACTAATTTTATGTCCACTTTTACAAAGATAATTTGGCTAGAAAATTACATCCACAAGAATAGGTTAAGGTAAAAAGAGGACTAATGCATGTGACCTAATAAACTAGATGAGCTCCTCACTCTTTAGCCGCAATGGCAGTACATGTTGAGGTCAAGAACTTGCATCAGAGACATTATTAATATGCATAAGATATTGAACAACAGTAAACATAAGAGACATGGTAGTTTGATCCTCAATGCACAAGAAATTTTTGAAAATGTTCTCAAAAACGCAAATTGCACACAAAACTAAGGATCATCATTGGACATGCAATCATGATTATTGAAGGCAATGCAATCCTTGCAGATACTCTTGCACTAAGTAATAAGATCCACTACCAAAAGTTCACAATAGATTTCTCCAAACACCTTCATATGTAGTGAAATACATAAATAGATTAACTGAGCAATGCAATGCAAGATTTTAACAAACTATCAAATAATAGGATCAACAATGCATAGCTAGATAACCAAGCACTAATATTAATGCAAAACAAAGCTGAGGTTCTAATGCAATTGTGAACAATTGCAGCTTTAATGTAACTGAATATTGGTAAATAGGGATTTTAGTTTATAGAATCTTATCTTATTGTAAATGAGGAAAGGGATTACAAAAACAGATAGAAATTCTTGCTTCTGCTAGCAATGTAGCTTCTCTACCATAAAGTATTCGTTGGAGAGACGGTCAAAGTAGAGGAACACAAGAAGTAGCACCTCTGCAAGGCAAGAAAGTAGTGCAACTAAAAGAATAACACAACAGCCAAAACACACACAGGTGAAATAAAACGAACCCAAATAAAATAAAAGGTGAAAGGGGTTTAATAGGCTTTTGAAGGTTCGATTTTGCTTTGAAAAAGACTCGTTAACAAACATATGTCATTGAAGAAAAACACAAAATAGAACAGTGAATGGACCATTCTTGATGGGACCCTCCAAAAAGAAACTAAAAAAGATAGAATGATTACCTCCACATAATCCAAATGGTACAAGAAAATAAAGCAAAAAATAAGAATTAAAAAAGAAACCCACCATTTTTCTTTACAAAATTATCCAAACCCAGAAACAAAAATGAAAATAGGAAAAAATGGTTGTTTTTACCATTCTCGAGAAGATAAAAAAGGAAATAAAATATGAATAAACTTACCAAGGAAATCTTGGGAAAAGAACACAAAAAGAGTAACTAGAGCTGTATGATAAGAGAATGTGAGCTGAAATCTTACAGAATCAGACCAATGCATGAAGAAGGAGGAGAATTAGACCAATGCATGAAAAATGGGTTGCCAAATTTAACAACAATTGCATCACTTACTATCCTTATAAACAGACACATCTAGTGAAGAAAAATAGAGAAGGACAGAGAACCTGAGATGGAAAAGGCGCAACAGAGAAGTCGAGATCAGTAACAATTAAGTTTAGGCTCAGAGCTTGACGGCATGGTGAACAACAGAAGGGAAGAATGAAGATAGGTAGGGCTTTACTCCAAATACGAATATTTTCTAAAATATTTTTGAATAATCTATTTGTGGGCAAATTTATTCAATGTCATCTTATATTTTAAAAGTACTCGTTTTTTATTATATGAGCTAACATAAATAAAATATAAAGCTCTATTATTAAATTGATGAACACAATTTTTTTTTCGCATTAAAATATATTTATATTGTGGTTTTCTTTCTTTTTTGTTGGATATTTACAAGATAAGGGCAATTACTCTTATTCATGTTTACCTAATGATTTCTAAAACAAAATGGTCCAAATCCTAGACCATTTCCTTTTTAAAAAAAGGAAAAAAAAAAAAAGAACATTTAGGCTATTTTTGGATTAAAATTTAAATTTTAAACAGATAAATTTAAAATTTGCAATAAAACAAATAATGACTCTAAGCATGCACAATTTAGCTAATTATTGTTGTTAATTAATTATTGTGTCTAAGTTTTTTAATTAAATCAATGTAAACAAAATCTAAAAGTAAGAGACATGTGCATTGATCTTCCATTCTTAAATTCAATCAAAAAAGAGTTGCCAAATAATCTCATCCGAATGCCTTAGAAGAATAGAGGTCAATTATGTCCTATTACAATAGATTAAACAGGTTAGTTCATATCAATGTTTGTCATTAGTCAAAATATAGAAGAAAGCCCTTAGGACTAACAAATATTAATAATACCAATTAAAATTTATAAAAAATTGTAATGTTTAGAATACTAAGGAAAAATAAAATGTTCAAAGGGCCTTACCATCCCAACTACTAGTTATTATTTAGTATGTTATTCCATTCATTTCAAAATAGATGTTTATAAAGTCTTTTGCATACAAATTAAGGGCGTTGAAAACAATATTTTAATTTAGATAAAATTCATATTCTACCTCTATTAAATAATGACAGCTAGTATATTCACAAGAAGTAAGAAGAAAAAATAGTTTTGAGAAGTTGTATAGTTGATTTAGAATAAATAAGGGTAAAATAGGAATAAACTGATTATTGTGTCTAGAAATATATATACATCTATTTTGAAACAAAATAAAAAGCTTCATGAATATCTATTTTAAAACTGGGGGAGTATTTGTTAGTGTATTAAAGTGATAAATTTATTAATATAGGTATATTATTATCTCACATAAAAATCTATAATTTAATAACACAAGACATGTTTTCGTCTATCATAGTTAAGTAGATAAGTACAAACACTTGTGTGTTTGATTGCCAACAATGCCAAGTAAATATAAATATAAAATATATATATATATATATATATATATATATGCAGACATACACACATATTATTATAAATATAAATACTTTTAAAAATTAATTATTTTATAAATACGGATACACTTATTAAATATGCACATTATTTTTTACATACTAATTATACGTACTCACATTTGGTGAAGCTTTTGTTATTTTGAAATTCCCTTAAGTTTTTAGGATAAACATAGAAAAGAAGCAAAAATAGAATTAAGTTATCTAACTAATGTATGTATGTGCGCGCGCACACACACACACACACACACATATATATATATATATATTATTATACATTTTGATAATTGATACATATATAATATTACATATACAAAAATATTTTATACATATAATATATTTAAAATATAAGTATTTTTAATATTTACTCACTTATATACACATACTTATCTACTTACATACTAATTATTATTATATATATATAATGTATATATAATATTATATATTACTATATATACACACTATATATAAATATATATACATACTATATAGTAGTATATATATATTTATAATTATTGTATATAACTATATATTATAATTATTATATATACATACTTTGCGGGGAATGTCACGGGGGGGGGGGGAGGGGACGAGGGACTGGGACGGGACAGGGGAGGGCCGGGGTATAGAGCCTGTCCCTATTCCCGTCCCCGTCCTTATCCTTGCTTAAATCGAGAAATTCCTAACCCAGTCGAGTCTGGCCCCAGCCCCCAATTTAAACGAGAGAATTGCCATTCCTAAGTTAGATATGCTTAAATTTTGAAAATTGGAGTTATTCTTGTTTATGTTTAATTGAATAGTTAAAGCTTTGTTCATTTGAGTCTTGATTTAGTTGATATGATGAAGTATAAGTGAGGATGAATAGCTATTTTTTTGTTTAATAGTAATTTCTATGTTGGAATATATGTCATCTAGACTAGATTAACTGATGTAATTATCGAATTTATTAATCAAAGAATTTATTTGTGAATTTACAATTTATTTGTGCATGATTTTCGTTTGGAAAGAACCCATTATGTTTAAGTAAGTGATCCATGTGAATGGTAGTCTTTCACAGTAAGGTATGGATCACAGGTTACTTAACACATAAATATTTGTTCTTAACCAATTGATGAGAATGAGAATCTCATAATGTATAGGTTATTGTGTTTTGAATTCCAAACGGAGAATGGCTTACCTTTAGCCAGTGAGTAGTCCACTCACTTCATAGCATGAGCGTATTTCGAATACGTATAACAAGACCTATAATAGTGGTTTCTAAAATTACTATTTAAAAGAAACTCAAACTATTACTACTATACCATGGACTAATACTCTATCGCTTGAGTATGAGTTGGTAGTCTGACGAAGTTAAAAGCACATACTTCGATATATTGTAGTTGAGGTTCTTTCGTAGAACCAATATACTTGTATGTTGGGTATATGTGACTACTTAGTTAAGATAGATTTGTACAAGATAGCTTCTACGCTATATCGCCCACTGTGACTGTTCAAATGATCTAATTATCCAAGGCCTTGGGGACACATGACTTGGATGTTTACTTTAGGGTAGCTCCCTTGAAAAGTAGAAACATTCCAGGAGTCGTGGATCATTCGACTAGAGGTCTAAGAATGGTAGATGTCTATTAGAGAGGTATTAGTACAATCATCCTCTCTAATTACATGGCGATGCGTAGAGGGGTATTTTAATCATTACACTTGTAGGTCGAAGACTTTGCTAATACAGCATTGTCTTTGGGGTCAATATTTCCTTATGATGATATTAGAAAATATTTAAAATGTAACATATAATTATTTATATAGAAGGGATATTTTGGTCATTTTAGTGGCCAAAGTGATATACCTTTTGATCCCCGGAATGGCCCTTAAGTCATGAATGTTTTGGGTTAAGGAATTGGTCTTGATAATTATGGATTTTTATTTTATTAGTCTAATTTATTATTGGATTAGAATAAAATAAAAGGTTCGAGAGAGAGTATTTATTTTATCTAATTTAAATGGTTAATTAATTATTTAGGGCTCAAGGCCCAGATTGAATAAGTAGAAAATTAATATGGAACTAGATAAAAGGTATGAAATTTTATTTGGTTTATTTGGGCTTGTTATTATTTATTGAGCTGTTTAATAAAGCCCAAAAAATAAATAATTGATATTTATTACACTATTAGAAAAAAGGCTGATTACCAACTGTCATATTCTGTTGGTAGTTGTCCCATTTCTGTTGGTAATACTAGTTTACCAACAGATTGCCAACAGAATTTGGTCCGTGGGTAAAACGCTTGTTGGAAAGTGTTACCAACAAGAGTTTTTTTAAGTCTGTTGGTAATTACCAACAGAGTTCAATATTGGTAACATTATATTTCAGTTGGTAATGATTTCTTTGAGGTTAAGTATTTTCTGTTGGTAATTTTATTACGTACCAACAAACTAACTACATAGTTGGTAAAGTCGTTGGAAATTTTTAAATTGTTTATTTTGTTGGTAATTTTGTTGGCAGTTTTTCCAATTGATTTTTTAGTTGGTAATGTTGTTGGTAATTTGCCAAAAATTCCTTAGTTGATATATTTGTGTTGTTGGTAAATACTCTGTTGGTAAATTCAATTGGTATTGTAAGCATACTCTGTTGGTATATACCAATAGATAAATCTGTTGGTAAGCAACTGCAAATTGTTGTTGTTACTTACCAAGAATAATCTATTGGAAAGTACTTACAGATTACTATTGGTAAGCACATGCAAATTTGTGTTGGTAAATGCCAACAAATTGTTTGTTGGTAAGCACTTATAAATTTCAATTGGTATGTACCAACAAATTATTTTGTTGGTAAGTACCAATAGCTTTCTATTGGTAAGTAAAATTATATTATCACTATTTAATCCATACACATATTTAATAAAACAATCTTGCATAATATTAAAAGTACATTTATACCAAAAGTCATACATCCATATTGAAAGTACATCAATATCCATAACAAAAGTATATCTAACTTTGGTATGGAACAAAAAATAGATAAAGTCAATTTGTTATGATTCGGCTTGCTCAGAACGAATCTTTGGCTGGATGCTTTCTCTAGAATTGCTACCATTGTGACCATCAGTAGGAGCAGGCAACGTAGGTGATGGAGTATGGAAATTATCCACTGCTCTCTGGCTAGTATTTGGAGAATTCTGATTTTCTGTTGGGGTGAATTCAAAGGTTGACCCTCGAAGTCGTTGTTTGATTGGCCTCCACATCACCCTACCTTTTGCCCTTTTTTTTTTGCATTCCTTTCCTACCAAGTGCCATCCAAAAGTAATGCATAGATTGTAAATAAGAATACTCGAAAGATAAATACAAAAAGTAGTGGATCAAAAAGAACGGCATAAATAGCTCTCTAGCTTGTAGCTTAATAAATAGAACTTGGGTGAAAAGATCACATTAATAGCAAAGTGATGGTTTCATGATACAGTTGATTAATTCTATTTTTTTTCACAGTTCATCATCATCATCCTTTGCTATAGTTACCCTCTCATTCTTCTTGATGTATCCATACTTTCTAAGTATCCATAAATTCAAACAGACAATATTTCGAATGAAAACAAGAGTTATGTATCACAAACATGTAAGCTCACTAGTTTTTTACATTTGAGCAATCCCAAATATAAGAAAAAAAATAAAAAAAAAGGGACAACCAAAAGATATATGTTCAATCAGAACAACATTTAAAACTGAGAATGTATATACACTAAAAGATGTATGTACAATCAGTTTTCTGATTGTATATACACTAAATGGTCTTGGAATGTTTATAGATAAGCAAATTCTACTAGGTGCTATGAACAGTTGTATACATCTCATGCCATACAAAATATTAAGGTATGTTCTAAAAACAAAGATGATCCTTTTTATGCACATTGGAAGAAGTTCCTTATTGTGAACAATTCATATGGCAACAAAGACAATATTAATACATGTATAAAAGATCGCAGATGTAATGGCATACACCTATTTTTCTATGAGAAAGAAGAAGCTAAAAAAATGCTAAGACATATGTTATGACTCCCAGAAAGACAGAAAACAAATGGAATCAAAAACATTTTCCCAAATAAAAACTAAGGTTCATGAACAAAGGCCTTAAGTCACAACTAGGCAAACTCAATATAAAATTCTTATTATTGAAATTAGAGACAACTAGCTTGATTTGGTCTTTAGCAACTGCTCTGAACTATTACTGGAGTAGGAAAGCGACTATAAGTATCTCCGATTTTCCACATTTATCTCATAGTCAGGATTCTAATACAAAAACCATAGGCAGCAAAGAAATAATGCAAAGCCAAGTTAAGCAAAAAATCTAAGTCTTGCAAATACAAGCACCTTCTAAGAGATCATCAACAACAACCTCTATTACCAGAAAGCATGAAAACAAATAAAAAAAGAGACAACTGACAAATGAAGCCATGAATAACCCTAATTCAATCATTAACAAGACTCTCTAGTCTATAGAGAATGTAAAATAGTTCATTATTTTTTTAGTTTAGTCCACAACTACCCATTTTTATCATTGAGATCTATATTTTATTAAGCTTCTCATGAATTGCATTACCATTCAGCATCTCAAAAGAGCAACAAGGATTATAATCCAAATAAACAAAACTCTACGGACACAAAGAAATTTATATACCTTAATGGAAAGCTGAGAGAATGCTTGTTGTACTTGACTTCTGTGTTCAGCACAGCACTCATTACTCTAGGTGACTTAAAACCTATCATCTGCATTGCCTAAGATGATGCACATATCTGAGCAGTTGTTAACAAGCTTAACAATTTGTTCCTTAAGTTAAATGGGATAAGAACAATTAAAGGTAAAATGAGGGTTGCTTGAAGACAATAATAGATAGATGAATTATAGCAGTTTATATAACTTCAAAAATTTAGGCACTGCTCATCTTAGTTGAATTAGCATTTGAACAGGCATGACCTGAGATCTCATTGCTCTTAATCTGCAAAGAATCTATTATACATGCAATGAACATAGAGTGCAACTGCTAGGAAGCCTCGAATTTTGATTCAGAGATCTATGCTTAACAAAATCGTTCAAGCACTCTTTCACAATATTGGATTGCACCCATTTTTGAGTACGAGTCCACCAGGGCAGAGCTCACAAAGACTTTATCGTCCAAGAATTTATGTATACTAAAACCATGGAATAGCTTACCTAGAGTTAAACTTCATGATTGATAACATGCAAGGAGAATTGATGGCAATGTCACAAGTGTAGGAGTAACACTACGTTCAAGCATCTACTTAAAGATAGCCAGAGATTCTTCAATTAATCCATTATGTGTATAACCAGAAATCATTGCATTCCAAGTGGCTTGATCCCTATTGTTGAAGAAGTTCATCTCAAAGACTCTTTCTGCTACGCTGATCATACCAGATTTAGAATACATGTCTATTAGATAGGTATTCATCCCTTCAAATTGAATCTTATGCCTTAAAATATATCCATGAGTCTGTTTTTTTGAATTTTTTGATCTCTCAAGTTTGATGCTGCAGAAAGCAAAGAGGTAAATGTAACTGCATCAACAATAAATCCTTGATTTTGCATCTCTTTTACGAGCATCAATCCTTCATCATCCATTCCATTCTGCACAAAAGTAGAAACCATAGTGTTCCAAGAAACAAGATCTCTCTGTTGCATAGCAGTAAAAACGTGGAATGATTCATTAATACTATTGCACTTGGAATACATAGAAATCATTGCATTCGAGATCATAATACATGAGATAAAAGAACTTTTAATTAGATACGCATGCAGCTACAAAGCAAACTCCAAATGCTACAACTAAGATGTTGTAGTTATAACTAAAACAAAAGTCACCTTATCAATATCAAACAAAACGTAAATGACCAAAAATGGAACCAAAGATTACCATCAATTAGCAGAAGAAAGGAAAACCCAATGAAATAATAAAAAGACTAGCTTTTGAAGGACATACATACCGTAGCAGGCCAAGCATAGAAACCTTTAACTTTGGCAAGCATAAGATCACCGACCTTCCACTACTTGCTGGCACCTTTTCTTCGACTGGGGCCATTCTGATAGAAAAGCTTCAGACTCAGCAATCAAATTAGAGACATGCGCTCACTAAAGAACACAATTTTGAGGGTTTTTCTAGTTAAGAGAGCACCAAAATCACCCACTTCTCTGTAAAAAAGCAAGCACTTTCAAACTTCCAAGGATTCATGACAAAAGATTCCCTATTTATTCTTTCAGGCATTGAAATATCATGCACAAACCAAAAAGGGTGAAAGAAATAAATTTCCAAATCCTTAACGAATTAACCTAATTCTGCACATAAGACTAAAAAGAAAATCAATTAAAAAATACAAGAAAAAACCAAAATAAATCCTAATAAGAAACAACTGAACACCTAGCCAACCCACTGCTCCCTGATTAAAATCCTAATAAGAAACAATTTAGTTGCCCAAAACATCATCAATATGTAAATCTCAATCCATTTTTATAGCCTTAAATTAAACAAAGAATGAACCTTGAATGCCATTCGAGCAGATTCATATTCGAAGATAGAAGATATATAGAGCTGTTGACGAAGGAGTTGTAGAAAGGGTTTTGGGAGAGCTGCAGAAGGGCCTTCGGGAGAGTTGAAGAAAAAGGGGCTTCTGGTGATGACTTGGGAAAGGAATGGAAAATAAAGAAATTTTGGTGTAGAAGTGTTTTGGGGAAAAAATTTGGTGTGTTCTTTTAGCGCCTTTGCTTTTTTTATTTTTTATTTAAAATTAATAAAAATAAATTTGATAGTTTAGCCATATAAAGTAATTTGTTTTCGAACTGTGGTAATTTCATATATAGTACTAATTTTTGTCATTTTCAAATGTGGTAATGTCTTCTTTTTTTTTTTTTTTTGGAAAACATAAAAATATAAGCAATTTATTTTTTAAAATACATTCTGACGGGTATTATAGTGTATTTGTTTCATCCAGTTAATTTTAGATTTTTTCTAAAACTATAGTATTTTGCTATATTTATAATATGTGTTGAAAAGTAAATATCATTATATATATATATATATATATATATATATATATATATAAAATCAAAATTACATAATTTTAAGTCATTCTATTTTGTCTCTCCTCACTGCCTAGCCATTTTTTTTTAGTTTGAAAATATTGGTATAACTTCAAAAATCCTTTTTTAAACAAATTTAATTTTGAGGATCCCATAAATGCATTTGGTATATTTTGTTTTTTTAACCTTATAATTCTTTATTACTAAGTTTTATTACCCTTGTAATTTATGATATAAATGTAATCACATAAATATATCTTTTTAAAATGTTAAAAATATAACTAATTGGGCATACTGCTTTTAGAATAACATACATTATCATTATATGATTTGATACCTTATAATCCCAATATAATTATTAGGCTCAATTTAGAAATTCTTTCAACTTAAATAAATTTAACTTGAATTTATTCAATTTCGAAGCCATGCCCAAATATATCCACAATATTTTTATATAAATATAAAGTACTACGTTATTGTTTAATTAAAAGGATTGAATTTCACTTTTAAACAAATATTAATTAATAGGCGTAATATATGAATTAATTTTGAGAGCTTATATAGAGACTAAACTAGATTATATAGCAACATACATCTGATTACCTTCAAATTTGGTGATAATATTTTTTTTAGCAATTTAAATAAATTAACGGTTGGATCATTAATTTAATATACTTATATTTATAAAGACGTTAGATTTTCGGCCGTTATAGAGAGATTATGCTAGATTATATGGTCAAATATATGCAATTACCTTCAAATTTGGTCATGATACTTTTTTTTTAACAATTTTAACAAATCTAATGGTTGGATCACTAATTTGGTATACTTATATTTATAAATGCATTAGGTTTTGTGCTCTAATATAGAGATTATGTTAGATTACAAGGCAAAATACATCCAATTACCTTTAAATTTGATCACAATACTTTTTTTTATCAAATTTTACAAATCTAACGATTGGATCATTAATTTGACATGTTTATTTTTATAAATACATTAGGTTTTGGGCACTTACATAGAGACTATAGGAAAAATATATCGGATTAACTTCAAATTTGGTCATGATACTTTTTTCTAACAATTTTAACAAATATAATGGTTGGATCGTTAATTTAATATATTTATCTTCGACAAATCTATTTTTCCTATAGTTAAACTTCTACCAACTACCCACTTCAGTTAGTATTTCATTGGAACATCGACAGGAAAAAAACATTCCCCTCCCCTTTGACAACAAATGACTATCAGACATTGTTACCAACTACACTTATTTTATTGGTAATCGATTGGTAAATATTTTCTTACATGTTTACCAACATATTAAGCACAGATTACGAACACAAATATCAACAACCAAATACACACAGTTGATGATTCTATTGGTAGTTTATTGGACATTAATTTACTATATTTCCAACGGATGTTTCGGTTGGTAATTATGTTGGCAAAAAATTGATCATCATATTACCAACTATATTACCAATTAAAATAGCTACCAACTACCCACTTCTATTGGTATTCAGTTGGTAAATTGGCGGGAATAACATTCCCTCCCTATTACCAATAGAATACCATCAGATACAGTTACTAACCACTTATATTTTGTTGGTAATTGGTTGGTAAATATTTTTCCACCTGTTTACCAACACATTACCGACCGATTACCAATAGCAAAATCACCAACAAAATACTCACAGTTGATAATTTGTTGGTAAGTAACTGAAATGAAACACATTCCACATTTTTTGGGAATCTGTTGGCAATTTGTTGGTAATTAGCACCTGAACTTGGTTTGTTGGAAATAGTCTGTTGGTAATCAGCTTTTTTCTAGTAGTGTTATTTATAGGTGTTTAAACTCAACAATAAATAATTTTATCTGACCCAATGAATAAGATCAAGGTAAAATAAAATTTATAAAAAATTAAATTAATTAATTATTAATTTAATTAATTAATTAAAATAAAATAAAATAAAATAAAACAACACAGGATGGAACCCGTGTTGTTTTGTGTGCAAGATAACAGAAAGCATGGAAGCTTTCTATTTGCACGTGAGTGGAGTCTCTCTCGAAGGATCTACTGAAATGAATATCAATCACAGAGAGATGTGGTAATTGGTGGGATTGGAGAAATTGGCTTCTGCATTCAATTTCAATTCACAGAAAGAAAACCCAAAACATCATAGAGAGAAAGCTTCATTGAAGCTTTGAAAAAAGTTGATCAAAACCTAAACTTCAACCCTTCACCGGCTGTGTTATAGGCACCATTTCGGAAGATCGACAGCTTCGTATGGATGAAATGCAGTAGACGTTTGCAAGGACGTGAGTTACTAGCCTCGAATATCCTTATATAGACATCTACACAATCCAAAGAGGGTCATTCAATCACAGAGGTAAAATTTTCGTTTTCCTAATATGCTTTTGTTTCGATAATTTTTGTCATTTTAAGCCTTCAATTGATATTAGAGCTATGGTTTGGCAAATGTAGGAAGCATATTAGGCTTAACTAAAACAAGAAAATATTTTTTTCAGTTAAAATTTGTGATCTTTCGTGTTTACTGGTATGTGTAGTTTTACTGTAAACTTTACGAGTGGAAGCATAGGAACAATGTATTTTACTTGCTTTCATAAATACCGTGTAAGCCCAGTATTTTTAAGGGTATAGGCGGTTGTTTGGATGATTTTTGATAAAAAAAATGGTGAAAAAATCGCGTGCACAGAAGCTTTGAAATGTAGAGAAAATTGAGTGAAGAAGAAGATCAGTGTAATTGAGCCAAGCTGAGCCGTGAGCAGAGCCGACCAGGATGAGAGAGGAGCCACGGCTCATGGCTCCAAGCCATGCATGGCTCGGAAGCCACGAGGAAGGCTTCCTCGCTGAAGCCATTAGCAAGGAAATGAAGCCACTATTCATCAAATTGCAAATTGCAATTTGTAGCCGTGGTCAACAATTTTGATTGTGGTTGGGGCAGGTGCAGGGTGGTACAGGTTGTGGGCACCCGCCTAAATCCGTCCCATGGGTTCACCCATGGGACGTGATTCAGTGTGGCGGGTGCATACACCCGACCGAAATTTTTTTTCAAAAAAAAAATTGGTTTTTGATCTCATACCAAGCAAAGTTATTTTTATTGTAATAGTTAATATTCTTTGAATATTCTGTATGAAAAATAATAATAAAGAAAATTTTAGGATTAAACAAAATTATTAATTAATTAATGTATTTAATTCTATTGTTTGGACACTTAGATAAAAAGAATAAAAAAGTATGAAAACATTTACAGTTTTCTAGCATGCTTATTTCTTTTTGTATCCTATGTGCTCGTTTTCTCAAAGACCAAAGTTTTTGGGAATTTTTGACAAAGAACAATATTTTTTTAAAATCAAATGGTTAATTTTAATTCAAACAAAAAAATTAATTCTTGGATATTTTCTCAAAGGATTTTATCCTTAGCATAGAAAATATATTGAATTTAGATATTTTTATGAATTAAAATAGAAAAAAATTTTGATTGAATTTTAACTAGAAAAATTATTTTTGTCAAAACTTGAAATCAAAATCTCTAGAAAATTTTATTGGATTTTTTTTTTGGAAATTATTAAGTTTATTAACTAAAATAAAATTAATCTATGAAAAAATTTCTCAAATGGTATAAACCTTGACGTAGAAATTTTTATGGGTTTAGATATTTTATTTTGAGTTAAAAGAAAACTTAATTGAAATTTTCAAATTATATTTTTCAAGAAAAACCCTTATTTTAAAATAATAAGTGGGAAAGGGGTTCCAACGACCCCACGACTCCCATCACGATCCTTATTAAAGATCGTGGGTCCCCTTGCGTCGCCTTAGGAGTGAACCCGTATAGGATGGGGATACCACAAGGATCTAGAATTAATGGATGGATGTAATTAATAACTCGGGACACGTGCTATGATCGGCTAGCCCACATTGGAGATTATAGTGCGGGGAATGTCCATAGGAAATAAGAACACACGATGGAATTATCTTCTAGATCATTACCTAGAAGGGAAATTAATTTGTGGTGGTTAATACACTTAATTTAGAAAACTTTTAATCTCCCCAAGAAGTTATATCAGTTTTTCTAAAGAGACAAATTAATCATATTAAAGATAATAGTGATAGGGTTAACTATTATTGGATTTAATATGAGGATAAAGTCACAAATTATTTATTTTTTCACAAATTAATTTTTTTTTATTTTCGATATTTCAGAAATAGTTGGTAGAGGTTCTTTTAGTCCTTTAGCCGTTATTCTCCTTGAGAATAAGCTAACGGGACCAAACTATGTGGATTGGAAAGGAACTTGGACATAATACTCACTACTAAGGAGTATAAGTATGTCCGCTTTGAAATTGGCCCTGTTATTTGGGAGAGTTCCACCATGGAGGAGCGTGAGGCTGAAAAAGTATAGAAGAAGGCCAACGAAATGGCTCGATGCTACATGTTAGTCTCCATGTCGAATGTGCTTCAGTCAAAACATGAGCACATGGTCACTGCATACGATATTAACCAATTATTAGTCACGATGTTCGCCAATAAGAGCCAGCCAAGACAGGGAGCTCTTAGGACAATCATAAATACTAAGATGGCTGAGGGAGCATCAATTATGGAGCATATGCTCAAAATGATTGTTGCTTTCAAGGAAGTAGAAGTCTTAAGCCCTGTTATTGATCCCGAGAGTCAAGTGGACATGGTTTCAAATTTTTACCAAGCTCTTTTACTCAATTCAAGTTGAACTACAATATGAACAAATTAAATATGATTTTAACTGAGTTGATGAAAGAGCTCCAGATGGAGGAGAAGATCATAAAGCCACAGTCCAAGGCTATGATTGCGAGAACTTTTTCTTCTAGAATTAGGCCCAAGCCCAGGAAGTATAAAAAGAAAAAGGGAAATGCACAAGCCCAGCCCAAGAACCAGCCCAACAAGCCCAAAGACAAATGCTTCAAATGTGGGTAGAAGGGACACTGAAAAAAGGAGTATCTAGAACTTCAGATCAAGAGAAATCCTAAAGGTATTGTTCTCTATCTAGAGTCTATTTCAATAGTTGGATCAACTTCTACTTGGGTTGTTGATTCTGGTGCTACTGATCATATCTTTAACTCATTGTAGAGGTTTAGCGAGATAAAAAGACTCCACAAGGGCGAGCATGGACAACGAGTAGGAAATGGAGTATGAGTATGGATCCTTGCAGTGGGAAAGCTGGATTTTATTTTTTATTATAATAAAGTAGTTGTATTAAAGGATATTTTATATGTACCCAATTTTAGACAGAATTTGATTTCAATTGTAAAACTAATAAATCATGAATATTCTGTTTCTTTCTATTTTGGTATTACTATCAGTAGAAATGAAGAAGTTTTATGTACAGGGCACATGTATGAAAATTTATTCTTTTTAAATCCTACAAACAATTAAATAAATAACGCTCAATCTAAACCTTTAAGTAAGAAGAGAAAGAGCAATGTCAATGATTTATATCTTTGGCATCTAATGTCGGGCCATATTAACTTAACCAGGATTCAGAGGTTAATCTATGATGGGCCATTGGACTCATTAAGATTGGAAAGTTCGCCTCAATGTAAATCATGTCTTATGAAAAAAATAACCAAAAAGTCGTTTGCCCAAAATGCTGATAGAGTCAAGGAGATATTGGGTCTTGTTCATACTGATGTGTGTAGTCCTTTATCTACTCAAGCTAGAGGGCGCTTTGAATACTTCATCACTTTCATGGATGATTGTACAAGGTTTGGTTATGTCTACCTAATGAGGCGCAAATCTGACTCTTTTGACAAGTTTAAAAAGTTTAAGGCTGAAGTGGAGCATCAGATAAGTAAACTGATCAAAACCTTACGATTGGATCGTGGTGGAGAATACCTCCTTGATGAGTCTAAGGATTACATGGTACATCATGGAATAGTATCCCAACTCTCTGCGCTAGGTACACCCCAGTAGAATGAAGTATCTGAGAGAAGGAACATGATATTAATGGAAATGATCCTAAGCTTGATGTTTCATACTACTTTTCCTGTCTCTTTTTTGGGATATGCCTTAGAAATAGCGGCATATATTCTGAACTTGATGCCTTCCAAATCAGTACTTAGAACATCCTATGAGATGTGGATTGGGCATAAGTTAAGTCTAAATCATCTCAGGATATGGGGCTGTCCAATTTATATACTGATCAAGGGTGATAAGTTAGAATCAAAATCAGAATTATGATACTTTGTTGGGTATCCAAAAGAGACAAAAGGAGGTTACTTTTATCATCCCAAGGAGTCTAAAGTACTGGTAAATACCAATGTTAGATACTTAGAGGATGATCAAAATACTTCTACTAAAGGTTCAATAAGGTTGGAACTCGATGAGAAGTTATATTTGAAATCAACTTCTTCAAACCCGATTATGGAACAAGAAGAGGCACAACCTCAAGAACTTGTACAAATGGAGCTTTGTCGTAGTGAGAGGATATCTAGAGTTCCAAAAAGATAGATAGGAGAAGCTTTTGAGTTGGTCTCTAACCATCAGGAATAAGATTTTACTAGATATGAAGAAGCTATTGCTAATGCCGATGCAGATCTGTGGCATGAAACAATGAAAGCCGAGATTGAGTTTATGTACTTCAATTAGATTTTGGGATCTTATAACTTCACCTGAAGGGATAAAACCCATTGAGTGTAAGTGGTTATACAAGAGGAATAGAGGAGCGGATGGGAAGGTGAAAACCTTTAAAGCTAGGCTTGTGACGAAAGGGTATACTCAGAAAGAGGGAATCGATTATGATGAAACATTTTCCTCGGTAGCCATGCATAAGTTCATCCGTATCCTCCTTGCCATTGCATGTCATTACGACTATGAGATATGGTAAATGTGTTGAGAAATATGCCCTCTTAGACTAGATTTTTGATGTAAATATCGAATGTTTTAATAAAAGAATCTATTTTCAGAAATTATTTGTGAATTTACATTTTCATTTGTGCACAATTACGTTTGGAAAAGACCCATTATGTTTAAGTAAGTAGTCCATGTGAATGGAGGTATTTCACAGTAAGGTATGGATCACGGGTTACTTAACACATAAATATTCATTCTTAACCAATTGATGAGAATGAAAATCTCATCATGTCTAGGTTATTATGTTGTAAATTTTAAATGGGGAATGGCTTACCTTTAGCCAGTGAGTAGTTTACTCACTTAATAACATAAGCGTATTTCGAATACATAGAACAAGATCTGTAGTAATAGTTTCTAAAAGTACTATATAGTAGAAACCTAGACTACTACCGTTACAACGTGGATTAGTACTTTACGACTTGGGTATGAGTTGGTGGTCTGACGAAGCTGGAAGCATGTACTTTGATATGCTATAGTTGAGGTTCTATCGTAGGGCCAATATACTTGTATGTTGGGTATGTGTAACTAGTTAGTTAAGATAAACTTGTACAAGATAGTTTCTATACTATATCGCCCCTGTGATTGTCTGAATGATCTAAATATCCAGGGCCCTGGGAAACATGATTTGAATGTTTGCTTTAGGATAGCTCCTTTGGAAAGCGGAAACAATCCAAGAAGTCGTGGATTATTGGACTAGAAGCCTAAGGATGGTAGATGTCATTTAGAGAGATATTAGTACACTTCTTCCTCTCTAAATATACGGTGATGTATAAAGGGGTATTTTAGTCATTACACCTGTAGGTTGGAGACTTTACTAACGCAGCATTGTTCTTGGGGTCAATATTTTCTTATGGTGATATTAAAAAATATTTAAAATGTAAAATACAGCTATTTATATGGCAATGGTATTTTGGTCATTTTAGTAGCCAAGGCGGTGTGTCTTTTGGTCCCCAGTATAGACTGTGAGTCCTAATTAAATACGGGCTAAGGAATTGATCTTAAATTAAATGAAATTTATTTTATTTAAGTAATCTGATTTAATTATTGGGTTAGAATAAAATAAAGGTCCATAGAGAGAGAAAATTGATTAAATTAGTTTGGTGGGTTAATTAATTATTCAGGGCTTTAGCCCAGTTTGAATAATTAAAGATTAACATGAGACTAAACTAATATAGGCTTGTTAATTGGACTAGTTTATTTGGGTTGAAAAATTAATTATTTGTTGAGCCAATTAGTTAGTTCTAATTAGAATAATTAATTTAGTCCAAAAGGTTAAGCTAAGAGTTCAATGGCCCAATCCAGTTTAACCTAGGATTTTGTTTAGGTTAAACAGGAAGGTTGAAAACAACATGGTTTTTGATGGCTTCTTCTCTGTGAAGAGAACCAGGCGTCTCTCTCTCTCTCTCTCTCCATAAAATATTCCTTAGTTTTGTTAATTGTTCATCAAACAGAATTAGGCAGGCCATATATTGAAATATTTTACATGTACAGACGGAGTAGGAGACTTGCAGAAATCGCACCAGAGGTTTCCACCAGCGTACCTGCCTCGGTTTCACACATTTCGGTCTAGCCAATTCTTATAACGAGGAAAAGAGGTAAATTTTTTTTAACCTCAGAATCAGTACAGAGTGCAATCGGCACCAGCTCTGTTCGGTTCCCCTGTTCTTTAGTTTTTTCAGTGTTTTTTTTGCTTTCGTTTCCGCTGCGTGCCCTATGTTTTCTCTTTTTATGCCTTCAATTAGTATCAGAGTATGAAGGTTTTGTGAAAATATAGGGAGCATGCATCTAGTTGAATAAAACTGGACACATATGTGTGGTTTAAACTGTGATCCCTTACTGTTTTGGTATGGATAGATTCTCTGTTAAACATCTCGAATTGAGGTATAAGAGATGTATAATTTACTATTTTTATTAGCAAATCGTGTAATCCCAATGTTAATGGGTATAGGCGATTATTGGGTTTGGTTGATTTTATTGTATTTGAGATTGAAATCGAAGAGCCAATGGTACCAGAAGTTGCATAGAAAAATAGAGAAAATTCGTAGAAGAAAATCGCAGATAAAAAAATCTATAGAAGAACTTGTCCAGACCGGAACCGACACCGGTTAGGCTGCCCGAACCAACATCGGCTAGGGTCTGGACTCGCTCCGAATTTTAGGTTACCCATGGGTCCTGGTGCTGTGCGGCGGGTGCAGTGGACCAAGGAGAAATTTTTCCTTGTAATTTTTCTTGCATTTCCTTTTTGTTTTGGGGTTCATACCAAGCGAAGTTAATATTTTTGCAATAGTTAATATTCATGGAATATTTTTCATGAAAAATATTAGTAAGAGATTTTAGGATTAAATAAGACCATTAATTAATTAATTAATTAATGTGTTTAATTTATTATCTGGGCAATTAGGTTTAAAAAATAAAAAAGCATAAAAACGTCTACTGTTTTCTAGCATGCTATTTATTTTATATGCCTATGTGTACATTTTTGGGAATATTTTTGACAAGGAAAATATTTTTCTACAAATTAAATGGTTATTTTAACTTGAACAAAAATTAATCTTTAGATATTTTCTCAAAGGATTTAATCCTTGACATAGAAAATATATTGGATTTAGATTTTTTTTTAAAGTTAAAATAGAAAGCCATTTTGTTTTATTTTAGCACAAAGAAAAATTATTTTGTCAAATAAACTTGAGACCAAAGTCTCTAGAAAGTTTTAATTGAAAATTTTTTTAAATCACTAAGTTTTTTAACTTGAATAAAATTAGTCCATGGAAAAATCTCTCAAATGATATATACCTTGACATAGAGATTTTAATAGATTTAGACATTTTATTTTTGAGTTAAAGGGAAAACTTAATGAAAAATTTCAAAAGGATATTTTTTAGAAAATCCTTGTTTTAAAAGACTTAAGTGGGAGAAGGGTTCCAACGGCCCCACGGCTTCCATCACGATCCTCATTAAAGATCGTGGGTCCCCTCGCGTTACCCTGGGAGTGAATCCGTATAGGATGGGGATATCACAAGGATCTAAATCTAATGGAGGGATGTAATTAATAACTCGGGGCACGTACTATGATCGGCCAGCCCCTTGTTGGAGGTCATAGTGCGAGGTATGTTCATAGGAAATGAGAGAAAACGGCCATCTCCTCGATGGAGTTATCTTCTAGATCATTACCTAGAAGGAAAATTAATTTAACATACTTAGCTTAGTGGACTGTTAATCTTCCCAAGAAGCTATGTCAGTTTTCCTAAGAGCCAAATTAATTATTATCAGTTTTGATAATAAGGATAAAGTGCACATATTTGTTTTGTTTTCACAAACTAAATTTTTTTCTTTTATTTTCAATTTTTTCGAAATGGTGGGGAATTCTTTTAGTCCATTGGCCATTATTCTCCGAGAAAATAAGCTAACGGGACCAAGCTATGTGGACTGGAAGAGGAACCTGGACATAATACTCACAACCGAGGAGTATACGTATGTCCTTTACGAAACTTGTCCTGTTATCGGGGAAGGTGTTGGGATGTATGCTCTCTTAGATTATGTTTCTGATGTAAAAATCGAATGTTTTAATAAAAGAATCTATTTTCAAAAATTGTTTGTGAATTTACAATTTTGTTTGTGCACAATTACGTTTGGAAAAGACCTATTGTGTTTAAGTAAGTGGTCTATGTGAATGGAGGTTTTTCACAGTAAGGTATGGATTACGGGTTACTTAGTACATAAACTTTTGTTCTTAACCGAATGATGAGAATGAGAATCTCATCATGTTTAGGTTATTATGTTGTGAATTCTAAATGGGGAATGGCTTACCTTTAGCCAATGAGTGGTCCACTCACTTCATGACATAAGTGTATTTCAAATACGTAGAATAAGACCTGTAGTAGTGGTTTCTAAAAGTACTATATGATAGAAACCTAGATTACTACCGCTACAACGTGGACTAGTACTCTACGACTTGAGTATGAGTTGGTGGTCTGACGAAGCTGGAAGCATGTACTTTGATATGCTATAGTGGAGGTTTTATCGTATGGCTAATATACTTGCATGTTGGGTATGTGTAACTAGTTAGTTAAGATAAACTTGTACAAGATAGCTTCTATATTATAACGACCCTTGTGGTTGTCTGAATGATCTAAATATCCAAAGCCCTGGGAAACATGACTTGGATGTTTGCTTTAGGGTAGCTCCTTTGGAAAGCGAAAACAATCCAGGAAGTCGTGGATCATTGGACTAGAGGCCTAAGGATGGTAGATGTCATTTAGAGAGGTGTTAGTGCACTTCTTCCTCTCTAAATGTACGACGATGTGTATTTTCATCATTACACCTGTAGGTCGGAGACTTTGTTAACGTAGCATTATCCTTGGGGTCAATATTTCCTTATGGTGATATTAGAAAATATTTAAAGTACAAAATACAACTATTTATATGGCAAGGGTATTTTGGTTATTTTAGTAGCTAAGGCGGTGTGTCTTTTGGTCTCCAGTATAGACCATGAGTCCTAATTAAATACGGGCTAAGGAATTGATCTTAAATTAAATGAAATTATTTTATTTAAGTAGCCTAATTTAATTATTGGGTTAGAATAAAATAAAGGTCCATGAAGAGAGAATTAATTAAATTAGTTTAGTAAGTTAATTAATTATTCAGGGCCTTGGCCCAGTTTGAATAATTAAAGATTAACTTGGGACTAAACTAATATAAGCTTATTTATTGGACTAGTTTATTTGGACTGAAAAATTAATTATTAATTGGGCCATTTATATGGTTCTAATTAGAATAATTAATTAAGCCTAAAAGGTTAAACTAAGAGTCCAATGGTCTAATCCAGTTTAACCTAGGGTTTTTATTTAGGTTAAATAGGAGGATTGAAAACATCGTTGTTAACATAACACATATACTCTGAGACCGCTTCTACTCTGTAGAGCTAGACCTCTCTCTCTTTCTCCAGAAAAATTCCCTAGCCTGTTAGTTGTTCACCAAAAGGTAGTTAGGCAGGCCATATACTGGAAGACCGAGAATTAGGCGTTCACATATATGTAAATGCGGAGTAGGAGGCTTGCAAGAATCACACCATAGGCTTCCACCAGTACACCTACCCCAATTGTGCACGTTCCAGTCCAACCACCTTTGAGAACCAGAAGGAAATGTAAAATTTTTAAAATCCCAGGATTGGGACAGGGCGCAACCGGCACCGGCTAGGGCTACCAGAGCCAATGCCGGCCCTACCCTGGATTCCCTATTCTTATTTTTTCAGTTTTTTTATGTTCGCTTCCGATGCGTGCTCCGTGTTTTCTCGCGTTCCCACGCCTTCAATTGGTATCAGAGCATGAAGGTTTTGTGAAAATATAGGGAGCATGCATCTAGATTAATAAAACTGGACATATATATGTGATTAAAATTGTGATCCTTCGTTGTTTATGGTATGGATAGATTCTCTGTTAAACCTCGCGGGTGAAGGTATAGGAGATTGTAATTTACTGTTTTTCTTAGCAAATCGTGTAAGCCTAATGTTTATGGGTATAGGCGGTTGTTGTTTTTGGTTGATTTCATTGTATTCGGATTGGAATCGGAGAGCCATGGATACTAGAAGCTGTGCAGAAAAACAAGAAAAATTCGCAGAAAAAAGTTGTAGGATCCGGCATCCAGAATGGAATCAGCGCCGGCTTGGAGTGCTGGAACTGGCGCCGACTTGGCTCTGGAAGGCCGGTCTGTGCGCTGGTTTCTGGTGGGTCTTAGTTCTGTGCGGCGGGTGCAGTGGACCACAGTGCAGATAGGGTGACTGATCCAGTGCAGTGGGTGCAGCAGACCAAGGAAATTTTTTTAAAAAAAATTTCTTTGTAATTTTTCTTGCAATTTCTTTTGGTTTTGGGGTCCATACCAGACGAAGTTAATAATTTGCAATAATTAGTATTCAAGGAATATTTTTGCATAAAAAATATTAGTAAGGGATTTTAGGATTAAACAAGACCATTAATTAATATGTTTAATTCTATTATCTGGGCACTTAGGTTTAAAAATAAAAGAGTATGAAAACGTCTACTATTTTCTAGAATGTTATTTATATTTGGTACCTATGTGCACGTTTTCTTCAAGTGTGGACTGAAGGGACACTGGAAAAAGGAGTGTCCGGATCTTCAAGCCAAGAAAAATCCCACAGGTAATATTTTCTATCTAGAGTCTATATCAATAGTTGGATCAACTTCCACTTGGATTGTTGATTAAGGAGTTACAGATCATATCTGTAACTCCTTGCAGGGGTTTAGAAAGATTAGAAGACTCCATAAGGGCGAACATGGACTACATGTGGGAAATGGAGCATAAGTTTGGGCCCTTGCAATGGGAGAGTTGAATCTTATTTTTTATTGTAATAGAATAGTGGTTTTGAAAGATATTTTATATGTACTTGGATTTCATCAGAATTTGATTTCAGTTGCAAAACTAATAAATCAAGGATATTCTGTATCTTTCCATTCTGGTATTTCTATCAGTAGAGATGGAGAAATTCTGTGTACTGGACATATGTATGAAAATTTATTTTTCTTAAACCCTATTAACAATCAATTAAATAACGTTCAATCTAACCTTTAACAAGGAAGAGAAAGACCAATGTCAATGACTCGTATCTTTGACATCTAAGATTGGGTCATATCAACTCAACTAGGATTCAGAGGTTGATCCATGATGGGCCCTTAGGCTCATTGAGATTGGAAAATTGGTCTCAGTGTGAGTCCTGCCTAATGGAAAAGATGACAAAAAAGTCATTTGCTCCTAAGGCGGATAGAGCCAAGGAGGTATTGAGTCTTGTTCACATTGATGTGTTTGGTCCCCTGTCTACACTAGTTAGAGGAGGTTTTGAGTACTTTATCACTTTCATGGATGATTGTATAAGGTTTGGTTATATTTACCTGATGAGACGCAAGTCTAACTCTTTTGACAAGTTCAAAGAGTTTAAGGCTGAAGTAGAGCGTCGAACAGGTAAATTAATAAAAACCTTCCGATCGAATAGTAGTGGAGAGTACCTCCTTAGTGAATTCAAGGATTACATGGTACATCATGGGATAGTATCTGAGCTCTCTGCGTTGGGGACACCCAAGCAGAACGGAGTGGCTGAGAGAAAGAACAGGACATTAATAGAAATGGTCCGAAACATGATGTCTCATGCTATTCTTCCAGTGTCTTTTTGGGGATATGCCCTGGAAATAGCGGCATATATTCTGAACTTGGTGCCTTCCAAGTCAGTACCTAGGACTCTCTATGAGATGTAGATTGGACGCTAGCCAAGTCTAAATTATCTCAGGATATGTGGTTGTCCAGCTTATGTACTGGTCAAGGGAGATAAGTTGGAACCAATGTCAGAATTATGCTATTTTGTTGGGTATCCAAAAGGGACAAATGATGGTTACTTTCATCATCCTAAGGAGCAGAAGGTACTGGTTAGTACCAATGCTAAATACTTAGAGGATGATCAAAGTACTTCCACGAAAAGTTCAACTAGGTTGGAGTTGGAAGAGAAGTTATTTTCAGAAGCAATTTCGTCTGACCCGATTGTGGAATAAGAAGAGGCACAGCCTCAAGAGCCTGTACATATGGAGCCTCGTCGTAATGAGAGAGTGTCTAGGCTTTCGGAGAGATGAAATGGAGAAGCTTTCGAGCTGGCCTTCGACCATCAGGAACAAGACCCCACTAGATACGAGGAGGCTATTGTTGATGCCGATGCAAATCTATGGCATGAAGCAATGAAAGCCAAGATTAAGTCTATGTACCTCAATTAGGTTTGCGATCTTCTAGTTTCACCTAAAGGGATAAAACCCATTAGGTGTAAGTGGGCATACAAGAGAAAGAGAGGAGTAGATGGGAAGGTGAAAACCTTCAAAGTAAGGCTTGTGGCGAAAGGGTATACTCAGAAAGAGGAAATCGATTATGAGGAGACCTTTTCCGCAGTAGCCATGCTTAAGTTCATCCGTATCCTCCTTGCCATCGCATGTCATTATAACTACGAGATATAGTAAATGGATGTCAAGATGGCATTTTAAAATGGCCATCTTAGTGAAGACATCTATATGTCCCAATTGGAAGATTTTATTGCTAAAGGCCAAGAACGTATGGTTTGCAAGTTTAAGAAGTCCATTTATGGACTTAAGCAGACATCGAGACCATGGAACATTCGTTTTGACGGGAGTGTAAAGTCTTATGATTTTTTTCAAAACGAGGATGAACCATGCGTGTACAGAAAACTTGAAGGCATTAATGTGGTTTTTCTTGTCTTGTATATGGATGACATTCTACTCATTGGAAATGATGTAGGGTCGTTGTCATCTACAAAGATTTGGTTGTCTAGACAATTTAGTATGAAGGACTTGGGAGAAGCCAGCTACATTCTCGAGATTAGACTTTTTAGAAATAGGAAGTAGAGAATGTTAGGATTATCCCAAGCGGCATACATTGACAAAATGCTGGCCAGGTACAGCATGAACTCATGTAAGGGAGCTCTAATTCCTTACAGACATAGGTTGTCTTTTTCTTTAAGAGACTCTCCAAAGTCTCAAGAAGAAAATGACAGAATGAGTAGGATTCCCTACGCTTTGGCTGTAAGAAGTCTCATATACGCCATGCTGTGTACTAGGCCAGATATCTGCTTTACCGTAGGCTTGGTTAGCAGATATTAGTCAAACCCTGGGGAGGTTCATTGGCAAGCTATAAAGCATATTCTCAAGTACCTCAAGAGAACGAGAGATTATATGCTGGTTTACAGGGCTGATGACTTGGTTCCTACAGGATATATAGACTCAAACTTTTGGGTGAATAAGGATGAGAGGAAATCCACTAGTGGATATGTCTTCACCTTGTTTGGAGGAGCCATTTTATGGAGGAATATCAAGCAATCTTGCATTCCTAACTCAACCATGGAAGTTGAGTACGTGGTAGCTTCGGAGGCATCTAAGGAAGCAGTTTGGCTCCGGAAGTTCCTTTCAGAATTTGGAGTCGTGCCACACATGGACAGGCCGATTGTGATGTATTGCAACAACACTAGAACAGTATCACAATCTAAAGAACCCAGGAATCACAAGAAGGGGAAGCACATCGAGAGGAAGTACCACATGATCCGGGATTTCATCCAGAGACGGAAAGTCGTGGTGGAACAGATTGCCTCCGAGAACAATCTAGCTGATCCATTCACCAAGCCTCTAGCTGAAAGAGTTTTCAAGAGACACTTAGACGCCATAGGGGTGGGCACCTACGGACTTACTTAGTCTTAGAGTGCAAGTGGGAGATTGTTGGGAAATATGTTTTCTTAGATTAGGTTTCTGATGTAAATATCAAATGTTTTAATAAAAGAATTTATTTTTAGAAATTGTTTGTGAATTTACATTTTTATTTGTGCTCAATTACGTTTGGAAAAGACCCATTATGTTTAAGTAAGTGGTCCATGTGAATGGAGGTCTTTCACAGTAAGGTATGGATCACGGGTTACTTAACACATAAACATTCGTTCTTAACCGATTGACGAGAATAAAAATCTCATCATGTCTAGGTTATTATGTTGTAAATTCTAAATGGGGAATGGCTTACCTTTAGCCAGTGAGTAATCCACTCACTTCATGACATAAACGTATTTCGAATACGTAGAATAGGACTTATAGTAGTAGTTTCTAAAAGTACTATATGGTAGAAACCTAGACTACTATCACTACAGCGTGGACTATACTCTACGACTTGAGTATGAGTTGGTGGTCTGACGAAACTGGAAGCATGTACTTTGATATGCTATAATTGAGGTTTTATTGTAGGGCCAATATACTTGCATATTGGGTATGTGTGACTAGTTAGTTAAGAAAGACTTGTACAAGATAGTTCCTATACTATATCGCCCCTTGTGATTGTTTGAATGATCTAAATATCCAAGGTCCTGGGAAACATGACTTGAATGTTTGCTTTAGGGTAGCTCCCTTGGAAAGCAGAAACAATCCAAGAAGTCGTGGCAGATGTCATTTAGAGAGGTGTTAGTACACTTCTTCCTCTCTAAATGTACGGTGATGTATAGAGGAGTATTTTAGTCATTACACCTATAGGTCGGAGACTTTACTAACGCAGTATTGTCCTTAGGGTCAATATTTCCTTATGGTGATATTAGAAAATATTTAAAGTGCAAAATACAGTTATTTATATGGCAAGGGTATTTTGGTCATTTTATTAGCCAATGTGGTATGTCTTTTGGTCCTCAATATAAACCGTGAGTCCTAATTAAATACGGGCTAACGAGTTGATGTTAAATTAAATAAAATTTATTTTATTTAAGTAGTCTGATTTAATTAATGGGTTAGAATAAAATAAAGGTCTATGGAGAGAGAGAATTAATTAAATTAGTTTGGTAGGTTAATTAATTATTCAGGGCTTTGGCCCAGTTTGAATAATTAAATATTAACATGAGACTAAACTAATATAGGCTTGTTAATTGGACTAATTTATTTGGGTTGAAAAATTAATTATTTGTTGGGCCAATTGGTTGGTTCTAATTAGAAAAATTAATTTAGTCCAAAAGGTTAAACTAAGAGTCCAATGCCCCAATCCAGTTTAACCTAGGGTTTTATTTAGATTAAACTGGAAGATTGAAACAACGTGGTTTTTGACGGCTTCTTCTCTGTGAAGAGAACCAGACGTCTCTCTCTCTCTCTCTTCAGAAAATATTCATTAGTTCTGCTAGTTGTTCACCAAACGGAAGTAGGCAAGCCATGTACTGAAAGACCGAGAGTTTGACGTTCACATACATGCACAGACGGAGTAGGAGACTTGCAAAAATCGCACCAAAGGTCTCCACCAGCGCACCTGCTCCGGTTTCACACAATCCGGTCCAGCCAATTCTTATAACGAGGAAAAGAGGTAAATTTTTTTTAACCTTGGAATCAATACCAAGTGCAACCGATGCCAACTAGGGCTGCCAGAGCCGGTGTCGGCTTTGTTCGGTTCTCCTGTTCTTCAGTTTTTTCAATTTTTTTTTTTTTACTTTTGCTTCCGCTACGTGCCCTGTGTTTTCCCTTTTTATGCCTTCAAAATGGATGTCAAGACAGTATTTCTTAGTGGCCATCTTAATGAAGATATCTATATATCCAAAACAAAAGGTTTTATTGCTAAAGTACAGGAATATATGGTCTGCAAGCTTAAAAGTCCATTTATGGACTTAAGCAGGCATCTAGAATATGGAACATTCGTTTTAATGAGCTGTAAAGTCTTATGGTTTCATTTAAAACGAGGATGAACCATGCGTGTATAGAAAATTGGAAGGCATAAATGTGATTTTTCTTGTCTTATATGTAGATGACATTCTACTCATTAGGAATAATGTAGGGACATTGTCATCTACTAAGATTTGACTATCTAGTCAATTTAGTATGAATATTTTGGAAGAAATCAGTTACATTCTTGGGATTAAGCTTCGTAGAAATAGGAAGTAGAGAACGTTAGGACTATCCCAAACGACATACATTGACAAGATGTTCGCCAAGTTTAGCATGGACTCATGCAAGGGAGCTCTAATCCCTTGCAGACATGGGTTGTCCTTTTGTTCTAAGAACTGTCCTAAGTTCTAAGAGGAAAAAGACAGGCTGAGTAGGAATCCTTACGCTTCGGCTGTGGAAAGTTTCATGTACGCTATGCTGTGCACTAAGCCAGATATCTGCTTTACTGCAGGCTTAGTTAGCATATATTAGTCAAACCCTGGAGAGGTTCATTAGAAAACTGTAAAGCATATTCTTAAGTACCTCAATGGTACGAAAGATTATACGCTGGTTTACAGGGCTGACGACTTGGTTTCTACTAGATACACAGACTTAGATTTCCAGGCGGATAAGGATGAGAGAAAATTCACTAATGGGTATGTCTTCACCTTATCTGAAGGAGTATTAAGCAATCTTGTATTACTGATTTAACTATGAAAGTTAAGTATGTGGCAGCTTTGGAAGCGTCCAAGGAAGTAGTCTGGCTCCGGAAGTTCCTTTCAGAACTTGGAGTTGTGCCACACATGGATAGACTAATTGTGGTGTATTGCGACAACTCTGGAGCAGTCTTGCAATCCAAAGAACCCAGGAACCACAAGAAGGGGAAGCACATCTAGAGAAAGTACCACCTAATCCGAAATTTCATTCAGAGACGAAAAATCGTAGTGGAACAGATAACCTCGGCGAATAACCTAGTAGATCCCTTCACCAAGCCTTTAGCTGAGAGAGTCTTCAAGAGACACTTAGACGCCATAAGGGTGGGCACCTACGGACTTTCTTAGTCTTAGAGTGCAAGTGGGAGATTGTTGAAATATATACCCTCTAGACTAGATTATCTGATGTAATTATTGAATTTATTAATAAAAGAATTTATTCTCAAAATTTGTTTGTAAATTTATATTTTATTTATGCAAGATTTTTTTTTTTTGGAAAGGACCCATTATGTTTAAGTAAGTGATCCATGTGAATAGTAGTCTTTCATAATAAGGTATGGATCACAGGTTACTTAACACATAAATGTTTATTCTTAATCGATTGATGAGAATGGGAATCTCATCATGTATAGATTATTGTGTTTTGAATTTTAAATGGAGAATGTCTTACCTTTAGCCAGTGAGTAGTCCATTTACTTCATAATATGAGTATATTTCGAATACGTAGAACAGGACCTGTAATAGTGGTTTCTAAAAGTACTATTTAAAAGAAACCCAAACTATTACTGCTACAGTGTGGACTAATACTTTACCGCTTGAGTATGAGTTGGTAGTCTGACGAAGCTAGAAACATATACTTTGATATATTGTAGTTGAGGTTCTTTTGTAGAACCAATATACTTGTATGTTGGATATATGTAACTAGTTAATAAACTTGTACAAGATAGCTTCTAGGCTGTATCGGCTCTTATGATTGTTCAAATGATCTAATTATCCATGGCCTTGAGGAACATAATTTGGATGTTTATTTTAGGGTAACTCCCTTAAAAAGTGAAAACATTTCAGGAGTCGTGGATCATTGGACTAGAGGTCTAAAGATAGTAGATGTCTATTAGAGAGGTGTTAGTACATTATTCCTCTCTAATTACACGGCAATGCATAGAGGGGTATTTTAGTTATTACACCTGTAGGACGAAGACTTTGCTAACGCAGCATTGTTCTTGGGGTCAATATTTCCTTATGGTGATATTAGAAAATATTTAAAATGTAAAATATAGCTATTTATATAGTAGGGGTATTTTGGTCATTTTAGTAGCCAATGTGATGTGTCTTTTGGTCTCCAGAATAGCCCTTAAGTTATGAAAGATTTGGGTTAAGGAATTGGTCTTGATAATTATGAATTTTTATTTTATTATTCTAATTTATTGGACTAGAATAAAATAAAAGGTCCGAGAGAGAGTATTTATTTTATCTAGTTTAAATGGTTAATTAATTATTCATGGCACAAGGCCTAGATTGAATAATTAGAAATTCATCTGGAATTAGATAAAAAGTATGAAATTTTATTTGGTCTATTTGGGCTTGTTATTATTTATTGGGCTATTTAATAAAGCCCAGAAAATAAATAATTGAGATTTATTATTTATGGGTGTCCAAGTCCAAGAATAAATAATTTTATCTGACCCAATGAATAAGACCAAAGTAAAATAAAATTTATAAAAAATTTTAATTAATTAATTATTAATTTAATTAATTAATTAAAATAAGATTAAAAAAAGCAACACGGGATGGAACCCGTGTTATTTCGCGTGCAGAATAACAGAAAGTATAGAAGCTTTCTGTTTGCACGCGGGTGGAGTCTTTTTCGAAGGATCTACTAAAATGAATATCAATCACAAAGAGATGCGGTGATTGGTGGGAATGGAGAAATTGGCTTCTGCATTCAATTGCAATTCACCGAAAGAAAACCCAAAACATTATAGAGAGAAAGCATCGTTGAAGCTTTGAAGTTGATCAAAATTCAAAACTTCAAGCCTTCACCGGCTGTGCTACGGGCACCATTTCAAAAGATCGAAAGCTTCGCGTGGATGAAATGCAGTAGATGTTTGCAAGGACGTGAGCCACTAGCCTCAACTATCCTTATATAGATATCTACACCAGTCCGAAGAGAGTCATTCAATCACAGTGGTAAAATTTTTGTTTTCCTAATATGCTTTCATTTTGATAATTTTTTCCATTTTAAGCCTTCATTCTAAACTTGTCATAACTTTATGGTGAGTAGATAGGGGATGAGTTAAAAAAATAGAGATGCAAGTACTCGAAATCGGTTGCATTCTCTTGAATAGGAAAAAAAAGGGTAAAATGAGAGAGTTAAAAAAAGTGAGTTAAAAAAATTGGAAAAAGAATGTGTGTTTCTTTTAATGAAGAAAGAAGGGAAGAATGCTTTGAGTTGAAAATGAAAGGGGCCCAATACGGTGAGAAGTAACATTCGATGCACTCACTTGAAGTTATTAAATCCCATTTGAGTAAAAAAAAAGTAAGTGTGAGAGCCACTAGTCTTCTACTTGGGTTGTAGAAGTTTAGAGCTATGAAAACTTGAATTTAACTATGGAATCTTAGCTTATATGAATCACGTTGACTTTGTTTTTTACTTAAGGAATGGGTGAATGGAATTTAATGAATATATGAACTTTTGTAACTTTACTTCAATGGTCTTAAGTATGTTTGATCTAATTAATGACTTGATTTTGGATTAATTTGAGTTGAATAAGTGTTGTGGTATTTTTTTTTTTGTGTAAGGGATGATAATGCCTTTGTTATTGTGACAATGTTATGAAGATGATTGAGTTTTGGTTGTTAAGTGTCATGTTTGCTTGAGGATAAGCAAAAATTCAAGTATGTGGACTTGATAGGATTTGATTTTGTGTATATTTTTCTAGTCATTTGTATGATATTTGAATTATTATTATTATTTTTTTAGTATAATGGCTATTCATTCCCTCCACTTTGTTAACTTTTGTGTAGATTTGATTTAGAAGAATTTCCCTTGGAGATTTGTTTGAAAATAGAAGAAAAAAGTAACACAAGACTGGATGGGAACAGTGAGGGGCTGGCGCTTGCTGCGATGAAGGAGTCAAGGTTGGCTACTCTCTAGAAAGACAAAGCAAAAACAGACTAATTTTTTACCCAAACAGAGAGA
The DNA here is from genome assembly GCA_026120185.1 of Voacanga thouarsii. NCBI lineage: Eukaryota > Viridiplantae > Streptophyta > Magnoliopsida > Gentianales > Apocynaceae > Voacanga > Voacanga thouarsii. Next base: position 6,933,316 of record JANUWF010001783.1, read on the forward strand.
GGCCAGCGTTGGACCTTAAGGAAGAGCCAGCGTTGGCCGATCACTAGACTTCAAGTGATAGATTTTCCTTTTTCGAGTTGATTTTAGTAATTTTTGTTGGAGTTAATTGGAAATTGATTTGGAGACGGGAAAGACTCTTTGGGTTTTGGCAACTACAAAGCTATATAATCTTGAAGAAACGAAGCCCTAAGGTGTATTAGTGTAGCAATTAATTATATACAAGATTAAGAGAGAGTTAGATTGAGTGTTTTCATTAGAAGGATAGGATAGTTGTTCGAGGGAGTTATCAAGAGGAGAAGAAGAATTCCTTGTCAATGAGTTCTTCTTTTTTTTTTTTCGTTTGTTTTTTTTTTTTTGACAATGTTATTTTAGTTGTTTTAATGTATTTTTGAATGATTATCTAAAGATTATGACTTTATATTAAGTTTTACTTTTTGATCAATTAATTATCAATTTCTAATATTTTGTTACTTGGATTTATTTGATAGGTTAATTGTTGTTACTTGTTTCTAATTAACTCAAGAGAGAGATTAGAGATGAGATTTAATTCAATTGATTTTATATTTTTATATTTAATTAACTCGAAAGAGAGGTTAAGCGTTAAGAACGAGTAATCAAAGAGTTGTTAATGTCACCTAGAGATAGGATGTTAATTTCTTTCATGTTGATATTACCTATATATAGAGATATTATTATTAATGAATTGAGTTTAATACATCTTTTTAGTTGATTAATGAAGTAGAGACATTTATTAATTTTGCTAAAAGATAGAGAATCTATAACTTGAGAGATAGTAGAATCTATTTTTTTTATCCTTCATGATGCTAGATTTAGTAATTAATTGTGATAATTGTTGACTTAATATTTGTCATGTTTTTAGAGAATTCTATCTAAATATATATTTTTAATCCTATTCTTATTCCATGATTGGTCTTGCATGTAATTGTAATTTTTTGTTATTTTTTTAGTTTTGTTAAGTTAAAAAAAAAAAAGAGAGAGTAATTAGTAGTAGTTGTTCCTTATGGATCGATACTCGTCAATTCCTTTTATTATAATTGCGATAAATACACTTACTCTATATATGTGGTTTTTGTTCTGTATATAGGTCGGAGTCATGAGAATTGAGAAAATTAGTAATTTTTAAATAGAAAAGTAGAGGAATGTCTTCGTGTAAATTGAAATAATTGGATTTTCTCATGTTTCCTTTTGTATTTTTGTTGCTAATATGAGAAGATTTTCTCCTGGCGCGTATTAAAATTTCACAAATATTATAAATTTGGAGTCTCACCAATTGAAGTTATCACAAACTCATTTCTCATTATGATGTGCACATAATTTTAAGTTTTCTTATTAATGTACTGTATGTAATTTCATTGTTACAACTTGCTCTTAACTCCCTTCTCTTGCATATTTGATCTGGACTAATTCTTATTATAGATTTTTTTTTCTCCTTTGAATTTCAAAAGATGTATAATAATAGCAGGTAAATACTATTCATTGAAATCTTTTTTACAAATAGTAAAATACTTAGGGCCAATTTAATAATCCAATCCAATATTTAAAACTAAATTAATTAAGTACTTATTTTATTAAGTACATTTGATAACGATTAATATTAAGTGCGTTTGATAATAGATTTTTATTATCACTTAATTAATTAAGACGTACTGAAACCTTATTATAAATTTTAAGTGAATTTGAAAGTTATTTATGTCTGAATATATTAAATACTCATCTAATTATTAATATTTTTATATTTAATCTAGATTGTAATAAAATATAATATAAAAATGAATTATAATTAATTCAAATTTCATATTTTAATTTTTAGAATTCAATAATTAATTATTCAAACTTCAATCTTCAAATTTCAATTTTATCGATAAACCTATTAGGCCAAAAGATATTACTAGGGCTAGTTTGGGAGTATATAGTTGTTTAAAAAAATAACTACTTTTTTCATTTTGAAGTTTGGACCAAAAGAAAAGAATGACTATTTTAGAAGTTCACTTTAAAAAATTAACCTTAAAAATTTTTTAGCCTTATCAAATGCAGGTAAACTTGTCATTTCAAAATGTTTGCTTATGACTACTATAACCATCCATTCATTTCTTTTCACAATTGGAGAGAAAAAGATTTAGACCCATAGAGTGAAGGAGGATGGTTCAAAATGCTATTTGACATTAACAGTTTATTTCCTCTCTCTCTCCTGCTGAAAATGAAATTTTGATAAATTTTACTATTTTTCACTATAGAGTATGTGCAGAATTTAAAATATAAAATCCGTCTCAAAATGAAATTTGATGCATCCTTTTTAGAAGATATAATAGTAAGTCAGAGACCATATAAAGGAAAAATTATCAAAGTTTGGATTGGTTTAAAACCAGCATCTATTGCAGAAGCTTTAGTTGCACTTCTGTAAGTCGGGGAAAAGCTCGCAACTATTACCCACACTGAATAAAGTCTGCCTCGTAGCCCTAACCAATAAAGAATCAGTCAGAACTTGTCTCGTGGTCCTAACTGACAAATAACTAATTTAGACAAATCCTGACTGACCGGCTCAACTCGTGATCTTTCAGTTATTGCGCTATTTACTCAATCAACTTGACTATTCCTTACGGGACAACTTTAATTGCATTTAATTCACTCAAGAAGAGTTATCGATTAAAATCTCCAAATTATTATTATGGAATTAGAAGCTCTCAATGTCATCAAATCCCTCATGAGTAATATTTCTTCTGAAGATTGGAGTACTTATTTTATCATCCAAATATACTTGGAGAGTAGAAATATTAAAAACTGTAATAGAATTACTCATGAACTTGTTAGTTAGGTCAGATATTGTAATTTCTTTGAATATATCCCTTCATCACGATTCCCTCGATGATTTCTGTTACAAGGAGTTACTTGTGCTGTACAAAATCTTTATGTTTCTATGTTATGAAATTTCACTTATTCCCCTCCCCCGACTCCTCCAACCCCCCCCCCCCCACACACACACAAAATAATAATAAAGAGTGATGGAAATAGATGGAACTAGGCAAAAAAAATTTAATTTTGATAATTTTTCGAAAAATCCTTTAAAATTTTATCTTTTACTCATTAAAATTATTTAAAAATTATAATATTACCTCATAATATATCTTTTTATATAGTTTCTAATCTCATGTTTCTAGTTCTGTTCTCTACTCAGGAGATTTTCTGTTCTTCCCGTAGAAACTTCCAAACGCAAGAGACACTCATTTTCCTCCCTTAAGTCATTCCTGTTCTGTTCAAACCATATTCCTGCAAACCGGCCCTAATCAGCCAAAAACTACTTGCTGGTAAATATCTTCAAACCTGTTAAGCCCAATGACCATGCTTCGGCCCAATACCCTGGGCTGAGACAGTAGGCATTTCCATCACTTCTTGAGGCCCATGAAACTGGATCCAAGGCACTCCTTCGTGGACCTTGCAGCGTTTTATGGGTCCTTGAAATTAGGTCCTCTCCCTCCAATTAAGGAAAAATTTTTCAAAAAAAAAAAAAAAAATCCTTAATTGCACTGGTAATAGGATGTAATGATTTAGGATATATTTCGATTGCGATTATATTAATTTTTAAGAAAAATATAACTATAATTTTAAATTTTATATAGAATTTATAAATTCAAAGATTAATATTATAATCTACTTGGTTTGAATAATAAAAATTTTAATATTTTGCAAATAAAATTTATTTGCATTAAATGTATTTTCGTTAAAAAACCAAAAAAGCTTTTTTTTTTTAAATAAAAAAACTGCAATCCAAATACACCTGAAATATAATATTAAGTTTGATTCATATTCTTGTTACTTTCTTATATATACACAAAAAAAAAAACAATTCCACTAATATCAAGTAGTTCTTGAGTTGATATTTTAGAAATTAAATCATGTTGATATGAACACTGTATAATAAATTATAACTCTTCAATAAATTAATTGGTATTTTTCATAAATTATGCTGAGAGAGAAAATAACTTGAATTTAAATATTTTTGTTTCTTGAGATACAAATATCACTATTCTTGATCATTTTAGATTATTTAAACTTTATATATGTAAATAAAGTCGCATTTGAAATGATAAAAATACTCGTGACAAATTTTAAATTCAATACATATTTTATAACCTCTTTTATGTGGAGAAAAAAAAAAAAGTCTCTCCATATATAATCAGTAATTTTTTCATTAAAAGAAATTAAAGTCATCAGTGTGATTATCTTAGGCTTAATGCTGAAGTTTAATTGTAGTATTGATTAAGGAAACACTGCAAAAATATAATGTAAAAATAAAATTCTAAGTTATCTCTTTGTTATTAAACAAAGTATAGTAGTTTGGTCTTTGCTTTAGTGCGGAAAGGAGAAAAGCTAATATGACTATTAGCATTGGAAGAAGGGAAGAGCATTCTAAGTAATTAACCAAGTGAAATCAATAAAACACTTACCAAAAAATATAAAAAGGTGAAAGCAATAAAAAGTACATTATTTTTAATTCCAAGTGAAAGCAAAAGCTAAAAAGACCCAAATGATCCATAGAAAGAAACATCACCAAGGATATAACTATATAAATTAAAGAGGTGCCAAACACACTAAGAAAGAATAACTTTTATTAGAATTTAAAAATATAGTTCAGATTGATAACATAAAAAATATTATTATTTTTTTTTTAATAAAAGAACTCACAAGTTACAACTACTATTTGAAGGTGACTCGGGACGTCAATGTAAAATTCTCAACACTAACTATCCCAGTCAACATTAATTATATACAATACCATAAAAAATATTACTTATATATAATAGCATAATAATTCTGTAATTAATAATTTCTCTTACTATGTAATAAGTTTAGATTAAATTTACATTACGTCCTTTCATGTGTTTAAAAGAATAAAAAATAATTATACAAATATAAAAGTTTTGTAATCTCCTTTGCCCAATTTAAGGTGCATGTGCCAAGCTTGGGAAAGTTATGCAGTCCAAATGATAGAAAAGTAGAGCTAAGTTATTCATTTGAGAACTTTATGTTGGGGATTCAAAAGCATGTTTGAACAAGTAAGTACCTTTCTTTGTTCTTCCATGCAATGATCCATCAATTATTGATCAAAAGGAGGAGAAAAGTTGTGAGTTTTGCATCTTCCAATATAATTTAGCAAATTGCAACTTCAAAGATTAATGGGAAGCAAAGTGGTAGTTCAATTCAACTTCAAGTAGTACCCTTTTGTAACAAATTGCAATTTTAATCCTCCTTTTTTCTTAATGTTTAGTTTTCTTTTTAATAAAAAAAAAGTAGAATTAAAAAATAGGAAGCAAATTGGTAATTCAGCTAATACACTTTTGACTCCTAATTGTGCTGAGAAGAAATTCCAATAAGGTACTTTAGCTTCCATACTTACATTCCTTTCATTTGTTCGTGAGAAACAACATTGAAAATTCTACGGCTAAGAATCACATTACTTAAATTAAAATAGACAAGTCTTTCAATTATTTTAGCATATTATTCTTTAATTTGAGATTGATATTTTTTATATATTATTCACAATTACAACAAGATTTATTTAATCTTCTAACTTTTTTTTTATTTTTTATGGCCGTTATAATTAAAGTTTTTCTCCTCATTGTGAACACTAAATTATAATGATGGTTCTTTATAAGAACTAAGACCTAAAGAAGGGGCATAAGATAGCACATTTTTTGGAGTTTTCTTTAAGACACTAAAACTTTACATGGTCAGATATAAAGCTTCAAATTAACATAAAAGAGCATAACTACTTTTATTTTTCTTATCGTGAAAATAAAAAGCTTTTGACTGATTTTATTTTTTTATTATTTTTTTTGTTATCAATAATCTGAAAGCCAAAGGAGTGGATTCTATTCAGTCTAAGCTTCTTAATGCTCTGTTCAACTGTTGACTGATTTCTACTATTAAATATAATCCTATATATTCAAAGTAGGAAGGTTTTTTTTTTTTTTTTAATACGAGCATCCTTAAATGATAAGAATAAAATCAAAAATATTTATTCTATATAGTGGAGGAATCATCTATAACTAATAATTTTTTTACAAGATTATATATATATGTATTCATTGGAATGATATTATATAATTAATTTTGTCTTCTTTTTTTTGTTTTATGCATGCTTGGAAAAATATTTAAGTAGATTTGACTGTTATAGATATATACAGAATTAAGGGGCACTCCAAAATTTTTTAAAATTTGTAATTTTTTCTTTTAAAAAATTAAAAATTTTATAATTTTTTTAAAATTTTACATTTTGACCTCTAAAAACTTTGTAAAAATTTGTAACATTGTCCTCCAACTTATTATCTTATGTAATTCGCTTCCTCAACTCTAAATTGTTGATTCCGTCCTTAATTATAAATCAATGTATTTTTGAAAATCTGGACAATGTGCATTATGAGTTATACCTAATAAGAAGGTATAAGTTTTTAATGAATGTGGCTGATAAAGACCAGTCTACCCTCCTTTTATTTCCTCCTTGTTTTTTACCTCAAAAAAAATAAAAATAAAAATATCAGTCTTCGTGAAAATTCTCATAGATCTAGTGCATGGATATTGTGAATATATATGTTATGTAGAAAGGGGCTAGACATCTTTCCATCTTTGTCAAATTATTCGATTGCTACGGTCGGAAAAGATAGTTTTGCAAATACATTTATTATTGTTTTATAAATTGGGGAGAAATTTACAGTTACTATCATTTTGGATCCGTTTCGTAATTCTAATCAGCAAAAAAATACAGTTATTATTTTAGCTTATACCGTCATTGTTTCTGATACTTTAAAGAAAAAGAATATAGAAAAAATGAACTTGATGTCCTTCTATTTTAATTTTCACAAACTAAAATAAAATAATTTCAAAGGACCGCTAAGTGTAACAATTTTATTATTGAGTAAATTGGGAATACTTGGCTATAGATATTGTGGTGAAACAAAAAATAATTTTTAATTTTAGTACGATAATAACTTCAAATATACTGTTATAATTTTATTTTTATGTATATAGTAAAGATAAATCTAAATATACGGCAATTATATACTAGAGTTTCAATGATACACTAAAACCTAGTATAAAAACCTTCAAAATAATCTTTAATAGGTCCTAAATCTGTAAATTAGATCGGATAAGATTCATTCTTAATCCTAATAACACTAGAATACATCCAGTCTAGTAACACTAATTCTATCTGATAGTTAAGATTAAAACAAGATTTTAATAAGAAAAGGTAGTTATCAAAATAAACTTTCTAGGATGCAAAAAAATTAAAATGATGTGGGTAAATTATAATTGTGTATATTATTATTAAAAAATATATTTTAATATCATTAAAATATTAAAATATCTCTAATTTCAAAAAATATTGGAGATGAATCATTGCCATCTCGCCTACTAATTTGATCTCATCTTTTTTATGTGGACCATAAATTTATAGATTATATGCATTAAGAAGTTGATCGTATAATTTTTATGATATGAAGTACAATTTTTTAATGCACGTGATCTACGTGGACGGATCCATGCTAGAATTTCTGTAATTTCATAAAATATTGGAGATGAATCATTGCCATCTCGCCTACTAATTTGATCTCATCTTCGCATAGAATTTTTATGTGGACCATAAATTTGTAGATTACATGCATTAAGAAGTTGACCGTATAATTTTTATGATATGACACGTGATCTACGTGAACGGGTCCATGCTAGAATTTCTGTATTTTCACCATTAAAAAAAAAAAAGAATCACAATTCATTAAATTCTTTATACATCAAATATGTACACAAGAGGACGTCCTCAATTTTAGATTTGGGAGACGTACTAATCTCACCAAAAACAATATTATTATTTTTTTTTTCTAAATAAGTGAATTATTTATAAAAAAAATAAGTTACACAAATAGACAATTAAATTTATACTTTACGTAAGTAATATACAACTAAACAAAAATGAAAACAAACACTTGGTATCTTCCCTTTGCATCCTTGTCTCTATCCGCACAATGCAAAGAAAAATCTATATCCAACTGATTTCGTTGGTAGTCATTTGTAGGGATGTTCATCGTTCGGTTTGAATCGAAAAATTAAATTGAATTGGTTTTAATTTTGATTTTTAGTTCGGTTTGATTTTAGAATTTATATAAAAATTCGGTTGGGTTTTTGATTTTTTAAAATAAAAATTAAAAAATTGAATTACATTTTTTAATTTAAAATATATAATTAATATTAAAATGTTGTTAATTAATTAGTTAATTTTATAAATTATGATTTTTTAAAAAATTTCGGTTCGATTTCGATTATTTCATTTTGGTTCGATTTTGTTTTGTTCAAAATAAAGTATTAGTAATGAAGTTTAAGATCTTCATCTTTGCAATTTGTATTCGTGATCATAATTTTCTATTAAAATGTTTGGCCTAAATCTTTAAAAAGTTTGAATTTTAATTTATATTAGATTTGAATTGTAATTTATATTAAACTTTATTTATTTGAATTTAAATTTATATTAGGACAATAAATCTACTGAATGAAGCATTCAAATTCGATTTCAATAGAATCGAACCGAACAAAAATTATTTCGATTCGATTCTATCAACTTTTTAAAATTTTGATTTGATTTTAAATAAAATTAAAAAATTGAATTTTAAAATCGAAAATCCTGAATAAACAGCCTAATCATTTGAAAGACAGTGAGTGTATTCGCCTTGAAAATAGTGTAGGAAAAAGAGAAGAAATGGACAAAGAGTCCAAACCAAGTTCGGGTTTCACATAAAGGAAGGAGCAACTCTAATCAAGGAAGATCGGCAAGGAGAATAGGCTACCGGTCCGTGGAGCTCAACAAACAAAATCAGCCAGAAAGATAGATGTGGTTTGAAAAAACAAAAGCGGCAGGAGCATAACAAAAACAAAAAGAGGCAAGAGCTTTGGCCAAGAACAGAGCTCTAGGGGGAGCCGGAGCCCCATCTAGCCAAGTCTTACCAAACGCAACGAAGGAGAAAGGTGTTGCAAAGAGAAAACGGGCAGAGAGAAAAAGAAAGAAAGGGAGACCAAAACCAATATTCAAAAGTAGGAACTTTAGAGTAATGATTAGTTACCATTTATTTATCAAACAACAAAAAGAAAAAGATTCTAAATGTAATGATGCAAACACAACACTTGCATGTGCTCTCTTTTTACTTCTTTTCCTTTCCAAAATCCCCCAGACGATGATTATTGTACCAATACCACTTGTTTTAGCAACTCATCATACAAGTAACTTGTAATGTTTAATAAAGAGACCAAACTCTATGCATTTCTCTAAATTTCAATGCTTTGCCTTTAATAAAAAAAATATTTTGTAAAAAGGGGTAGTCTATAATTTATCACGATTACTTTAATGCACTAATTAGTCCGTGTATGAACATATGAAGCACACCGGCCTTACGCCCAAAGCGGGACATTTGTCACGCAAGGGTGAAATGTCCTTTCTATTGAGACGTGTTGCTTTATCTTTTTGTTCTTAAAAAAAAAAAAATATTGGTAACATAAACCCAAACATGGTTGGAAGTTCCATCAATGAAACTTTTTAATAATTTCCTACTTTTAGATCATTTATCTTAAGATTGGGAACTCAGCAAGAGACACATGATTCTGTTCTGCAAAGCCTTCAGAAACAAGTCAAACAAGACAAAAGAATGTGAATATTTTTGAGAAAATGGTACGCACCCTTTTTTTTATAATTAAAATTAATTTATCAGATAATAAATTGCATAGAGGGACTCCACAGTAAAAAAAAATCACACTTCTAGGTGGGAATGCATCTTTCAATGAAATGAGAAAAAAAGAAAAAAAATTCAAGTACCAATAAGCCAATTGTGGCCAACTTCTCATCACTGCAATTCAAAAAATTCATCATTGTTTTCCTTCTTTAGTTTTAGGTTGAATTTACGACAAAAATAGAAGTATTACGGTGGACAAAAATAAAGGTCCCCAAACCATTTAGGCTAGTTTGGCGCATTAGCTGTCAAACAATTCATTGTATTAAACAATTTCATTTTAACATGATTTTGAATTGGGTTAGACTAAACCCCTTAGACCATTTAGGCTAGTTTAGTAGAACTATTGTCAAATATGATTGTATGAAATTATATTTTCACTTATTGTAATTTAGAAAATCATAATTAAATTATGAAAATTTATATGTTACATAGGTCAATTTGAAACGTAATTTTGAATTATAAAATATTCAAAATAATTATTACGTTTATTCATATGAAATAATATTGATTTACTTAATTATCCTATAACCATTTTATGAATTTTTAATTTTAGATCTCTAATTGTACATTTATTATATATATATTTTTGTAATAGGACACAGTTGAATACTACGATAAAACTAATAAAATCAAAGAAGATAATATTGAAATTTATTAATAAAAATATTTTGTTTTATTAAATAATATGTAAATAGAAACAAATTAGAAAAGATAACTACACTCATTTATGCATACTTAACATATATAATAAAGGATAAAAAATAAAGGCAGTTAGACCTCTATCATGTCAAAAAGAGTGTTGCTGGTAATAATCTACATAAGTTAAAAAATAATTACAGTAGTAATTACAGAATTGAATAACAACACAAATCGTTTAAACCCTTATTTATCATTTATGTTATGAATTATTGGAATTTCCATTAATTAGTGGAGGCTCCACTAATTATGGATTTATGTGAATTATTAGAAGATTTTTATGGATGTCCACCATTTAGTGGAGACACCATTAATTGAGATTAGTTGAAGATGATGTATGCCATGATGTATTTCACTAATTAGAGCTCTATAAATAGAGCTATTCTCTAAGCTTGTAATACACCATCATTTTGTGAAAGAAAGATTAGTGAAAGAAAGATTAGAGAAAGAATTGTGAGAGAAAGAAAGAGAGAAGTTTGAAGAGAAATTCTTGTGCAAAGAATAGTTAGAATTTTCTTAGTGTGTAGTGTGTAGATTTTATTCTAACACTACCATAATTTTATAACACGTTATCGACATGAGTCTCTCGCCGTTATTAAAGCCGGAAGACAGTACGCATTTATTGATCTCGCTAAATTCGAATTTGTAGTCCTTGATATTTCTAAAAAAATTATATGTCATACGTAAATGTATCTAAATGCTAAAAAAAAAAGGAGATCCATATGTCATGTGGATAAAAAGAAAGATTTGACCACTCGAAGATGGTCGTACTACCCACTCGCACGGTATGAATGGTTGCACCCGAAGTTGCAAGATTGTAAAACCGTGAACTCCGTGATGTATAAAACTACATCTTAGTTAAAAATTTTGCGGAGAAAAAGTTATCGATAAAGTTATATTGGAGAAGACATTCTCCACTTTTCATACCTCGAATATTGTCCTGCAAAGAATAATATCGAGAAAAATGGTATCCCAAATTGACAAATTTAACATGAGTTATTATTGAGAAATCATGAAGCTGGATGAATCGGCTCAACAAAGACTCTGCAAGTGAATGTCGTTGGCTCCAGCAGAAGCCATCGTTATAGTCGTAGTTGTGGCAGTGGCCGTGGTTATGGTCATGGACACACTCGATATTTCCCTTATCATAGAGAAATACTGGCCACTTGAAGTGGAACAGAAAAGATAATAAGGGAAAAAGATATTTCCATTAATAATAAGCATCATATCTTTTATTCATATCACTAATGTTGATATGAACTTGAGGATACATGCTTATAGTTGCTCTTTTGTAATTGAGCTGACAAATGTAAGATGAAGGTTTGTAATTGTTCTTTTTCAATATTTACATTAGAGGACGACAAACAATTAGTAATTATGGACTTCAACTCCTCTTTTTCGACATCCTCCTCCTTTTCTTTCCCTTTTGAGCCAGCATCGAGACTAGCAGCAGAAGTAGCCGTAAAATTACTGCGAAATGAGTCTTGAGATTTTATGATCTCCTTAAGTTTATTATATTTCTTATTATATTTGGCCTTGAAACATGCTTGTCTCAATTTCGTGTTTGGTCATCTAACTCGCGTATTAGGACTTTCTTCCACCAACTCGTTTTTCACATTCCAAAGATCGCAATGGCTTCTTGTAATTTCTTCTCGCCCATATGTCCTCTTTCTTCTTTATTTTGCATATCCTGTAAATCGAAGTGATATCATCGGTTATTTACTTATAAATCTTTCATAGTTTCATACTTACAAATTATAAGTATGTATGAGAGAGAACCTGAACATTCTTGATTATGGTCTCCAAGCTCACCAATTTCCTGTGAGGCCATCGACGAATTCCTAACTCTCTACATCTTTTCTTGAGACGGGTTATGCCAATATTCAGTTCTTTGGCTGCGCTTTTGATTGGTAGGTAAAAGTACTGCGAAATTGTTTCTCTTGATAGTGTCTCGGGAGTTATTGCCCTTCTTCTCTCTCTCGCCTCTTAATCATCTTCTTCTCCCCAGGAATTTTGTCTCGCAATAATATCTTGAACTTCGATATTATGCATTTCATGAGTACTTACTCCGACTTCGTTGCCAAGACCACTCATTATTTCTCCTAGAAAAAGAAAATAATATCGATAAAGGTAATACCATTCAAAATCCATGTTTAAATGTATAATAACCTGGAAACATATTATGGCTTTGTTCAAAATCCATGAGAGAGTAGAAAGGATCATGCACAAGCATATCCTCATTCAAAGGAATAGCATCAAGAAGAACAGTATCAAAAGCAGTCTCTTGTAGGGGCAGATCAACTTGGTCCAAAGCGGTATGTTCAAAACTTCCACTGATTTACATAAAAAACAAACCAAAAGAGAGTTTAATTTCATTATCAAGCACACTAAAAACAAATGGAAGCCATCAAAGGTATCTCACCCGAAATTAGGAGGAAGTGGTTGGTTTGGAAAGGAAAATATATCAAAATCTTCTCGCGTTCGAATTAGACGAAGCGGTTGGTTTGAAAAGGAAAATATATCAAAATCTTCTGCGTTCGAATTAGACAGAAGCGGTTGGTTTGAAAAGGAAAACATATCAAAATCTTCTGTGTTCGAATTAGGCAAAAGCGGTTGGTTTGGAAATGAAAATACATCAACATCTGCTGCAGAAACTAAGTCAAAATTTGACCATGTCTCAAATGAATTACGAGTCTCCATATCTGCTTTGTGATTTTTGTTTTTGATGTTTACTAATGACTGATAACTGAGATATATATCGATACATATATATATATATATATATCTGTATGAAGAAGAAGAAGAGGTAGATGGTAGGTAGAGGGTTGGAGGAGAAGAAAAGACAAGAGAGGAAGAGGAAAAGTCGGTACCGGGAAGAGTGAAAAAAAAAAATAGATATTTTTCTTGGCATTTCCTGCTTGTCATCATTTTTTTTATATTTTTTATTATTCTCTTGTGAAATCATTATTCCCTAAATTAGGGGGAGAACAGAAATAGTACAAGAAAGATCGTGATTGGACAACATCATTAAATTATCTTGATCCGCATACAAGCGCGTGTGAACTTGAAGTTCAAAAGATAATTCATTTGTAAAGCATTGCAAATCAAATGCCAGACGCTTTTGTTGACTCTAGAAGAGTAACAAAATCGCATATGCCAGCTATAAATGCTCCTATTCGAATTGAAGTTCCAGCAGAACAAAAGATTTTACATATAGTCAGCTGAGCCAAAAGCATGCCGAAGCATGGCCGACCTCTTGGTTCTAAAGATAAAAATCCTCGAAAGAAAAGAGGATTAAATGATCCGTAAGATCATATTGAAGAAAAGAATGATAAAGACCAAGAGAGAACCGATGACAAAGAACCGTAAGTTGATGAAAGTAACACCGAAATTTCTATCAATTATACCACTTCCTAGTAGAAGTTGGAATCGGATAGAAACTGTTATTGATAATATATTTGCATACAATATATCTCTTGATGTTACACAGATAATGATGATCCCGAACCAATATCGCTTGATGAATGCTCAGCATAGAAAAGATTGGCTGCAATGGAAAGATGCGATTCAATCTGAGTTAAATGCATCGGCAAAACGTGAAGTCTTCTGACCGCAGTCCGAACACCGAAGGTATAAAACCTGTTGGCTACAAATGGATATTTGTGCGAAAGCGCAATGAAAAGAGTGAAATCGTTCGATATAAAGCGCGATTAGTAGCCCAAGGTTTTTCACAAAGACCAGGTATTGATTATGATTAAACTTATTCTCCCGTTGTTGATGCTATTACACTCCGATATCTTATCGGTTTAGCAAGACATGAAAAGATAGATATGCGCCTATTAGATGTTGTCATCGCTTACTTGTATGGAAATTTAGAAAATGATGTTTACATGAAAATCCCCGAAGGATTTCATATGCTCGAAGCATATAAACATTATCCTCGTGAAAATTACTCCATCAAGTTGCGTAAATCATTATATGGCCTGAAGCAATCTGGGCGCATGTGGTTCACACGTCTTAGTGAATATTTATTGAAAGCGGGATTTAAAAATGACCAGGTATGTCCATGCGTTTTTATTAAGAAATCTGGTTCTAAATTTTTGATATTAGCTATATATGTTGATGATATTAATCTTATAGAAACTCCTGAAGAGCTCCAAGAAACAATTGATTATTTAAAAAGAGAATTCGAAATCAAGGATTTTGGTAAAACCAAATTTTGCCTTGGTTTACAAATTGAACATTTGGAGAGTGGAACATTTATTCATCAATCAACATATACAAGCAAAAGTGCTAAAAAGATTTTACATGGACAAAGCACATCCATTGAGTATTCCAATGATCGTCCGATCATTAAATGTGGATAAAGATCTTTTCCGACCTCAAGAAAATGATGAAGAACTCCTTGGTCCTCAAGTACCATATCTCAAAGGCAATTGGTGCATTGATGTATCTTGCTAATAACACACGGCCTCGATATTGCTTTCGTCGTCAATTTATTAGCAAGATTTAGTTCTTCACCAACACGACGACATTGGAATGGAATTAAACAAGTCCTTCGATATCTCCAAGGTACAATTGATCTCGGATTATTTTATTCAAATAAAACCAATCCAACATTGATAGGTTATGCGGATGTCGGTTATTTATCTGATCCACATAAAGCACGTTCTCAAACGGGCTATCTATTTACATGTGGAAATACTGCTATATCATGGCGTTCTACGAAACAATCTATAGCAGCTACTTCTTCAAATCATGCTGAAATTATAGCCATTCATGAAGCAAGTCGAGAATGTGTATGGCTAAGATCCATGATTCATTATATCCGAGAAAGTTGTGGGTTATCATCAATCAAAGGTATTCCAACTCCTCTTTATGAAGACAATGCAGCTTGCATAGCTCAATTACGATGATGATATATTAAAGGAGATCGGACAAAACATATTTCATCAAAATTCTTCTTTACTCATGAACTCCAGAAGAAATGTGAAATTGATGTGCTACAAATTCGGTCATGTGACAACCTCGCAGATATTTTCACAAAGATTTTACCGACTGCAACATTTGAAAAGTTGAGATATAAAATCGGTATGCGTCGGTTTAAAGATTTAAAGGAATCATCTCATCAGGGGGAGTAATAAATGGACATATAGAATAGTGTACTCTTTTTCCTTCACTAGATTTTTTTTCCCACTAGGTTTTTATCTAGTAAGGTTTTAACGAGGCATATTCTTTATGTATGGATGGACATCCAAGGGGGAGTGTTATGAATTATTGGAATTTCCATTAATTAGTGGAGGCTCCACTAATTATGGATTTATGTGAATTATTAGAAGATTTTTATGGATGTCCACCATTTAGTGGAGACACCATTAATTGAGATTAGTTGAAGATGATGTATGCCATGATGTATTTCACTAATTAGAGCTCTATAAATAGAGCTATTCTCTAAGCTTGTAATACACCATCATTTTGTGAAAGAAAGATTAGTGAAAGAAAGATTAGAGAAAGAATTGTGAGAGAAAGAAAGAGAGAAGTTTGAAGAGAAATTCTTGTGCAAAGAATAGTTAGAATTTTCTTAGTGTGTAGTGTGTAGATTTTATTCTAACACTACCCTAATTTTATAACAATTTATATATTTTAATTGAGTTGTTGAATTAATAGCCCTCCATCAATAAATCGAATTCGTTGATGGGTACATGACTCAAGCTTAGAGGACCAAGTTTAGAACACAAATAATTCCGTGATAAGCAATTGATTCAAGTTTAGAGGACCAAGTTTCATACAAAAACAAGCATAAGACATAGGAACAGTAGTATTAATATGTAGATAAGCGCTTTGGATTCTCTTTTGCTTTCTCCCTCCTCTTATGAGTATCTAATTTTTTTATTAACAAATGAACTCGTAATCGCTATTCAAATGTGTGCACAAGGTTCATATTTCAAGAAATGTTTGAATCCAAAATGTCAATATAAAAATCTTAATATCAACTATATCGATCAACTTAAAAAACTGTATGAATATCTAAATTAATATCTTCATTTGACTTCTTAAATTAGTCCCTCGCAATATGAACAAAGTTTCCAATAGTAGTAGTAGTAGTAGTAGTAGTAGTAGTAGTAGTTTATTATTATTATTATTATTATTATTATTATTATTATTATTATTATTATTATTATTATTATTATTATTATTATTATTATTATTATTATTATTATTATTATTAAAAATAAGATGAAACACAATTTACCTAGGAAACGTGCAAGTTTCTTAAAATTATTTACACCAAAAAGATGTTGAGAAAGGATTTTTTTTTTTTTTTTTAGTGCATGTGGCATACTACGTTCAAGACATTCATAGTATAAAAAATTTATATCACATAAATTATGAAATGTATTTTTTAAAACTGTATAAGTTTTTTATTAAAAATTTTGTAAAAGTCTAGTTACCAAGTATTTGTTAGAAAACAGGGCACCTACGAGCACAGACAGGCAACTCAACTGAATTGAACAAGCACCGCCTATACCCGATCAGGGCTCTAACAATTGCAATTATCAAATATCAATAATGCCGGCAAGGCCACACAGTCCAAACATAATGTAACCAGACAGAATTCACACTTAATAAACAAATCAGTAGTATACCTGATTGACTTGCTCGCGGTTCTACCAGAACGTACCTAGCGCTGGCACTCTTCTGGACAAGCTGCGCCGCAACGTACTGTACTGCTGACCGAATCACCAGTCCAATACTGGTTTGCCTTCAAGAAGCTATTCGCCCCACTCCGATGCGATGGGTACAGCGACTCTTCTTATAGGATAAGACGGTCTCAGATCACTGTTGACGCACACCAACTTTGATCACCTCGAAAATCCCCTCAGTTCACCGGTCCCGATAAGGCAAAAATTATGGATCGTGGAGAGAGAACCGAAGCGGCGAATTTTCTCGCAGGAAGCAAAAAAGCACGAAAAGGGGTTATGTTCCCCCTTTTAATCTCGCCTTAGGAAAATTAAAACCCAATTCGGATTAGGAAGCCTGAATCCCCTTACCAGATTTTATGTTTCCTATTCCTTTTCAAGTTAGAGTTAATTGAGCCAAATAAAAATAGAGGATATTGAAAACATGGGCCAAGCCCGAGCCGGGCCGGGCGGGCGACTCGCCCGTGTGGCATCCTCTATACCTTGGGCTTTTCTATTAAGTCTATAGAAAAGCATTTTAGTATATAAAGGCTTCCACACTCCTCTATTTTTTCCATGTGGGACTCATGTCTAACATGAGTTCCCAAATGGTTAAACACCCAACTTTAATAACATTTAATTATGGATTTCCACCATGAAAATGGCTTCTACCACAATCAAAACAATCTCTAACATGTCAAGAACAATTCACATTAATTGTTTTAGGCTAACTAATTATGAGTTAAAAATTATTAACTCCCAAAGTTGCCATTTTCAACAATCCCCCACAAATCCATAGTTAAAGACTATTCAGGATTTACATAATCTGCTTTCGATGATGGTACCTTCCGGTTTGAACCACTACCTAAGTTATCCAACTTATGCCCCAACAGGAACAGATGGACTTAAGCCTTGAATCTGAACCTTGAATGTGACGGCGTCTATTGGTAACAACAGATTATCGGCTATGGAGATAATATTTGGGGTTGACACGTTGTTGGGGATATGCCCTAGAGTCAATTTGTACTTATATTATTGTCATTATGTTTTATATAATAATATAAGGCCTTCCTTTCCATGAATAGTGAGTTTTGTTTTGTGGTCATCAAGTACGTGACTTGATAGTAAAACCCTACAATGAATACAATGACTATTCTAAAACTGTCCCTGATCGTTTATTATTATTGGAACAATAATAAATTAAGATTAGTATGTTTTACTGGTCATGTATATTTGTGATATCAAGTCAAAACATAAATAAATATTAGAGAACATTGTATTGGATATGACCCACTGTGAGAGTACTTCATGGAACATGTCATAAGTACTTTCTAGTCATAATAATATTAAAAGTCCTTTGACCTAAATTCATCATAGTTTCCTACTTGATAAATTCTATATTTTGATATTGTCTAAAGTTGTCTTTAATTAGATAATAAATTAGACTACTGTTGGATATAGAATAAATCGAGGAGAGGAATATGATTGATTGTGAAGGAATTTGTCCCTCTCAATTATGGGAGAGATATCCATGGGCCCCTTGATAAGTTAGACTGTTAAAATGCATGGTCGTGCTCAAATATATCAATCTAAGATATTGATATCATTTGTTTAAACAGTCTACTATGAAATCAAGAAATAATTGATTGAGCTTAATAAGGATGACATGCTCCGTGCCTTATGCTTAATCTGGATATCATGTGACAAAAGGACTAAATATAAAATTATGGTTTAGTTCAAAGAGATCACCAATCTTCATTTAACCTGGATAGTTATAATGTTTTACTAGAAACCGCTTATAACTTATGGGCCGTTTAAATATGATTTGGGTACACTGCCAGTGTTAAATGAACCTATAGGGTCACACAATAAGCTAACTTGTTAGGTTATTTTCTGGTAATCGGATTCGATGAATCTGGAAACATGTCTAAGTTAATCGAACTTAGAAAATCTACCAGATACAATGAATCTGGAAATATGTCCACATTCGATGTATCTGAATGATATCCAGATTATAAGAATCTGACTCGGTAAATTAATTAGTTAAATTACCGAGATAATGGTAGAATCTTATCGTATCAGTTTTAATTTAATTTGAATTTAAATTAAAATACGATAAGATATTATTAGGGTTGGACTCTAAGAGGTTCGGAGTGGGTTTTTAAGAAATACCCTAGCCGTCTTCTTGTGTGTGTCAATTCTGTTGTAAAATTCGTGCCTTCATCCACCAGAAAAATAAGCCTCTCAAAGCCCTAGGCGCTAGCACTCCCCGGGTGACGAGCGAGTTCGTGGTGTGTATCCGATAGAAGACGTTCGCACAACTATAGCGTCTGGTGATCGTTCGGGTTGCATGCACAGCAGTACAATCGGAACTGAAGGATATCGATTACACATAACAGAGGTAAATCTGCAAACCTACGATCTTCTTAATCTTTTACTTGAATCCTCGGAAGGGATTCGTGGATATTTTTCGCGTTTAGGAGTCTACGAATTCTAGCAGCGTTATGGCCATGTGTCATGATCCTGTCTCATGAGTGTATTCAGAGCAAACCCAATTCCCTTTAGTTGCGGCCACACAACAACACTCACATAATTGGCGATCTCCAAGGATGTACTACTAGCATCCTATTTAAAAGACTTGATCCCATTCAGAGTCAAAACTCTTACTCATTGCAGTAAACGCACCACAGGCTTTCAGGGAAAGGACCTAGATACAAAGGTATCAGAATTGGTGCCAGATTCACTCAAACAGCTTGTTTATACCATATTGAACTGCCTTGTGGGATCTCGACTTGGTCAGTTGAGTTGCCACTGTAGGTGAATCATTTCTGGGTTATCAGTCCCATTCCCAACCTGGATTTAAGGAACAATGATGTTTCAAGTCCCTTAGTTAGGGGGTCTGCAATGTTATCTTTGGATCCAACAAAGTCAACAGACACCACCCTTTCAGACACTAACTCCCTTATAGACTTAAGTCTAACTTGGATGTGTCTCTTAGTCTTTTGATTATACTTGGTACTCTTTATCTTTGCAATTGTGGTTTGACTGTCACAATGCACAGATATAGCAGTAATTGGCTTGCTGATCATTGGCAAAGAGGACAATAGTCCATACAGCCATTCAGCTTCCGTTCCAGTAGTATCCAAGGCACATAACTCAGCCTTAAAAGTTGACCGAGTTATCAAAGTCTGTTTACAAGACTTCCAGGCGACTGCTCTGCCACCTAATGTAAATACATATCCAGTGCAACCATTGCTATCAGAGTTCTTGGCTATTCAGCTTGCATCACTATACCCTTCAAGCACAGCAGGGAATTTCCCATAATGCAGCCCAAGGGACACTGTTCTCTTCAAGTACCTTAGTACTCTATCCAAGGCCTCCCAATGAGTCCGATTTGGATAGCTTGTATATCTTGCTAACTTAGATATAGAAAATGAAATATCCGATCTTGAGCCATTTGCAAGATATTGCAAGCTACCAATAATTTGAGAATATCTTAATTGAGACACAGAAACTCCACTTTCATTTTTGAACAAAGCTACAGAAGGGTCACTTGGAGTTTTAGCAATTCTATAATTTTGATACCCAAATTTCTCAAGAACACTCTCATCATAGTGAGTTTGAGAAATTGTTATCCTCTCAATTGAGCGAATCAACTTTAGGTCAAGAATCACATTTGCTACTCCCATATCCTTCATTTCAAACTTACTTTTCAAAAATGATTTAGTCTCATTAATTATCTCAATATTGGACCCAAATAGCAAAATGTCATCCACATACAGGCATAGAACAATACAAGCATTACCTTTAACTTTACAGTAAACACACTTGTCATTCTCATTTATGTTGAAGCCAAATGATAAAATTGTTTTATCAAATTTTTCATGCCATTGTTTGGGTGCTTGTTTTAGACCATATAGGGATTTAACAAGTTTACAAACTTTTCGTTCATTTCCTTTGGCTACAAATCCCTCAGGTTGATCCATATATATCTCTTCTTCAAGATCACCATGAAGAAAAGCTGTCTTCACATCCATTTGGTGGATGGTGAGACCATATATAGAAGCCAATGCAATCAGCACTCGAATTGTAGTCAAACGAGCAACAGGAGAGTATGTATCAAAATAGTCTATTCCCTCTTTCTGTCTAAACCCTTTGGCAACTAATCTGGCTTTATACTTATCTATGGTTCCATCTGGTTTAAGTTCTTCTTAAATATCCATTTACATCCAATTGTACTGCACCCAGGAGGGAGATCTACCAATTCCCATGTCCCATTGGTGACAATGGAATCCATCTCACTCTTGACAGCTCCTTTCCAATATCCTACTTCTGAGGAAGCCATAGCTGCTTGAAAAGTCAAAGGTTCGTCCTCAACATTGTAAGTGACAAAGTCACTTCCAAAGTCCTTTACAACCTTAGCTCTCTTACTCCTTCTAGGTTCTTCCAATTTCTCAATTTGAGTATTGGGACTATTTGGACCTGCCCCCACATCTTTCATCCTTTCCACATGATCAGGAATGGAATCAGATGTTAAGGCTGAATCTAAAGTATAAACATCTTGAGGCAAACCAGTTTTCATGGGAAACACATTCTCAAAAAATGTAGCATCACGGTATTGAATGATAGTGTTACAATCTATACCGGTATTTCGGACTTAATTACCAAAAACCTCATGGCATAGCTTGTTTCCACATAACCAATAAAGATGGCATCAACAGTCTTTGGTCCTAACTTCTTCCTTTTATGTTCAGGGATTAGAACTTTTGCAAGACAACCCCACACACGGAAGTATTTTAAGTTAGGTTTCCTACCTTTCCAGATTTCAAATGGAGTTACCTCTTTATGTTTATGAGGGACTCTGTTCAGAATATGGCAAGTCGTATTCAAAGCCTCACCCCACATATACTTAGGCAATCCAGAATTCAAAAGTAAATTGTTGATCATATCTTTAAACGTTCTATTTTTCCGTTCAACAATCCCATTAGACTGGGGAGAATAAGGGGGTGTCTCCTCATGAATTATGCCATTGCTTTGGCAATATTCAACAAATGGATTAGATATATACTCTCCACCTCTATCAGATCTTAACCTTTTAAATTTCTTGCCAGTTTGAGTTTCAGCTTCGTTTTTAAATATGAGAAACTTTTCAAGTGCTTCATCTTTATGTTTAAGTAAATAAACATAGCAATATTTACTGCAATCGTCAATAAAAGTAATGAAGTATTTCTTATGATCCCTAGTCAACAAGCCATTGAATTCACAAATGTCTGTGTGAACTAAATCAAGTATTTCTGAATCCCTTTCAATTGAATGATAAAGTTTCCTGGTTGTTTTAGCTTCCACACACACTCGACATTTATTTTTCCTATCAATTGAATGTTTAGGGATCAAGTCTAAATTCATCATTCTTTTAACAGAATCTAAATTTAAATGTCCAAGTCTACTATGCCAAACATCAGTGGATTCAATAACGTGCACCATAGGATAAATAGAATTCTCAATAGAAGAAGCTTTATTCAAATCAGAAGTAAAATGTTCAACTCTTAATTTAAATAAATCATCTGACAAATAACCTTTGCCAACAAAAGAATTATAGTGCATAATCACTACTTTATTACATTTGAAAGTAAATTCATAACCCTCTCTAACTAAACATGAACCACTAAGAATATTCCTACGAACTGTTGGAACATGTTGCACCCTATGAAGAGAAAGAATACGCCCTGAAGGAAACTTCAAGTCCACGCGTCCAATCCCCAACACATTGGCTGCAGTTGAGTTCCCCATCTTCACAGTTTTTTCTTTAATAGGCTGGTAAGACACAAAAAGCAATTTATCAGCACAAACGTGCACATTTGCTCCAGTATCAACCAGTCATTCAAGTGGCTAATAAATAGTAAAGACTTCTGGGTCAATAGAAACATACCTTTCATCATCATTGGAAGTAGTGATGCCAGTCTCAGCCTCAATGGTACAAACCTCAGCAAGGTGAGTACTCAAATCAGCTTCCACTTAACTAGTATCCTCTACCATCACATTGACTTGTGCTTCAGAATTTGATCATTGTTTGACTTTGGGCTTTTTAGACGGACAGTCCTTAGCCCAATGTCCAACCTGACCACAATTCCAGCAAGGTTTGTTTGCTTTCGGTTTCTTCTTGGCCTTGCCTTTTGTCTTGTTTATGTTTTTAGAGTTTGAGTTAACCCCCACATTCCTCTGATTATTGCTCTTCTTCCCAATAGCCACCACATGGACATTAGACTCCACAGGTACAATATAACTATTCTTTCTATGTTGCTCCTCAATAGATATTGATTTCATCAGATTGTTTAGAAAAATCTTCTCCGTCTTGTGTTTGAGGGACATACCAAAGTCCTCCCAAGACTTAGGAAATTTCTCTATCACTGACATCACTTGAAACTTCTCAGGAAGTTCCATATCCGATTCATGAAGAGAATGAATAATCAATTGCAACTCTTGAGTCTGTTCAGTCACAGACTTACCCTCAACCATCTGAAACTTCAGGAATTTGGAGACATAATACATTTCCAGACCTTGATCATCGGTATTATATTTCCTATCCAGTTCATCCCATAACATCTTTGCTGTATATGACTCAAAATAGTAGACATCAAAGAGAGCATTTGTCAATGCTGACAGTATTGCCCCTCTGCCTACATTGTTCCGTTCATCCCACGCAGCAATCTCAGCTACTCTAGAATGCCTTTCAGTTGGTATAGACTTGTCTACCTGCACTGCTGATAATAAGCCCCTCATGGTCAACCAAATTTTCATGCGTTGTTGCCAACGCTTGAAATTCTGCCCTGGACCAAACTTGTCCGGCAAACTATTCAAGTCAACCAAAGGCTTATACGCAGCAGATGCAGTACCTGACGAACTGGCCATTGCACACACACAGATAATTGCAGAATAGCTTCTTGAAGACTGTTAGAAAACAGGGTACCTACGAGCACAGACAGGCAACTCAACTAAATTGAACAAGCACCGCCTATACCCAACTAGGGCTCTAATAATTGCAATTATCAAATATCAACAATGCCGGCAAGGCCACACAGTCCAAACGTAATGTAACCAGATAGAATTCACACTTAATAAACAAATCAGTAGTATACCTGATTGACTTGCTCGCGGTTCTACTAGAACGTACCTAGCGCTGGCACTCTTCTGGACAAGCTACGCCGCAACGTACTGTACTGCTGACCGAATCACCAGTCCAATACTGGTTTGCCTTCAAGAAGCTATTCGCCCCACTCCGATGCGATGGGTACAGCGACTCTTCTTACAGGATAAGACGGTTTCAGATCACTGTTGACGCACACCAACTGTGATCACCTCGAAAATCCCCTCAGTTCACCGGTCCCGATAAGGCAAAAATTATGGATCGTGGAGAGAGAACCGAAGCAGCGAATTTTCTCGCAGGAAGCAAAAAAGCACGAAAAGGGGTTATGTTCTCCCTTTTAATCTCGCCTTAGGAAAATTAAAACCCAATTCGGATTAGGAAGCCCTAATCCCCTTACCAGATTTTATGTTTCCTATTCCTTTTCAAGTTAGAGTTAATTGGGCCAAATAAAAATAGAGGATCATGAAAACATGGGCCAAGCCGGGCCGGGCGGGCAGCGCGCGCGTGTGGCATCCTCTATACCTTGGGCTTTTCTATTAAGTCTATAGAAAAGCCTTTTAGTATATAAAGGCTTCCACACTCCTCTATTTTTTCCATGTGGGACTCATGTCTAACATGAGTTCCCAAATGGTTAAACACCTAACTTTAACAACATTTAATTATGGATTTCCACCATGAAAATGGCTTCTACCACAATCAAAACAATCTCTAACATGTCAAGAACAATTCCCATTAATTGTTTTAAGCTAACTAATCATGAGTTAAAAATTATTAACTCCCAAAGTTGCCATTTTCAACAGTATTGTCAATGAATTATAACTAGCAAAACTTGGACGGACCAACTGTGAAAATGTAAGATATGCAGAGAAGGAAAATGAGTTCTTCATCTTCATTCAAAAAATTGAATTAAAATCTATACAAAGGGGGTATTTATACACCTAATTAATTTGTAACTAACTTTAATCTATCTATCTATCATAAATCACTAATCTAATTATAATTATAATGAATTAGAGCTAGCAGAAGTCTGGTAGAGGCTGTGATTTGCTGACTCAACTGTCGAGTTGTTGTCCAAGTGAAATGCAACAATGACAACTGAATTGTAAAGAGATGGTGTTGCTACTGATGTGATGGAGGCTGCTGATGTGGATGTTTTAACACTCCCCCTCAATCTAAGATGGGCATCGGTAGAGATATAAAGATTGATGATGGGCAAGGCATGCAAATTGTTCAAAAACTGCGCTGGAAACAAAGCCTTGGTGAAGATATCAACAAGTTGAGCTAATGAACGGACTGGAAGTGGCTTGATGAGACTAGATGCATACTTCTCACGAACAAAAAAGCAATCAAGCTCAAGATACTTAGTTCTTTCATGAAAGCTGCTATTTTCTGTAATTTGTATAGCTCCTCTATTATCACAAAATAAAAGAGTCGGCAGTGTAGGAAGGAACTGTAGTTCTGTAAGCATATAAGTTAGCCATTGAATTTCACATGTAACTTGTCTCATAACTCTATATTCAACTTCTGTAGAACTAAGAGACACTATGATTTGTTTCTTTGACTTCCATGAAATTAAAGAAACTCCAATAAAAACACAAAATCCAGTGACAGATTTCCTTGTCTCTTTGCACTCTTCCCAATCTGAATTACTATATGTTGTCAATTTATTGTTTAAAATAGCTGGAAAGAACAAGCCTTGACCAGGTGCATTTTTGAGATACCTCAAAATTCTGTATGCTGCCAATAAATGTCCCTTAGTAGGTTTATCTAAAAATTGAGATAGTTGTTACACTCCATAACAGATATCTGGTCGTGTGGCTGTCAAATATAAAAGCTTTCCAACAATTTGTCTAAAAAGATGATTTGAAGACGCCTGAGACCCAACATGTCCTTTGCCACTGTAATCCATAGGTGTAGATGTAGGCTTGCTGCCTAGAAAACCAAATTAAGTCAACCACTCTAATGCATATTTTCTTTGGCATAAAGTAATCCCCTTTTCTGTTCTAGCTATCTCCATTCCCAGAAAATATTTCAGAAGTCCAAGATCTTTAATAGTGAATTCTTGATCCAATTGGTGTTTAACTTTATCAATCTCAATGAGATCATTTCCTACCAAGATCAAATCATCTACATAGATAAGAAGGACAGTGATACTGTGGTGATGCCTTTTTATGAACAAACTAGGGTCACTGGCAGCATTTGTGTATCCTTGATGCAATAAAGAATTACTCAATTTCTAATGCCACTGCCTACTTACATGTTTGAGGCCATAGACGGAATTTTGAAGTTTACACACTAAGTTAGGTTGAGGAGACTCAAAACCAAATGGTGGTGTTATATATACTTCTTCAATCAAATCACCATGTAAAAATGCATTATTAATATCTAATTGGTGTAAAAACCAACCTTGCTGTGCTACTAATGCTAGAACAAGTCTTATTGTAGTCATTCTCACAACTGGAAAAAATGTTTCTAGAAAATCTATACCTGCCTGCTAAGTGTAACCTTTAGCTACTAATTGAGCCTTATACCTCTCAATTGTTCCATCTGCTTTATACTTGATCTTGAACACCCATTTCAACCAATTGCTATTTTATTTGATGGTAATTGGCCCAAGGTCCAAGTCTGATTTTTCTCAAGTCCTAAAATTTTTACTTTCATAGCTGTCTTCCACTCCTCTAATTGCATAACTTCATGAAAACTATTAGGTTCCTTATGTAAAGTCATGTTCATTACATAAAATTTATATTCAGGGCCAAGATGATGAAGTGTATATACAAAACGTATAGAATGAGAAGTAGAACCCAAAGGAAGAGCACTGCAGATATAATCATCAAGATAGGCAGGTTTATGCTTTTCTCTATTGGACTTTCTTACAATGGGCACATGATCAAGTTGTGAAGGATAATCAAGTTGTGAAGGTAGATCACCAGAGTCATTTGCATTCATATGAGATGAACTGAAAAATGGAATTTCTATAGTAGAATGATCAAAAAATAGAAAAGGAGTAATGATATGATCAGATGGAGATACAGAATAAAAAAAAAGTTGTGTAGGATCTTTGTCTAAAAGGAAAAATGAATTCATGGAATGTCACATCTCTGGAGACAGAAATTTTATTAGACAGTAGATCAAGCAAAATATAACCTTTGCTAAGATGTGATAGACCAAGATACACTAATGGTTTACTTTTTGGATCAAATTTGGAACAACTTGGTTCAAGATTGATAGCAAAACAAAGACAACCAAAAACTTTGGGTTGTTCATACTTAGAAACTCTAGAATACAACAATTCATAAGGACTTTTGTTGTTAAGCAGAGGAGTAGGGGTGAGATTAATAAGATATGTAGCATATTAGATACAGAAATCCCAACATCCAATAGGGACATTGGACTAATATTTCAGAGCCCTTCCCACATTTAACAAGTGTTGATGCTTTCTTTCTATTATACCATTCTGCTGAGGATTATAAGGACAAGATTTTTGGTGGATTATCCCTCTAGATTGATAGAATTCAAGCATGAGAAACTCAGCTCCATTATCTGTCCTAATGATTTTGATTCTTTTGCTAAATTGACTTTCAACATACACATGAAAATCACATATGAGCTTTTGTGTTTCAGCCTTAGACTTCATGAGAAAAATCCAAGTAAATCTAGTACGATCATCAATAATTGTCAAGAAATACTTCTTAGCATGAACAACATTGTATATATAGGGACCCCAAATATCAATGTGAATCAAATCAAATGGAGAAATAGAATTTGAAACACTGACAGGAAAACTAAGTCTGTGTTGTTTGGCAACAGGGCAAATATTACAAATGCCTCTTCTGCATTCATTACAATAGAAGTAGAATGTTGAAGTTCTTTGAGAATTCTACGAGGTACTTGACCAAGTCTATAATGCCACAGCATTGATTTAGGAAAGGCTTAAGAATAAAATGTGTGAGAGACTGAAGATGTTGCTGGTTTTGACAGATACCATAAACCATGATGAAGTTTATGAAGGCGTGGAAAGCGAGAAAACACAAGGCACGCAGCGGAAGCGAATATAAAAAAAAATTGAAAAAACAAGAATAGAGAATTCAGAACAGGGCCGGCACCGGCTCCGGCTGTCCTAGCCGACGCCGGTCGTGCCCTGACCCAATTCCAAAGTTTTAAAATTTTTACGTCTTCTTCTGGTTCTCAAAGGTGGTTGGACCGGAACGTGTGCAATCGGGGTAGGTGTGTTGGTGGAAGTCTCTGGTGCGATTCCTACAAGCCTCCTACTCCACCTTTGCATGTATGTGAACGCCGAACTCTCGGTCTTCCAGTATATGGCCTGCCTAACTACCGTTTGGTAAATAACTAACAGGTGAGGGAATTTTTCTGGAGAGAGAGAGAGAGAGAGAGAGAGAGAGAGACGTCTGGCCCTACCAAGAGAAGAAACTGTCTCTCTTGTGTATCTGATTTACAACAACGTTATTTTCAATCCTTCTGTTTAACCTAAATAAAAATCCTAGGTTAAACTGGATTGGACCATTTGACTCTTAGGTTAACTGTTTGGGCTTAATTAATTATTCTAATTAGAATCACATAAATGGCCCAATTAATAATTAATTTTTCAGCCCAAATAAACCAGTCCAATTAAATAAGCCTAAATTAGTTTAGTCACAGGTTAATCCCTAATTATTCAAGCGGCCAAAGCCCTGAATAATTAATGAACCCACCAAACTAATTTAATTAATTCTCTCTCCATGGACCTTTATGTTATTCTAACCCAATAATTAAATCAGGCTATTTAAATAAAATAAATTTTAATTAATTTAAGATCAATTCTTTAATTCGTATTTAATTAGGACTCACGGTCTATATTGGGGACCAAAAGACACACCGCATTAGCTACTAAATGACCAAAATACCCTTGCCATATAAATAGCTGTATTTTGCATTTTAAATATTCCCTAATATCACCATAAGAAAATATTGACCCCAAGGACAGTACTGCATTAGCAAAGTCTTCGACCTACATGTGTAATGACTAAAATACCCCTCTATACATCGCCATACATTTAGAGAGGAAAAAGTGTACTAACACATCTCTAAATGACATCTACCATCCTTAGGCCTTTAGTCCAATGATCCACGACTTCCTGGATTATTTCCACTTTCCAAGGGAGCTACCCTAAAGTAAACATCCAAGTCATGTTTCCCAGGGCCTGGATATTAGATCATTCAGACAACCACAAGGGGTGATATAGTATAGAAACTATCTTATACAAGTCTGTCTTAACTAACTAGTCACACATACCTAACATGTAAGTATATTGGCCCTAATATAGAACTTTAACTATAGCATATCAAAGTATATGCTTCTAACTTCGTCAGACCACCAACTCATACTCAAGTCGTAGAGTACTAGTCCATACTGTAGCGGTAGTAGTCTAAATTTCTACCATATAATACTTTTAGAAACCACTAGTACAGGTCATGTTCTACGTATTTGAAATACGCTTATGTCATGAAGTGAGTGGACTACTCACTGGCTAAAGGTAAGCCATTCCCCATTTAGAATTCATAACATAATAACCTAGACATGATGAGATTTTCATTCTCATCAATCGGTTAAGAACGAATGTTTATGTGTTAAGTAACTCGTGATCCATACCTTACTGTGAAAGACCTCTATTCACATGGACCACTTACTTAAACACAATGGGTCTTTTCCAAACGTAATTGTGCACAAATAAAATTGTAAATTCACAAATAATTTCTGAAAATAAATTCTTTTATTAAAACATTCGATTTTTACATCAGAAACCTAGTCTAAGAGGGCATACATCCCAACAGTTTAGCTAGTCTAATCATCTTCAGCTTAGTAGTATCCTGGATGAAACAACAATCAGTTTGAAAAGTCACTTTGTAATTTTTCTATTCAACTAATTTAGAATTTGAAACAAGATTAAAATGAAAACTAGGAACAAGAAGGACATTAGACAGTAACAAATGCTCATTTAGTCTAACAGTCCTTTTATGAGTTACCGGTACTATTTGACCATTAGGTAAACCAATATGCATATTGGTCACAGAAAAATATGTATCAAAGAGCTGTAGAGAATTGCAAATATGATCAGAAGCACCTGAATCTATAATCTAATGTAATGAACTTGACTTGCATAAAATACCTGAACCTTGTTCATTGAACTTAGCAGTAGCTTGACTAGCCACTGAATTAACACGATTAGCATTTGAGTCTACACTATTCTTCTACAACAAATCAACTAACTACTGATATTGAAGTGCTGTTAATCCATACAAACCTTCTGTTGACTCTCCATTGCCTTGTGATTTCAACTCCCATTTCTGCAAAGTTAACTGAGCTACCTTGCTGAACATTCATACTTCTCCTTCCTTTATACCCTACTGGATATCCATGCTTCTTATAATACTTCTCTATGCTATGACCATTCAAACCACAATAAGTACAATGTAATGGTTTCTTATTGAATCTCCTAAACTATCCTCCTAAAGTATTAGCATATTGAACAAATTGCATATTTCCTCTTGATGTCTGAATTCTAGATATAGATGTTTCATTAATTGGTTTGTGTAAATTCACACTACCTGCTTCTAAACCAGAATTGAAACCATTTCCAGTTGCCATAACAAGATGATCCAACGATTGAAAGGAGTTTCCAGTATGTGAACTACCTGTAACTCTTTCAGTTTTAATTGCCATAGAAAACACTTAATTTATACCAGGTAAAGGACTCATCAACGAAACTTGAGATGTTAGTGTACTGTAATTATCATTGAGACCTTTTATAAATCGGATCACACAATCTCCTTCAATGTATTTTCTAACGTTACCAGACTCATTACATGTACAACATGGAATTGGCCTCAAATTAAATCCAACATTTCATCCCACAAAGGCTTCAAATTAGTAAAATATTGAGTTACAGTACAAATACCTTGCCTTAAATTGTGTATTTCCTCAATGAGATCTAACAAGTGCAACATATCTCCTTGATTAAATCGCTCATTAAGCTCCTTCCATATGTCTGCAGTAGTTTGATTATACACTACTGATTTGGCAATTTCTGGTGTGCACGACTTCATCAACCAAGCCATTACCAGATTGTTAGACTGCTTCCACGGTTCATATATCCTGTCTCCTGGAATTGGTATGGCAAAAGAAGGATCTATAAAATGTTCCTTATGTTTACACGAAAGTGCTACGTGCATCGATCTACTCCAGGTTTGATAATTGTTTGCATCAAGCAGAGGAGTTACTAACACCAGAGAAAGACAATCACTCGGATGAATATAGTATGGATTTGGTGCTACTTATTTTGCAATTGCAGGAGTTGGATTTGCTATGCTTACAAACGAAGAATAACAATTAAGAACAATTAAGAGAAAGAAGAAGCAAAAACAAAATGGAGCTCAGTTCATACGAATCGTGTCTCTGATACCATGTGAAAATGTAAGATGTGCAGAGAGGGAAAATGAGTTCTTCATCTTCATTCAAAAAATTGAATTAAAATCTGTACAAATAGGGTATTTATACACTTAATTAATCTGTAACTAACTCTAATCTCTCTATCTATCATAACTCACTAATCTAATTACAATTATAATGAATTACAGCTGCAGAAGTCTGACGAAGGTTGTGACTTGCTGACTCAGCTGTCAAGTTGTTGTCCAAGTGAAATGCAACCGTGATAGCTGAATTGTAAAGAGATGGTGCTGTTGCTGATGTGGTGGATGCTGCTGATGTGGATGTTTTAACACCAACCAGGTAGGAGTCGTCACGAATGACAAGATTTTGAATATATATTTAAAAGTAATTCGTGAACTAGACATATTTTGAAATGAATCTTTAGCTCTTTGTTATAATTGAAGTAATAGACTTGCTATTTTCAAAGTAGTTATAGATCAACATGGTTACTTTTTTTTTTTTTTTAGAAGCAGGGAAAAGGGCAATGAAAGATAAGGAGTAGAGAAGGGGATATGAAAAATGAGGGAATGTAAATCCGTGTTGAACTTAAAACTTACATCTAGAGCAACAACTGTCCTACAGCTAAACTAAATTATTACCAACAAAGAAGAAAACATTTGCAAGCAACCGCCCCACCATGTATGCTACTATCTAAATTCAATCTCTACTATCAAATATCTAAACAAGTTTAACTACATACATGCACACTCCAAATGCAGCTAAACAATTTAGGGTCGGAGAAAGAGAAATTAATGTTTCCATGTTGATATTTCTAGTTTTATTTAATTTAACGAAAGTGGTTCATTTTTTTCCAATAGTTTTAGGCTCTTTGATATGGATCAAATTGGAATTGCCGACATTAAAACTAGTAAAACCACGACATCATGGCTGCAATGTACTCCATCCGTTTTAAAATACTTATTTATAAAACTTTTTGCACACAGATTAAGAATGTTGCAAACAATACAATAATTTAAATAAAGTTCATATTCTATCCATATTAAAAATACTATAGCTATTGGTTAGTGAAAATTCCTAAGAAGTAAGAAGAAAGAAGAGTTTTGAAAAATTGTATAGTTGACTTAGAATAAATAGAAATATAATAGGAAGAAACTAATAATTAGTTTTAGAAATATGTACATGAACAAATATTTTAAAACAAAATAAAAAAGGTTTATAAACAAGTATTTTAAAACGGTGGGATTACTTGTTTAAATTTTCATTGAATTTTAGAAACAAGCTTTTGGTGGGAGGTCATGGTAGTGGTAGCAATAATAGAAGCCAACGTTTTCAATTTAGCACCAAAGCTTTGTGTCCGCGTCAAGTTTGATGAGCACAAGAGGTGCAAATATTGTAAGGGTTTGGTCCATTACCATGGTAGAGATGTTGTCTTGCTGAAAACACACTACACTCATATCGAATTATATTTATATTTATATTAATAATATAACAATTATTTTAGTTTTAATAAACATATTGTGTAATTCACAATTTTACTTTTTAAATGATATTTGTAGAATTACTTTTAAAAAAAAAAAAGTGCAAGGATAGTTCTTTCTATAAATTGCATTGGTGTTAAAAATTGAAAATAAAATAATAGGTATATTTTTCTTAAAGACAATCCATATTAATGTACGAAATCAGCAAGATAGTTCCCATATTTAAAGTTGCAAGTGCGGTAATATGGAGTCTTCAAATGGCAAGAAAAGAGGAAAAAAGTTTCATAGTTTTATGATGATGTGTGCTTGTTTCATTCGCTAAGCCATCGACCAAAAAGTTAACTCCTTAAGACAAAAGCTGCCGAAGAACATGGCTGTTTTAGCACTCCTAAGATCATACACCAACCCAACCCAAACTGGCCCCCTCTCCCCCTTCCCCCCTATCTGCCCTTTGCTGTCTCTCATGTGCAAACCCCATCACTTGTGGTTAGATTCTAAATAAATGGGCATCCTTGTAAGAAAATCCAACTAATAAATAGTACTATGGTTTTAGATTGCCATAGTCACGAGGGAAGCAATATAGTTATATACAATATCATCAAGAAATCCAAATCATATTCTTAACCTAGTCTCTTGTCACGCGAGGTCATGTGATCCCTTGTTATATTTTTGCAAGAAACCTTAATAAAAGATCAATACAATTAAGAAGTCAATTGGCCTTCTGGTTACTGGGAAACAAATTCTGTCTAAATTTCAGCATATTATTAAAAAAAAAAATTGAATCTGTATGGTCTTTATTTAATGTTTCAGCCAATCAAGATTGTACCAGTTTCTCATCTTTCTGACATTTTTATGGCTGTTTCTATTGCCAAATGCTACTATTTTTTCTATGGTTCAACATACTCTAATGTTGTCATAGATCTTGTCTTGATATAGATCAAGAGTTTGGTGCTTACTGAGTTATGAGCAGACCACATATATTTTACAGCTTTCTTGGTATAGATCTAGATCCAAAACTCATTTCAGATATTGACAATGGCAATTTGATATTGAGCCCTTGATTTATCTTTTCTTTTGTAATATGGGTTGGTGGTTTAGTATCAAAGAGAGCTATGAATGGTTGGATTTGTATGTTTCTTCATGCAATATTTGAAGTTTGGAGAAAAGTTCGCAGAAAAAACAAAGGTTGGAGGGAAGTGAAAATCCTTGTCACTGATTGGATGAAAAGAAAGGAACTGTCAATTCATGTTCTTGGCTAGGTGATATTTTTCACACATAATACAGCCAAATAAATCCAAAATTAATAAGATACCTCTCTAAAACGGTTTTTTTTTCATTTACTTGTTTTAATTCGTTTGCAATAAAAATCACATAATTTATACAGTAAAAAGAAGATCTAAGCTTGCATAGTGAAGGGAGTTACATTAAATTTTTTTAAATTTTCTAGTATTAAATAGTTATGGCTCGAAAAAAATTTAACAAGATACAAGGGGAAGGGGAGGTCACATGTGAAGAGACAAAGTTGATACTAATAAACAATTTCATGAGCAGAGTCACTGGTCACTCAGCATCAGCAATCTCTCCAACTTTCCATTTTAAAAAAGAGGCAAAGAGAGCCATCTTCCTCCCTACCCACACCCTCATCACCACCATAAACAAAAACAAGCCTCTAAAATTCCATCACTCCCTCTTTGCACAAACATAATGGCCTAGCTGTTCTTGGATCCGGAGATTCTGGGTCTTTGAACGTTTTTTATTTTATTTTATATACTGCTATTTAAAATCGTAGCCTACAAGACATGATTTGGTTGTTCTACCATTGTTCCTCCCTAGGCTCAAACAAACTCTTCTTTCTGTGCCTCACATTGGAGTTTGTAGCATAGTTCTAATGCCTGTTAATCTATGGACACTCTTCTTCTTCTACTCCCTATCAATCTCCCTTTTTTCCATTTTTATACCAGCTTTTGCTGTCAATCAGCAGGGCGAAGCACTTCTCTCATGGAAGAGAAGCTTAAATGGATCGATACAGGCATTGAGTAATTGGGATCCCACTGATGAAACTCCTTGTGGGTGGTTCGGAGTCTCCTGCAACTTCAAGAATGAAGTTACAGAGCTGAATTTGAAGTACATGGATTTGCTTGGAAGTGTTCCAAAGAACTTCAATTCCTTGGTTTCTTTGAATAAGCTAGTCTTATCGGGGACGAATCTCACTGGTTCAATCCCTAAAGAGATTGGTGTTCTTCAAGAATTGAAGGTCTTGGACTTGAGTGACAATGCATTGACAGGTGAAATCCCGAGTGAGACGTGTCATCTACCCCAGCTTGAAGAGCTCATTCTCAATTCAAATAGGCTTGAAGGTTCGATTCCTGTGGAAATTGGGAATCTCACAAGCTTGGTTTTACTGATTCTCTTTGATAATCAGTTGAGCGGAACAATTCCAGGCAGCACAGGCAACTTGAAAAATCTTGA
Source organism: Voacanga thouarsii (assembly GCA_026120185.1). Lineage (NCBI taxonomy): Eukaryota > Viridiplantae > Streptophyta > Magnoliopsida > Gentianales > Apocynaceae > Voacanga > Voacanga thouarsii. Next base: position 6,969,018 of record JANUWF010001783.1, read on the forward strand.
AGTGATTAGAGCTGGTGGAAACAAGAATCTTGAAGGTTCACTTCCTCAAGATATTGGCAACTGCACCAATTTGGTCATGCTAGGCCTTGCAGAAACCAGTATCTCAGGCTTCCTCCCACCATCTCTTGGCCTCTTGAAAAAACTCGAAACAATTGCCATCTACACTGCCCTTCTCACCGGCCAAATCCCACCGGAGCTCGGTGACTGCACCTCTCTACAAAGCATCTACCTATATGAAAACTCAATCACCGGCTCAATCCCAACCCACCTTGGAAACCTTGGAAACCTCCAGAATTTCTTGCTCTGGCAAAACAATTTAGTCGGAACCATTCCACCTGAACTTGGAAAGTGCAGGCAATTACTTGTCGTTGATGTTTCATTAAACTCACTAACAGGCAGCATTCCTGAAACATTCGGGAACTTGAGCTCATTGCAAGAATTGCAGCTGAGTGTCAATCAAATTTCAGGCCAGATCCCATCACAACTCGGAAACTGTACTGCTCTAACTCACATCGAGCTCGACAACAACCAAATAACAGGTACAATCCCATCAGAATTTGGTAACTTGTCAAATCTCACTCTCTTGTTCCTCTGGGCTAACCGTCTAGAGGGGGATATTCCATTTTCCTTGTCCTCATGTCAAAACCTGGAAGCCATTGACTTTTCACTGAATGCATTGACTGGAATAATACCAAAAGGAATCTTTCAGTTGCGGAAGCTCAACAAGCTACTGCTGCTATCCAATAATCTTTCCGGTACTATACCACCGGAAATTGGGAAATGCTCATCACTCATCCGGTTCCGGGCAGGTGATAATAAGCTGACGGGGTCTATACCGCCTGAAATTGGAAATCTCAAGAATTTGAACTTCTTGGACCTGGGGTCTAATCGACTAACTGGGGTGATACCAGTGGAAGTTTCAGGCTGCCGGAATCTCACATTTCTTGACTTGCACTCCAATTCAATCTGTGGGAACTTGCCTGATAATTTGACTGAGCTTGTTTCGCTCCAGTTTGTTGATGTTTCAGACAATGTTATGGAAGGTATGTTGAGTCCAAGTTTAAATTCACTGAGTTCTCTCACGAAACTTGTTCTGGGGAAGAACAGATTCTCAGGTCCAATTCCAAGTCAATTGGGTTCTTGTTTAAAGCTTCAGTTGCTTGATTTAAGCAGTAATGGATTCTCAGGTCAGATTCCGGCAAGTTTAGGCAAGATTCCATCACTAGAAATTGCTCTAAATCTGAGCTTGAACAAACTTTCCGGTCAGATTCCCGCAGAGTTCGCAACATTGGATAAACTTGGAGTGCTGGACCTTTCTTATAACCAGCTCTCCGGTGATCTTCATTATCTGGCAGACCTTCAGAATCTTGTGGTGCTTAATATCTCACACAACAATTTTACCGGAAGCGTGCCTGACAATCCTTTTTTCGCAAAGCTGCCGCTCAGTGTGCTAGCGGGTAATCCTGAACTGTGCTTTTCCGGTAATGAATGCTCCGGCGATAAGGGCGGTGCCGCCAGGCACAGCAAAGTTGCCAGGGTGGCTATGGTGGTTCTGCTATGCTTTGCATGTGTGCTGCTCCTGGCTGCACTTTACATCATCCTTGGAAACAAAAGGCGGGGCCTACTGGACCACGAGCGTGACGTGGACGGCGACGATGATGTAGACATGGGGCCACCTTGGGAGGTCACCGTATATCAAAAGCTAGACTTGTCAATTGCCGATGTGGCCAAATGTTTGACAGCCGGCGATGTTATTGGTCGGGGTCGGTCCGGCATCGTTTACCGAGCAACCCTTCCGGCCGGGCTAACCATTGCCGTGAAAAGATTTCGAGCATCAGAAAAGTTTTCAGCATCGGCATTCTCATCGGAAATTGCAACGCTAGCACGTATTCGTCATCGGAACATTGTTAGACTATTGGGTTGGGGAGCTAATAGGAAGACTAAGCTCTTGTTCTATGATTACTTGCCAAATGGTAGCCTAGGAGCACTATTGCATGAAAGTTGTGTATTATTAGAGTGGGAAACTCGGTTCAAGATTGCTTTAGGTGTTGCTGAAGGGTTGGCTTACTTGCATCATGATTGTGTGCCCCCAATTCTTCACCGTGATGTCAAAACACACAACATCTTGTTAGGAGACAGATATGAACCATGTCTAGCAGACTTTGGTCTTGCCAGGCTTGTTGAAGATGATCGCTCATTTACCGCCCACCCTCAATTTGCGGGATCTTATGGTTATTTTGCTCCAGGTAAAATTTTATTTTTATGTTATTATTTATAATCATTACTTTTTTTTTGAAAGTACGAAAATTTATAATTATTATAATTCACAAATTTATTTTTACATTGACCATTCTTCGAACGTTTGCACCAAAGTCCTAGTTAATTTTCTAGAGAAGGGTTAGACCAGTGATGCATTTTAGCATTGAAGGCATAACTAGGGCTGTAAACGTTATTTGGAGGAATCAAAGTGTCTTGTCGGAAACCTGAACATGCATGAATTTCTTGATCTTGATGACAAAGGGTTGCTGAGCATGTGAAGTCATGTGATTACCTCGATGGTGTGCTATTTTATTTGTCCATACACATTTGGCAGCCAAAATGCCAGAGTCCATGTAGTTTCTGCATAGCATGACAGTAACATAAGTTGATGGCCTTTCACAATTATTTTGATTATATATTCTCATTCCTCATCTCTTTGCCATTTTATGTAATTGTGGAAAAATCTTTCAGTCCCTCAAGTAGGTCTTGTAGTTGTAGTGTTTGAGCAGACGATTATTTTTTCTTCTATTTCTTCTGAAATACAAGATTAATTCTTTATCTAGTAAAAAAAAAAATCATAAGTTTATGACCAAAATTGGCCATTTAGAGTGGTCACACACAATAGCAAAAGTATAGCACCATACTTGTTTGGCCATTTCTTGAATGTCAGGTTATGAAATATAACAAAAACAGTCCACAAAATTCAACCTTTGCACTGTTTTATTGCTCTAGGGACCGTGGAATTTCAATCTTGCTCTCATGGTTCTTCACATGAAATGGACTAAAAACATTAATGTTTCTTTTGGCTTCTGCAGAATATGGTTGCATGCTAAAAATCACTGAGAAAAGTGATGTTTTCAGCTATGGAGTAGTCTTGCTTGAAACCATAACGGGTAAAAAACCTGTTGATCCATCGTTTCCTGAGAATCAACACGTGATTCAATGGGTTCGTGATCATTTAAAGAGCAGAAGAGATCCAGTTGATATCATTGATTCTAAGCTTCAAGGGCATCCTGATACACAAATTCAAGAAATGTTACAAGCTCTTGGAATAGCCTTGCTCTGCACTAGTAACAGGGCTGAAGATCGCCCGACGATGAAAGATGTTGTGGCATTATTGAAAGAGATCCGACACGAGCCTTCTACAGGAAACGAGCCTCACAAACCAACGAGCAAATCCTCGAAAACCCCTGATGTTTCATCGTATTCGTCGTCTTCTGTTACACCAGCTCAGTTATTGCTGCTCCAAGGCTCATCTAATTGCTCTTTTGCTTATTCTTCATCAGCTAGTTATCATTCAAGAACCTAGCCAAGACTAATTCACTAGGAGTAGGAATAGGATGCTATTAATTTGTTTAATGTAAAGAGTCCAAAAAAAACAAAAAATGGGAGTTTGTTTTGATTAAGTGATCAAAGAGATAAATAGTGTATAGCACCTAACATCACATGTTTTTCCTAGTGGATGATATCAAAATCCTCATCATTCCATTCAAGATTTTCCTTTCTTCTTTTTTTTTCCTTTTTCCCCTTATCATTCCATTCAAGATTAATTATTGTTATTATTATTCTTTTTGGGGTTAGGGCTATTAAGAGAATCCTATTTTAATGGAGGATCTTCTTATGCCTGTCATTGTTTGATGTTCTATGTCACCTTTTTAGTACTTTTCCCTTTGTTGGAGTTGGGGTCCTTGGTTGTGACAAGAGGAAAACTAGAAAGGGTGAAATGGATCTTCACTATCCCTTTGATTAGATAACCAGCAACTTCTATTTCAGAGTTGCAATAGTTTGTCAATTCAATCTCACATTAAAAATCGAAAAGTTTTTGAAGCTTTTTATTAGTAATTGTGCACAAGAAATAATGTCTTTAAGTGCTTTCTATGTATATGGACATGACCCGGCCCTTTGATTTAATCTATTTTATAATTATATATTTATATCTTAAGTTGGTACTTGGGCACTTGACTTGTTTACAAATTAATATTTTTATATTTTTTAATATTTTTTCAAATTAATATTAAAGAGTTATAAAAATTGTAAAAGTTATAAGTTTTTATCAGTTTTTTTTTTCAAGAAACTTTGTTGTATTATGGGGTAACTTGTTTTGATAAGTAAGACAATATTATATTCAAGATAGTGTGATCACGCCTCAAAATTTATTCATTAATTATTTTCTAACAGCAACATTTTGCATAAAATCATAATACCACTTTCATATAGGATTACTTTCTCTACCCTCCCAAAGTCACAATTTACAAATAGACTTGTTAAGTTTATACATAGTAATTTAGACAAATATATTATACGTAATCAATCTTTTAATTCAGATATATTGATTCTACACATAAAAAGAATATTTTCATGATGAGAATCGTTCCATTAAATTATTATTTTGGATAAAAAGAAAGCTTTGCTTCTTGAATTAAATTTTGAGATTATGCATGGGAGGTCTGTTCATCAAGCATTAGTTATATATTTTTGCTAACAGAGATCTAATCTTAGAAGGCAACATGCATGTGTGCATGTCTAGGTTCATGTATTTATTTGAGAGATGAGACCTGAGTATTGCTTTGGGGACAAGTCCTTTTCCATCATTTCTCACAAAAAAGAGCAACATGAGGATGTGTTTTGTGGACACACATGCATCCTTGTTGTACTCTCCCAAATTTCTCAAATGGTTTCGAGGATGATTTTCTCTCATCTTGGGAAAAGAAAGATTTCATGATCCAAACAGAATTAGAAATTTAAGATTTGAAAGTAAATTATAAAAAAGAAATATAATTTTTAAAGGGAACAAAATGTAAATTTTAAATATTAATTTTGTTAAAGTAAAATAAAAAATTTTAAAAATTTTGAAGGGGGACGATTACCACAATTTGTCCCTGTTTCATGAGAGAGAAGAAGAAAAATAAGAAATGCATAGCCAAAGCGAATTGTTAGTAATGATATAATATCCGACTCTAACTTTGCCTTTCAATTCAAATAGAATTTTTTTGCAATTATTAATGCATATCGTATTCGTTTATATTTTAAATGTATGACTATTTTTTCAAAAAAAAAAAGTGAATAAATATAGTATTTGTGACATAAATGAATTGATATAAATTTTAAACTCAGTCACCCTAATTTCACTACCACATCTCAAAATCATGATTGTCCAAAGGATGAGTTGATGCTTCATCTTGTGCAACTTTCCAAGAACCCAACATGTGATAGGGATAGACAGCCACACACAAAAACATAACCCATCAACGAAAAGGGACAGTGAAAATTTTGTCAATTTGGAGTGAAATGACAAAGCCTTTTTAGCATAGTCCAATAATTAAACGCAATGAAATCTTGTGCTGTTTGAGGTGATATTCTTTCACTTTGTCAAGCTTTCAATTCTTATCTACTTTCGTTCTATAAATAGGAAGATGATAATGCAAGTATTCTAATTGATTCTGCTTTGTCCAATTAATTAATGGAGTTCTCTGAGCACCAAACGCAGCCACATGTTTACAGATACTAGGGACCTACCAGTTCTTGATTTTATGTATATATTCTTAGTTTTTAGAGGGGCAAACAAAAGAAAATGCAATGCCAATGATTGCATATATGCAATAAGAGAGGCCAAGAATTAAGTGTTTCTTGTGTGCGCTGCTCATAATATAAAGATTGAAACAAAACCAAAATCCCATTTCTTGCAATAGATTTTAGGGCCCAACAAATTGAAATTCTCTTGATTAGATAGTTTTCCCCCTTTTTTCTTTAAATAAGAAATAAATAGTGCTAATAATTACATGCATTTTTTTTAATACAATACTTCCTTTGTTTTATAATAAGTGTCACTTTTATATAATTTATGCAAATTAAAGAAATTATAATATTTTTAGATTTTTAAGAAAAAAAAAGAATGACTTATCCATGTTAGAAATTGTAAAATTATTTTGAATTTTAAAAAGTCAAATAATGTTATAATTTGTTGAAATAATAAATGATGAGGATAGAATTTAAAAGAAAAAATGCATTCTTAATTTCACAAATAACAAATAATTAATAGCATTTAAATTCATCTTTCCTCCAATTAATAGCAGTAGGCAAAAGTTAATTTTAAAAGGACTCAAAGTTACCTTCTAAAAATAACTTTTCAATTTTTTTAAGGTTAAAACTTAAATGAAAGATAAAAGAACAATGAACACCTAAATTGGAGTCATGTTTTGAGTAAATTAACCGCCTAATTGAATTGAGGAAAACGGAGGGAAAAAAGAGAAGAGGAAACGGAAAATTTGAGTTTTAAATATTTAGATTAGTTTTTTTATAAAGGAAAGAAAGTGAAGAGGAAAATGAAGGTATTAGATTTAGTATAAAAATTTTAATCTCCTCTTCCTTTTCGTTCAAATGTGTACGGAAACAGAGGAACAGGGAAAATAGAATATTATTTGATGAATTTTTAATAAACAGATTAAAATATTTAATATTATTATATCAAATTAAAAAATAAAAAATAAATTAAAATAATTTTTTCCCCTTTCTTTTCCTTTCATCCTATTCTCCAAACACTATATTTAACATTTTCTTTAATTTATTCAATATATAAATAAATATCATAAATAATTAATTGATATACTCTCTCCTCTATTCCTTTCCTCCTTGTCCTGTTCTTCTCCTCTCTTTTCCTTACCTTTCTCTCAATCCAAACAGCCTTAAATAAATTTATGGTTTTGAACTGTACCATTGGTGAAATGCAGCAGAGGCAATGGAAGCCCCCCCCCCCCCCAACATGATTTAGATCTTAGATTTTAGGTGAAGGAAATTTGGGAAGAAAAGTACGTACAAAAAGATTCCCAACTTAGATCGTAAGGACAGAATCACAGACTTTCCCCACTCACGTGCTTCTCAGTTTTTTCTTTCTCCCCCCAGAAAGGTTAAAGAAATCATCTCAACTTTGTTGATGGAAAAAAAAAAAAAAAAACAGTTGCCTTGGAAAGTTTTTGAGTTCTCTAAAATGGCAGCTTTAGGGCATCATCAAACACCAAAAAATTCCAAATGTGGAGCCTATTCACTTCCTCTTTTGAAGGGCTTCAATCGGTGACAGCAGCGGTGGCCGCGCTGGTTGTAGACTTTGGATCTAAAATTGCCCTGTTCGGAAATGGCGTTTCTCCGATACTCCTACGAATGTAGATCTTCCACTCTTTAAATTATACTATCAAGATAAGTTGTAGTTTTATATAGTTGTAATTTAATCATAATATTTTATTTTTTTCTCTCTATAAAACAATCTATTTTGATAACTATTTATTTAATGAAATTTTTATTGATGTGTTTGTTTTTATATAAATATGAAAGATCAAATACTTGTGAGACTATTTTACCGAATAAGAACTTAAAACGTTAAAATTTTAGGACAAATTTGAGAAAAAAAAATGAAGTTTTAGCATGAGCTTAGGCAAACAAAATAATTTTAGGATTATTTATGCAAATTGCTCCACATGCGACGAAGAATCCTATCTTCTTTCATGTAACGTAAGAGAATTTAAACGGCTAGGCTTTTGATAGTTTCCTCTGAAGATCATAATTGTTGATTGTAGACTCCTGCCAATGAAGCATTGTCACATGGATTGCACTGCACTTAGCTTCAGGTCTTCCACATTCCTTGAAAGATTTGATTTAAATTATTTTTTTAATACCGAAATTCTAACAAGAAGATAACACAGATTTTCCAAACAAATCTGCTCAATAATCACTTGCTTTTGCCACTAATGCCACAAATCGGATATCAAAATGGTCAATTTCTTATGAGACGAATGACTTTTCTTGAAGCAAAAAAAGATGGGCAACACCAAAAGATGTCAGTACCAAATACGTTAGATATAACTGAGAAAAACAAAAACTGAACCCCGAGGGAGGCTTTGCACAAAACTTACAAGATAGTATTAACTTATGCCACATCCGAACAAACTCAGGCATACAAATCTTCATCATCATTAGCAGTAGTGGCAGATGCAAAAGGATCCGCAGCTACTGCTGCATTCTCACCACGCTCTGCAAACTTAAACTCTGTCCCAAAACCACGCGATTGCTGTAACGTTTGTGCGAAGAGCTGATACTTCCTGATGTCCGCGTCACTCACACTTCGACGTGCAAATTTCATAGACTCCTCAAAGTGTGCAGGCTTAATCTCGGCTACCTCATCAGTGTCATCTTCTTCCATGGCTTCAGGATTTTCTGCCTTCTTTCTTTCCTTCTCGATATCCTGCCAAATTCCAAAAGGTGTGGAAACAAAATAGTGAAGTTTAGAAGAAAATATGCATGCTTATAACTGGATAAGGTCAAGCGAATTAACGAATGCCAGGGAAGGTTTCTGTACCATCTCAATATTCTCTCTAATGGCATATTTGCAGGCACGCTGGCAGATTTCAGTTATATCTGCACCGCTAAATCCCTTAGTATAACGTGCAAGAGCTGCCAGGTCCACATCCTTGGAGACAGGGGACTTCCTCAAACATGCTTTGAAAATCTGGACACGTGATGCTTCATCTGGAAGTGGTATATAAATCAACTGATCTAGACGTCCAGGCCTCAGCAATGCTGGGTCAATTATGTCTGGCCTGTTAGTTGCTCCAATAATAAAAACTGTTTTCTTTGCATTCATTCCATCCATTTCGGTCAAGAGTTGATTAAGAACTCTATCTGCAGCACCACCAGCATCTCCTACACTATTTCCACGCTGTGTGGCAATGGAATCCAATTCATCAAAGAAAAGCACACAAGGCGCCGATTGTCGTGCTTTGTCAAATATCTCGCGAACATTTGCCTCACTTTCTCCAAACCACATGGTCAGCAACTCTGGTCCCTTAACACTAATGAAATTGGCTTGACACTCATTAGCAATGGCTTTAGCGAGCAATGTTTTCCCGCAGCCAGGAGGCCCATAGAAAAGAACACCTTTAGATGGTGACATGCCAAATTTTTCAAACTTCTCCGGATGCTCAACTGGGTATTGAACAGTCTGTCAGAAGTCACAATCAGAATTAACATCAACCAAGTTGCCGCGGGGGGGGGTGGTTGGGAGTTGAGGGGGAGCACACAAAGCACAAGGAAAGTCACTCAATTGTTTGTTAACGTTGGATTAACTTCTTTCATTTTGAGAAGAAGTAAATAAAACTCTTATTTCCGAAGCTAAAAGGACTTCGATTGATGGACTTCAGAAGAAAAGGGAATACCTCCTGAAGCTCCCGCTTGACATTATCTAAACCACCAATATCCTCCCATGAAATATTAGGCACCTCCACAACCTGCCAAGCAACATAAGATCATGATGAATTTTCAATAACAGCATAGAGGTCCAAGAATTTTTTGCCTTATTCCACCACAAATATCATTAAGATCTATTTCCCATAACAACAAAGATACCTCATCCACCCTGAAGAAAAAAAGAATTGAAAGCGAGATGAAGGAAACTAGGAAGACTCACTGTTTCACGCAGGGCTGATGGATTTGAGGTAACCAATGCTGTTTGGAAGTGTTCATTGGTCACAGCCATTGAATTCAATATTTCTGCATCAATTGTCTCATCCTCAAGGTCAATAAGATCCATTTTCTCTCTAATACACTGAAGAGCAGACTCTGTGCACAGGGCAGCAAGATCGGAACCTACATAGCCATGTGTATCTTTTGCAACTCTTTCAAGATCAACCTGCAAAAGCAATTGGGAGGACTTACTTATTTTCATCAGAGATATGGCAGTGGTAGAGAATTATCAGCAGAATAGCAGAAAAAAAATCTTACATCCTCAGCAAGTTTCATATTTTTTGTATGGATTCGAAGGACTTCCAGCCTTCCCACTTCATCTGGTACACCAATGTCAATTTCTCGATCGAATCTTCCAAATCTCCTCAGAGCAGGATCAATGCTATTAGGTCTATTTGTGGCTCCAATGACAATGACATGAGATCGAGCCTTAAGGCCATCCATCAGCGTCAGAAGCTGGGAAACTATGCGCCTCTCAACTTCACCATGTGTCTTCTCCCTTTTTGGAGCAATTGAATCGAGCTCATCAATAAATATGATTGCTGGTGCATTCTTTTCAGCTTCTTCAAATGCTTTCCTCAAGTTACTTTCACTTTCACCAGCCATTTTTGACATTATTTCAGGGCCATTGATCAAGAAGAAAAATGCACCAGTCTCATTGGCTACAGCTCTTGCTATAAGGGTTTTCCCAGAGCCAGGAGGTCCAAAAAGCAAAATTCCTTTTGGTGGTTTCACACCAATTGCCTTAAAAAGCTGAGGGTGCCTCAAAGGAAGTTCCACAAGCTCACGGATCTGGGCCATTTGCTTCCTGACACCGCCAACATCATCATATCCAACTTCATTCAGTCTGTCCTCATCTTCACGGTTGATGGGTTCTCCCTCACAGAATATTTCTGTATCTGGTGCAACAACACAGTATTCCCCAGGATCCGTCTCAACCACCTTAAATTCAACACTACGCATGCCACCTCTAACTTGGAAGAGATCACCCTTCCTTACAGGTCTGTAAGATTCAAGGAAGTATGCTGGTGTAGAGCAAATGATAAAGATATGTTATTTCAAGTTTTAAGCAAAAGGTGTAATAAATTAAGGAATGTTTTAGACGTGAAAATATAGTCAATTACCAGTAAAACTGTAGACTTACGTTTCAAATAAGCATCAAATAGATTGCCTGTAAGGCCCTCAATTGTGTCATCAATTGGAAGGATGTGCACTCGTTTTCCATACTTGACATCAGGACATTGATGCACCGATACAATATCAGAAAGACGCACTCGGAGGTTAGCTCGAACAACCTTGTTCATGCGAATCTTCTCTTCTTCACATTGCTCATCAGCAAGAACGATGCAAACTGTGTCCCTTCTTTTCTTTCCCTGTAAAGCAATATATTCCCATAAATGCTGAAACTAGAGACGAGAATAAAGATTTACAAAGGTACATAAAAAAAAACCTACCTTAATCAAAATAGTGTCCCCTCGAAAGAGCTGGAGTGCTTCCATTTTAGCAGGGTGCATTGAAACCACCGAATTGTCATCATTTATGGCCTCATCAACAATAAGCCTATTAGGAGCCTTCTTTCGCTCCAAGATTGCAGTGGAGTAATCCCTCTTATTACTTTTCCTAAATGTTATCAAACCAAATTTCATAGTGAGAAGAACATTTTATAACTTTCCAAAGTAATCAATCTATTGATGATATTATTTTGGTGCATGATCCTAAAAAATTATTCTTGAAGAAGCTTTCATGAAAGATCCTTGAACCAAAAAGTTATATTCTCTTGACAACATCACAACAGGAACTCTCTTTTATTTTCCCTTACTTTTTGCAATCCGAAGAGAAGAAAAAATTCTCAGGCAAAATTTCACAAATTGCTGACAAAAGAGAACCCCATCTTGAAAGGTTAAGAACTTCATAATTTACATCAACTGAAAATCTAAGTTCAAATCTTAAGGGGCAAAAATTCTTGCAACAAATAAAGAATTTCAGACACATAATTTAGCAAAACTACAACACGGGTTCTCGTTGTGTAAACTGCTTTCCTTAAATAAATAAATAAAAGTTCAATAAACATCCCCCGTTCCCCCCCAAAAAAAAAAGATAAAAAATCGCATCCACACATCAATATACACACAATAAAAACTACATGATCCTTAGGGGTTCACAAGTATACAATAAAGAAACTGGCTTCAGAACACAAACAAACCCAACTGTCCAAACAAGTTCTATATCTCAGTCGAGTATCAAAAAGAAGGGCAAAAAAACGTACAAGTCAGAAAGTTGGCCACGCTCAGGAGCAGAGGACGATGAACCTGCACTTGGGTCTGCCATTCTTCAGCAATTCTCTCCTTTTCTACAAGGGTCTGTTCCTATATATATAGTTTTCTAACTTCCAAATTCTTGAAAAATGGATTTCTGCGGTGAAGCAGTGGTGATTTTTGTGTATATGCAAGAAGAGTAGAAATTCCTCTCCGAGCGGGTAGCGATGAAGGTTAACCGACTTGGGCTGAAGAGACTTGAGATGGTTGGAGTTTCCTTCCGAAAGTAGTACAATGGGGACTTCAAGATTTTCCCAGCGCTTTTTTTATGTTTTCTCTTCTGGTCCCACAAGTTTCCTTGTGTATTATTATTATTATTATTATTATTATTATTATTATTATTATTATTATTATTATTATTATTATTATTATTATTATTATTATTATTATTATTATTATTATTATTATTATTATTATTATTATTATTATTATTATTATTATTATTATTATTATTATTATTATTATTATTATTATTATTATTATTATTATTATTATTATTATTATTATTATTATTATTATTATTATTATTATTATTATTATTATTATTATTATTATTATTATTATTATTATTATTATTATTATTATTATTATTATTATTATTATTATTATTATTATTATTATTATTATTATTATTATTATTATTATTATTATTATTATTATTATTATTATTATTATTATTATTATTATTATTATTATTATTATTATTATGTTTATTATTATTATTATGTTTATTATTATGTTATGAATTATTGGAATCTCCATTAATTAGTGGATGCTCTACTAATTATGGATTTATGTGAATTATTAGAAGATTTTTATGGATGTCCACCATTTAGTGGAGACACCATTAATTGAGATTAGTTGAAGATGATGTATGTCATGATGTATTTCTACTAATTAGAGCTCTATAAATAGAGCTATTCTCTAAGCTTGTAATACACCATCATTTTGTGAAAGAAAGATTAGTGAAAGAAAGATTGGAGTAAGAATTGTGAGAGAAAGAAAGAGAGAAGTTTGAAGAGAAATTCTTGTGCAAAGAATAATTAGAATTTTCTTAGTGTGTAGTGTGTAGATTTTATTCTAACACTACCCTAATTTTATAACACGTTATCAGTACGAGTCTCTGCCGTTATTAAAGCCAGAAGACAGGTACACATTTATTGATCTCTATGGCTAATCTCGCTAAACTCGAATTTGTAGCCCTTGATATTTCTGGAAAAAATTATATGTCATGAGTTCTCGATGCAGAAATGCATCTAAATGCTGAAGGCCTTAGTGAACCTATTCAAGCAAATAATAGTGCATCTGCACAACACAAGGCTAAAGTTTTGATTTTTATTCGTCGTCATCTCGATGAAAATTTGAAAATGGAATATCTTACCGAAAAAGATCCATATGGCATGTGGGTAAATTTAAAAGAAAGATTTGACCACCTGAAGATGGTCATACTACCTACTGCACGGTATGAATGGTTGCACATGAGGTTGCAAGATTTTAAAACCGTGAATGAATATAGCTCCGCAATGTATAAAATTACATCTCAATTAAAATTATGCGGAGAAAAAGTGACTGATGAAGATATGTTGGAGAAGACATTCTCTACCTTTCATGCCTCGAATATTGTCCTGCAGCAACAATATCGAGAAAAGGGGTATACAAAATTTACTGATTTAATTATCGCCCTCCTCATTGCGAGAGAAAAATAATGAGTTATTATTGAGAAATCATGAAGCCGGACCAAGCGGCTCAACAGACTCCCGAAGTGAATGCTTGTTGGCTCCAGCGAAGCCATCGTGATAGTCGTGGTCGTGGCCATGGCCGTGGCCGTGGTCGTGGTTATGGTCATAGACACGCTCGATATTTCCCTTATCACAATCATAATCAAGCTGTGAGAAATACGGCCACCGAAGTGGAACGAGAAAAGATCATAAGGGAAAAGAAAAAGAAATTGAAGAAAAGTATGAGGATATATGTTATAGATGTGGCATGAAAGGTCATTGGTCATGAAAGCGTCAGTACGGCTAAGCATTTAGTTGAATTGTATCAAGCTTCATTGAAAAATAAAAATGTGGAAGCAAATTTTTCTCAACATCCAATAAATAATGCTGAGGATGATGATATTGATCTTGAAGATCTTAATATCAATATTACCCATATGGATGTATCGAATTTTTTTGAACACCCAGACGGTAGGATAGACCATTTAATTGGTGATGGCAGTGTCCAGAAGAACTAAAACCTCACCCTGATATTTTTGTATTTTCATTTTCATTCTATTCTAATAATATTTACGTTTACATATATATATTTGTGTTCAGATGACTGTTGTTAATGATGATGTATGCATTATTGATAATGGAACTACACACACCATACTAAAAAATGAGAAATATTTTTCTGATCTCAAAATGGGAGAAATAAATATTTATACGATAAACGGTAGTGCAAATGTAATTGAGGGCTCCGGAAGAGCTAGTATATTGTTGCCTAAAGGAACAACAATTATTATTGATAAGGCACTATTTTCCTCAAAATCCAGAAGAAATTTATTGGGTTTTAAAGATATCCGCAGAAATGGGTATCATGTTGAAACAAATGAGGAAAATGGGATTGAGCATCTTTTTATTACTCAAATGCATTTGGGTAAGAAATCGGTATTAGAAAAGCTGCCGTCTTTTTCTACTTGGTCTATATTTTGTAAAAATACGTACAATTGAAATTCATCATCTAGTAAACCGAAGTTTGCTGATCCTATTACTTTTAGCATTTGGCATGACCGGTTGGGTCATTCGGGATCTACCATGATGAGAAGAATCATTGAGAATACACATGGTCATCCTTTAAAAAATAAAAGGATATTAACATCAGAAAAATTCGCATGTCTTGCATGTTCCCTAGGAAAATTAATTGTTAAACCATCACCGGTAAAAGTAGGAGGTGAAAGTCCTACATTTCTCGAAGCGGATTCACGGAGATATTTGTGGACCTATTGATCCACCATGTGGACCGTTCAAATATTTTATGGTCTTAATTGATGCATCATCCCGATGGTCACATGTATGTTTATTATCTACTCGCAACCTGGCGTTTGCGAGATTACTTGCTCAAATAATTAAATTACGAGCACAATTTCAGGACCATCACATTAAAAATATCCGTTTGGATAATCTTTGGTGAATTTTCATCACATGCTTTTGATGCATATTGCATGTCAATTGGGATTAATGTTGAACATCCTGTAGCTCATGTTCACACACAAAATGGTCTTCTTGAATCTTTGATTAAACGATTACAATTAATTGCTAGACCATTATTAATGAAAACAAATCTCCCAACATCTGCTGAGGGACATGCTATTCTACATCTTTGCAACACTTGTACGTATAAGACCAGCTAGTTATCATAAATTCTCTCCTTTGCAATTGGCTTTTGGGTCGAGAACCAAATATTGCTCATTTAAGAATTTTTGGGTGTCTTGTATATATTCCAATTGCACCAAACCAACGTACAAAGATGGGTCCTCAAAGAAGAAAGGGGATATACGTTGGATATGATTCTCCCTCTATTATCGGGTATGTTGAACCCACGACAGGAGATGTATTCACGACAAGATTTGCTTGATTGTCATTTTGATGAATCATTATTCCCTAAATTAGGAGGAGAACCAAAACGAGCATAAAAAGGATCTTGCTTGGACAACATCATTAAATTATCTTGATCCGCGCACAAGCGCATGTGAACTTGAAGTTCAAAAGATAATTCATTTGCAAAGCATTGCAAATCAAATGCCGAGACGCTTTTGTTGACTCCGAGAAGAGTTACAAAATCGCATATTCCGACTATAAATGCTCCTATTCGAATTGAAGTTCCAGCAGAACAAAATATTATACCTATAGGTCTGTGAGTCAAAAACACGCCGAAGCGTGGCCGACCTCTTGGTTCTAAAGATAAAAATCCTCGAAAGAAAAGAGGATTAAATGATCCGAGAAGATCATATTGAAGAAAAGAATGATAAAGACCAAGAGAGAGCTGATGACAAAGAACCAGAAGTTGATGAAAGTAACACTGAAATTTCTATCAATTATACCACTTACGGTAGAAGTTGGAATCGGATAGAAGCTGTTATTGATAATATATTTGCATACAATATATCTCTTGATGTTACACGGGATAATGATGATCCTGAACCAATATCGGTTGATGAATGTCGGCATAGAAAAGATTGGCTGCAATGGAAAGATGCGATTCAATCGGAGTTAAATGCAGCGACAAAACGTGAAGTCTTCGGACTGCGGTCCGAACACCGAGAAGGTGTAAAACCTGTTGGCTACAAATGGATATTTGTGCGAAAGCGCAATGAAAAGAGTGAAATCGTTCGATATAAAGCGCGATTAGTAGCCCAAGGTTTTTCACAAAGACCAGGTATTGATTATGATGAAACTTATTCTCCTGTTGTTGATGCTATTACACTCCGATATCTTATCGGTTTGGCGGTACATGAAAAGATAGATATGCGCCTATTAGATGTTGTCACTTTGCTTACTTGTATGGAAATTTAGAAAATGATGTTTACATGAAAATCCCGAAGGATTTCATATGCACGAAGCATATAAACATTATCCTCGTGAAAATTACTCCATCAAGTTGCGAGAAATCATTATATGGCACTGAAGCAATGCGGGCGCATGTGGTTCACACGTCTTAGTGAATATTTATTGAAAGCGGGATTTAAAAATGACCGGGTATGTCCATGTGTTTTTATTAAGAAATGCTGGTTCTAAATTTGTGATATTAGCTATATATGTTGATGATATTAATCTTATTGGAACTCTGAAGAGCTCCAAGAAACAATTGATTATTTAAAAAGAGAATTCGAAATCAAGGATTTTGGTAAAACCAAATTTTGCCTTGGTTTACAAATTGAACATCTGGAGAGTGGAACATTTATTCATCAATCAACATATACAGCAAAAGTGCTAAAAAGATTTTACATGGACAAAGCACATCCATTGAGTATTCCAATGATCGTCCGATCATTAAATGTGGATAAAGATCCTTTCAGACCTCAAGAAAATGATGAAGAACTCCTTGGTCTGAAGTACCATATCTCGGTGCAATTGGTGCATTGATGTATCTTGCTAATAATACAAGACCTGATATTGCTTTTCTTTGTCAATTTATTAGCAAGATTTAGTTCTTCACCAACACGACGACATTGGAATGGAATTAAACAAGTCATTCGATATCTCCAAGGTACAATTGATCTCGGATTATTTTATTCAAATAAAACCAGTCCAACATTGATAGGTTATGCGAGATCTTTGGTTATTTATCGATCCACATAAAGCACGTTCTCAAACGGGCTATCTATTTACATGTGGAAATCTTGCTATATCATGGCGTTCTACGAAACAATCTATAGCAGACTACTTCTTCAAATCATGCTTGAAATTATAGCCATTCATGAAGCAAGTCGAGAATGTGTATGGCTAAGATCCATGATTCATTATATCCGAGAAAGTTGTGGATTATCATCAATCAAAGATATTCCAACTCCTCTTTATGAAGACAATGCAGCTTGCATAGCTCAATTACGAGGAGGATATATTAAAGGAGATCGGACAAAACATATTTCACCATAAATTCTTCTTTACTCATGAACTCCGGAAGAAATGTGAAATTGATGTGCTACAAATTCGGTCATGTGATAACCTCGCGAGATATTTTCACGAAGACTTTACCGACTGCAACATTTGAGAAGTTGAGATATAAAATCGGTATGCGTCGGTTTAAAGATTTAAAGGAATCATCTCATCGGGGGAGTAATAAACGAGACATATAGAATAGTGTACTCTTTTTCCTTCACTAGATTTTTTTCCCACTTGGGTTTTTATCTAGTAAGGTTTTGACGAGGCATATTCTTTATGTATGGATGGACATCCAAGGGGGAGTGTTATGAATTATTGGAATCTCCATTAATTAGTGGATGCTCCACTAATTATGGATTTATGTGAATTATTAGAAGATTTTTATGGATGTCCACCATTTAGTGGAGACACCATTAATTGAGATTAGTTGAAGATGATGTATGCCATGATGTATTTCCACTAATTAGAGCTCTATAAATAGAGCTATTCTCTAAACTTGTAATACACCATCATTTTGTGAAAGAAAGATTAGTGAAAGAAAGATTGGAGAAAGAATTGTGAGAGAAAGAAAGAGAGAAGTTTGAAGAGAAATTCTTGTGCAAAGAATAATTAGAATTTTCTTAGTGTGTAGTGTGTAGATTTTATTCTAATACTACCCTAATTTTATAACATATTATTATTATTATTATTATTATTATTATTATTATTATTATTATTGATAAATTTTAATTTTATTATTTTTATATTTAATAACGACTCTTAATATTATATATTTAACTATTAATTTTTATTTCATCATTTAATACATGAATTCTCATCGTATTTGATAAATAGTTAGTGAAATAATTATTTAGTTGTTGAGATTTTTTTTAATTAAATAAGAGATTGCTACTAATTCAAAAATCGAAGTAGAAATTGTTCTTTTCTTTTATTTTTCTTTGGTAAAACTTTTCAAAAAATAAACATGGTACATTGAAGGATGGACATCAAATCCAAATCTTTTATTTAGGGTTTATTTTGGTAACTCGATTACATAATTAAAATTAATTAAATACGTACTTTTTATTAAGTATATTTAATAACAAATAGTATTAAATATTTAATTAATTAAATTTATTTAATAATAAATTATTATTATTTAATTAATTAAGGAGTAATAAAGTACTATTATAAATTTTAAATGAATTAAAAGCTAATTAAGTGTGAAGTCTTAATATATTAAATATTCATCTAACTATTAATATTCTTTTATATTTAGTTTAAATTATAATAAAATATAATTTAAAAATAAATTATAATTAAATTCTAACTTTAGGTTTTGGACTTTAATATTTAAATTTAAATTTTAAAAATTTAATACTTAAATATTTAAATCCAATGAACTATCATTTAAACACTTAAAATTAATTAATTAAGTATTTATTTTATTAAATATATTTAATAACAGATAATATTAGGTATTTAATTAATTAAGTAAATTTGATAATAAAATTTTATTATCACTTAATTGATTAAGACGTATTGAAATTATAATATAAATTTTAAATAAAATGAAAGATATTTAAGTTTGAAGTATAAATATATTAAATACTTATTTAATCGTTAATGATTTTTTATATTTAATTAAAATTATAATAAAATATATCATAAATAATTTAAATTTCAAAATTTAAAATTTAATAATTAAATTTTTAATTTTTAATTTTTAATTTTATCAACAAAAAAATCTCTAACATGAGTGATAATTTTAACACAAAATAGTCTCTTACATCCTTTTAGATATTCGTAAGAAAGGTAGTAGTAAGAAGTCATTTAAATACTATCTTAATAATTAATTGTATCTCTCCAAACTCTAATAATTAGGCTATATTTGCATTAAGGAAAGCAAGTGGCGATGCAAATATAAATAGTTAAATAGCTTATTTTAGTCCATATAAAAATATTTATTAGAATTGATTTCCCCGGACATGTTTATTTCCTTTTCTTCTCTTTACGTCTATTTTGAGTGAAAATCAATTTGAATGTTTTTATTTGGGCCTAATCATTTATTTTCTTTCATTTTCTTTATTTTCTCCCTATAAAAATTAATTCAAATATGTAAAATTATTTCATTTCTTTTACTTTCCTTCTAAATCCTTCAATCTAATCGTATTTTTAGAAATTCTGGTATATTAAAAATAAAAATAAAAATTAGAGTTGGTAAAAATACACCTATAAGGCAAAACATTATATATATATATATATATATATATATATATATATATATATATATGACGTTAGTTTCCAAAAAAAATCAAGAAAAAACTTTTAATAAAATGACTAGATGTCAAAAATGTATCCGTCCAAATCTATATATATTATATAATAGGAGTTGCGAGAGCCCCTAAGAGGGTCACTTGGCATTGTCCTGGGCGGCTATTTGCCACTTTGAAACTTTATCAAACTCCTACTCTCTACAAACTTAAAATGCATAATCTCTTCAAATCTCTTTAATTAATCCATACTCATAATCCTTTCAAACCTCTTCAAATTTACTCCTTATTAAATAATATAACTGATCATCAGACGAAGGTTCATTGTTCTTTCTTTGTAGAGATTAGGAGTTTGATAATGTTCATTATGTTCAGTACATCTGGACAGACGAAGATACATTAGACGGTTCATCTTCAATCACATATTAAATCTGCAAAGACTACACACAACACAGCCCTCCGGCGCTCTTGCAACTCAACTCATTGCCACTATGCCTCCCTCACCGACCCTGGACCACCCCAATCCTCCACCTAGAACTCACCTCTTCGCCTTTGGTCACAGGTCAGATCTCTCTGCTATTTTCTATATTTATTTGCCTATATATATGTATACTCTGTAGTAAATATGCTGCTTTTGGATACATATATGGATAGTTTTTGTTTATCATCTTTTTTGCTTTTCATGGTGGGCACTAGCAATGATGCTTCCTTCAGCAATTGAAATGCACCATCTTAGTCCACGCTCCATTCCTACGACTAGTCCTTTTTCAGTAAGTCGGTCAAAGGGGGCAACGATCTTGGAATAGCCTTTGATAAATCGACGGTAATAGTTGTGTAAACCAAGGAATGACCGCAACTTAGCTGCCTTGAATGAAGCCTGCCAATCCACAATGGCAGCAGCCTTCCGTTTATCCTTCAGCACCTTCCCTTGACTGATCACATGACCAAGGAAACACTTCTCCTTCTTTGCATACAACTTATGTTCTCTAAGCCTAGAGAATACAAGTTTTAGATGACCAACATGGTCCTCTAGAGTCTTACTCTAGATTACAACATCATCTAGATAAACAACGACAAACTTATCCAGTAAATTATACAGTACATCATTCATCTAATTATAGAATGTAGCTGGGCCATTCGTTAAGCCAAATGGCACAACCAGAAATTCAAATGAACCATATTGTGTGACCACCGTCGTCTTGGCCTCATCTCCCTCAACTATCCGAACTTGTCAATATCCAAAACGAAGATCAATCTTTGTGTAATACCTGGCATGAACAAGCCCATCAAACAAGTCAAACATGTTAGGAATAGGATATTTATTTGTTATCTTTATCTTGTTCAAGGCACGATAATCCACACAAAAACGAAGGGAACCATCGGGTTTCTTCTGGAATAAGGCAGGAGCACCATACGGGGTCTTCGATGGCTTCATTAACCCACCTTCCAACAACTTATGTAACTGTCTACGAAATTCAGCCAACTCTAGGGGTGTACTCGAATCGAGCCTTTATCGAACATGTTTGGGTTCGGCTCGACAAAGGCTTGGTTCGAGTTCAAAAAATTCGAGCTTGAGCTCGAATATAAGCCTTATGTTTAAGCTCGAATTTTAAACAAGCCGAATTCGAATATCCAAGTATTAGGCTCGAAAGCTCGCGAACATGTTTGTTTAATTAGTTAATATATAATTATTTAATTTTGTAAATTTTATTATTTTTTTAATAGTTTAATTCAAATTCGAGCTCGAATTTGAGCTTTCGAACTTATTATAATCGAGTTCGAGCTTTAAGTATATTAAACGAATCGAATTCGAGTTAGAATTTGATATTCGAATCGAACTCGAGCTCAAATTTGAGCTTTGGGTAAAAATAATAAAGTTCAACTCGATTACTTTAGAGTTTGGCTTGATTCGATTCGAGTACACCCTTAGCCAACTCTGCTGGGGACATTTTATAAGGAGTTTAGGCTGGTGGACGGGAACCAGACACCAGTTCAATTCGATGGTCCGTAGGACGTTTAGGTGGGAGCTCATTAGGTAATTCAGGAGGCATAATATCCTTGAATTCCTCCAAGACATCAGCAATCTAATCGGGGACATCATGGGTTTGATCTGGCTTTGCTTCCACCAAAGTAGCCAGATAGGTTTCGTCCCCCCTTCTCAAACCCGCCTTCACCTGCAAGGCCGACAAAGTTCTTTTCTCTCCAAAGACTGGGGTCTGGTCATATGCAGCACTAACGAAGCCTGGGCTTCGGCCTTTGCTAATAGAAATCTACCCAGGTAAGTTTCATCATCAAAATTTGTTTCTCTACCATTTGCGTTCATTGATAACCGTCAAATAGATTTTCAAACTTGAATTGCAAGGATATTAATTTCACATACACGTTCACGTAGATACATATGTTGGTCGATCTATCATACTACGTAATTGGCAATGAATTAAAAAAAAAATTATTTTCTTTGATTGATTTGAAGAGAATTCTGTAGGGATTTTTGTTTATGTTGCGTCCAACTGATACTGATTTTTCTACATCATGTTAAATGCCAAAAGGTGAAGTTTAGCACCAAATATTTGAGATCACAGCTTCCTGCATTCTCTGATGGTGGTCTCGTAGTTGGCCAGACGTGTGCTCGGATTGATCGCAGTATTTTGATGGATTCTGAAATAGTGAATGCACCGAGAAACATGGTTGATGATCACTTTTCGCACCAATTACATAATATCTAAATATACCGTAAATTATTTATTATTACAAAACAAGACTTTCAAAACTTAAAAAATTTCGTTTGCAATTTCACAAAGTTTGATTAGAAGAAAAAAAAATATCATAACTCACAATTATAAAAATCTCGAATGCTTAAAAATAATATTTTACTTCTAATAATATTTCAATAAAAATTATTTTGACAACAATAAAAGATAATATGATCGGCCAAACCTAGCACAATTTCATATAACATGAAAAAGCTAGAAAAGAAAAACAGAAATACGAAAATAAAAGGCCAACCAAACAGTTTCAAAAATCAGAGCTTGGAAGGCTTCAATCATGCAAACCCCTCCCTAGCTCTTCAGAGCCAAAAGGGTCTCCTACAACATATCAGAGAAGGTTATGAACAATTGCAACTGAAATTCGGAGAGGGAATCAGGGTAAAATGGGTCTAAAAACTGAACAAAAAGTAGAGAAATTGAATGGAAAAGAACTGAGTTATTCCGAGTTCGTTGAAAAATATTTGGCTCAAAACCAACCCGTTATTCTCACGGGATTAATGGAAGATTGGAGGGCTTGCAAAGATTGGGTTTCCCATGATGGGGAGCCCAATTTGCAGTTTTTTTCCACTCATTTTGGAAAATCCAAAGTGCAGGTACTTCGTTTTTTCTTATCGAGTGATTTTGAAGTTTTAAGACCTGTAAAGAATGTGACGAAGCTCATTTTATAAGCTTAGGGCTCGTTTAAATTAATTTGTAGGTTGCAGATTGCGGGGTGAGAGAGTTTACGGATCAAAAAAGGTTAGAAATGTCAGTTTCTGAGTTTATTGAGCAGTGGGTTGATCTTTGTTCTTCAAGGGAGTGTGGTAATGAGGAGGGTGATGGCAAGCCCTTGTTGTATTTGAAAGATTGGCATTTTGTAAAGGTATGGCTTTGATTTTTTTTTTTCCAATTTTTTTTTCTTTCCTGGGTTCTGTATTTTGGAACTTGTATAGTTTTAAGTAGTAATTAAATGTACAAGAAGAATCAGTTATTGCATTAACTTTTGACATAAACTCTGAAAGAAACATATGGTGAAAATCAGCCACTGCTTTATTTGCCATAATTGAAGCCCTGCATATTCTGGAACAGAAGAAGAACGTATAAAGGTGGTGGAGTAAGTCAGATTAGTTGTCACTATAGAGTCAGTATGTCCGCTTTTTGGATAAATATGGAGTTATGTAATTGAAGTATTTGTACGTAATTGGATGGTAGATATGTTAACAATGTTACAGTTGTTTTGCTGCGTATAGAGCTAGAGTGGGTAAAGTCTTCGGGGATTTGTTTTTCCTTGATATGCATCGTTGTGATGTGGGAATTGAAGAGTTTAGGCTGTGAAGTAGATTTGCACTCACTAGTAAATAGAAGGAAATTAGGTCCATAGAGGATTCCCACTTCTGTTATTTGTGAATGACATACATGTTTTCTGTATTGCTAATTGGTTTTTGTGATTTTCAGGAGTATCCGGAGTATTGTGCATATAAAACCCCATTGTTTTTCTCCGATGATTGGCTGAATTTGTATCTTGATAAATACCGCGTGCATACCAATCCTGATAGTTATCATTGTCAAGAGAAAAATGAAATAAGTTGCTCTGATTACCGTTTTGTGTACATGGGGGCAAAAGGTTGGGCATAGATGCAATGCTTTGTTTCTCGTAAGACAAGGATTTTTCTTTTTCTGAGTGTAAAGAAGTGGTTCTGATTTGCTGAAATAGTTTTTCTAGATGAATAGTTAAACAAGTACTAAAAATTGCATATAATTCCAATGCAGGTACATGGACTCCTCTTCATGCTGATGTTTTCAGGTCCTATAGTTGGTCAGCCAATGTATGCGGCAAGAAGAAATGGTTTTTTCTGTCACCAAATCAATGCCACCTTGTGTTTGACCAGTAAGAATGAATCTTCTTGCATTTGCTTGGACTGTCAGTAGATATTCAGAAATAGCAATTTGTAAAATATTTGAGTAGGTACAAGTCTGCAGTGAAATCTTGATGCACAGTATTCTGTTTGATTGTAACACACGAAGAGATACCATTTGAGATAGTAATGTCATTTTCCTTTATATTAACCATATTCAGTTCTTTATAGCGGTGCATTAGTGAATGGTAAGACCCATAGAGCACAGAAAATGGATGATGCATTAAAAAATTTTGGAGCTAATCAAAGTAGCATCATTTTAGCTGGGGTACCACTTGAGCTTAAGAGTATTGGGATGTCCTTCAGAAACTGTTATCCTTAGTCATTACTTGAGGCAAATTATCTGAAAAAGTACCTTGAAGTTGCTTTACAGTTAAGGTAATCTATATCAAAAGCTGAGATGCTCATTGTTTCAGATGAGTACAGCTAAAATGAATGAGCAGATCAACAACTGCTAGGTCCTTAATGTGCATGGAGCAGAAGTAACAAATTCCTTAATGTGCATGGAACATAAGTAACAAATAGACAATTCCTTCTTTGCTGATTATGTAGATAACTATTATTCTGCCATGCTCTGCATCTTCGTTAAGGGTGGAGGAAGGAAAAAAGAGAAGCAAAATAAACTTCTATACAGGGTCTTCTATGTCCATTAATTGCTGAAATGAGGGGATACTAGATAAAGGATTAATTTTTCATATCCCGCCACTGTTATAATATTACCTTCAAGATTATGCTTTGATTATCCTGACATAATCCTATGCATGATTTAGGAGATTCATTTATATATTTGATGAAACCAAGCATGCACGTGTAAATTTTTAGTCTATTGACATTCCATGAAAGATAATCTTTAATTAAATCTCTGGTACATCTGCTGTCAATTATTCTTAGTTTTTGGCTCTTCTGGGTGGTAACTTGGATGTTTGCAATATTTTAGGTACATGAACAATTCTGTTTATAACATCTTCGTGGATGTTAGCGAAAAAAGATTCCCTGGCTTTAAGAAGGTAGTTCATGTAATCTGATCATTGACCTCTATTTCTTTTCTACTCTCTTTGTTGAATTTCTTGTTGCATATCATATCTGCAGGCTGTTTGGTGGGAATGCACTCAAGAACAAAATGAGATAATCTTTGTTCCTAGTGGATGGTATCATCAAGTGCATAACCTGGTATTCCTCAAAACTTTCATATGCTGGCCTTCTACCTTTCATTTATGGTTTTAAACTAATTCTAAAGAAAATTGGATTAAGTACTTTTTGTCTTTTCTTTTTCCATAGATGCTAGAATTTTAAATTACCTCAAACCAAGTTGAGTGAACTACGTGTTTTCATTCCCTTTCTACTAGAATGTGAATTGCCAGTATCCTGCATTTGCTAGTACAAATACTTAAAATAGGGCAAACTATTCTTGTGGCCCTCTAACTATTAATTTGTCCAATTTTTGCCCTCCGATTAAAAAAAGTATAAAATGGTTACTCGAACTTTATAATCGTTCAGATCTTACCCTTTTGTCATTTGACCAATGGTCAATTGACAATCCCGTTAATTTTTAATGGTATTTTTCTAATTTTACATTTTTAATATTAAAGTATTTATTATATTATTTTTATTTATTTTAAAATATTTTTTTTTCTTTTTTGGTTTATTCCCTTCTTCCATTTTCCTCTTCTTCTTGTTCTTCATCTTCGCTGCAATTGCCTGTGGCGTGATGAATCTCAATCCATCAGCAATTATCTCCAATTTGTCACATTTGGAGATTACAAGGGACAAAAGACTCGGCATTGCACCTTCTTCCACCCTCCAGTTCTCTAAGTTGAGTAATGAAAAAAGTCGTAGAGACTTCAATATGGGAAAACGAATTCCATGGCATGCCATTTCTCTCCCTGCAAATGAATTTGTTTCTAAGAGGAGTGTCTGTAAGTGGGGAAGCCTCTCCAGCGTCATCATTGGGTCTTCCTCAATTTCACATTCATCCAAAACTATTGTATTTTGATGAGGCTTGGAGAGTAGTGCCCTTCAATTTCATACCTTGGCAAGTTTCCGGTGGGCCTAGATATCTCCAAGAACTGAAGGTTGCCACAGAAAAGCACCTGTTTTAGAACTGCTGAACCATTCTCCAAGTTGAGGAAGTCACAATATGAGATGTCGAGAGAAGTCTGCCTTAATTTGTTTGAATTTGAGATGAAGCTGGTTGTTAATCTCATCAGCGTCTGTGTCTTCTAAAGCCCACAGATTGGTCAACTTTGATAAATCTTGAAGAACATAATATCTATTGTTGAAGTTTGCCAGTGTCTCTAGTTTACACAACCCACCCAATCACAATCTGAATGTTTGTAATTCGTCTGTAGGATCAAGAAGATTGAGATGTCGCAGTCGTTTCGGCTCCCACAAGATACCAGGAATTAAAAATATAGTAAAGTCTAGATCAATTGAGATGTCTCAGTCGTGGTTTCTCTTTCCGAGAAGCACAGGCAATTCTAGTGGAAGTGGAATTGCAGCGGTAATGAAGAACAAGAAGAAGAGGACAATGGAAGAAGGGAATATAGGAAAAAAAGAAAATTAAATTATTTTAAAATAAATAAAAATAAGGTAATAATATATTTTAGTATTAAAAATGTAAACTTACCAAAATACCATTAAAAATTAATGGCATTGTCAATTGACCTTTGGTCAACTCACGAAATGGTAAGATTTGGACGATTAGAAAGTTCGAGTAATCGTTTTATGCTTTTTTTAATTGGAGGGCAAAAGTTGAACAAACCAATAGTTGGAGAGTCACCAAAATAGTTTGTCCTTTAAAATATGTTTTCTATATGTGCTACTTTATTTTATTTTCGGTACTTGTGTCTTAGTGAGAGTAATGATAGCTGACTTAAGAGAATTGCAGCGTTTAGAGCACTTGCATTCTTTTTTCTCAGAAATCATATTCTATGATATTGTTTTCCCTTAAAGCAGTCTCATAGATACAACTATTAAAAATTTAGTTTGGACCCTAGTGTGATAGTATGCATTGTGAACTAAGCAGTCATGGGTTTGATATGGAGAAGCTGACCATTTAAATGAAGGGGTGAGGATCTTTATGCTTTGAAAATGTTTTGTGGGAATCTCATGCACTTGTTTTTACCTTAAACCATTTAAGATTTGATACTGGATGTCTCAATAACTTTGGCTGTCTTAGTCTTTATGAGCTCAATTGTGCTGCATTTGGAAGTGTTAATGTATTTTCTTCCTTTTTTTAAAAAAAAAAATGTATATATTCTAGGAGTTTGACATATGAGGAAGTTCATTGCATGTCCTGTTGGCACAGCCAATTTAAACTCTCTTTTCTTTCGTCCATTAGAGAGTCCAAGCAAGCATAATGTTTTACATGTAAAATATGGTTTTCAGGTCTCATAATTTTGATGAAACTAAAAGGAACATTGGATATGACTAGTATATGTAGTCAAGCAAGATATGCATTTGTTTTTCTCTTCTTTACTGTTTGGGTTGAGGTGTCGTTTCATGCTAACATCATTCGTGGATTGATATTATCAGGAAGATACAATATCAATAAACCACAACTGGTTCAATGGCTATAATATTTCCTGGGTGGTAAGATAACAACCAGCAGTTCAGGCTACAGAAAATTATATGGATCTCTTGAGTGGACAAATTTTTTGCTCTTATTTTTATTTTTGTTTTGCTTGTTCTGTAGTGGGATTTGCTTTTGAGAGATTATAAAGAGGCAAGGTATTTAATTGAAGACATAAGGGAGACATGTGATGATTTTGAGCAACTTTGCCAGAGGAATCTTGCTGCTAATACAGGTTTGAATCAAACAGATTGCAATAATCCATTTGGGATCAAAATAAAGCATCGTTTCTCTGTATTGTTGATCTTAACCTTATTTTTGCTCTCACCAGCTGTCTATGTTTGACTATTGAGGAATATATTGCAATCTTATTCCTTATATAATTTGCTGGAGTTTATTTCCATCAGTATTTGGTATCCAGTAAGTCTGGGTTTGGAATAAAGACTAATTTGGACTTTGATTCTTGAACAGTAGGTTGGCACTCGATACATGGTTGCATTGTTGGTTGTGAGTGCATAGTGCATGATAGCCAGTTAAGTAACTGGATTGTGGTCCCTATGATTTATGTGATTGATTCTCTTGAATAAGTTTGGAATTGAAAATTTACAAATAAGAGAAGAGCTAGAGCGTAGGGGAACCTCTGGGATGGATTAAATGTTGTTCTGCCCTGCAGGGTTTCTGGATTGTCAGGGGAGAAGACAGGGTGGGTTTCTTATTGGGGGAGGGTGGGGGGTGGGGTGGTGTGTGGTTGTGACAGTTGCAAAATAGTCAACAGGAATTCTTCAATTAGGAATGTATCTGGATTTGTTAACCCTTACCTGTATCCTCACATTCTGATATTTATCGTCTAAGAATCCTGAGACTTTAGTTGCAATTTAGAGCTAATGAAAATTCAAATGCTTCTAAACTAATTGATTTTGAGAATAGGAGCTTGAGATAACTGTGATAATACTTGTTCCTGCCCTGCAGGGTTTCTGGATTGTCAGGGGAGAAGACAGGGTGGGGGGTGGGGTGGTGTGTGGTTGTGACAGTTGCAAAATAGTCAACAGGAATTCTTCAATTAGGGATGTATCTGGATTTGTTAACCCTTACCTGTATCCTCACATTCTGATATTTATCGTCTAAGAATCCTGAGACTTTAGTTGCAATTTAGAGCTAATGAAAATTCAAATGCTTCTAAACTAATTGATTTTGAGAATAGGAGCTCGAGATAACTGTGATAGTACTTGTTCCACTACTTAGGACTTGTCGGTAACTGATTAGGACTGACCGTACAATCCCTGCTCCCTGAAATGTAAAAAAATCTCTAAAGAAGTATTCCGGCAACTACTGAAGAAAAGGACTTCCTCAGAAACAAATTTACATTTTTCTCTGCAATTGCATTCAAATCTTTTCAATGTTTTTGCCTGAAAAACAATTGATTGATTAATAAGATATGCAATATTTCTTGGAGTTCTTGAGCTCCCAATCTTTATGAGATTGAACTTCAAATCCATTGTTCCTCTTTTCCTTCCCTCCACTGGCTTTTTCTGTTTCACTAGGCAACTTTGCACCCTCATCCTCAATTGCATCCACTGAAACTTGAAAAACTTCCCCACACCCAGTTCTTTAGCATGTGTTACTGTCCTTTTCCTAATTTACTTTCACATACTGCGATTACACCAGTTTCATGACAGTTTTCTTCTTGTTTTCCTTGTTCTCAAGTGGCAACACCTTTTTCTTCCCTTTTTGTAGGGATGAATTTCTGTGACTTTTTTGTCTTCATGGTGCGTTTCGCTTTTGCCAACTTGTACCAACTTTGCCATTTTGGAGACGGCAACAAAAATTCCAGCTGTTGGTTGTCTAAAAAAGCTCAGCATATGGTTTTCAATCTCAAATCCATTGAAAGAATAGCTTCAAAGATGAAATCTGTAGGCCTATGCGGAAATCAAGGCATCATATTCAGTTTCAAGGAAATTTTGGAGGACGATTCTTTTGTGGAGATGTGTGTTAAACTGGAAGAAACTTATACAAAAATGTATGGCCAACATGGATTGAGCTATGATGTGAAGCCTGCTATGAATAAAAGTATCTTTGATTTCTCCAATTCTCAAATTTGTAACCTGGAAGATCTGATTCTGTTTATAGACTATGCACTCACAAAACTAGCCATTGATCCTGATAAAAGTTCGTTCTTTGGGAGAACTGGATGTAACTTGGAGGCATCTTTACCCTGTGAGGATGATTAATTAGATTCTTGTTTCACGAAGGAAAGCAATAACTCTCCAGAGGTGTGTGGTCAGCTCTCTTTTTTATCCTCGTTCAGCTTATGCTTCTAGGCATAGAGACCTTAACATGTGAAATGTTTTTGTATGTTCAGATGCAAAGAAAGATTCATGGCAAGCGGAGTGCAGATGGAGCCTGCTACTACCTAGGTTTGGTCAACGAGGCTGGCATGGTCCTATTTCCCCACCCCTTTAGATGGTATAGATTTATAGGCGGACGGAAGCATAAAACAGTTGCCATACCTTGTTGGAGCTGATCCATGGTATGACTCATTTATTAACTCCATCCCTCCCAAAAAGAATGTGGACTTTCAGGACGGATAGATTATTATCTAAATTTCAGTGTAACTGCTATTGTTTCTCCAACGGCATTCATGCCCCCCATCCTTCCCCCCACCCATCACACGTTACAGCGCATCCATAGATGGGAAACTAGGTCTCACAATGCCCTTTTGCTTTATTGGATTTTCTTCTTCAATCTGTGCTGATTTCGTTGCTTTTCATGCTGAAATGTTTTTATGTCCTTTCATGTTTCAAGTCACTGACCAACTATCCATGGGACCAAAATTTCTTTCTTGTATGGTATCAAAAGTATGAGCTGTTCAACTGCAAACCCTTTGACTCTACTTTTTTAGATATACCTTCATATTGACTGTCTCTTGATACATCAAAATTTCAAAGATTCTCAAGTTTTTCTATCACTAAAAGTCATTGAAGAACACATCTAATTAGTAGCTAACTATTTTTTTAGTAAGTTTGCATACATTGACGTTTTCAGATACATTGACCTCTTTGCATACATCACGCAGGTACTTAGCCTTCAATCCCTTTTTAAGAGTAGGAACAGGGATAGCCTAGTTTTTCTTTTGTGATTGAAATTTCACTTCTGGCATTTCTTAGACTTTTCCTTCCCATCCCTCCGGCCCCGGAAGGAAAAGAAGGCCTCATTGAGATAAAATGGGGGAGTAGACTTACAAAGCAAGAAAAGACCAAAAAAAAAAAAAAAAAAAATCTTATAAAACTATATACGTGTCAAATACTATATATGTTAAACATTTTCTTGAAGCAATCCATGTTCTTGGTTAGAGGGAATTTGTGATCTATCCAAATTTGTAGTAGTAGTTGGGTTGATTGTTGTGTTAACAAATTTTTCTTATGTCTCGATGGCCTAACTGATATATAGATTTGTCATATTCGCTGATTTCTTCGTTTTGAAAGCTGTTTTTGCAATATAGTATTATGATGTGGGGACTTCATGCATTTATGGCTAATATTTTGCTTTCCCATGCTTGGCACATGCAAAACCTCATATACGGACGTTGCAGCAAACAAAATATTCGCCGCTTTTCTCGAATAGATTGGTTCATATTTGTAAGATGGATTGTTGAGGGTATTTTGGTTATTTTAATTATATTAAAACTTAATTACAATTAAAAGTTACTCGGAGATCTTACTTTTTTTTGTTTTTTAAACACATGTACCAATGTACCAATATGGTGAAAGAAACTTTTGAAAAAATATATATAAAAGATATGATATTCCTTACTTTTTTTCTCATCATCCTTGAATATACATCAAATTGTGAAAGACAAACAAGAGGTAACCCGGACACACTAGTTGGAAATAATGAAAAGAAAAAAGGAAAAAAAATAGAAGCTTTCTCTTCTAAAAGAATCTAGAAAATTGCCTACACCCAATCTAAGGCTAGGGCGGATGAGGGAGAGAACAAGTCAAGGAAGAGGGAAAAATGGAACTTTTGCAACAAAAAAAAAAAAAGTTAATCTACAAATTTATAACATTTTTTTTTCCTTTACGGACATCTAGAGTTCCTTCCAGGACCTCCATAATAGAAGTAATTTCCCCAAACATTATTGCTTCCTGCTTTTATATTATAGCAATTTGGATGATCAGCCAAGAGATGAAGATTAGATAAAGGAACTAAGCTATTGTCCCAATCAACAACCTGCAAATTTCTGAAATAAGATGCTTTGCTGAAGCCTTCATCTGCAAAATGACCACTGCCCATTTGTGTTGATGTGTGAAATCCCATGGATCTTGTGTTAACTACTTCTCCACCAAACTGGACCATGCTTGCATGGCTTTGTAGATGAGAGAACAGAAATGAGGGCCAGTACCCCACTAGTAAACCCGAGCCAAATTCAAGCCACCAATGTCCATGCTTAGGGTCCTACACAAGCAAAACAGTCGGTCAGCATAATTATTTTGTCCTTGTTAACTTCATCTCTATGTCTATATCTGACTCGTAGTTTTATAAG
Organism: Voacanga thouarsii; assembly: GCA_026120185.1. Lineage (NCBI taxonomy): Eukaryota > Viridiplantae > Streptophyta > Magnoliopsida > Gentianales > Apocynaceae > Voacanga > Voacanga thouarsii. The sequence goes on from JANUWF010001783.1 coordinate 7,001,775, forward strand.
TTTATAATTTAAATTCTCGATTTTTCTTTTTCAAAGCGAGTAAAATGTGGTACATTGGTTAAAAAATTTACTTATTGGGGAGTCCTACTAACTTATTGTCATATGATATTTAAACCATAATAAAAAGGAAAACTTTGGATTGCTCTTAGGACAGTGGTTTGGACAGCAAAAATAGTGTTTTCAAAGTGCCAGAGTTAAAATCTATTATTACTTAGCTTCCAGCCTTCCACTACTCTGCAACTTGGAAAAATAGTAACCAACTCAAATTTTGAATTGTGCAATTCGCATTACCATCGTGCCTAATTTGAGGTGGTAGAACTCATTTGAGATCAACTGTATATATATATGTGGCCTACCAATCAAGTGTTTCAGAGAAAAAAAAATGCATGGGGGGCAGAGCTTGGAGACATATAGCTTCAAAAGCCAGTTGTTGTCAACTAGCAGGAACTACTTGACTACAGAGAGAGAGAGAGATATTTTATTACAAAGTGGAGAATCTCATAATATGATACTACCTCAAGAACAGTTGGGAAATATTAGATAGAGAATTAAGTAATGACCTAATGGGGATGTTTTTGTCACTGACCAATGAGTCAACCTGTTATGTTCCCATAAAATAACCACAGCTGAAGCTGACTGATTTAGTAGAAACTGCTGTTTTCATCTGCCCTTTTCTTATTTTTGTGATTTGAGTTGCAATTATGCTTGAAAATTAGCCCCCGAGTTTCACTTCTGTCGGTTTAGTACAAATCAAAAGTATGAAAACTACTGGTCTCTTTTAAAGTTTTGCTAAAGCAAACCAATGACTTAGCCCACGTGGTAAGACGCTCCTAAGTAGATCATATGTCCTCATTCGCATAATGCTTCATAAGTAAGAATTTAGTGAAATATGCTTAATAGCGTTATGTTCTTATCCTAAAAAAGTAGAGCTAAGACAGATTTAAGACATACCTTCCATATCATTAACCCAATATCAAATTGTCTGCCCCTGTAAGATGACCTTGGAGAGATTGCAGCCCCTATGGCAATTCTGTTATTGGTTTGCACAAAGCCTGTACACAACAAATTATAGCATCCTGTGGCTTGGTATGCATCTGTCTGTATGCCAAAAAAGAACTCAGGGTTGGTGATTTCTGAATCTTGATAAAAAAAAAAAAAAAAAATTCCAACTGTAAACTGCATATCAAGAATAGACATTTAGGTGGTTACCGTCCAATATGTGAAGAACCTAGGGTAGTTGTCCCCATACAGCTCTGGACTGACCTGGAAAACATGAACAATGAATTTCAATTTAGACTATAAACAGTGTAAATACTACATTTCTTTTCGGTTATCTGTGATGCATTAATTAGTGCTGACATCATAGTTTGTAAGTTTTCGTTCTGAAGGTGGTCAGTGAGAGTGTTTGATATGGGGAGAGATTTACGAACCTGCCAACCAGCTTCAATGGTATTAAGGTCATTGCCAAAGGTGCCAGAAATGATCCAGACTTGTGATAGACTGAATTCATACTGGTCTGTGACGCGGGGTGCCCATACATTTATGCTTGCCTTTACTCCATAAAACTGATCTCCATTGACAAAAGAAACTGCATGCTGCATTGCATAGGAAGATCATTGAATCAGAATCCATATTGGATGCCTAGCTGAAAATATTGGTATAAATGAGGCCAAAAGAATGTATTGTCTCTTTGTCTGATCCTTTTGATCCTAGGATTGGGGATTTCTGATGTCTGAATGTAGTTGGTTTTCAAATTCTAGTTCATTCACATTTCCTCTAAGTTTCTTTGCTGTAATTTTCTGCTTCATTTCAGAAAGAAAAAAAAGGGAAAATATACTCTAAGTCTCAGCATTAGGCCTTTTGGTGAAGAAAAGAGAAATTGAGGGGACAGTTCCTCCTTCCCCCACCGACCAAAACCCCTTTCTTGAAGATAGAGAAGTACCAATTTCTATCCAAGATTGATCTAAATGTAAAAAAATCCCACAAAATAGTTACAGTGAAGTTCTTACCCCATCCCCCAAAACACACACACACACACACACACACAGCTGAGTTAATGGAGTCTGCTTTTCTTGACTCTGAAACAAGAAAATCTAGTTTGCTTATGTTCTTGCTGCTGGTGTTTCCTTGGACTAACCTCATGATCACTGCTCATCGTATCGTGTCGTACGCCTCCTCTAATTTTCCTTCCAAATCTACCGAGAGAGCTCGCTCTGAGAACGTCTTTGTCTGTAGTTCTTCTAATAGGTACAGTTCCTTCTGGGCATGATTCACCAGAATCAGTCCACAGCTGAAAACTTTCTGCCATTCCATCAGAAGAGTCATTCCCTTTAGGCCTCTCTGGTGGTTCCTGCATTTCCATTATCCACATTTTCAGCAAACTATTGAGAAAAAACTAAATCCCTTCCCTATACAATGCAATTTCAAGAAATATATGGGAACTTCAAGTTCATTCAATTACCAATGGCTTCTGTCCTTTGAGCTGAGGGTGATCGAAAGCCGGTTGAAGATGAGATGGAACACAATCTATTACATCACCATCAGCACTCTGCAGTGATCAAGAAACAGTTTTTCTCAATCAAACGATAAAATTGCAAACTTGAGCAAAAAAACAAAAGCAGAAAAGACAGCAGAAATGCCTTTATTGTCTTGACCGCTGGCTTGTTGATCTTCCTCAGATAACTTCTAATCCTCTTCAATCTCTGAAACTCCTGTCGCGGCTGGAAAGTGTGATTTGTCAAGAGGTTGCTACTGGGGCTAGAGACAAGAGGCTTGCACAAGACAAGGGTACTAGGAGAAGAAGCAAGAAGTAAGAAAACAACAAATGTGAAAATGATTGCAGGTGTTTTGGAAGAAGAAGAAGAAGAAGAAGAAGCCATTCTTGTTGAGTGTCTTTGTGTGGCTGTTTCTTCTGTTAACTTGGCTTCTGTTTGTATGCATCGATGTTGTCTTCTATTCAAAGGAAGAACAGCAAAGACATGGTTTATTCCAAAACTTTGTCCATGGAAACACAAATACATCCATCCAACAAATCTGATACTCAACAAAACTTCCAAAGGAAAAGTTAAACCAACTCACTCCCTAACCATTTTCTAAACTTTTTTTAAGACAGGTAAAAAACAACCGTCTCTCTCCCTCTCTCTCCTTCTCTCACTGAGATTCTGGTGTCTTGGTTTTGTATTCTGACATACAGAACCTTCAGGCTGGGGTTATTAAAATAGGCATTTTTGTAAGACAGGATGGTTTACCCATAATGTGTTGTGGTCAACAAATAGGACATATTTTAAAGAAAGCAGAAGCACAAAAACATGCGTGCACATTGTTGCTTAGCTCATAGGCTTAAATACACTAAAACTTCGGGATTTGGATGGGAAGTAATTGCATTTAGGAATCCAAATTTGAGCTCACTATTACTAAATAAAGTTTGAATATTAAGTAAATAAATAAATAAGAATATATTTATAATTGTTAGTTTACATTCTCGAATAAAATAATATTATAGTATAGTTTTTAGAAAATATTACGTTGTTTGTGCATTAAAAATATGGGGTTAAAGTTGCATACATATATATTTAGCTTGTAGTTGTTTCGTTGGTCTAATTTCATTGTTAGATTATCCTCTAACATTTTTTTTTCGAGTATTTGAAGAAAGATTTGTTTCTAACATAGACATTGCATCTAATATTTGAACGAGTTAATAACTATATCTTGTTATTATTATGAATAAATTAGTTATGTTTCTTCTTGAACAAATTAGAATGACTACTTATTTCTTTTTTTTTACAAAGTTTGAAGTTAAAGGGGTGGCCACATATTAAAGAGTTTGAGTGCAAAATTAAACTCGATTACTAATTGAATAAATATGACCATTGTTTGAATGCTAAATGAACAAAATTCAAATGGTTCCTACTCTATTCTTTTTGGCTCATTGATAACTTTAAACAGACATTATTTGTTAAGAAATACAAATTGGTAATATCTATCCATTCACATATATTTAAGAATCTGTTATCTCTTGGGACATAATTCAATTAGTCAACTATCTCTTAAAATGAGATCCGTTCGAAATTAACTAATTGAGACACATTTTAAATTATCTGTAATTAATTGACAGACATCATAAATAGTAGAGACTTGAATTATAAAAAAAAAAATGTCTAAATTCTTTAAAAATTTTAATCTTTTAAATGTATAAATAAAATTTTTGAAGAAGCAACTATGACAACCATAGCATCTACGGATCTAGTAAAAACATTTTTACCAGACATCAGCATGTATACACCACGCAAGTTCATGAACAGAATTTTGCCGAGAGGGTTGTGTGTTTGTGTGTTTGCTTTTCTTGTCTTCTTTTCTCCAAGTGAGTGTTTTCAAAGACAGGTCTTCCATGTAAGGCAGGCAGCCTCATGAGTGCTTTCCCATCCCAAATGGGGCAGGACTGATTTAGGTGGGAGTAGTTGCAAGGTTGTAGATAACATTTAGTGGACCATATTTAACAGATCATAGTGTCCATAAAAGATGCAAAATAATAATAATAATAATAATTAATCAGAGAAACATCATGATAATGAAAAAGATATATGCTCTTTCATAAACTTTTATTGGTAATCTTATAATAATCAAGATTGCTATGATTTGCATTTTTGGACCAAACATAACTTAAATTTTATATATTAAAAATTTATACTAATATATAATATATAATGTATACATTCTAAATAAGTTAGCTTATATAAAAATAAATTAAGTCTTTTCCCCTCTGCACTTGTTGTGCCTATGGAACTTGTTTGTTTGTAGGTGGTCAAGACAATTTTTGTCCTTTTTACTGCTAGTCGAGATTAATATTGCACGGTAAACAAGGTAAATAATTTGGTTATACAAGAAACTTCCGCCATTTATTTTGTCTCAGAGAGTTTAATTAGTCTTTACAAGTGGACAGTGATTAGACTAAAGATTAAGATAAATTTAAATAAATATAATAAAAAATTACTATTAAATACTGTGTAGAGATCAAATGAAATAAATGAAAAAGAACATGATGTGTTAGGAAGAATTTCTTTTTAATTATACCTTTAAAAAAAAAAAGGAAAGACAAAGAACAAAAAAAATATGAGACAAAATTCCTTATCAAATTCGAAAGTTATATCTTAAACGATAATTTCCTGTTACTCCGGACAAATTGTTTTGACTTCCCAATTTCACCCCATAAGAACACCTTCTTCAACTTTGACGTGAATTACCGTTTACTGCAAAAAAGTTGAAAGAATAGGCATGCAAGTAAACGATATTGCCCATCATGATTAAAAAGGTCCTTGATTTTGGCTCTTATTCTAACTATTGGAATTGGATAAATGCAATTATTCGAAGGCTTTAATCTTTATATTTGAAATATTTGAATTGAAAGCCCTAAACCCCTATTAGCCTTTGAGATTTTGTGTTTACAAGCAATACCCCTTTTTGGTCCTCAATTTGCATGTTCTTCCTTATTTCTCATAGGTTTTATTGGATACCAAATATGCTTTTGACAGGAACAAGAACTCCTGTGATCCTAATTAAGCCAGTCTTGCAATTTATTCCCATTTATGTGATATTGGTTTTCTTATTGCCCATTGGCTTATTTGCTATGAAGATGAATTTGTCAGGTTTCCAAATGGTCGTCATCTTATGGTTTTGCGTGTTAATCCTCTTGAGTACGATCTGCCTAGCTTGAAAATGTTATTCACTATATTCATGAATTGATTTCAGCTTTTTCCTGTTATAATATTGTATTTACTGCTCCTTATAATAATAATGTAACTTGCTATTTAGTTATATTATCTTTCTAATTTAATTATTTGTGGAATTTGAATGAGAGATAGACTTCTTATAATAATAATAAGCAAAATTCCCACCCCTGTTCATAATTAAATTTGACAATTTTTAATAGAATTGGGACTGACCTAGTAAAGACACTCCAAGAACCACAAAAATAGGAGAAGGAAAACTGAAAATCGTGAGTTTATTAGGTAAGGGTTTACTTATTGTGGTTAGTGATAAACCCAAAGCATTTGGAAATGACACTAATTTGGGTTAGCAGAAAGGTATGGGCCCTTAAAGAAGGAACTCTTTTTAGGGTTCTGGCCAGCAATGGTGATGGCCACTTTCAAAACTACTTCCAAGTTACTATTACTTTAATCATCTCTTCTTTTCAGAAAAACCCACTCACATTTCCCATCCTCTTCTGCTGCAAAGGCAACGAAATGTTTTGGAATATTGGCCCATAAAGTGTCACTCTCACAAAGACACATTAGGGCCGACTTATTTTTATGTTGTGTTATTATTATATACGTTCACTTCTCAGTGGAAACATGCCCTTTTGCAAAGTTGGCCTCCAAGAATTTATTCCCCACCCACAAACCTAGAATATGTATTTGAAATATTGCAAGACAATAAGTCTGATTATCTGATTCGTCGTCTAGAAATTTCAAGATTTTGTTAATGTTCCCTTTCACAAAGTATAAAAAATGAAACTTGCTTTGATACTCATTTTATCTTCTTAAAATTAGTGTAATTAGGGGAATGTAATTCTTTCTCATAAAAACAGAAGACAAAGGACTGTGATATGTGTATTGTTTTAAGCATGGAGGAGTCTGATTTACTGGAGGCGTGGCCATTTTAATAAAGATAGTTGATGAAGCCTTTTGGATAAAGTAGAAAAAAAGGCTGCCAACCCTTTTGGTATTTGAATAGATCGCATATAGAAAATGTTTGAAAACTCTGCAATAGGGAAATTGGTAAATGATTATTCTTGGGCAGACAGCTTTACCATTCTTTTCGCCACTCTAAAGGTTGTAGAGATTGTTAGAAAAACAAGTAATATTGAAGGATAATTTATGCCTAGATTCTTGTTGGTAGCAGTCTTTATTCTCCACACTAGGGTTGAAATTCTTTACAAGAATTAAGAATAAATATATTTCATCAATTCCTCACCACCCGGCCCCGCCCCCCCCCCCACCAAAAAAAAAAAAACAAAAATGATTTTGTTCCTTACCATGATCAATAATTCTGATAAAATATGCTTTAGCTGTCATAGAAAATTCCGATAAAGCTTTCTAGGCTTTACTCCAAAGCATTATAACTCAAGGGTAATCTTTTACTTTATAAAATAGGAGACACTGAGTTTCAACCTTAACTCCCTTTCCACTCTCCCAAAAGAAAAGGACATGAAGAATTCAAAAGAAAAAGGAAATTCAGCAACTTGAGAAATGTGAAGGCATGACATAAAGAGCATGCTCAAAATCTCCATTCCCTTGAAACTTTTTATCAGAAACATGGGAAGACCCACTGATATGGGCCACTATGGAAATGACAAATGCTGTACAGACATGAGGGAAATTTTCATGAACTCTACTTTGTTTCCGAGCACAAGAAGAACTGACCAACAACATTGTTGCTTGGCTGAAAATATACACTTCTGCCAAACAACTCAATGAACTCAACAATCTCACTATCTTCTTGAGGAAGATGGGATTATATCTGTATCTCTGGTGATCATAGAGATGTTGAGAACTGGAATCCATGTGAGGCAATCTTTAAAGTCATCTTCATGGAACAAAGGTGGAAATGCTACCTTCTTTATAGACATTTTAGAGAAAATTGTCCATATCATAACAAACTCTATTTGAGGAAATAGTCAAGTGGAAAGGAACAAAAAAGGGTTTCCCTGTTGATATTCAAGTTTCCAAGATGAAATCCCAATTTTGAAGGGAAAAAATTGGATTTGTAATCTTTTTTTTATTTGAAGCTTGAAAATTTATAAGCAAAATATCAATGCTAAAGTTTATTTCCTATAACTTGAAAATAATGTTTATTTTTGTAGTGTTATATAAATATTTATATTAAAGTAATATTATTATATTCATATTCGACTTACAAGAATAATTCTTGAAGTAGATACTTATATAGATAGTTTCTTAAACCCCTAACGTCTTATGAAATTATAATGAGTATCTCTTTTCTTTAAAATATGGTTCAAACCAAATATTTTAGAAAAGAGATTCTTGTGATCACACTGAAGAATATAGATTGTTGTTCTTCGATCTCAACCTCCTTTAATTCTTATTTTTCTAAAAATAAATAAACAAGAAAAAAGGGAAGAGATAGAAGGAAAAGAAAAAAAAATGAATGGTTCCTTTCTGGTAACAGAATTCCTTCAAAGCATAACATGAGCTGGAGTCTAGCTATTGTGGTTTCTTGATCAAGATTTATGGAATTTCTCCCAAAATGCACTTTGAGTTGAGCCCTTCTTTAGAGTGTACCATGTATATGAAACTTGGCCTCTATCGAGAGTGCAAATTTATATCTCCCATCTTTGTCATTTTTTCAGATTCTTTGACCAATTTGTGTACTTATGGACGGTCTTTAGATTCTTCTTGTGAAGTGAATTTTGACGTTTGAGAACTCAAAGGATTAATATCTTTCTCATTTTGTCTTTCGACAACTTAATTGTGAATATTATCGAAGAAGATATGGGTCATGTTATTAGTTGTCTACACTCGAAAGGAGATAATTTATTCTTAATTATATTTTTCTAATGTATGCTTCATGTATTGTATTTAAGTTATTAGTTTACCATCATAAATTTTTTTATGTTTTATGAATAAGTTGAGATATATATATATGACAATTAATCCATATATCGTATATGTGCAGTATGTAATTTTTTTAAAATAGACATTCTAATTAAAATTCATTTAAAGTAATTGCATAAATTAATAAATCAATTCAAATAAACACAAATAAGATTAGAATATTATTATTCTGGTTTGAATAATAATAATAATAATAATAATAATAATAATAATAATAATAATAATAATAATAATAATAATAATAATAATAATAATAATAATAATAATAATAATAATGATGATGATGATGATGATGATGATGATGATATGATGATGATGATGATGATGATGATGATGATGCACTAACTTTGCACATGCAATCGTCATTTATAATCATTTAACACTTAAATTGTTCAAGGATAATAATTGTCATAATTTATTTGTTATAGTGATAAGAAAACATGTTTAAAATTTTACGTGGTTTACAAAAATCGCATGAGAATATAATATTCAATGGATTATTACCTTAGAAAGAAATTGAGTTTTTAAGAAGGGTACTTTTTTTTAAAGTTAAGATAGAAATTTAATTAGTTAAACTTTCTTTATTGGCTACATTCCAGCCTCTTCTAGTAAATAATGCAGTATTTTCTTTTTTTTTTTTTTAGTGTCAGTTTTGTTTTCAATCTCTGTATGCTAACAAAATATATAATAACTTAATAAACATCGACATAATATTATACTTTATTAATAATACATCAATTTCATACATTTAGTAGACAGTATAAAAATAAATAAATAAACAAAATAATTACTAATTAGGTTATAAAATTATTTTAAAAAATTCATAAATTCTTCATTACAAGACAATCTTAGAAAATACTAACTTTAACCAATGATTTACTTTAACATTAAATACATTACTTCAAAATTACACAGCAAGACAACTTGTAAACATCATGTCAAATTACTATTAAATTCAAGTGTCCTATAAAAATAAATAAATAAATAAGAAACCATAAAACAATATATCAGTTTAATTTAGTTTGAGTATATATATATTTTTTCAAATCAAACCACCATTTCGGTTTAATTAGCTTCAAAAGCAAACCCAAACCAACCCAAATAAAAAAAATTAATTCAATTTAGTTTGATTTAGATTGGTGGATTTTCAATTCCCCCCCCCCCCCCCCCTGATTCCTCTGTTTGCTAGGAAGTTATCAGGTTATTGCCCTTTTTCCCTTTTTTTTTTTTAAGAATATATTTTGCACAATATATTCAGGTATCCAAGAGGAAAAATGATTGAGATAATAGTAGGACACTAAGGCAGCCCAAAAGCCCAAATCTTTTTGAGTCCCAGACTGTGCTGTAGGGGTCGCAGGTTTCACTTTGGCTCCGTACTCACATGGCCATAGCTTTATTCGTAGTAAAACTTTTTATATTTATTAGAAATTATAAATTACTAGTGTGCTGCCTGTGCAAGGCATAGAATAACTTATGTTAAATTGTTATTCAAGTGAGATATATTTATTGCATTTGTAATTTTATTTATAATTAAATATTGATTGGGTTTTTTTAGAAATATTTTTTATATATTTATTAAGTTGTATTAAGTATTTTGTGACTTAAATTTTTTGCATTAGTATTTGTATGTGTTTTTCATATTCTTATTACTTTAAAAAATATATACTTTTTTTTGAGAAGTTAATATAGGCTTATTGGAAAGTCAAACTCTCTCATTTCTTGTAGTATGTAAGATGCTTGAAACAGTAACAAAATGATAAATTTGCTGCCAATTATCATTGTGGTCCAAGAAATAACATTCTTAACCAACATCTGGGCAAACACTATTCGTCCAATCTTTGGTTTCCCACACTTGCTATAGAAATTTATGAGGACATTACTCATGGAAACATCCTTTTCAACTTCCCTTCTTATTACATACGCATGTATTTGCTTTCCACCTCTAAGAAACTCGAGTGCTGAACATGCAGCCAAAACACTTGAAATAACATATGTATCTGGAATAACGTCAGTTCTCATCATCTCATTGAACAATTGCAATGCAGCACCACTCATTCCACTCTTCACATACCCCATAATCATTGTAGTCCATGTTACAACATCTTTCAAGAATAAATTATCAAAAACCAAATTAGCAGACTCTATGTCACCAATTCTCAAGTAAAAATCAATAAAAAAGTTAGCCACATATACATGCTGGCCAAGACCAGCTTTTAAAACAAAACTATGTACTTGCTCACCCTTTGCAACAGCGCCCAACTGCGTGCAACAACGAATAACAATAGCCAAAATAAACTCATTTGTGTTCTCATTACAACTTCTTGTGAACTCCAAAAACATTATTAGGGCCTCTTCATTCAACCCATGTTGAGTATATGTAGAAATCATCATAGACCTAGAAATCAAATTCCTAGGAGCTAATCTGTCAAACAGAGCACAGGCATACTGCCAGTGGCCAGATTTTGAGTAGACCGACATAAGAATGTTATTGAGAAAAGTGTTGGCTTCAAAGCCTGATACAACAATCTTGGCGTGGACTGTTCTGCAATACAGTATGGGGTTATTTTGGGGTTTGTAAAGTAAGAGCAGCTTGTTGAGCTTATGCCTCTGGGTTCGACGATTCTGGGATATGCTGCAGTCAATTTCACAGACTCTTTGATGATGCACTACCAATAACATACATGTTCCCCATGGTTTACCTTTTCAATAGATTCAAGAGTAGCCCAGGAAATGCCTCCCCAAGACAAAGAAAAGCAAGAGAAACTAAAATTTCATACCTTAACACACTCCTCTGGAGCAAAGTAATTGAACACACTATGAATGAATTCATCGTGTATATATATATATATATATATATATATATATATATATATAAAGCTATGAATGGAAAAAAATTATTATTATATGAAATGATATGCATTCTTTATTTGCTCATCAAGAGAGTAAAAAAATAGTAGAATCATCCTCACCATCTTGCGCTATAGGGTAATGGGCACCTTTAATGGCCAACAAAATGCTATTTACTCATGAGAATGTTCTATAGTACTCCTGGACATGTGCTTCTGCCTTTGTAAATTTAGTATAAGATGAGTTAGGATTTGTACAAAAAAAATGTCAAGTAAAACAATTGAAAAGTATGCATGCTCTTGAAGGGTAAAATCACCGCAAATATATCAAAAATCTCTTATGATCACCTTTATCAAATTGATGCAATGACAAAGGACTATAGCCCTGTTGATAGATATTATACTAATTAGGCAAAATATAAAGGAAAATGACCTGAAAATCATTCATCTACCGTTACCATTCCAATCTCAATACAAATGATCAAAGAAAATCTTAAATCCAAGTAGAAAATCCATTTCTTCAAGAGAAGAATGAAGAAAAGAAAGATGATGTAGGGAAAAAAAAAGGGAAAAAGTTTCAAGAGTGCAAACCACATCGGAAACTGTTCACAAATTCAAATGCAGGAAACGATTCAAAAGATCGTGATTCATTATTCATTAACAAGATTGAATATGAAAACATATGATTCATCAATAGGATCCTGCTCAATATGTTCCCATAACAGGACCCATAATGGGAACATATTCCAGACACAAAGGTGAGTATAATTGGCAATCACAATTATACAATAAACAACAGTGTTTACAAAGAACACTGTTGAAAACAGATATATTATGAGCACATCTTCATCTGCATTTGTTAGAGTGCTATAGTGTTGACGGTAGAACAGTGTTGACACAATAGATCCCTGACACTCTAACATGCCAATTGTTCGTGCTCATCATCTTCATCTGTTGGGGAGCAGTGGATGGTTGAGTATGGCCGCGTTTACAGAGATGAAGCTAAGAAGGTCATGCGTTGCTGATTTCTTGTGGAACGTTTACTCCTTGTGTAGTCCATCAACAAAGGTGGAGATGAATCTTACACGCTTAGACTTAATCAATTTTCAGGTCAAAACTAAAGAGGAGCGTCCAGCTTTCACAGGATTCCAATTTCCAGACCTCCAATTCTAAACCCTTTATAGATGATAAGTGGAAACTAAAAAGATTTTGGAGCGAAAATCTAAAGGTTTAAGAAAGCTGTTTGTATTTAAATAAGTTAATATAATATTAATTTGTATCTATCTGAATTCAATTCAGATAACCCTATTATTAAAAAAAAAAAATCTTTCAAATTTTCTTTAAATTTAATACTTTCAAATGTCAACATGGGATATTGTCAGATGTCTCTTTAGAAGGCTTTTACAGTTACTTTTATATATGTATATATAAATTTTTATTTAGAAATATAAAGTTAATTTAGATATTAAAAATTAATTAATATTATAATTTAATAAAACAATAAATTATAAGGAATAATGGAGAAAATATGAAATATATTATGGATTTTATAAAAATAAAATCTCAAGTCAATTGCAAATTGAAATCTATCGCTAGAGGATCTACCATTTACTGCTATACAACGTTAGTCAGAGAAAAAGAAAATTGCGCCCAATAAAAATAAAATAAAAATAATATGACAGCACAACAATAATGAAAGAGAAAGAAGTAAAAGGATTAGAAATCAAATTCAACGCGTACCATCTGGCAGGTAATAAGTGCACCACATTATTAGTTCTCTCATCTTTCACGCTCTCAAGGTGCGGGACACTACAAGATGTTAATTGTTATGTTACGTGGGGCTGTTCCGATAAATTTTTATATGAATCGGATTTATTATTATTTTAAAGTATTGTATTGTTTTAAAAATATAGAATACATATTACGTGTAATATATTATTTAAAATATTCGATCTATAGTAGATCGAGTCTATATAAAAATTTTTCGCTACTGAGAGAGAAAATATTTTCACCATTGGAAATGCATTTTTTTTAAAGATTAATTTTCATTTAAATTTTTGTCTAATTTTTAAATTGCCATCCATATTTTATATTTGGTTCTAATTTTTATCTTAATTTTAATTTTAATTTTTTAAATTTGTCATCTCTGTTATGTCATATTTGTTATAACTTTGTCATATATTAACTAATTTTGGTTAAATTTTAATATTTTTTTAATAAAAATTTTTGATAAGTTGACCGAAGTCAAAAAGATTTGTTTCCCTCAATGCCACTCCTCACTTTAACTCTATCTCCTCGGTCATCCCTAGTAAAGCATAAACAACCTCTTCATTCATAAAGGATCGTCCCAAATCTTGGCCAATGAATTCAATCCCACATTATAACAAATACCCTTGTTGAGGAGATCCTTAATACTCCAAATACTACTCCAAACCCATGAAGAGTTTATAGGACACTTCTCCAAGTCTAGTAGCTTCCCTACCCCTAAGACATTTAGACTTTATCATTTTGACCCAAGGTTTATGGGGCATACCAACCAAGTTTGGAGACCAAAGCCTTGTTAACGTCTCTAAAATTTTCAAATCCTAACCCACCAATAGCCTTAACTTTGCAGATAGAATATCTAAATTTTAGATGAAAGTGTTGGCCATCTCCTTCCTTAAATCCCCACCAAAAATCCCCAATAAGAGCATCCAAGTTATGACACAAAGAAAGAGGAAGCATGAAACATTTTATAACATGTAATGGGATTGATTGAACAACTGATCGAATTAAAATCCCCCTACCAGCTTGGGACAAAAGTTTAGTTTTCTAACCTCCAAGCCTCCTTTTGAGTTTATCTACAATATCACCAAAGGCCTGTTTTTTGAAATTACCTTACTGTCATGTGAGCATTCTTTTATCCAAGAGTAGTATACATGGTATTTTTCAGACCATCCTCTACGTTTCTACTAAAGTGTATCAGTGGTTTCTTGACCACATTGCATAACTATCCAGCAAGTCAACTCTACAAAAGATTGTCATATCATCAACGTATATAAGATGAAAAAAAAGCGGGACTCACCCTACTAATCTTGATACTATGAATGCTCTTATTAAGTCTAACTCAGTGATTAAATGAGAGATGATATCAAAATAAATCACAAACAGATTAGGAGACATAGGTTTCCTTGTTTGAATCCACGAGAAGGAGAGAAGATTCTAAAAGAGAGCCACTAATAAAAATAGAGAAAGAATAGGTGGAAACTCACTCTCTAATGAGATTTATAAATTTAATAGAAAAATTATACTTGAAGAGAATATAAAGAAGAAGAGACAATTTTACTTTTTTAACCATGTTAATTTTAAATGCCATAATACCAAATTTGTCTCTCTTATAATTAATATGATGCATAATTTCATGACCTACAATGATGTTCTCAGTGATGCCTCTATCTAAAACAGATCTCAACCTGGCAATAATAATTTAGGTAATCACTAGGCAAAAAGAAATAAGCCAGAAGTGTCCCACCCCATGTGCATTCTCACTCTTAGGAGTGGTTAATCCTGAGAAGGGAGTGGGTCCCACTTTTTTACCAATGAGTAAGGGAAAGAAGAAACCATTAGCCAATTAGACAGTGGCATGTGAAACAATCATACAACTATCAAACAATTTTCTTTGTATAATTACATTATTTGTCTGTTAAAAAAAAAAAAAAGTACCCTACTTGATTCTTGATAACTAAAAAGAAAATCCCTTTTTAAAAGAAAAATTCATGTTCTTGCTTTTATTCGGATTAATTTCTTCAAAGCTAATGAAAATATTTTCCTTAAAGAAAGCAGATTGTGTTGTAAAATTAATACAGAAGTTCACTAAAAAGTGTTCTTGATTTTTTATTTGATTTGATTTTTACTTAATTTTTGAATTAAGTTAATAATTACAATTTGAAATTTGAAATTTTAACTTACCCATTTCAAATTTTAAATAATTAATGTATAGTTTATATCAAGTTGATCTAGTTTGGTTTGATTTCATCAATTTTAACTTGTACACAAATTCATTTACATATAATAATATATTAGTAAATAATACAATATAATAATGTGATTTTTTCAGTTAAACGTGCACTTCATACTTGTGATAGAGAGGGTATCCAAAATGTAAAAAATAAACTCTACTAATGAAATTTATATAAAAATTACTAATTAAATTATAAGATTATTTCAAAATATTCATAAATTCTTCTGTGTAAAATTACATAGATTTTAACGGCATATAATTTCAAAATTATCCTATAAAGAAACTTACAAAATCCAAGTCCCTTTGAATTTTCTTTTTTGGAACACCTTATCTAGAGGCAAAAGGCATCTTCTGTGAACTATGTAGAAGGTGAAATACAAAAAGAGTTGGTTACAGACAGTCTTGTACAATAATTCATGTTCTACTTTGATTAAAGTTAGAAAAGAAGAGATTCCACCGCTAACAGTGGCAGCAGAAATCTTTGACAAACATTTCCATGTCTCAGAAATCACTTCTTAGGATTCTTTCAGGTTTTCTTCCATGGTAGAATTCTAGCCAAAGTTACTTAATATCTTGGGCAAGAACCACTTTTGATCAACCATGTCTTCAATGATGAGGGGAAACTCAAGATCTGCAGCTGAAGCAACCTGCAATGGAGTTGTTCGAAGAATGGTTAGTCTTCCTCGAAGCATTTTCGGTGGTTTTTCGAGAGTTATGGAACAGGGAATGGACCTGATGAGAATAGGAGGAGGAAGAAGAAACCATCATCATCATCTGCCACCAAATTTGCCATTTCAACATCCACCAGAATTTCCTCTGAATGATCCATACAGTTACTCTCAGCCATATTCGCAACCGCCTTCGTTGCCTCAAGAGGAATGGGCTTTCTTGACCAGTTTTGAGCAGCAGTATGGCACGACACATCCCTTTTTCTATGCCTGTCGGTTCGTGGATGCTTTGAAGATGGCTCAGAATGAGCACAAGTTTGTTTTCTTGTATATTCACTCACCTGAGCATCCATTTACGCCAGATTTCTGCAGAGAGAGTCTGTGTTCAGAGGTTGTCATTCAGTTTCTTGATGCAAATTTTATTTCCTGGGGTGCGCTTGCTAATGGAGGAGAGGGTCTTCAGTTGGCTTCTACTCTGAGAGCCTCCAGCTTTCCCTTCTGTGCAGTGATTGCACCGGCTTCTGGCGATAATATTGCAGTTCTGCAACAAGTGAGTGGAAATTTTAGATTTTGAAAAATAGTCACTTTGTTTTCAATTACCTCTAATTTTAGACTGTCGCCTTCAATAATTACCATTCTTCAGAGCCTGGGGTCACATTTCTTGTCCACTTTTGGCCTGACCGGATTTGCTCTAGACTGTCATGTTCAATTATTACCATTCTTCAAAGCCTAGGGTCATTTCTTGTCTACTTTTGGACTGACCAGACTTGCTCTATCTGCTGCGCTCTACAATTTTCTGAGTTATTAGCTGATCATACTGATAATGCTATGAATTCAAATTGCTGATGATATAAAGAAATCTGCCTCATTTCTTGCCTTTTCTGCTGCAAAATGACGTTAAGGTTTGGTTTGGTTGGCAGAGGAAATGAGAGCAAGAGTGATACATTTTATTTATTAATGTATTTGTTCAAAAGAAACTTGTTCTTATACTGTTTGATTGGAATGAAAATAGGAAAGAAAGGAAATGAAAGAAGAGAAAAAATAATTAATTTTATTTTTTATTTTATTTTATATTATTTATTTTATTAAAATTTTTAATATTAAAAATGTATTAATATTATTATTATTACTTTTATTTTATTTTTTCTCCCTCAATTCCTCTAAATTGGTAAGAGAGGAAATGTTAATATGGAAGGAGAGTGTACTTCCTATTTACTTTTTCTCTATATCTACATTCAACCAAACGAGATAAATATCTTATTTATCTCTATATTTACTTCTCCTCCTCATTTATTTTTACAAAACAGTCCAACCAATTCAAGCTTAAGAAAAAAAAAAAGGGAAAATGCTGATTATGACCCTGTTTGATTTGTGAAATAGTAGCAGCGATTCTAATAAAGTACTTATCTCTTAACTTTACTTGCATAGTTGGAAGGGCCGGTTTTGCCTGCTGAATTGGTGGAAATACTGCAAAGGACAATGGAGGAGCAGGGATTGGCATTTGGTAATGGAAGGGCCAAGGAGGAAGAAAGGAGAAGAGCAGACCGTAGTTTGCGCGAAGAACAAGATTTAGCCTATCTTGCGGCCCTCCAGATAGATCAGGTTCACTTTCACTCCAAGTTTCTCATACTTGAAATTCAATTCTCCCTTTGAACCTAACAAGTTTGCTTATTTCTCTCCAGGAGAAAGAAAAGCACAGGAGTTCAACTTCAGAACAAGGAGTTCCAAAAAGTACAGTTCCTCTAAAGCAGCAAACTAACATACTGAAACAGACTACAAGAACAGGAGAAGATCTACACAAAGATAATGCAAGAGGCAAAGGAAATGCTCAAGGAACACAGGTAATTGAGATACTCTACTAGTTCTTGTGTGTCGAATGATGATATTTATCACGGTTAATTCATCATTGATTTATGTGACAAACCACTCTTAGCTAAGTCCATTGACATTCATGTAAGAGGTGACAGAGGGAAGAAAAGTTTTAGTGTACCGAACGCAACTTCAGACCAAAAAGTTTCCCAATTTGTCTAACCAACAGAAAATCAAACAGGGTTCTCTAAGGCAGCAAACTGGCAAACTGAAAGGGACTACAAGAACACAAGAAGCTTTGCACAGAGAGAATGCTAGTGGAAAAGGGAATGCACAAATAACACAGGTGCTTAACATATCTTCTCTTGTAATTATTCATTGACTCAAAAGATGTCGGCCGAAGAATTGGTTTGATTAAACAATCAAAATAATCTGCAAATGTACAGATTTTGATAAGGTTTCCAAATGGGGAGAGGAAGGAGCAAAGCTTCCTGAGCACAGACAATATCCAAGCAATATTTCAGTACATCGACTCATTAGGCTTGCCTGGAGTTGGAAACTATAGACTGGTTTCAAATTTTCCTAGAAAGGCGTATGGTGTTGATCAAATGGTAATTACTCTAAAAGATGCTGGCCTCCATCCTAAAGCTAGCCTCTTCTTGGAGCTTCTTTGACAGTGATCCAGCAGATATATGAAATATTGTTCAACAATCAATTAAGTCATTTTGTGTGGCTTCTATGAACATGTACTTTTCCAATATTTAACCTTTGGCATTGGATTTCCTGATTTATTATCTGGTTTCAATGTGAAAGCCATAGCTTATACTCTTGGGGGTATTATAAATCAAACCGAACCAATACAATGACATATATACACTAAGAAGCGGGACATGATATGTCGTTCGTACATTGTAAAAAGAAATTCAGAATTTTGAACTTTTGCGCGTTATTTATTGTTGTATCCTGGTATATAGGCTGTTATTGCCATGAATCAAGTACGTGGCAATTTTCCACCATCGGCTAGATAGGCTGTTATTGCTGCATTTTTCTCAGTTACTTTTCCACTATTTGCAGTCTAGTTTTCTACTCTTGAAGAACTGCTCTACAATTAGGCTTTCACCATTGTAGAAGAATGCAAATAAGATAAGAAAAGAAAAAATATCGAAATATATAAAATATTTAGTAAATATGAAAAGTGATTACAAATCTCCGAAAAAGTCTTAAATTGTAGGATAAGTCTTCGAATTTTTATCGCAAGAAGATGAACGAAATTTGATGAAGATTGTGAATCTTGATTTGATGATGATTCTGAACTTTAAATTTGATAAAGTTTGAATGCTTAAACTTGTTGAAACTTGAGATACCTCTTATTTGTTGAAGCTTGAGGATTCGGGGGTGCCTTGAACCATTGAGGGAAAGCCATATTTATAGGCAAAAAATCCCTTGATTTTAGCATAAATAATAGATGTGAGATTTTGAAGAAGTCTCCCAACAAACCCTAATGGACTTAGGATTAAGATGACTTGCCCTTAATTTATGTTTTAACCCAATCTCAGTTAATCCATATTATATTTGGGTTATGAGATTTTTAAAAGTCTAACTTTAGGGCTTAGTCCAATTTCATTTAATCCATAATATATTAGATTTAATATAAAAATGAACCATTAACAATAACTCAATTTCAATAGTCCAATTTCATAATCCATTGGATTTAATGGGCTTTTAATAATGACCCAATTATATTAATTCAAGAATAATTATATTTATTTATGAATTAATTTTATTTAATCAAGACTAAAATATATAATTTTCTTATAAACTTGATTAAATAAAATTTATCCAAATTTCTGTGTCTACAAATGCTCCCACTTCAAGATTTGAAGAAAAATATTTTGTTAAAAGAATTTAGAAATAAGGCTTGAAGTATTTAAAATATTAATTTCTTAATTTAATTAGAAATTAATATAAAAGCCTTTTTCAACTCCTTAATAAAATAGAAATCTTTTCCTATTTCTATAAGGAATTAATGAAAAGATTTGAAATCCAATTTTGAAGAAGAATCATATTTCTTGAATCCACCAATTAAATTTCTTGGATTTAAATTTAAATCTCAATTAAAATCTTTTAACCAAGAATTTGAATTCTTATAGAATTTGGAAGATGTGACTTTTGGCCCTTATAAAAAGGCTTCATTCTTCATCAATTTTCCACACCAATTTTAAAAATCTTCATTATCTTTAATTGAAGATCCCTGCAATTTCAACATCCACGGCGGGTACTAGTGCATCCTCTTCTAAGTAAGCTTTTTTTTTTTTTTTTTTTTGGTTGCAATTTCGCAATGCAAAATCTCAATTCCCACGAAAGCTACCAATGTCTCCTTTGTCTCCATTTAGAATAGTCTTATGGGCCATGTGCATTAGTTATGCATGCTATGCATGAAGATGTTTTTGTTTCTTTTGCTTGTCCTACGGCAATTTTGGATTTGAAATTTTTCAGTACGGATTTTTTTTTTTTTTTGTAACGCTCTTGCACCTACCGCCATTCTTTGACTTTTTTTTTTTAAGGTTTGACTTTCCAATCACTTTGAATTTGGCTTTGGTTGTTGGTTTCATGAAACTGACTTCATTCATGCCTTTTTTGTTATTTCTTTTCATTTTTTTTTGCACTAACTTTTTTTTTACCTAGGTCCAAGTATGGTGTATTTTTCAAATTTGTGATCCTCTTCGGGCCAACAACAGTTAGTCATCCACGATCACGAAAATGATCCAATTGAAGATGGAATGACATTGACGGTTTATGAGGCAAAATCCGGCAAATATGTGGGGCCCCTACCAAAAGCAACACTCTAACGACTTGTGAAGGAATGGTCAATGGAAGTCAACTTCAAAGGCACTCGTTCTCCAAAGGCATAGATTCTTCTTTCCTCAAGCTCATCCCAATGTGTTACCTTCATTTGGGCGTCAAATGATTCAAAAGGAGACTCAATGGACCTCACCACTCAACTTCTTGGGCATGTTTCGCTTTAGGGAGAGATATTAGAAGTGGGCATACAACGTTTTAAGTCGTTGTGAAGGATACTTAAGATCTACAAAGATCTATGAGGCTGTCTATACATCATTTTTTACGTATGATTGCCGCTCCAATATTCTCAAAACCTTTTACGAAGCTTGGTGTTCTCTCACCAACACGCTCTTAACTTCAACTGACGAAGTGTCCATTTCACTTTCAGACTTGCACGAACTTGGAGGCTTACCAATACTTGGAACTCACTACGATGAAGCTGTTCCTCATGCTGTACTCATTGATGTGGACCATGATGGCAAGCGATTCCTTCCAAGGAGTTACGAACATCTCCCCTATGCATACCACTTGATCAAAAAGGACAACAACTCTAGTTTCTCTATTAATAAGTGGCTCGACTTTTGGTTCAAAAGAGCAATAAAGTATACAGCACCTCCTCCAAGCGAAGAAAGGAGATCACACCCTAAGTTTACTGACAATCCCCGTGGAGTTATCCCACCTCATACTGCATGGACATCTGAAGAAGAAGCTTTGTTTTCAAAGTTGGGCATTAGAATCCACAATGGAGATCAAACATTCCTTGCAGCTTTTTTTGTTGGGAATGTGCCCTCTTAGACTAGTTTTTCTGATAAAAATATCGAATATGTTAATAAAAGAATTTATTTATCAAAAATTATTTGTGAAATAATTTTCTTTATTTGTGTACAATTTCGTTTGGAGCAGACCCATTGTGTATAAATAAGTGATCCATGTGAATGGAGGTCTTTCACAGTAAGGTATGGATCATGGGTTATTTAAACACATAAACAGTCGTTCTTAACTGATTGATGAGAATGGGAATCGAATTCCAAATGGGGAATGGCTTACCTTTAGCCAGTGAGTAGGCCACTCACTTCATGACATAAGCGTATTTCGAATACGTAGAACAGGACCTGTAGTAATGATTTCTAAAAAGTACTATATGATAGAAACCTAGACTATTACCGCTACAGCGTGGACTAGTACTCTATGACTTGAGTATGAGTTGGTGGTCTGGCGAAACTGGAAGCATATGCTTTGATATACCATAGTTGAGGTTCTATCGGAGGACCAATATACTTGTATGTTGGGTATGTGTGACTAGTTAGTTAAGACAGACTTGTACAAGATAGTTTCTACACTATATCGCCCCTTGTGGTTGTCCGGATGATCTAACCTAGGAAACGTGACTTGGATGTTTGCTTTAGAGTCGCTCCCTTGGAAAGCGGAAACACTCCAGGAAGTCGTGGATCATTTGACTAGAGGCCTAAGGATGGTAGATGTCTTTTAGAGAGGTGTTAGTACACTTCTTCCTCTCTAAATGTACGGCGATATGTAGAGGGGTATTTTAGTCATTTCACTTGTAGGTCGAAGACTCTGCTAATGCAGCATTGTCCTTGGGGTCAATATCTCCTTATGGTGATATTAGGAAATATTTAAAATGCAAAATACATCTATTTATATAGTAGGGGTATTTTGGTCATTTTAGTAGCCAAGGCGATGTGTCTTTTTGGTCATCGGAATAGTCCGTAAGTCCTAATTAATTTTTGAATTGAGAAATGATTTTAGTTGAGAGAGTTTTATTTTATTCGGGAAGTCTAATTTATTATTAGACTGGAATAAAATAAATAGAGAGAAATTTATTATTTGGTTTAATAGGTTAATTAATTATTCAGGACCTGGGTCCAGTTTGAATAATTAGAAAATTAACCGGGATTTAAACTAGAGGAAAATAATTATTACTTAATTATTTATTGGGTTATTTATTTAATTAAATCCCAAGAAATAAATAATTAAAGTTTAATTATTTTTTGTTCATTTGGGTTCATTAATTATTTATTGGGTTATTTATTTAATCCCAAAGAAAATAATTAATATTTATTATTTTGAATTTTTCAGGTTCAAGAAAAATAATAAATATTATTTTGGCCTAACAGTCTGGACCATAGGATTTTTCCGGACACAGTTTAGAAGAGTTTATGATGAAGCCAAAATTTATTTTGTTTATAATATTCGGGTATAAAATCCCGGGAATATTATTTTTATCAAAATAATTATTTTTAGTTTTATGACTCTTGGCTTTCTGTGTGGAAAAAAATAAAATAAAATGAAAATGAAAATGAAAGGTCTCTCTCTTGTGACTGTTTCTCTCCTGGCTTTTGGCCTTCTCCATTGGCTTTTGTTTTTAACAGAAGAAAGCCAACATAGAGAATGGCCAGTGAGCTGGAAAAACGACTGATCATTTTTTCCTTCAACCCTTCATTGCTCACCAAACAGAAATTAGGTGTGGTCATACTCCGTGAGCCGGAAAGCCAAGAATGCACTGGAGTATTCATCTCCAACGGAGGAAGAATTCATGGATGCAGTGCACTGGACGTTGATGAAGAAAGCTGTTTTCTGGCTTTAAGCATTTCTTCAACATTCTTCAAGTTTAAAGCTCCAACAGGTATGTTTTTACCCACCATGAGGCTGCCATACTCTGGTTGATGTTCTTGTTCTTCCATTTTTATCCACTGAAGATGCATGCTCTGTGATTATGTCAATCCTTCATTTTTATCATGTTGGCTTTGCATCTTTGTCTTACCCAATGAAGAAGTAGATATCATTCGTCCAAGTACCTTCAAAATGACAAGTTTGATGGCGTACGGGGAATGAGTTAATTTGGCTATTCCCGACCAGCATTTATAGAGGATTGAATCGTATTTCCAACTCTCAACGTCCTAGTAAAGAGAAATATATCTTCTCAACTTACTATATATATGTATGGTTTGCACACTACTTCAAAACTCACTATGAAGTTTCTCAAGGCTTAAGGCGAGTTATTCTGGTGAAAGTAGCGGAAAGTACTTTAGTGAAAATGAAGCCCGCAAGCGAATTTATAGAGGTGAGATCATTGTTTGGGCTACGAACATCCTTACCAAGTATAAAAAACATGACTTTGTTGATAATAAGGCAGCCCCTTTGGAGGAACAACTTTACTTCTTGAACCTTCGTTTAAATCTTCTTACCTTGTAGAAGGATGATCACTTCATCATTCAGCCTTATAGCCTACATCGCTTTAGTCGCCAATTTGGATTCTTGCAAGATATCACAAGCTACTTTGAGATTTTCACCCATAAAGTTGCTTTAATAGATGGGTTACGTCTCTGGATAAGATGCACGGTTCGCGTAACAATGGCCAATGTAACATTTTCAGCCACTTCTTATAGTATAAAGAAGCACTATACTCCAGAGTATACAGCATGGTGGGAACAAGTGCATGGAACCTTTCTTAAAGATCACATTTCGATGTTGAATTCCCAAAAACCTAAATTTAAGAAAGTAAAGAACTTGCCTTACTCTGAAAAGAAACTTCATTAAGATACTACAACTCTCAATGCTTCAAAGGGATTAGAAAATTCTTTAAGACATAATAGACATTCTTCTTCAGATTATGACTTAGTTATAGAGAAACTTTCATCATCTTCAAAACAAAAGGAGTTGAATTGAATTGAAGAAGTCAGTTCTAGTAGTAGAGACCGTTGTTGGAAAAGAACGAAGGCAGCAACTACAACTTTAAGCTAAAAGTCCAAGGATCAAGAGACCTTCAAGGACAAGGTAAAACTGGTTTTCCCTTTTTGTTTTTTGTTTTTTGTTTTTATTTTTATTCCTCTTTTCTTTTCTTTTGACTCAACCTCTTTGCTATTCTTCTTCATTAGGTAGATAATGTTGTAGCTCTTGATGAGGATGCTTATTCTTAAAACTTAATCAATGATTCTCACTGTTCAAAGCAAAATGGTTGCAAGGACATCTCTTACTCTAACATGAGTATTTGACATCTAATTTAATAGCTCATCAACATTGTTCAGCCATCTCTACCTTCCTGGAAAAGTCCCTAATGTCAAGTTGCAAAAAGAAGTTTGTCATGGAAGTATGGAAGCAATTTTATCAAAGGATTCAACAAACGCCTATCGAGCAGGTCTCTTCATTTGAGGATAAAGCTTGCTATATCCTTAAAGAATTGAACAAGGATCCTATTGTTGACTTGTCACCATTGGATAATCTTTTGAGGTTTTTTTTTTGCTAAAGTGAGTGAATTTGACAATGTTAGATCCACCTCTTCGGAGAAAGCCTCAAATGAGTCTCATGCCCAATTACTTTTTGCTGCTAGTCAACACTTGGGTGATGTTGAAACTAAAAAATGTGACATCACAAGTCAAGTTGAAGAAAGTAAGGCCAACTCACAACAAGTTAAAACCAATATTACTGCTCTCAAAAGGAAGCTCAAACACTTAAAGAAAGAGGACAGAAAACATGTAACTGCTTTTGAGGAAAAGAATAGGCAGCTTTTAGAAGTAGAGTCCACTTATTTGTCCCTCAAAGAATAGCTTGTTTTACTCAAAATTCCCCTAAAGTAAACGAAGAAGATAAAGCTAACCTGAAGAATATAGAGAACACTTGGTGGCACTTCAACAAGACTTGGAAAATTTTAAGTTTTTTACTTGATGTCTTGTAGCATTTTATATTTTCATTAAGCAGTTATTTTTTTCCCTTCTTGTAAAATAAGATTGCTTCTTTATTAGTATCACTAATATACTTCTTTCATATTGTCTCAACCTTTTTCTTGCACATATGTGTTTTTTACTTATTGCAAACTCGATTTCACAATAAATCATCACTTGATTGCAACAAATGAGAAAAATGGAGAATGATGAAAGAATGTGACTGAATTTAGAAATTTTCTTCTAAACTACCTGCGTATCTTAAGAATAACTTAAGAAGCAAGTCAAACGTAGTTCACAATAGATGGATATGGTTTTGGGGAGGGGTTGTTCACAGTTTTGACTCATGCGGGTCAGAAGTATCCATTTATTTACCAATTTGGACTTGATGGAGTGTTTCAGCAGTTTAACCGCGTACTATACTATTGTGGTTACCTTTACATAGTTTAAATTCATGCGGGCCAGGAGTATCCATTTGTTTACCAACTTTGACTTACTGGAGTGTTTTAGCAGTTTAACTATGTACAACACTATTGGCGGTTGCCTTTACATAGTTTAAACTCATGCGGGCCAAGAGTAACTTGTAGTTTAAGCTCGTGCAGTCAATAAGCAACTTGCAGTTTAAGCTCGTGCAGTCAAGAAGCAACTTGCAGTTTAAGCTCGTGTAGTTGAAGAGCCTTCATTTATGTATAGTATCGCTTCAAATATTTGTTGTTGATCGGTCTAATTCTCAACTCATCTTCAACAACTATCTTGTAAAATTCATTTGAGTAGACCTCTTGAACAACATATGGGTCATCCCACTTTGATGTCAACTTCTTTGGCTTATGTCCAACTATGATTGGTCTTTTCAAAGCGAACGCTAAATCACCAACTTAAAAGGAACGAAGATGCACTTTCTTATTAAAGGCTTTGGAAACTCGAGCTTGGTAGCATTCTAACCTTTGTTGTGCCTTTAACCTCTTTTCATCAAGTGCTTCTAACTCTTCAAGTCTGAGACGGATATTATCTTCCCTGGTGAGACCTTCTTAAATAGCGATCCTCAAGGAAGAAATTTGTTGCTCTAGTGGAAGAACAACTTCCACACCATATACCAACACATATGGGGTAGCTTCGGTTGGAGTGTGGTAAGTGGTCCTATATACCCAAAGTGTCTCTCCAATACGAAGATGCCAATCCCTTTTTGACTTGTAACCACTTTTTGCAACAAATTACATAAAGTTTTATTGAAAGCTTCAGCAAGCCCATTAGCCTGGGCATAATACATAGAAGATTTGTATTACTTAAATTTAAACTTCTCGCACAATTTATCCATCAAACTATTGCAGAATGGCTTGTCGTTATCTGTGATAATATATTGAGGAATATCATATCGATAGATAATGTTTACACATATAAAATCAATGACATTTTCCTTTTTTTCTTCTTTTAATGCTACAGCTTCTGCCCACTTAGAAAAGTAATCTGTTACAGCCAAGATATAAAGATGCCCAGTAGAAGACTTTAGTAGTAGTCTAACAATATCCAATCCCCATGCATCAAATGGCCATGAAACAACTATCGAGTGCAAGGCTCAGGCGGTTGATGTAAATAATTGGTATTAAATTGACATGCTAGACATCTTCTAGCATAATTTAGGCAGTCTTTCACTATGGTAGGCCAATAATATCTCATCCTTTTGATACGAAAATGAAGTTTTGGACCAAATTGATGGGCTCCACATATGACAGAATGAGCTTCTTCCATTACTTGCACAACTTCTTCTTGACATAAATATCTCAAGAAGACACATTCAAACAAACGTCGAAAGAGCGTATCCCTATAGAAAAAGAAGCAAGTGGCACGTCGACAAATATCACTCCGTCTTCGTGAATCATCCGGAAGCTTTCCATTTTTGAGATTATCTATAAAAGGTTGTCTCCAATCTTCTTTATTAATTTCATAGATAAAGACAGAATGGATTTCATACCTTTCATCGTCTTCATCTTCAAAAATAGGTAGTATGACCTATATTTGACATATAGGAATTTGAATTTCTTGATCATGTAAACAGAAAGTAAAAGCCAATTTTGCTAACGCATCAGCTTGCTTATTTTTACTTCTTAATACATGCTCGATTGTCATATCACCCAAATATCCCATAAGTCGTTTCACATAATTATGATACGGGATCAACTCAGGCTTCTTAACCTCATACTCACCAAGTAATTGATTAACAATTAATTGGGAGTCCCCATATACTTTGAGATACAATCGCTTCATATCAACAGCCAACTCTAACCCAAGTATAAGGGCTTGGTATTCAACCACATTATTTGAGCATCTTTTAGTCAATGTGAAAAAGTATGATAATACATCTCATTCAGGAGTAATGAATACTACACCAGCTTCAGCACTTTCACGATGTGCCGCACCGTTAAAATACATCCTCCATGGTGGGAGAATCTCAATGACAAGAATATCTTCATCAGGCAACTCATCCCTTGTTCCCATTCAGCAGGGATAGGATGATCAGCCAAGAAATCTGCTAGCACTTGCCCTTTAACAACTTTCTGTTGGACGAAGACACTATCGGATTGTTGGAGTTGAAGGTACCACCTTGCCAAACAATCAGATAGTACAGGCTTTGTTATAACATACTTTACAGGATTAGCCTTGGAAATAAAGTATACAGTATGCGCTTGAAAATAGTGCTTCAATTTTTGAATTGCAAATATCAAAGTTAGGCAAAGCCTCTCAATTGGTGAATAATTTAACTCATTTAGTGTCATCATCCGACTTAAATAATAGAGTGCATTTTCTTTGCTATTGTCATTTTATTGAGCAAGCAATGCCCCTACTGAGCGTTCTTGCGTAGCAATGTATAAAACCAATGGCTTATTCGGAATAGGTGCAGCAAGCACAGGAGGCTTCATCAAGTAAGATTTGATACATTTGAAAGTATTGTGACACGCTTCATCCCATTCAAATGGTACACCCTTCTTCATTAGACGACTGAACGGTTGACAGCGTCCGACAAGATTTGAGATGAACTTTTAGAGGTAGGCCAACTTTCCTTGTAAACTTTTTAATTCATGGATATTTCTTGGCTTAGGCATTTTCATAATTGCATTGATGTTTGACTGGTCTATTTTGATATCTCGATGACGAACGATGAAACCTAAGAATTATCCAGAGATGACACCAAAAGCACATTTGAGGGGATTCATTTTCAATTGATATTTTCAGAGTCGCTCGGAAGTCTTTCTCAAATCTTGAAGATGATCAACTCGTTTACGTGACTTGACCACCAAATCATCCACATAGAATTCTACGATCTTGTGTAGTATGTTATCAAAGATCTTTAAGATCTTTTGCATTGCCCTTTGATATGTGGCTCCAGCATTCTTCAAATCAAAAGGCACAATGTGTAGTAATAGATTCTTTTTAGAATACGAAAGGCAGTGAGCTCCTTATCTTCTGGTGCCATTTTGATTTGGTTATAACCAGAAGATCTATCCATAAAGATAAAACTTTATGGCCAGTGGTTGCATTTACCATCAGTTCAGGAATAGGCAGTGAAAAATCATCTTTTGGGCAGGCATCATTTAGATTTCTAAAATCCACACAAATTCAAATTTGTCCATTTTTCTTTCTCACAGGGACAATATTCGCAATCCAAGTTGGATACTTGACCTCTCGAATAAATTTAGCTTCGATCAATTTGTTCACCTCTACTTCAATTAATGGAATCAGTTCAGGTCGAAAATGCCGTTGAGCTTGCTTTACTGGTGTGGTGTTGCCCTATCTTTTACAACTAAATGGTGGACAACAATTTTTATGTCTAAGCCAGGCATTTCTTTGTATGTCCAAACAAAGACGTCTTTGAATTTCTTCAACAAGTCGATATAGGCCTTTTCTTCTTTGGGTGATAAGAATGCATTTATGTAAATTAGGTGAGAATCTTCAATAGTGCTCAGATTTACTTCTTTAAGTTCATTAACTGTGGCTTTTACACATTCTTCAAGTTCTGCTGGAGCATACTCAGCATCTTCTTCCTCAGTACACTCTTCATCATAGATGGTGATGTGATTACAAGAGGCTATATTTTCTTCATCGCAAGGCACATCATGTGTCACTTATATTATTATTTTTAAGATTTCATTGCAATTCACCATCGTTCTTGCCTTAGAGGAGACTTTACTAGAATGTCTTACCTTTGAAGTGATTGTGACTCAAAGCCGCTTGAAAATAGATTTTCTTCTTTTTTTTAGGCCTAACCTAGTGAAGATAGATGGACGTAAATTTGTATCTCCTATTCCACCAAAAACATATCGCAGTTTTGACGTCACTTCATCTTCTACAGTAATATATTGTATGTTGGCTCTTTTAATCTTGAATCGGATGGGAGATCCTTATTTGTAACCTAGGCTAGCACGTTCTTTCCCTGTTGGCATGCTTTGGGTAGATCCCGAGCTTTGACCCTTTTCCTTATTGATATCAGCAGGAAGCTTTCCCAACAAATGTTGACTTTATGAATTATATCCAACCTTTGCTAGGAGTTTATAAGTATTTGGGTCAAATCCTTCCTTCGTATGCGAGGTCGATAATTCACCATGCTCTACTTTTGCTTCTTTCTTTGGTTGAACAAATCCTTTTATAGGAGTATTTAGTGACTTAACCGAGTTCACCTTTGTAAGGGTTAAAGTGAGCCCTCCTAATGGCTTACTGTATGTATGTTGTTTGATAGAGCTTTCTGCACCTGCTGTAGCTTTGACATCTTTGGAGAAAGTAACTTTTTTATCTTTCTTCTCTCTTGATAACTCGATATTATTTGATTCACCATCTTTTTTAATATAGTATTTAGCATCAGCAATATACACCTCAGCTTCAGTGAATGGTTTATCATCAGCATCTATTTTCTTTACAACGTCATTTCGACGGAATTTGAAATATTGATGCAGGGTTGATGGCACCATACTATTATTATGGAGCCATGGTCTTCCTAGCAGAATATTGTAGGAGGTCTTGGAATCAATAACATGAAAAAGAGCAGTTGAAAGCATATCTTTAATTAATATATCCAATCGTAGAGTATCACTAACTCGTTGCCCCCTTTGATTGAAGCCTTGTATCATAAGGCGACTTTGGAACAACTCATCTATAAAAATACCCAACTCTCTTAATGTTCACAGAGGTAAGATGTTTACTGCTGATCCTCCGTCTAACAGTATCATATTCACTCTCTGTTCTTGCACGTAGCCAGTCACAAATAATGATCTGTTGTGAGGCGTTGAGCCAAGTAGCAAATCTTCGTCAGTAAATGTGATATCAGCCATGTAGACACTAAGGTCTGTTGAAGACTCAATTCTCTCCATGTCTCCTTCATTTATACACTCATCATTGTCTTCTTTGCTTTCCTCATCATGTATGGAATAGTATGAAACAATGTTGAACTTTTCAGCAAGTTCCCTTGGTATGAAATCTTTTAGTGTGAGAGGTGCCAGAGATTTCTTCTAAAAAGAATCATCTACTATTGATGCAGATTTGGTCTTCTTACTTCTGACCTTCCTCACATTTTTCTTTGTGAATCTGCTTCTCACTAGTGAAGTTCCACCTCTTGAGGCTTTGGTGCGTTTCTTTCTTTTTGTCACAAGCGTCCAGCCTTCATCATTGCCATGGACAGAAGGTTCTTCACCTTCTTATTGATATCCTTCGGTAGGAAGGGTTTGTCTGTCAACTTCAACTTTGACAGGATCAAAACTTCCAAACTTAACCTCCAAAATAATGGGTTTAACAGAAAGGATGACAATAGTTGTCGAATTTGCAGATACTTTATCTTCTTCGAGGACTACATGTCTTTCACGGACCAACTGCATGATCTTGTCCTTAAATACAAAATATTTTTCAATTGGATGACCAATCAGTTGATGGTACTTGCAGTAGTTGGGATCATTTATTCGTCCAACTTCATTCGAACGCTTTGCTTTTGGCAACTCTATAGCTTTAGTAGCTAATAATTATCAAGCATTGAAGAAACATCAAAGTCGAGAAAAGGATATTCCTTAAACTGCCTTTCTTCTAAGGTTACCTTTTTTCTTTCTTACAGAGGATCCATCTTCTTGGTCACTTTTTAAGTTACATTTGAAGAAATTTTTATTGGAGCCGCGACTGTGGCCATAGATTCTTTTGCTTCAATTTTAGAAAAAGATTTGCTCTCTTTTCTAAAATATTATTTTTCTTTACTTTTGTTGGGGTCTTGAACAGGTGTCTTACCCCTATATGCTACAATGCTCAATTCCATATCATGAACATGGGTTGCCAATTCTTCAAAAGTCTTTGGCATGATCCCTTTAATGATATGCTGGAATCCCCAGTGCATGCCTTGAATGCACATCTCAATTGCAGATGATTCACTTAGACGATCTTTACAATTGAGGTTTAAATTCCTCCATCTATTGATGTAGCCACTACTGGTTCATCTACCATGCTGATGATTCTACGAGTGCTATATAATCTATTAAGAAACTCTTGTTTAAGTTGCTCCCAACTGTTGATGGAACCATATGCCAGATCGGTGTACCAGTCAAATGCATTTCCTTTGAGGGATTGTACAAACTATTTCACTAGTAGATTCCCATAAGTTCTAACATTGTTGCACGTCTCGATGAAGTGAGTTACGTGCTGCTTGGGATTTCCTTTACCCTCAAATTGTTGAAACTTTGGTGGCTGATATCCCGCTAGCATTCTCATATCATCAATTCTTTGTGAATAAAGCTTTGCATATGTGAAGGTGGATTTGCTACCCCCTTCATACTTATCCTTAATCGTACCCATGATGAAGTCTTTGAGTTTATCAACAGGAATCACTCCTTCGGAGGATATTTGAATATCCTGTGATTTCTTAGAAGTTTCCACTTCCTCTAGCATTTTAGATCTCTTTAGAGGAGCTTGACTTGTTTCGCCAGTGTTTTCAAAGCGATTGATGAGATGTGCGATGGTAAGATCTTACTATTGGGAGCGTTTGGTGAGTCCCTCCACTAATTTTGTGAGGTGTGCAAGTTGGTCTTCCAGACTTTGTGTGCCAATCATCATAACTGGTGCCACAGAAGAAGTAGTAGAATCTTTATTGAATGAAGCTTTGGATTTGAGGTCCCATGGGGGGATTGAGGCGAAGAACCAGCACTTGAACCTTGGTCAGCTTGCTTGGAGATGTTGGTTTTCTCCAATGAATGTAACATCTTGCGCATTGTAGAAGCGGTATCTTGCTTCAACTTTGCAATTGCAGGCGATGAGACAACGTTGAAGTTTTGAGCCTCATTTTGTGAAAGAGCTCGAGCCTTACTTCTTGTCAACATGCTTTGGCTTGAAGATTGTGGAGCCTTGCCAATAGTTGTAGCAGCTTCCATGATATCATCAACCTTTGAACAAGCAGATGTAGTTTTGTTGTTCTTTGGGGCCATTGACTTAATTTGTGCTTAAACTTGGAATTGATTTAAAGGTCGGAGAGAAGAGATGGGAGGTGAAGATGGTCCTATTGGGCGTGCCAGAAATTTGTAGACGATAAATTTCAAGTTTGCAAATAAGATAAGAAAAAATATCAAAATTTACAAAATATTTAGTAAATATGAAAATTGGTTATAAATCTCCAAAGAAGTCCCAAATTGCAGAATAAGTCCTCCAATTCTTCTCCTTTTAAAAAACGTTGATTCGAGGGCTGAAGAGCTTGATCTCGGATCGAACGGGATTTGATGACGAATACTTGATTGCTAAACTTTCGAGATTTGTTTGATGCAGAGCAAGATGAACACCTTGAAATTTGATGACGATTCTGAACCTTGAATTTGATGAAACTTGAATGCTTGAGTTTGTTGAAATTTGAGATGCCTCTTGTTTGTTGAAGCTTGAGGATTCGGGGGCGCCTTGAACAATTGAGGAAAGACCCTATTTATATGCCAAAAATTTCTTGACTTTAGCATAAATAGTCGATGTGGAATTTTGAAAAAGTCTCCCAACAAACCCTAATGGACTTAGGTTTAAGATGACCTGGGTTTAATTTATGTTTTAGCCCAATCTCAGTTAATCCATAATATATTTGGGTTATGAGATTTTAAAAAAGTCCAACTTTAGGGTCTAGTCCAATTCCATTTAATCTATAATATATTGGATTTAATGTAAAAAATGACAATTAACAATAGTCTAATTTCATAATCCATTGGATTTAATGGGCTTTTAATGATGACTCAATTATATTAATTCAAGAATAATTATATTTATTCATGAATTAATTTTAATTAATTAAGACTAAAATATATAATTTTCTTGTAATCTTGATTAAATAAAATTTATCCAAATTTCTTTGTCTACAACCATTATCTTAATTGTTAGGATAAGCTTCTCCAACTACTTAACTAAGGTATAAATCCTCCATAATCCTTTCCCTACTTTTGTAACTAGTTTCAACTTTTCTTATTTTTTAAAAATCAAAATGTAAATGTATTATTAATAAAAAACAGATATACAGCAGTATTGCTGCCTTACACGCTACAAATACAAAAAGAATATTAGCTAGCACAATTAGGTCTGTATTTTATCAAGTGTACAGATATTAGATTCAAAAGAAGTCAAAACATGGATATACAAAGTAAAAAGAACCCTGCATATATATGTCGGTTGCCAAACAACATTCTCAAACAAACTCCTGTTCCCCGCATACCACATCATATAAATAGTGGCCATAATCTATATTTCTTTAAGAAACGTTGGGATGTTGTAGACCAGCTGGTCACACAGGCGTGTATGGAGTTCTTTGCTACTGGCAAAATTTTAAAGCAGTAGAATCATACAGTGATAGCACTTATTCCTAAAAGCCGACATTTTAATGGGGTTGGTGACTACAGACCAATATCATGTTGCAATGTCCTATAAAAAATTATCTCCAAGACACTGACTAATAGGCTAAAGGAGATTGTTGAACACCTTGTTGACCTGGCTCAGGCGGCTTTCATGGGGGAAAGATACATGATTGACAATGTGTTTTTGGTGCAAGAACTACTTAAGGCATACTCAAGCAAATGAAGCTCTTCAAGATGTGCGCTAAAAGTGGATCTCAGAAAAGCCTATAAGAATGTTAGTTGGGATTTTCTTCTACAGTTTTCCTTGAAAGATATATATGCCTTTTGTCAAATGGAAATGACTCTTAGAGAAGTTGGAATCCATTCTAACTTTCAAACCAAGAAAAACAATGACATTGAAATAGTGAATAAATGAGGCTCTAAACAAAGGCATTGAAATGGTGAGGCAAGGCTCTCCTTATATGTCAACCATTTTTCATCTTTGCCTGTGGTATACCAACACACCAAGTTTAGGAAAAAAAAAAAAATTACAAACTATTGAGCTTTTACACATTTGCTGTTGCAATCCAATAGTATCTTGTCACGCCCCGTACTCACGGATCCGGAAGCGCGACTATGGGCCTGAGTTAAACCAGAACTAACTAGACGGCATAGGATTCTAGAGGTGGCTCCCATTGCACGCAATGTAGCACTTAGTTCCCATATCAGGGGTTGATAACCTGGCTCTGATACCAAATGTCACGTCTTGTGCCCACGAACCCGGGAGCACGACTATGGGTTTGGTAGCACCCACAGTCAACTACTTGGCCGGTATCCTCATTGGACCAAAATAGATATTCCAAATTGACAATTGGTACTTAGGCCTATCCTTATATATCATTCAGACTTCTCATTCCAATCCCATGTAGGATTGGGGTATCACATTTCTTAGGATAAAAAATGAATGACAAGTATAGCTTATCAGCCAAACAGTGAAGTTTAGGTCTTGTTGGATCTTGATAACTTCTTTCGTTTTGTTATATATTAGAGGAAAATATATTAAATAAATATATATATTTTCCCGAGTAAGAATGTATTTTATCTATCAAAATATTATTAAACTGTGTATTTTGAGAATTGAGATGGAGGTGTGTGTAATTCTCAATAAAATGAAATGATTATGTCAAGTGGAAATTTTTAGCATAACAGTTGTTCAAGTTTAAATGGATGTTTTTGTCACTGTAGATAAAAAAAATTGAAGGAAATATATTTTATTTGACCAAGATTAAGAGAAAAAAATTAAATATTTTAGTCTTAATTAATTAGAATAAAACCCATGAATAAATATAATTATTCTTAAATTAATACAATTGAACCATTATTAAAAGTCTATTAAATTAATATATTATAGAATTGTGCTATTAAAATTAGGTCATTGTTAAGAGTCCATTTTGAAGTAAATCTATTATATTATAGATTAAGTGGACTTGGATTGGACTATTGTTCAGAATCCATTAAACATAAATAGCATGGATTAAATAAAATTGGGCTAAAGTCCAAGTCACTTCAAGTTTGAATCTATTAGGGTTTGTTAGGAGGCTTCTGAAAATTCCACATTGACTGTTTATGCTAAAATCAATGGATTTTTAGCTAATAAATAAGGTCTCCCTCAAAGTATCAAGACCATCCAGGGAGCTTTAATAAACAAGAGACATCTCCAACTTCAAACTCAAGTTTCAACAAGCTCAAGTTTCAGCAAAATCAAGCTTCAAAAACATTCAAACTTCAATAAATTTCAAGTTTAGAATCTTTATCAAATTTTAAGGCGTTCATCTTGCTTTGCATCAAACAAGTCTCGAAGGTTTGGTAATCAAGTGTTCGTTATTAAATTCTATTCGACTCGAGATTAAGTTCTTTAGCCATCGAATCAACATTTTTCAAAAAGAGAGGAATCAGAGAACTCATCATGCAATTTAGGGCTTTTTTAGAGATTTGTAACCACCTTTAATATTTACTAAGTACTTTGTATTTTTTGATATTTTTCTTGTCTTGATTTACAAACTTGAAAATTTGTCGAGCTACAAATTTCTGGCACTCTCAGTCGGACTATCTCTGCCTCCCATGTTTTCTTTTCAAATTTCAAAACAACTCCAAATATAAGTGCAAATGCAAATCAAATTAAAGGCCCCAAAGAATAGCAAATCTGCATCTGCTCGTTCAAAGATTGCTGCAACTGTTGGCAAGGCCTCACAAGCTTCAAGCCAAGGTATATTGACAAGAAGTAAGGCTACAACTCTTTCACAAAGTGAGGCTCAAAACTTCAGTATTGTCTCATCACCTGCAACTATAAAGTTGAAACAAGATACTGCTTCTACAATGCACAATATGTCATTTTCATTAGAGAAGGCCTATACCTCCAAGCAAGATGATCAAGGTTCAAGCATTGGTTCAGCACCTTAATCCCCCCCATAAGGACCTCAAATCTAATACTTTCTTCAGTGAAGAGTCAACTGCTTCTTCTATGGTACTGGTGATGATAACTGACACACAAATCTAGAGGAGCAACTCACGCATCTCACGAAATTGGTGGAAGGACTCACCAAATGTTCCCAAGAGTAAGATCTCGCCATCACACACCTCATTAACTGCTTTGAGAAGACTGGCAAAACAAGCTAAGCTCCTCTAAAGAGGACTGAAGTGTAAGAGAAAGTAAAAACTTCCAAGAAATCACAGGATATCCAGATATCCTTCTAATGTATGATTCCTGTCGATCAGTTCAAAGACTTCATCATGGGTACGATTAAGGACAAGTATGAAGGAGGTAGTAAATCTACTTTCATATATGCCAAGCCTTATTTAGAAAAAATCGACGATACGAGAAAGTCAGCTAGATATCAGCCACTGAAATTTCAACAGTTTGATGGTAAGGGAAATCCAAAGCAGCATGTGGCTCACTTTATCGAGACATGCAATAATGTCGGAACTTGTGGGGATCTCCTAGTAAAGCAAATTGTGTAGTCTCTCAAAAGAAATACATTTGATTAGTATACTGATCTTGCACCTATTTCCATCAACAGTTAGGAATAACTTAAACAAGAGTTCCTCAATAGATTCTATAGTACTCGTAGAATTATTAGCATGGTAGAACCCACCAACTTCTGTAAATAGAAAGACGAACCAGTGGTGGACTACATCAACAGGTAGAGGAATTTGAACCTCGATTGTAGGGAGTATCTAAATGAATCATCTATAATTGAAATGTGCATCCCAGATATGCACTGGGGACTCCAATATATTCTCAAAGGAATCATGACAAAGACCTTTGAAGAATTAGTTACGCATACTCATGATATAGAATTGAGCATTGCTGCACATAAAGGCAAAGCACTTGTTCAAGACTCCAACAAAGGAAAAGAAAAACTAGATTTTAAAAAATGAAGCAAACCATTTTCTAAAATCAAAGCAAATCAGTCTATGGCAATAGTCACGGCTCTACTAAAAATTTCTTCGAAGGTAACTCAAAAGGTGACCAAGAAAGTGGATCATTCACAAGAAAGGAATAAGGTAACCTTAGAAAAAAGGTAGTCTAAAGAATACCCTTTCTTTAACTCTAATGTTTCTTTAATATTTGATGAGTTATTGTCTACTAAGGCCATAGAATTGCCAAAAGCGAAACTTTCCAAATGAGGTTAGATGAATAAATGATTCCAATTACTGTAAGTACCATCGGCTGATTGGTCATCCAATTAAGAAGTGGTTTGTATTCAAGGATAAGACTATGCAGTTAGTTCGAGAAGGACACGTAGTCCTTGAAGAAGATAAGGCACTTGCAAATTTGACAATTGTTGTAGTCCTTCCTAATGAACCTATTATTTTTTGGAAGTTTTGATATTGTCAAGGTTGAAGTTGATGGACAAATCCTTCTTGCCAAAGGATATCCACAAAAAGTTGAAGAACCCTCTGTACATAGCGAAGATGAAGGTTGAACCTTCTGTACTTTGAACCTTTTGAAGTGTTCTTGACTTCTGTAGTTTTTGCTCTTTATGTATTTTCTTTGGAACCTCAAACTTCCTGTTAAAGATTTTACCAAAGGGCTTATTTGTTTTATTATGTCTTTTCAACATCCTATTGAATCTTCTTGTCAACAGTCCTATTTTTTCACATAAGCTTTATCCTCATCAGAATTTTCTTTAACTTTTAATGTAACATCTTTGTCTTTGGACTTGGTCTAAAACTGGAGATTCATCTCATAGGTTTGTAAAGAACCCATTAGCTCATCAAGTTGTATTGTTGACACATCTCTGCATTCTTCAATGACAACAACTTTAACTTGAAACCTTGGTGGTAAGGATCTCAACATCTTCTAAACCAACCTCTCTTTTGAATAGACTTCACCGAGATGATATGCTTGATTTGCAATGTCTTTTTATTTGTTTCTAAACATGGTAATTGTCTCATGTTTACCATTTTTAGCTATTCAAATTGAGTTGTCAATAACTACCTCTTTGACATCCGAATAGTGCTAGTACCTTCGAATATAGTTTGTAATTGGTTCTATGCTTCCTTAGCAACTTCGCAGGTGGAGATCAAATTATATTATTCTTACTTGACAGCAGAAAAGATTGTATTTAAAGCTTTAACATTAGCATTGGTAAGTTGACATTCTTCACTTGTCCATTCTTTGATTGATTTCTTTTTAGACACTCTAGAACTAGTACTCGTTTTTGTTGGTGGTTTCCATTCAATTTCAATAACTTTCCATCCAATAATATCCTGGTTTTGAATAAAAATTCTCATCTTAGTCTTCTAATAAGTATAATTTGTACCTTTCAGCAATAGTGGTCTCGTGACAAAGTCTCTTTCATCTACCGGTCTAGACATTTTCCAAACCAACTTCCCAGATCTCGCATGCTATGTTAATAGCAACTCCAACATAATGACCAATGCTCTGATACAACTTGTTAGGTTTGGCTTGTCAACCTCCTATGATTTTTTAATGTTAAAATTACATTAGTTTGATAAATAATAAAATAAGGGGTTTAACAAATATAACAAATTAGTAATACAGTTTGGCTATAATAAGCCTACATCTGCTGTCCACGACTAGTGAAAAGAATTTACTAAGCTTTTAATCAAAGTTACAATGGCAACATTTATCTCAATTCACTAAGTGCTCTTAGTGGAATCTAATATAATACAACATAGTGCTCTTTTTGTTAAACTTGCAGAAGACCATTATTAAACTTAACCCAGCATGATTGATCATCCATCAATCATTGTTACAGTAACTTTACGAGTCTTCATTTGACTCGAACTTTATCACCAGAAAGGTAAGACATTTCGAAAAATAGTTTGATTCAAGTCTGTCCTTGTAGATATGGCAACGTAAATATAAATATACTTGAATTGCTGATGCAACATATCAACAAATAATTGTTCGGTCTCTCATCAATGGCAGTTGCATCAAATCTTTCTCAAAATATGATCACGTGACTCACTTAATCTTTTCGCATGATTCTTTTGTGTGTATATGCTCACAAATTTATTCTCCTTGACGTATCCTTCTCCTTCTACTAGTCGGCTTTATTAACACACAATATAGGCACGCAATTTACTTAGATTAAAGAATTGCTAAAACACAAAATTTTCACACATTTCTTTAGTTACCTGCATTTTCTTTCCTTTGTGACTTCGTCCATCTTGAAACAAAATCTTTAAGATCTTCTTAAGATATGTTAAAGATCTTCAACAAATAAACTTCTAAATTCTTTTTCAATTTTCCTCTGCATCAAACTTATGCCAATACTATTTTCTAATCAAACTTAACCACATGTTTAATTTGTCAAAGTCCATTGTCAGAGTTGCACTTGCATCGACTTTAACAAAATCGTTGTCATTCTAATATAAAAAAAAATTGATACCCAATTACTTTATACATTAGCAAATTTTTTTCTTTTCTAATTTTAGTCTTAAGTAGGGATGGCAATGGGGTTGGGCCGGGCCGGAGATTAGAAATCTTGGCCCTGCCCCCGCATATGCCCTCGTATCTCTCTCCCCGACCCGTCCCCGCCACGGGAAAAGGCAGGGATCCCCGCTCCCGGCCCGCCGGGGACAAAACAATCCCCGATTTCGGCCCAACGGGGAAGCGGAGACCCGTTTGGACCCAGAAATAATTATAAAGATTAAAAAAAAAATTTGCTTCTAATATATTTTTATTTAAAATTTTTTAATCATATAGAAAACTTCTGTGGTGGTTTTCAATAATTCATGTATTTATCATATCACTAGATTAGTAAGAATAAAGTTAATAATTTATAATTTATAATTTTTTTCTTTTTTTCTTTTTTCTCTTTTTTCTCTTCTCTTCTATTTTATTTTATTTTATATACATATATAATCTACCTTTACATACATATATAATCATATATAATATATATAATCTATCTATAATTTATATAGTGTGTATGTATATATATATTGATATGTATACATATATAATATATAATATATATATATAAATTATATAAATATACACATACATACATATATAGGTGAATTATATATATGTTATACATATATACATATTATACAGATTATATATATATATATATATAATATGTAAAGCGGGTCGTGTCGGGCGCGAGGATCATGCGATCCCCGCCTCTGGTTAGCGGGTCAAGGAATGAAATCCGTTCCCCGTCTATTTTCACTTAAATCAAAAAATTTCCAACCCAAACAAACTGAGTGGGACCGAACCCCGATTTAAA
Source organism: Voacanga thouarsii (assembly GCA_026120185.1). NCBI lineage: Eukaryota > Viridiplantae > Streptophyta > Magnoliopsida > Gentianales > Apocynaceae > Voacanga > Voacanga thouarsii. The sequence continues at coordinate 7,042,828 of JANUWF010001783.1, forward strand.
TTGGGAAATTGCCATTCCTAGTCCTAAGCTAACTGCTACGTAATCTCTAAATAGGAATTGGGCGGTCCGCTTCCAGCCAGGAAATTCCCGGCAGACCAGAGCTGCACCGCCCTGACTCGTTTGGTAATGCGGTTTTGGAAACGCGGCCCACCCTTGGTCCTACGCCTACCGAACTTCTGGCACGAGCACATGTGTAAGAAACAGTCCGCTACATTAACGTGCACGCAACTCTCTACTTCGGCTAAGGCCTCAAATTCGTAGCTCAAGACAAAGAGGAATCTCCACGGACATATAAAGCTGATATGCCTAGCAGCATAAGTATTCAGTCAAAATCTTGGTCGAAAATGGCATGTCGCCTGCGAGTGCCGCCTTCATTGGGTCACCATTTCAATGTCAGTGCTCCAAGTTTTTCTAGGACATCTGTTGGAATTGGAAGGCTAAGTATACGCAATTGCTGCTCTGCTTCAATGGATGCCCACAAGGTACTTCCATTTTTGCTGCAAAGACCAGAACATAGTTATTTTTCTTATGTTATCCAAGGTCTTAATCTTTATGTTGGTATTTACTTTTTGCTTGTGTACTTTAACATTGAAGCAAGAGTTAATTCTCCTGGATTTGTGTTGTGGGGGTTTTTTTTTTTCCCTCCTTTTTTTTTTCTGTTGTTGAGGGGGAGGGTCAACGGTGGGGGGATTGACTAGAGGGAAAGAATTAAAGATCATTCTTTGATTGGTGGAGAAGTAATGAAAAGAGGAATGATTACCAATTGGGTTTGTTTTTATGCTTTTTGTGCTCAATGCTACGCAAAAATAAGAAAAGAAGTGAAGCATTCATTCTCTGAATGCCGTTTGCAATATCTAAGAAAATGCTTACATCAGAGTTCCATATTCGGGAAGGAATAGTTTGAGTTCTTCTGCATCTGTGCATCTGCGTTGGGGGCAAGAGATTTTTAGCCTGCAGTTAAAGGCAAAAAGTAAGCAGTTTAGCAAGATTATAACACCATATGCTGAAACTATAAATGTGTTCTGCCATCATGAGAGAAAGATTTTGTTTATTTGTAGAATAAAATGGTAATCAGGGGTAAGTAGTATCCATTTGAAATGTTAATTCGTGTGTTTTTAACCAATTCCAGTTTACTTTTTAAATAATACATTGAGTTCTTATGGTTTTAATTTTTGTAAATTCCCGTCAAACTTGCCACCTCAATTAATTTGATCAGAAAAACTAGCAGGAAGCATAGCCACTACATGTTTAAAATAATAATAATAATAAAATAAAAATAAATAAATTGCAAAGCCACTGCATGTTTGTAACTGCAATTAACTTCATCACAATAAGGTTTCAGTTCACTCTCACTTTGCCATAAGTTAGGTTTGTTATAAGAGTTAACCTGTGTTACTCATTGAAACATTTAACTAATTCAAATGGAGACTTAATAAAAACTCTAAGCTAGGATGCTGAATGATATTCTGCAACAAGTATAAGTTGTACCATGAAATTTGTGTATTGTATTTTTTTTTTTTTAATAAAAGCTGTCTATGCTTTATGCAAGCCAAAGCTCATGCAAACTTGTTAAAAAAGCATTTGCTGCCAAGTTTGCTATCCCAAAATGAGTTTTTTGATGGTGGGTTTCATTAAACAAGGGAAATATCTTAGCTTCATTAGAAGTACTTCATCCATGTCAGATAATCAGTTTTTCTTTCCTTTCTTTGTAATGCTTTGCTCTAATTCTGTTTTGCCCCAACACTGTGTTGGCACATATATTGGTCGAAAATTTTACATTATGTGTTTATCACAACCAAGCCAAAGCCCCTTTTTTTTGTCTTGTAAATCTCATTTTAGGACAATCATCTAACTTTTGCAAAGTGTTTATGTGGAAGAAAGAACATTATGAGACGGAACAAAGTTTTGCAATTTAGCTGCCGAATTTAAGAATATATATATATATATATATATATATATATATATATATATATTTCAAAGTAATGATATCAATATTAAATGTGGCCTGTAGATAGAAGGCAATCAATTCTCAAGCTGCATGACTAGATAACATTTTTTGGTCATTAAACTAAAGAAGAAATGACCACCAAAAAACAGTGTGTTGTTGAATTCTCTTTGGCTTTTATAGTTGTTGAATTCCTTTTGGCTTCTATATGAAAAGTTTCTTTCCAATATGCTATATTGGGAAAGGATTTCCCAAACTCATGGCTTGTTCCGCTTTCAATGCTGCAGCTAGTGGTGGAAGTGAAAGAGAAGCTTGCAAAAGATTATAGTACTCTCCCGGTGGGCAAAAATGGAAGAGATGATGAAGAGATGATTCTCTGGTTTTTGAAGGATCGAAAATTTTCCGTTGCTGAGACAATCTCCAAATTGGAAAAGGCCATAGTAAATACGTATTCCAAAAACCTTAAATAGATCATTATATTTTATCAATATTTTGTTATTGCATGATTTGATTCTTTAACAAAGATATCAGCATGTAACAAAGAGCAGTCTCGGTCAGTGGATGTCGCTCTTATTTTCCTTCCTTTCTTTTTGGGTGTAAAAGTGGTTGGAATCAAAGAGTTGGATCATTTGTTCTTATGACTTAGACACTGTACGTAAGAAAAAGAAATGAGCTTGGTTAAGTTTGTTTAGTAAGCACTTAGTAATAGTTCCCCTGACACCGTGTTTTGATTGTTGTTGAGTGCTTCAAATATATCTTCCATCTTAACAGAGATGGCGTCGTGAATTCGGTGTATCAGAATTATCAGAAGAGTTAGTGAGATCAGTTGCAAAAAGTGGCAAATCCTATGTCCATGACCATCTCGATGTACATGGTAGACCAGTCCTCATAGTCGATGTATCCAAGCATATCCCTGGGGTAAATCTAATTCATGAATAATCTATTGATTGATATTTGCACTTCTGATCCCATGATGTGTATTCTTTTGAAAAACCAAATTTTGCACTAAAATTAGTTACTAGTTACATTTTCTTGTCCAAACAATGGAGTAATCTTTTACTTTTCAAGTGTTTGAAAAAAAAAAAAAAAAAAAAACTTTGCATATCACCCTTAACCCTTAGATGTAAAGATCCTAGAATCTCTCTACATAGAGGTAGCTTCCCTAGATGCCCCAGCTCCAAGAGCTACAGTAGTTGAACCTGCAAAAGCCATAGTAGAATGATGTATTGGAAGCCTTGTGACATAAAAATATGTAAATTTGATAACTCTTCCTATCCTCCTTAATGAATCATACCAAAAGTAAGTCTTTTAGGGCTCTGCCAGATGAGTAGTTTCAATTTATTCATCTAATGAATGTGTAATTTGAATTTGGGGATGCAATGAAGTTCAGCAGCTAAATGATTATAGGTTACACATTATTCAATTTTGATTTCAATATGTAATTTCATCAGGAGAAGGGTCAAAGAAATTTTCTGGTTTAAACTTTTTTTCGTATATATTTAGGATTCCCCCCCCCCCTTTTTGTCATGTTTTCTCCTGCATAATTACGGAGTCGCTAGTTTGACACTTTATCCAAGCAAGATCTTTATAAACAGCTAGAGCATGGATATATAGATGACACCTGAATTCACAAATACACACAAAGGCACACGGGGCAAAAGGAGAAAAGAGATGGGATTCTTGGCCCAAGTTAAGGGCTGTAATTGTCATATACTTCTAGGTCTTCATTCTTTTCTCTTTGGCATGTTTTATTTACCCCCTTGCTCCCTGCTTTATTTGAACCTTTTTGTGCTTACTTGAGATCGGTAAATGATTTCAGCATCTGTAAAAATTCTCCTTTATCTCCTTTTCTCCCAACTCTATATGAACCTTTTCAAGCTTAATTGAGATTGGTGAATGATTTCAGCATCTGTAAAAATTCTCTCCTTTATACTTCCACCTACTGTAATTTACTTATATAATTCATTTTATCCTTGGCTTTTTTTTTTTGACAATTCAGACTATTTTCTATTTTATCTTGAGTCAATACTGAGAAATGTTACTCGTCCTCATTCAGGAGTATAAATTTTATGAAGACGAGAAGTTATGTGTGTATCTCATTGAGAAGGCTGTACATATGCTTCCACCTGGGAAGAATCAGATACTGGGAATCATTGACCTCCGAGGGTTTGGCACAGAAAATGCGGATCTTAAGTTCATAACATTTGTGGTAATTGTTGACTCATTTCTTATTACTTTTCTCCTATTGATCTTTTTTTTTTTTTAAATAGTACTGGTTAATTAAGATCATACTGTAAATTAATAGAGGCTGCAGTTGACTTAATATCACTATGTTCATATTCTGTACAATTCTTTTTGTCTGCTAAAGGAATTTACTTTTTGACTTGTTACTCTCCTTATTAGCTACCTGTGTGGCTTCATGTTACTGCTCATATGCCAAACGAAGTTTGATATCATGATTGCATTTATTAATCAAAAACTATAACAAAACATTCTCTTTTGCTTGGACACCTTGCTGTTGGATTTCATTCCTCATGCTGTATGTAGTCACTCTTATTTTGATAGCAAATGGTACAAGTTATTGAGCTAACATTGCTTTTGGAATTTTTGGTAGCCTTTTTATCTAGTCTACTTCTTCTCTTGTGGCTTCTTTGATGTTTTGCATTCTAATCATTTTTATTTTTCTCTGGCAGTTTGATGTATTCTACTATTACTACCCAAAGCGGTTAGGGCAAGTGCTTTTTGTGGATGCTCCTTTCATATTTAAGCCAGTTTGGCCGCTAATCAAGCCCCTGTTAAAATCATATGCTTCATTGGTAAGCATTCCGTGCTACTGACAAGTGGTAATTTTTAAACACAATTTTATTTATTTCGTATTAAAATCTCTCCGCACCAAATAGCATGCTAGACTGTACTGTAGTTCTGGAATTGGTTGCCTAATAGTTTGCTGAATCAAATTTGATAAATCTGATTTTTCCTTTTTGGTATTATTTTAACTTCTTTTGTTGTCATCTGGATTGCCATCCATGTATTAACTCTTTTTGCTGATCTTGTGGTTATAAAATGCATTTCCTTTGGAATCTTGATTTGTATAGTTTATACCCAATTATTTGGCATCTAGAGAATTTGCGTCTCATCGGCCTTGTACAAGTCTACCGCAAAGTATCAGTCCTTTCCAGATCCTTACATCCATTTGAATAACTATTTGTGTATGCAGAAAGCAAGCTAATCCTCCATTTGCTCGATCTTTGTTTCTTCTCTGGTCACAAATTCATAATAATGATATCTCATGATTCTGCAAGTGATTCAAACAGTTTACAGGCAAACAATGGTCTCAAAATGCAATAAACAAGAACCCTTTAAATCCAAGATACTCATACTAATTGATGCATGGCTTGAAGGTGAAATTTTGCTCGGCCAAGAATGTTAGAGAGGAGTACTTCACCAATAAAACAGTTCCAGGGAGCTTCCGAAACTGAAGATAACTTGCAAACTGGAGGCTGACAGTGTAAAGAGAAGACAATAGTTGCAAACTGGAGGCTGAAATTGAAAACCAGTCCATCTAGTTCCCAGAGACAGAATATGCATTCAATTATACAGCCCTGTGGATCTGAAGAGATCAACATGGCTAAAGTTTGTAAATGAACATGGTTCAAAGAATAGACATAAGGCTGTTTTTGTGCCTTACAAAGAAACATTTTCCAATGTTCATTACTGCAGAAAAGGGAAGGCCTTGACTGCAATGTGTTAAAGTTGAGCTCACTACAAACCCGTGAGTAGGTCGGTGGCTTTTCTTATACTCTGAACAATCGGGACTAGTTTGGTTGTACAATCACTACCAAGTTCACATTAATTGAAACTCAGAGTTCTCCAATCTGTTTGGATGGTCCATTTTCTATTTTCATTCTTAATTTTCTTATTAAGGAGAGATTAAATCCACACTTTAATCAATTAATATTTTATATTTAAATGATAGTACCCTTCTGTTTCTCTACTTCTAACATTTCATCATCTCTAGCCTTGACATTTTTTTTTTCTAGCAATTACTTGTGAATCTATTAAAAATCATGACCTTTCCTCATTGGCTTTGTTGTTAATAATAGGATTGTCATTGACTAACTTGTTTCCCAAAGCAAACCTATTGGTAAAAAATCAAGTAGGTTGGAGGGTATAAATTTATTCTTTTACATTTTTATTTAGCATTTTTATCTGTTTTTGGAGGAAATCCCTAACAATTTGTGTAGGTAATGATCCATATTCATTTCAAATAAAATAAATTATATAATTTAATTTATTATTTATTTCTTATCTTTTCCCTCATCCTCCTCCTTCCTCGTTACTAGTCATATTCTTTTATAAAAGATATTCTTTCTTGATCTATATTCTTATAAAGATAAAAATACGATTTGTATTCTTTTAGTCATATTATAAATAATATTATGTAAATACTAGTAAAAACATTTAGTCAATAATAAATAATATTCTTTTATAAAGATAAAGATATTTATAATAAAGATATTCTAACTAAAGATATTTCCTAAATATTTACTAAATATTTGTATTTGCTTCACAAAAACACGATTCATAATTTCTAAATATTTCGTTAGTATTACAAGAAGTTTGATTATTAAAGTTGTACAATAAAAATACAGTGACATTAATATAATTAGAGTTTATTACATAGTTAATTATTTGAAGAATGAAATACATTCAAGATTTATAAAGATATTTATTCCATTGCCTCATGAGTTTAGTTTGTGGCATGTATCTAAAGGCAAAACACATGACATATGGCATCTAATCTTATCAACTTCAATTTATGGTGTCAAGAGATGACCGTCTTCAGGCACTCTTCTCCCTCAACGAAGTTGATGCTATCCTACAAATCTCTCTTAATATGCGGTTACCATTGATAAAAGTATATGACATTATATTATAAATTATATATATTATTAAATTTAATTACAGTGTGATATATGAAATTCTAATAGAATTTTCTCTTCATCTCTTTCAAAGGAGAACGTCAGTTCAATCAAAAATAAATATTCTGTAAATCTTTATTTATATATTTCAACAATCTCGAAACATTGTATTTTTTGTGATGTTGAATTTGAATTTACATTACCTGTCTTTTTTATTGTTAGTTTGCAAAGTTATTGTGAGAGGCTTCAAAATGTTGTGCCGCTTGGTCTTTGTGAAGCACCAGAATTATACCTTTGGATGCTTCTTAGATGTGGTCTTCACCTCTGCCGGATTGACTAAAATACAATATTATCACTACTTCTTAGTTTTAAGATAAAAGTATGTACTGAGAGTATGGGTGGTAATCGTGTCGTGTTCGAATTGACAAATCGTGTTAATTTAAAATAATTACACACGACAGATCAATCTGAACACGATTCGATTAAAAAACGTGTTGTGTCAATCTGTTTATATTAAATGAGTAATCAAATGTTATTTCTCTTGCATATTGAATTATTGGCCCCACTATATTTCTTTCACAATTATAAGTTTGATAAAATTATTATAGAAAATAATTAGTATCAATTTCTTATTCATAAGATCTCATCCTCGGAAGGCCTTCTTGCTAGAATTGAAATACTTATAAGTTGGCTATGGATAACACATCACAACTACCACCATGTTGTGTGTGTGTTTTTTTTATATATCATTTAGAGAACAATCTAATTTATTTACTTATTTTTACTAGTTTAAATTCTACTAATTTTTCTGTTTAGGAATATTCTCTAATAAATTCTACTAAATACTTCAAATTTTAATACATTAAAATTTTGTCCCAGAAAACGCGTTTGGTTTAAAAAGCTATTGGCATCATTCTTCTTCTTCTTTTTTTAAATTGTTTTTCTCACGCTTTGAACTTTCATCCACCAACTTATTTGACTTAAAAATCCCTACTTATTTACTCTATTCTATTGTGACGTGTTATTATATAATTATAAATTAATATTTTATATAACTCGTTTAAAATATTTATCATTGATTCTTAAAATATTATTTGAAAAATATATTTTTAATTAAACTAGATTTAAATATTATTCGTCAATCTAAATCTAAATTTTACAAGAAAATTTATCTACTTATATAATTCACTCTCCTTTTTAATTATTTTTTCTTTGAATTCAACTTAATACGCAGAGCATGGTTTCCTTGCGGTTACATAAAATTTCGCTTTTGCGTCAAATAACCATAGTCTGAAGAGTCTGGGGTTCGACACTTAGAGTTCAAGGCACTCAGACCCCCCACCCCCCCCGCAGCAGCTCTGCTTCCCCCGACTCTCTCCGATCTCTTCTCATCATCGTCTTCGCACAGAGGAACGAAATCGTCATCTTTCGTCTCCCCTCTTTCCTTCTTTCCGCGTGTCCATTTATATATATATATATTTCCGCAGATAGATACAGATAATAACCTATATCGAATTCTCTCGATTTTCCTATTTGTATTGGGATATTGAAAAGAATTCGTACAGATCGGAGCATCCCGAAGATCCGACCCCCTTCTCTCTTTCCTCTGTCTCCGGTAAGGTTTGAGACGAATGTTAGCTTACATTGGGGATTGGGTGTGTAATTTACGTTTTTGTATTTCTTTAATTGGTTTGTAAGTGCGCGGTTAGGTTTTTCTATGTAGGAATTGTAATATGTAGTGACAAATAATGGGAAAGCCCAGTTCTTGAGGCTCTACTCTGGAAATTTAGGGTCTATTTCTGTTAATTCCATGGCGTTAATATGGATGAAGTTATTGGGATTTGGGTTGTTTTGAGGACCCTTTAGTACCCATATTAAAAACTAGGGTTTTGAGAGGAGTATGAGAGAGGGTGTTTAAATTGGTGGCAACTTGAGTTACTTTAAAATTTGAGTAATAATGGGATTTTAGGGTATGTTTGTTAGAAATGTCATTATTTGTAATATTGAGTTTCAAGGGATTAGTGAATGCGAGAAAGTTTGCTGGATTAGGATAGTTTTTCTTTGTTTCAGGCTCTAGCTTTTGGTTTTCGAACAATATGTTATTAAATAAATATTTTGAGTTTGTTCTAGCGGAATTGAATGATTTTTAGGGACGAGCTGAATTGGAATTGCAATTGCTTTTCTAAATTCTGGTGTTGGAGAGGATTTATGACGTGTGGAGTGGGAGAGATTTTTTCTTTTGGTCAGATTTCGCATGCTGTTTCTTTTTGTTGTTGTTGTAGTACTTTTTTTATCTTAATATTTTATGAAATGCAAATTGTTTGTGTCTTTTTGGTTTTGATTCAACATAGATGTAAACTTTGGTTAGCTTTTCAGAATCATAAAAGGTTACAAAATTTGCTTCAGTCCTAATATAGTCTAATGGTAGAAATCATTTAATGGCTTCTTGCAGCTAAAGAAGACTACTTTACTTGCTTTTCTTTACTTTCTTTTTTCTTTTCTCTTATGAATATACTTGTTTAAGAGGGCGAGTCAGTAGTATATATCTTTTATAGCTAAAGCAAGAAAGAGGAAGAAGAAGTACGAAATCTGAGGCTAATTTGTCTTCCAAGCATTTGATGACCTAGGTCTTGTAGACTAAATAAATTTCAAATTTACCATGGAAACGAGTTGTTTGATTCCGCTATGTAAGTTTTTGTTTCCATACAGCAGAAATGGGACATATTTATGAGAAATGCAGAAGTATAAATTTCTTACATTAGAAATGGTGTTTTTTCAATTTCAAATGCACAGAGTGCCAACTGAATGATACTTCTTCATTGTCCAGACCAGATCAGAGTAGTTTGGAAGAACTTGGGATGTTATTTGGAAGATGACGTCAAATATTTTGGCGGGAGAACGAAGGTAATAAATGATCCTTTCTTTCTGCAATCTTTCCATTTTTTAATTTCTTTGTCAATAATGTTTGGATGACAATATTTTTGCTTTCCCTGTCTTGAGAGAGTAGGCCCTTAAATTTATCTGCCAGAAGAGATGCTCAAGAAAGTGTAAATCTTGTTTTTATAGATAAAGAAATTGGAAGCATAAGAGGATGGTATTTTGGAAGAGCTCTAGTTTCATAGGATTACTGGAGAACTTCTTTAGGAATTTTGCGTTTCAAAAGTACTGGTTAGTTTTAAGGATGGACTGGAATAATTAGTTTAAACTTAGATCTCTTAAAAGCTGTGGTCAAACTGGAATATTTATATGGATGCACTGCTGATCTTCATGCATTATCTGTTTATTTGTCCAAATAGGATGGCTCATAAGAATGAATGAATGAAGATGTCAGAGTTGTAACAACTAATAGCAATTTTTTCCTTATATGTTCTCGATATGAATTAATCAATTGAAAATCATGTTAGGCATTGACCATTTTAGTATCTTCTAGTTACATCTTTTTGCAGATAGGATCTTCAATGAGTGGAAACAAGTAGCCTAACTGATTCGGAAATGTGCTTCTTGAGTAAGCTGGGTTTTGGCCCAAGGCTCCTATCCCCCAAACCACCTGTTAGGTTGGGGTTTCTTGACTTCATTGTCATATGGCTGATACTGAAATAAGTGTTCCCTTAGCTAGGACCTTTTTCTTCCAAGAGTGCTAAGGAACTGCAAGCACTGTTGCAAAGGTTTTGTAATGGGTTCTGGAAAATAATGTACAATGCCAGTGTTTCTTCTACTATCATTGTAAACTTGGATCTATTAATTGGTAGAAGTGAACTCTCAGTCAGTCAAATGAAGTTTGACAGCATTGTGGAATCATGAAAATGAACATTGCCAAATATACTCTACACTTTCTGGCTTTTAAAATCTCTATTCCTAGATGTGTGGACCAAACATTTTTCTATCTTAATAAATATTAAGAAAGAGAATTAGTATTTTTTTGAAAAGTTTTAAGATATGCAAAACTAAAGAACATAAAATAAATGTGCCCTTGTTTGTTGCATACAACAACAACAAACTAAGCCTTAACGTGTTCTTTTTGTTTGTTGCATGCAAAAAGAATTTACCTGTCTACTTTAGTTTTATCTGCTTTCAACTGCTATATTATGATGACTGGTTGCAAATAATAGTTAAAGAACCATCAAGCCTATTATGGATCTTACCGTATGCTTATAACAGCTATACATGCCTTGAAAATATGTTTGTCCAATATATGCTTTTAGATGGTTTCTTAATTTGTGCACACAGATAATATACTTCAACAAAGTTCTTTGTCTCACAGTTAAGGTACATGGCGTGGAATAGATAGCCTGTGAATTAATTCCATCAGGGGAGCTCCAAATATTGGTTCCAGTTTATCCAAATACTTTTATACCCCAGAAAATTTGGGTTAGAACTAGTTTGGAGAGAGTGTATTAATCCAGCAGCATGAGCTCCATACCTGGCTGTTTTGACTTGCTAACATGCCATTTGTCTCTTGTTTGCATTCTAGCTTCTTTATCAGGAATATTGGCTTAGTTGATTTCACTCTGTCTTTTGTATGTAATGATTCCACCATTCACAATAAATCGATAAAAAAAGAAAAGCCATTCCATTTCGACAAAAGACCCACACGCAAGGTCCATAGCTTTTGGTCCGCTATCCCCATCATTCTAAAGAATAAGTGACCAGTTGTTTTTGTCTCTTTAGTGATTGAACCAAAACAGGGTATCTCATTCCTGAGTTATAATCTGGGTATTATGTGAGCAGCTTGAAAAACTTCCTCCCTTTTCTATTTATTTTCAATTTTATATTTTGCATCCGCATTGCTAACCCAAAATTATGAAAGGAACAGGGAAAAGGGAAAAAAAAAAAAAAACTGGTAAAAGATTGTCTTATCATGTGATGGTTTATGTTGACTCTTTTAATTGTTTGTGGTAAGCTTTCTTCCTTGGTGGATCTTTGGCATATGCATGTATTTTCTTTTTGAAAAAAGGATTTGCCTGTGTAGTTAATGCATGAGATAGAAACAGATGAAAATGCCCAGTTCCTTTGTCTCTTTTTGTTTGGTGGGGGGCATGTGGAGTTGTTAGAATTTTGTTGCTTTGCATGCAGCATTGAACTTGAACTTGAACTTGAACAGATTAGAAGAGATTTGCTACCCCCCAACAACCCCCAAACACTAAGCATTTGATGTCATGGGCTTGTTTTCGGAATTCGTGTTGAGTGATTTATCTTTGTATTGCCAAATAATTGTAGATGGGCATCTGCAAGAAGAACTGGCATGACTGTTTTGGGGAAGGTTGCTGTTCCGAAACCTTTGAACTTACCCAGCCAGAGGTACTTGTTTTGGCTGAGCTCTCTCTCAATTGTTGGTTTGCGTGTGTTACTTTCTGAAGTTTTTGTATTTAATCTTTCTAGGTTGGAAAATCATGGCTTAGATCCGAATGTGGAGATTGTTCCCAAGTGAGTAAGATTTCTCTATCTCTCTCTGATGCCACTGCACAATTGCTGCACCTTTTTCCCCCCTTTTCTATTGGCATTTCAACTGATTGAGGTATTCATCTTTCTTGTTAGGGGAAGTGGTGGTTGGGGAAGCCGGCCTTCATCATCTGCTTCTAATCCTTGGGGTTCCTCAACATTGTCTCCCAATACTGATGGAAATGCCAATTCACCAAGCCATATGAGTGGGCGTCCTTCATCTGGTGGAAGTGGCAGTCGACCATCGACTTCTGGTAGTGAGAGAACACATGAACGCAGTGGTAATGCATGGGGTCTGAGCTCTAGGCCTTCCTCTGCTTCTGGAACATCAGCATCAAATCAAACATCATTGACATCATTGCGTCCCCACAGTGCAGAAACTAGACCGGGTAGCTCACAACTCTCACGGTTTGCTGAACCTGTGTCTGAACCTGTTGCACGGGGTCCAGTTGGATCCACTGAAAGAGTGGTATGCCTTAATTTCTGTACATGCTTATAAACAATTTTCCTGGTCTTATTAAAAATTTGAGTTAATAGTCTCCTGGAGGCATCCTTTGCGGTTAAATGAGTCTGGTATAAATAATTGACGGGTAACAATCTGGTCTATACTTTCTTTAAGGCTGTACTTCATTGTTCTTTTTTTTTTGGGGAGGGGGGAGGGGGTCTGTTTAATATGTTTCTGTTTCTTTCATGAGTTCATTGGGATTAATTTTGTTTCACTTCTGCAGGTGGTGACCTCCTCTGAGAATGAGAGATTTTCACTAACCTCTGGGGATTTTCCGACACTTGGCTCTAGTAAAGAGAGCTCTGCAAAGAATTCCGAGCCACGAGGTGATCATCTTCGCTTTTAGGACTTGGTTTTTACTTGTAATTGATGCCTGGATTTCTTGGCTGTCCTGTGACTATTAACTTTATCCTGATTTTATTTTCAGTTTCTAGTCATTAGACAAGTCACTTATTTTGTTGTAGTTGAAGTTATAAATGCATGGTGAAGTTCTTTATTTTCTCTATTCTGCCATTTAAACTTAATTTCACACACCTTCGTCTCTTTGTTTGGGTATCAATAAAGGGAGCAAAAGAGGATAGAATTTAGGGAAGATAAGGAGAGAGCACCTTGCTGTTGCATGGATCAACAAAATTAAAGGAACAAAAGTCTGGTCCATAACGTGCCATGCAAAACTAAACAAGTAAACTGAGAGCCTAATAGATATTTATTGACCCCACAAAAATAAGGGAATGAAAGTTGTTTGGAATAATGAAGAAAATAGAACTTCAGTTGATTGCTTAGAATAGCTTCGTTTAGCTCCATGTAAATTCAACCTTTTTGGCATGTGTATTTGTGCCTTCTATTCTGGTTACTTCTTGTTCTAGTTGGAAGTCATACTAAGCATTTACCAGTTGAATGCATACAGAGTCACCCTCCTGTTTCAAGCCTTAACAGGAAAGTAATTATATACATGGGATTAGTGAGATATCACCTTATGTTCAATTGCTTTCCTTGGTGGACTCTATTTGTTAAGTGTTGATTGGTTCTTGCACATTCAATTATAGCAAGGAGGACCTCATCTTGGTAGTACTGCATGTTACTTTTATGTTGATTCTTATGCTGCTTCTTTTGGCTGCTTGTTTATCAATCGCCTACAGATCATGGTTCTCATAGCCGTCCTAGTTCTGCTTCTGGTGGAGGTGCCCAGGAAAGGGAGTGGGCTGAAACATCTCAAGCTGGTCTGTACAAGTGATTTTTTTTCTCTCAAGTTAGTCTGGTGCATTAGTACCATGTGAACACTTGGAATTTAATTTGATTTATGCTGGTGCAGATGTCAATAGTGCAAGTGTTAACACATGGAAGAGAGATGGTCCCCAAGATGCTGGTGATGGGATGCAGCCTCGCATGGAGCGATGGCATGGGGAGCCCCAAAAATATCACAATGCTAACATACCCCCTCCGCAGTTTGATGCCTGGCGTGGCCCTCCTATGAATGCCCCAGCAGGTGTTTGGTACAGAGGACCTCCACCAGGGCCACCTTATGGAGCACCCGTTCCTCCTGTTGCACCTGGTGGCTTTCCTGTTGAACCATTCCCTTATTATTGCCCTCAGATCCCACCTGCAGCATTAGCTAATTCTCAGTCAGTTGCTCTGCCAGGGGCTGGTCTCAGAGGACCTCGGCCAAAAAATGGAGAGATGTTCAGACCTCAGCTACCTGATGCTTTTGCAAGGCCTGGAATGCCATTTAGGCCTGGTTTTTACCATGGTCCAATGCCTTTTGAAAGCTATTATGGGCCACCAATGGGTTACTGTAATTCCAGTGAACGAGAAGTTCCATTTAAGGGCACAGCAGGTGGCCCATCAATTTATAATAGATATCCAGCCCCAAATACTCATGACGCAGGGAATTCTCATGCCAGAACTAGTATGAGTGGTTTGACTGGTAAAACATTACCAGAACAAGTTGACACCATTCATTCTGATGATGCACCCGGACAATATAAAGTTCTTTTGAAGCAAAATAATGAGTGGGATGCAAAAGAGCGAGAAGAGAATAGGGAACATATACCAACATCCAATTCCACACATTCTAAGATAGGAGGCCAGCTTGGAATGTCATTTCGGAAGAATGAGTGGGGTGCCGACCATAATAGTGAGGATGAAATGTATCCAAGTGACAAGCAAGTTGGAAACTCTTCTCAATGCATTTTTGAAGATCAAGTTGTTTATAACTCAGACACTATCCAGGCCAAGTCAAGTGCAAGTGATGTGACAGTTGAAGATAGTAGGCTAAAGAAATCAGAACCTTCTTATGGAATGTCACAGCCATCTTCTGCTAGTGGAAGAGGTTTGACAACTAATGCAAGAGATTCCACATTGATGCAGAAAATTGAGGGTTTAAATGAGAAAATACGTGCTTCTGATGGTCGAAATGATAGTATATACACCTCTCAGAGGGAGGAACAGAAAGGTGGGTCCCTTGTTAATGCTAATATTGGTGGTATTTTTCAAGTTGATAATGGCATTATATCTTATTAAAATCTCTCTCAGGGATTACTGATATTGACGCCCATGAAATGAGCATTTCAGTAGGGGATAAAACATCTCGGCTTGCATCTGCTCCAAGGTTTGTGAATAAATGATTCTTTTTTATTAGCCATTTTATCATCTCTGCTAATGTCCATTTCAATACTGCAGGAGACCTTATGAGGGTGTGCGGAGTAAAAATAACGATAATGGTAAAAGAAGGTTCAACAATCCCAATGTTGATGGGTGGCAGAAGAAACCTGTTGCTGCTGAGGCTTTTAATGGCTGTGGAGCTAATGTTGTACCTCCTTCTAACGTTCAAGAAAGCCAAATCGATCCTACGATGGCATCTGGCGAGAATCCTTTAGGGAAGAATGAAGAAGAATCCTTGACTGAAGAACTTGACTCTACTGACAGCCAAGCACAGGTTGGTCATGGGTTATTAATATAATTTCTTTCCATCTCTTTGCAGTTATTCATTGACTTTTTCTTTCGTATTTTGATTAGCGTTTTAAGAAGAGAGAGTTGGCAAAGCAACGGGCCATACAACTACAGAAGGAAGAGGAAGAGAGAACAAGAGAGCAGAAGGCAAAGGCTTTTGCTAAGCTGGAGGAGTTGAATCGGCGTACCCAAGGAGTCAGTGCTTTGAATATGACAGGTGAAAAGTCTATGCCTGGTGGAGTGTCCCAGCATGAGAAAGAAGGGTCGGAAACATATGTCGACTCCAGTACGGGTGTTATTAATTCTCAATCCTTGAGCTCAGCTTTGGCCTCCACCACGGGTTTTGTTACCCAGGTTAGTGAGAGAACTGGTGAATGGAGTACTGAAGCTGCACCTCGAGTTGGTGATTTACCTATTCAAATGCCCAAGACTGCCCCTTTGGAGCCAGTGGTTTTGCATGGTCAATTGTTACCCCAAAAACAAGAAGCGCAAAATACTGGTGATCTTGATTATAAAGCTACTTCTCAATTGGGTGAAGCTGGTGCATCTAGACATAAGCACAACAACCATAAGCCAAAGCAAAATACTCCATCACAGATGGAGGCTTGTGCTGCAATTCATGCCAACAAGACTGTGAAGGGTCCTGCTGAGACAGCTTCTGATATCATTGCTGTGGTTGATCCAGCTGAGGTGGGGTTAAGTGTTGAATCCAGCTTCCCCAGTATCTCTAATGTTGTAGCTGAGTCATCTGCACCACAAAGAAGGAAAAATAACCGGAGTAGTAAAAGTAAGCAGCACAAGTTAGACAGTACACCATCTGTCTCTGCTTTACCATTGACAGTGGCAAATGAAAGCAACCATGTAGATGTTTCCATTGAAAATGAGATTTCCAAGGCTTCTCTGTCAGATCTGGATTCTGTCTCAGCTGGAGCAGCAGTTGAAACTGGTGATGGAGCAGAGTCTTCTGATCTACAATCTTCTTTACATATTGAAGGAGCCCATGGTAAAATAAGCCATCACCGGAAGCCTCAGCACTCCCGTAGGTTTTCTAGAAACCAGCAAAGTAATAGGTTTGTGGATAAATATCATGGCAACGACAATGTTATGTGGGCACCTGTCCGGTCACAGAGTAAACCAGAGTCTGCAACTGAAATGGGTCAAAAAACTGTACAGGAATCTGTCACTTCTACAAAAAGTGACAATCAAGTACAGAGTAATCTAAAAAGTAAAAGGGCTGAAATGGAGAGGTATGTACCCAAGCCAGTAGCCAAAGAGTTGGCTCAGCAGGGTGGTGTCCAGCAATCAGTTCCATCTTCAGTTGGACTGTCAACAACTGATGATGCTGAGGAGAAAGCAGAACCAGAGTTGCTAAGCTCTGGAAATCTGCAGCCCGGTGACTCGGCAACTGGGAATGTTGTGTCAATCAGAGACTTCCGAGAGGGAGATTCCAAGCATAACAAGCAACCAAAAATGCATGGAGCATGGCGTCAACGGGGTCCAACAGATTCTCTACATGGAAAAGGTTTGCAGAATGTATCATCATCTTCCACATTCAACCCAAGCACAAATGCTCAGATATCTGGGGGCCAAAACCAATCCGTTAAGACTGAATTAACTTCAGTAAAAGCTGATCTAAAGGTTTCAAGAGAATTCAGTGCTTCTGATGCTCGGAATATGTTGAACGACTCCAATGCAGTGGCACCTGTCATTTCACCTCACGAGAAAGATCAGGGAGTAACAGGAAAAGGAAAGAGACATCCACTGAAGAGTGAGAAAAACAAGGGAAGTGATAATGAACATGATAAGAATTTAAATTACCGGGAAACTGATAGAAGTCGCACTCAACTTGGAGATCCTAGCATAAACCAAACTGAGAGAGTTGCATCTTCTAGAGAAGGTAGAGGTGTTGAAGAACGGACATCATCACATTGGCAACCAAAGTCTAATTCAGCCTCAAATAACAGCCTGCGAGGCAGCAGGGCTGTTGTCAATCAGAGTTCTACAGGAGAAGTGAGTGGATTTGTCAAGGACCATCCATCCCAGCCTCGAGTGCATGTTACACAACATGTTAGTAGAAGCAGCCAAATAGACTGTTCTCCCTCTCAGATAGACCAATATGGGTCTGAAAATAAGACATTCTCGGAGGAGACAAATGTAGGATTTCAAGGACATGGGAAGGAGAAGAAACCATCTTCTTCTAAAGGCTGTCCTTACTCCCCAAGTGAAGGTTCAGTTGGTGCAGATGAATCAAGTCATCCTGTGAGTGCAGATGCTCGGAACAAGCAGCATGCTTCTTCAGATTTTAGGAGGAACAGGCATCAAAATAATCGCCCAAGCACAAATCGAGAGTCTCATGCAGATTGGAACCAGGAAAGACACAGGCAAAATGCCCATTACGAATACCAGCCAGTAGGGCCATACAACAATAACAAAGCTGAACATTTTGAAGATGTATCCAATAATATGGGCCCAAGATACAAGGATAGGGGCCAAAGTCATCCAAAGCGTGGCAGGGGAAATTTTAGTGGGCGACAAGGGGGAAATGTCAGAGTTGATGCTGGTAATGGTTGATGGGAATGTGATACTTTAGGCTTCCTTTTTGTTTTGAGTTTGGTTGGAAGTTTTCCCCCAAATATTGGGCCTTGGCTTGATTAGGCAGATATTCAGGTACTAAAAGTATATGTTGTAGTGTTGACTCATTTATTTTATTTTATTTTTTCCTCTCCCCCCCTCTCCCCCCCTTTCTAACATAGGAATAGTCCGCTGATATTGCATGGCCATTGGCGAGAGTTCATTTTGAGTACTCCATGTGCTCTTTGTGGGTTTGCTATGTTCTGCAGCAAGAGCACTAGGGAAGTATGACTGCTAGGAAACTTTATTTGGCTTGAGCCTAAATATTATGAGAGGAATTTGCTAGTTGAATATTCTGCTTTGTGCTCTTGCTCTCAACCCCTCCATCCTTTTTGGCATTTATATGTTCATTATGTATTACTTCACTAGTATTCTCAGTTCAAGATGATCAGATTAATGGCCCTCATGCTGGTAGTTAATATGAAGTGTGGTATAATTAGGAGGCTATCTTCTGCTATGGCAGCTGACAAATTTTTGTTCTTTGTTTTTTGGTTTTTCATTTTTTCTTTTAGGGTTGAGGAGAATTAATAGGCGGACCAGGTCTTTGTAGACAATAATCGTTAATTTGTTGTATTTTTGTATGTTTAAATCTTATGGCCCACAAAGACATAGAGTCCCTCTAAGAATTTTCCCTTTTCCGGGGATAGGGGTGGAATGGTTCTGCTTTGGATGAATTTCTTGGGTTGTTCTCTCTTGTGAGTTTGGAATGGTATGATCTGGATGGCATGTTTTAATATGGAGATATATGGTTTATTTTTGTCTTTGAACTTGAAATTTTCAAGAAGCAAGTTTTGTGGGCCTTTAAAGATACCACGGGATCTGAACTTTCAAAATGGACAAACATAAACTTGGTGTAGCGCGCTGCCATCGCTTTGTTGTGCATATTAGGAGGTTTCAGTGAACCTCATAGTTAATAGTTCAATTTTCTTGTTCGTTCTGCACTTTGCCTCTATATGGGATATTGCTGGAAAGTTGGAATTTATCATCTTTTATTATTCGTGATATTGTCCTTGTTGCTTTAAGCTATATGGCTATCGTTCACATAAAGAGTTTCTCAGGAATGACCTTAGTGGTAAACTACTTGTAATGTGCTATTTTGGTCCTGATGTTGGAGCTCCCATTTTACAATCCAGTGTAGGTCTTCTTGTCATTTGGACTGAAGATGAAGCTATCCGTAATAACGTTCTCAAAGGTCAATGGTCGGTTTGCTACTGCATGCAGACTAGGGGGCTTGAAGTCCGCGAAAACTCAGTTGGAGAAGATTCAAACAAGATTCCAATTTTTTTACCTTTCCGGATATGATGGTACTGGCTTGTCATTAGAGAACCAAATATTAGAAAAAACACTGTTGAAGAAAGCCGGCTATTTGTATCTGACTTGTAAAACACTTTCAAGGTAGGAAAAAGGAGTGGAGAATGGTATGATTAGTGGCAGAAGTTGTGGAACTTTGGCTTTATGCTACTATCTTTACATCATAGTCTTGAGTTTTATATATTGTCTAAATTCTGGGCTTCTCTGTTATTGTGGATGAAGACTTAATGGGACTCAGCGGGGCCAAGACAATTTTTTTTTCTTTTTTTCCTTCTGGTGATATTGTAAACATGCTTGTATACAAGGTAAATGTTAGTACCAAAACTAGTTATAATAGCAAGAATAAGAAAAACTTCATACTCTTTTTTTTTGCCCTTCACTAACTATGCAGTCTAACATAAAAAAGTGAAAAAGCATGTCAAATTCAACATCACGATTTATTTTTTACTTTCAGTGATTAATATGAAGTAAGATAATCTAGTACCATTGTATAAGACAAAAGTTGTAGATAGGAGAATACTACTTTTTATATACATAGAAGCTATAGATATTCTAATACCATCAATGTTAGGAGTATGGTGATTTGTACTTCTTTCTTTCTTTTTATATTAAACATTCTAATTTGCCCTTTTGATGGATTACTAAAAATGAAATGTAAAATAGTGAGGTAGAGCAACTTAATAATTATATTGAGTTGTTATAATAATTAAAATCATTGTTCACAAATACACAAAAAATAAAGGGCTTGCAATATTGCCAGAGCAAATATCCTCTTACCAGGGCAAAATCTATGAAAATGACTTTATTACCTTTTTTAGTCAATTAAAATTTATACCTCTTTTAATTTTAATCTCTTCCTTCTTTCTACTAATTAATTATTCACACACCCTCTCTATCATCCTAATTTAGTTTCTTATTTTTTCCCCTCTCCTTAGTTACGTCTTCTTCTTTCCAATTCTATTCAAACTATATTATTATTCTAAAAAAATAATAATGAAATTAATTTAAGTACTTTTGCTTTGGGAAAAAGCTACAAAACAATTATATATTAAATAGCATGATCAACCTAAGAAGTGTAGTTTCAATTCCTTTAGAAAGAAGAAAAAGAAGTTTCAACAATAATCTCAAGAAAGGAAGTTTTCTTTAGCATATATCCAACAATTAAATATCCAATTTAATTAATTAAAAATTCTCATTGAAGACCAATCATTCTTCATAATTAAAGTTTGCAATGCAGCCAAAGCATTGTAGGGATGCAAGGGTTTGCTAGAAAGAAAGGAAAGGGAGATATTATTTTTTTGAGAGAGTACATGAGATTTTATAATGAGAAAAATTAGAATTGAGATATGAATTGTGTGTAAATAAGAGAGACAAGTAAGAGATTGAGTGTAATGAGGAGAGAGAAATAAGAAATTGAGATTTATAAGAATATTAATTATGATTGGACAACAGAGTTATTTTCATAACTTTTGCTCTGGCAGAAGAGACTTTCCCCAGCAATCATCCAAAATAAAGAGGGAAAAAATGCTGTAAATATTAAAAAAAAAATGAAAAATAATTTTATTAATTAAAAAGATAAATTTAACAAAAATATAGAATAAAAAAATTGACAAAAATGAATATGAAAATAATATTAGAATAACCGCAAGAAAATAATAAATAAAAACGTTCAAATTTACACATAGTAAACACATTATAAAAAGAAGGAAAAAATATTATTTATCTTAAAAAATAGAATCTGCACGAGAATTAACTAACTTTGGTGATTAAAAGTCCTTCATATGTAAACAAATATGAGAAATAATTACAACGAACACAAGAAAACAACAAGTAAATTTTAAATCCAAAACATTAAAAGTAGAGAGAGAGAGAGAGAGAGAGAGAGAGAGAGAGAGAATGTTCATCTTAAAAAAAAATGAGAATAAACAAGATAAATAAATAGTCGATCACATGCATAGTGTTGATAAAATAATATCCAGTATGATAATGTACTATTACTGTCAATTTTATTTTCAAAATTGCAAATAATTTAATATAAAAATAAGATTATTTTTCGTAATTTTATATTTAAAATTTAGGATCAGAATACTACACTTTAAATGTGTGGTTCACATTTCATTTTACATTTTAAAATTACATTGTGAACAAATATACAAACGTGATTAACGTTATTATACAAATTATAGCATAAGATGATCGGCCAGGGTGCTCGTATATGGCACTCCTATCCTATGCTTTCTTTAATTTGGGCCATTATTCAGCAGTGTGCGTTTTTCTCATTGGCAGAAGAGCTTGGAAGCCAAATTAACCGCAAAATAATAGAAGAAAAGTAGATCATTGAATGCATTCTGAGGGACTAGCGCTAGTGAACCATAATTTACATTACAATTATATCATCTGCTTTTCATTGCCCCCTTTGAAATCAAAATCATTCCCTTAAAAAAGTGTGTTTGTTTCCTGCACTTCTTTAATAACAAACATCAACAAATCCTTCTGAAAAATTTAATATTAAACTTTATGCATGAAACAAAAGAGTAGGAATGACAATTTTTCATTTAAGTTAGAAATTTGGCCCAATTTGATTTTACTGGATTGAGAATTCCTTGACGCAGGGATAGAAATGAGATCCCATCGGCCCGTGACAGCCCGCCCTCACATATCCCTTAGTTTTTTATTTTTTTATATTCATATCTATTTATCTTATGTTAAAATATATACACAAACACATTTTTAAAAGTATATAAATATATTTATATTTATAAAAACATTATTATTATTATTATTATTTTAAGAATATATACTCATAATTTAAAATATAGTAAATGATCAGATATTTTTAAAATTTTTAAAAGATGTATCATAATATCTAGTTTGAAAGAGAATTAATTATTTTTTAGAATTAATTTAAATCATTATGAAAGTATTTTTATATTTATTTTCAAAGTAAACATAAAGAAATATTTGATTTTATAAAACCTAATGATCTTCATATTTAATTTTTTTATTTTACAATTTTTTTGAATCTTGAACGAATAAAATTATATTTTGAAAATTTTAATTTTTTAAAATTATATTTTGTTTCTATATTCTGCTATATTTTATTATTATTGATGTTGAATTTTGATATATTTTATTTGTTACTATGGTAGAACTTCATTATTTTATTGTGAGTTTTTTAATTATCAAATTATAAATTTTGTTAACATTTTCTAATGTTAGGTTTTTTTTTTTTCACTTATTTTAGTTAGTTTTTAAATCTCATTGGAGATTTTTTCCCTTCTTGGCTTGGTAGGCGGCTGGAGATGGGCAGCTAATTTTGTCATTAGTTGGTCGGGACGGCGGATCCCCGTCTCTTCTCATTGCAGAGATGGGCCAGGGATGGACGAGGGCTGGCCGGAGCTAGAATTTCTAATCCTTACCCCTTCCCGATCGAGTTGCCATCCTTACTCGGGAATTTCGGAAAATGGTGCCGTTTTTCCTCATAATTCCAACAATGGGGTGGCTACACTTGAATTTCTGTTTGTAGTGAGGTCGCATTCCATAATGTGACCTGTGCAGAACAAAAAAATGAAATCCCGCAATGAAAAAAAAATTAAGAGATCTGGTCGCATCTTAGAAATACAACTTGTCTGACAAATCTCATCGAAGCCGCACCAGATCGCATTCGTAATTGACCATTTTTGCTTCTGAGTTTTGGAAGGAGAATTGATCTCACCTCTTTGTGCTGTGTTAGCCAGGCGGTATCCGAAAGGAAGAGCTCTTCTTTGACTTGGACTTACAAGTACTTCATAGAAACTCAGTTCCTCCCCTGCATGGAGATAAAGGTCTGCACCTCTTATTTGCATCTCATTGCCCTGTTAAACATTTTAATCAGAAATGATGATTATGGAACTCACTAGGCAATCTGTTTTCAATGTAAATTTGCATCCCAGTTCATTTTCTATTTCCTATTTAGTTTTAGTAGCTTCAATCGAAAATGATTAACTCAGTAAGTTAGAAATGCAAAGAACTAAATCCTCACTCAAGTAATTTACAATGCATCTTTTCCCAAGCAGCAGAATCCAAACCTCTTCTGCAAAATGCTCCTCCAATACATCGTTTATTTGTCTATCCTCTACGACCATTGCTAATGCCATGCTAACAAGCTCATTTGATAAAACATAATCACTGATTTTTGACATGGATAATAGGTTTTTAGTTCTTGGATCCCTGTATTAATAGAGAGATGGCGGAAGGAGACCTATACATTTCATTTACCCATAGGAGAAGATACTGTGACATTAGAGGATGTAGCGATATTATGGGGCCTTAGTATAGATGGGGATCCAGTGATAGGGACTGCTTATCATTACAGCAAATTCGATTGGATTGATATTTGTGATAGACTACTTGGCGTCAGACCACAGGCTGAGGACATTCGAGGTTATTGGATTAAGAAGGCTCTTATTGAGGAGTATTTAGACATTTTGTTGCCAGATGATGCGAGTGATGATCGTATCATACAACGTGCCCATTATCTAATCTTCTTATTGATCGGGGGGCTATTATTTTCTGATACATCAGGAAACTTACTGCACTTGAGATACTTACCTATGTTAGAGGATTTGGATGCGTGTGGGACACTTAGTTGGAGTAGTGCAGTCTTGGTATATCTGTATAGATGTCTGTGCCAACTTACTAATGGGTCGACTCAGGAGATTTGTGGCTTGATGGTCCTACTTCAGGTAAGGTTGAGTTTTGATTTAATTTTTTTTATTTAATAACAATTGGCTTACTTCTAATACGTTGTTTTCATGGGTTTGTAGCTGTGGGTATAGGAGTATGTTCGGGTTGTACGACCTAAACGGGGTAGACCTCATATTGATGTCCTACCATTTGCACCGTACGATGCTCGATAAGATGTTGGGTTACACCTGTTTTGTACGTCTACACACGTTTTGGTGTCATATCACTCCTAATTTGATGCCCTCTCGGACGATGATGTAAGTATATAAAAATTATTTACTTGAATACACACTTTAGTTATTATCCATTGTATATATGAATCCTTACATATGTTATTTGTATTGTAGTTTATTTGATAGTCATATCAACCAGATTTAGTGAGCCTCCTCTCCCCGATCTGTTTAGAAAGATTTGATATATAGAGGTCACGCATAACATTTATTAGTTGGGAAGTAGTTGAGTTATACTTCCCGAATCGGGTCATGCGCCAATTTGGAATGCTTCAAACTATACCGGTAGATTGCAATACTAAGGTTGACTTACACGAGATTGATAGACGAAGCAATCCAACAGAGATTAAAGATTATATCATGGGTCGTATCTTCAGACTTAGGCAAAATGCTGGGACTATATACATGCCAGATTGATGGGAGTTTTAGCTATACTAGATTATATGCACCGGTACAGGAGTCATACCCATCTTCGGATCGGGAATCCCATCACATGTGGTTCACTTCAACCGGGATATCAGCCTGTCGGATCAAGTACAGTTGTCTTGGTATGTCGTCAGGACCTAATTCTTCAATTTGTAACTTGTATAACCTTATTAATATCTCACTAAATTTTGTATGGTTTTTAGGATGATATTATGAGACGAGTTATGACCATGGCTACATTCCAAATGGATAATGCAAACTCAACTTATTGGAGGGTTTTTATGGATATATGCGATATGTGTGCGTGGGGACTCATAACATATCATCTGCCACATGATAGGTATGCCGGCCTAATTCAAACTGATGAGATTGGGCCAACTGTCGCAGTTGTGTAGCCTACTTCAAGGCCCTGAGATCCTATAGAAGGACGTGCATATGTAGGAGTGAGGCGCGGAGGGAAAAAAACCTGAGTGCGAAGTGTTCCTTCTCCTGCCCATCATGTGGGATCCCCACCAGCCCCAGTTGACGAAGATGAGGTACAAGGTGAGGATGAGGAGGTAGAGGATGAATTTTACACTGATATGATATCAGATAATTTCATAGGCTATGACTTCGTGGTGATTCCAGTTCAATCTCCACGGATGACAGAGGGCGGGTGTGAAGATAAGAATGTAGAGCCATTGTACCCTGATACGCATGATAGGCATATGCCACACGTTGAGGATTTTCCAATCAATGTAGATCAGGTTGTTGGGAGCATGCAGCCTACGTAGTGTGTGACTCAGGAGACAGGCATTTCACGTATTGATGAGCTTCTAATACGACCATTTCATGGGATAGTTTGTCATAAGCAACGAAGACCGGGTGCACTTGCTCCTTACTAGCTTCTAGATCCTGTACCAGCGCATGAAGGCGATGATCCTACAGCTAGTGGGAGACCAAGGAGAAAGATTAAGCCTCGCCGTCTATGTGTACTCTCACCACATTAGCTGTCTTGGTATGTAATTTTGGTGTCATGTTTCTCTTTATTTATGCTTGATTTACTATCATATACAAATTGTTTGTTCTGCTTAGTATTAATCCATACCCGTCTAATGGCTTCTCTTACAATTGGGTTATAGGATTGAATAGTAAGTAGCTATGGACCATCCATTTTGTCTAAATGCTGAGAAGCTACAACACTTTTGCTCTTAGGAGATATAATGTCCAGTGCTATTAGGAGATATAATGCACTCCAAATATAGACCTTAGTTTTGATGTTTTTAGAAGATGGTATAGATGTGGAATGATATTGGAGTTATTTTCGTACATGCTGTGTACAATTGGCACATTTGTGATATGGATTGAATTTTGTGTTGTCACTGTGTTGTGGTTTGGTAGAACTGTGTAATAAGTATGCAGGGTGTGGATGTGGCGTTTGCCACACACACACACACACACACACACACACACACACATATCAGGTTGCATTTGTGAAATGCGACCTGTTCGCAACATATACATACCAGCAGAACCGCAATGCCAGATCTGCATCAGTATTTCGCAATTTTATCAATCTAAGTAAAAAAGGGCAATGTGTTATCGCAATGGGCATTACATGCTGATGAATATCTTGGATTAGGATTATTGATTTTGGTGTCAGATCTACGTGTAAAGGTAACCTCAACGCAAAACATTGTTATTATCAATCTAAGTATTTTCCAAATTATTGTTTATCATTTATACACATTTTCATTATTTCCTCATATGTACAGATTTATTATTATTATTATTATCATGGAGATTATTATTACTATTTATTACTCATCATTGTTTTTATTATAATTAGTATTATTACTATTACTATTATTATTTATTATTTATTATTTATTCTTGTTTACAAATAAACATAATATTTGGATATACCTCAGATTGTGCCCACATTGTTACCATGAATGTATTGGAACCCCCTATTGTGCTATGTTTTTTTTTTGGGATTGCCAAATGTAGCGTGATTATTGATGGTCTATATGGTTTGATGGTGCAATTAAAAAAACCTGCATTCTTCGACGTCGGATATCTTATTCCAAATTACTCGACAAGGTCCGAAACCATCTTGGATTGGGAGGGAGAAACATGACAATCAATATTACATTTCAACATCCGTTTCTTTATAGATTTGATCAACAATATGCTGCAAATGAGTTGAACGATGAAGATGATATGGAGGTTTTATGGATGTTACCAAATGAAATTAAGTCACAGAGTATTGAACTTTATGTGAGCTATTCCGATGTGACTTATCAACGTCTGGGTCATTTATTTGAGGTATCCTCACCAACGAGTTCATTAGTGGCAATACTTAACCAGATCATGGTTTGAGTCAATCGATAAATGAACAATATAATTCATTATCCCAGTTCCTTATGGGTATTAGGGTGGAAAACTTAAACTAGTTGTATCCCTAGTCATTTTACCAACCAATGGAGAATACAAGGGCAGCCTTAAACGTTATAAGAACTGAATATATAAGTTCAACTAGTAGTAATACTGAGATAGTCGATGTTGATCGCATATCTAAAGGTTTGGGAAGAAGGTATAACTTGGTTTACCCCGAACATCTATTGGTTCCTACACGAAGTCAAGAATTTGGTACACATCAGGAGGAAAACAACTGTCAACATGTCACTGTTGGATTGTATGCCCTCTTAGACTAGGTTTCTGATGTAAAATCGAATATTTTAATAAAAGAATTTATTTTCAGAAATTGTTTGTGAATTTACTTTTTGTTTGTGCACGATTTTCATTTGAAACAGACCCATTGTGTTTAAATAGGTGATCCATGTAAATGGTAGTCTTTTACAGTAAGGTATGGATCACAGGTTATTTAATACATAAACATTTGTTTTTAACCTATTGATGAGACTGAGAACCTCATAATGCTTAGATTATTATGTTATGAATTACAAATAGGGAATGGCTTACCTTTATAGCCAGTGAGTAGTCCACTCACTTCATGACATAAGCGTATTTCGAATACGTAGGACATGACCTATAGTAGTAATTTCAAAAAGTACTATATGATAGAAACCTAGACTACTACCGCTACAACGTGGACTAGTACTCTGCGACTTGAGTATGAGTTGGTGGTTTGACGAAGCTGGAAGCATATACTTTGATTTGCTATAGTTGAGGTTCTATCGTAGGGCCAATATACTTGCATGTTGGGCATGTGTGACTAGTTAGTTAAGATAGACTTGTACAAGATAGTTTCTGCACTATATCGCCCCTTGTGGTTGTCCGAATGGTCTAAAATGTCTAGGGCCCTGAGAAACATGACTTGAATATTTGCTTTAGGGTAGCTCCCTTGGAAAGCGGAAACTCTCCAGGAAATCGTGGATCATTGGACTAGAAGCCTAAGGATGGTAGATGTTATTTAGAGGGGTGTTAGTACACTTCTTCCTCTCTAAATGTATGGCGATGTGTAGAGGGGTATTTTAGTCATTTCACCGGTAGGTCGGAGACTTTGCTAATGCAGTATTGTCCTTGTGGTCAATATTTTCTTATGGTGATATTAGGAAATATTTAAAATGCAAAATACAACTATTTATATAGTAGGGGTATTTTGGTCATTTTAACAGCCAATGCGATGTGTCTTTTTGATCCTCGGAATAACCTATAAGTCCTAACTAATTTTGGGTTGAGGAATTGGTCTCAATTCAAGAGGATTTTATTTTATTTTATTTAGGATGTCTAATTTATTATTAGATTGGAATAAAATAAATAAATAAATAAAATTAGGAGATGAGAGAAATTAATTATCTGATTTAATTGGTTAATTAATTATTCAGGGCTTAGGTCCAGTATGAATAATTAAGAAATTAATCCGGGCTTAAACTAGGAGAAATAATTAATGTTTAATTATTTATTGGGTTATTTATATAAGCCCAAGAAATAAATAATTAAAGATTAATTATTATGGTTCATTTGGCCTCATTAATTATTTATTGAGTTATTTATATAAGCCCAGGAAATAAATAATTAATATTTATTATTTTGGGCCTTTTGGGTCCAAGAGAAATAATGAATATTATTTCGGCCCAATAGCTTGGACCTTAGGGTTTTTTTCAGATACGGTTAAGAAGAGTTTAGGGTTAAGCCAAACTGATTCTCAAGATAACATCCGAGTGTTTTGAAATATGATATCCCGGGGATATGTTTATTAGAGATTGAAAGACCTAATTTTGACTGACTAATAAACAAGTCTCTGGAAAAGAAAAACCCTAATCTCCCCTAACTAACAGAGACTCACGTCTCTCTCTCTCTGTCTCTCACGCCTCCCTCTTCTTTGTTTTCTCCTTGGAGCTTTGCTAACCAATAGCAAGAGAACTAAGGAGATTTGAGACCGTTTTTCTTCACTGTTGTGTTCACCGACTAGAGGTTGGGCAGAAGAATATTCTGAAAGCTGAAAGGCTTGGCGTTCATGCAAACAAGGCGAAGTAGAAGGCTAGCGGGTTTTCAACCGGAAGCTTCTTCAAGTGGGCAAGGCGAAGCGATTCCCGTCATTCAATCCACTTCTACTCAACCTAGAAGGCTTAAGGAGTGCAAATGTATGATCTTCACGCTTCTGTGTGGCCTTTAAGGCTTGCGATTTTTTTTTCTCTATTTTTTTCCATAACTGCATGCTACCCTCTGTTTTCCCGTCCCTCAGTCACCACCTCCTCTGATGGTATAGCATATCAGTCACACATGATCACTGGTGCAGTAAATGTTGATTCGATGGTACATACATTTGATGGTAATGGTTTTATGGGCTTCGAGGGACCAACGAATTGGTGTGACATAGATGAGAATGAAGAAGGTGACATTCCAGCAAACAATCCATGTCATGAACCCAACATCCATTTGCCTTACGATAGGAATAATATGGCAGGGCCTTCCAATACCACATGGGAACCCGCAAGATTTTCAATATTTGATGACATAGGATCTGGTGCGTGTGCTAATGAATCACTTAGTAGGTGCTCAATTGATCTCACAAGAAGTTGGTCTGACATTGACAATGATTTGCAGCTATGCGCGATGTTTAAGAACAACAAGGAGGCTATATATGCAGTAAGAAATTTGTATATTCAAGTTGGGCGGGAATTCAAGGTTTTGGAGAGTAAGAATGACTACTAGTAAGCTAATAAGTCCCGCTAATCCTTGCTTCTGATATATGCGTATTATATATAAGAAGACTCATGAAAAGTGGTAGATAACAATTTTGAACAAATAACACACATGTGTTATTACAATTGTGAACAATGTGCATAAACACATGGATTATCGGTTTATAACACGTAATGTCATACACTTAGTTTTAAATGACTCTGAATGCCGTGTGAGTGATGTTATTGCTAAAGTTCAGAAATTGTGGAGAGCGGGTTGTTCTTATAAGAAAGCATGTGAAGCACGAAAAGTAGTTATGGAACTTGTATATGACGATTAGCTCTCTACGTGGATTGCCCTACCAAAATACATGCTTGCATTACAGGATTCTAATCCGGGGACTATTGTGAAGTGGAGACACCATTGGACTAATATTGGTGATCTAAAAGTTTTTGGTTTCATTTTCTAGACATTCAAGTCTTCAATTGTTGGGTTCAAATATTGTCATCCAGTAGTGTCCATTGATGGCACGCATTTACGGGGACTTTATAGGGGCAAATTGTTGATGGCGTCCACTTGTGATGCAAATAGTCATCTCTTCCTACTTACCTTTGCCATCGTGGACGAGGAATCATTGGAGAATTGGAGTTGGTTCTTAAAAATCTTGAGTTGATATGTTATTTCTAAAAGACATATATGTCTGATTTCAGATAGATATAAAGGCATAATTAATGCTGTATTGAATGAATGGCAAGAACCGTTAGTTGTTCATTGATATTACCTCGGGTATATTAAGAAAAAATTTCATACTAAGTTTATGGATTACTAATTTGACAAATTTGATGCATGCCGCTAGTCTAGAGTGTAAAAAAATCAAGTGTCAATCATATTTGGATGAAATCAGAATTCGAAAGGAAGATGCATTTAATTATATGATGGAAATTGGTTTGGAAAGATAGATTTTGTCATATGATGAAAGACATAGATATAGTTCAATGACTACTAATTTGTTTGAATACATGAATAATGTGCTCAAAAAAGCAAGATCTCTCCCACTAAAAGTTTTGGTAGAAAATTCATTTATGAAGTTGGTTAAGTACTTTAATGAACATAGAGATGAGGTATCTAATTTAAGACACCATTTGCCATCTGAAATGTGGAAGTTGTATTTTTATTATGAGGAAAAATCTAGAGGGCATGTTGTGACCGAATTTAATGCATAGGTTGGTATATTCAGGATCAAATCGTCAATACAATAAGGGCATAGAGCTCCAAATGTTTACAGTGTTAATTTGAAAGAGAGATCATGCAATTGTCAAAAGTGGAGTATATATAGTGTACATTGTTCGCTTAGGTTTGCAGCATGTCGTTACAGAGGTTGGAATTCCATTGACTTTGCATTGGAGTTCTATACTAGAAGGAATTACGAGTTGACATATAATGGTCAATTTTTTCTTGTGGCGGATAAACAATATTGGAGGCCTTCAACTTTCACACTTGCACCTGTGGAAGAAATGATGAGAAATGAACTTCCTGGGTGTCCGTGAACATTGAGGATACCTTGTGATATGGATTATTGCACACCCAACTTTCCTCCACGATGTAACAACTGTTACAAGGGTGGACATACTAAGAGAAATTGTACTAACAATACTTTTACTGTCTCAAGGGATTAGCTCGTTAATTCAACTATTCCTTCATATTCTATTTTAATGTATTTTGACTATGGTGACTTCTATGGTACTTGTGATTTTGGAAGTTAGATAACTGTTTTGTAATTATTGTAATATTATCATATTATTTTATTACATTATGAATGGTTTAAGCTGATGTCGGATGCATTATTTTGTTACATTCTGACTTAAGTGAATGTACAACTTTTTTAATGCATTGACGAGTTTGATATGTTGAAGATTGCATTTATAAATGTGACCCTAAGGTCGTATTCATCAAATGAGACCTCTATCTTTTATTTTTTGAAAGTTTCACAAATTTGTTCGGTGGGAATAGAAAACATGTCAGTGAGGTCGCATTACCGTAATGCGGCCTCACTGCAAATGGAATATTAGGCACATCTACTCCACTGTCGAAATTTCAAAAAAAAACGGCACCATTTTCTAGAATTCCCGCATATTTGCAGCAGAGGCTGATCACCTTCTGAACAGAATGCAAGAATGTATGAGATATTAGCAACTAATAATCAATGGAAGAATAGAACAGTAATGTATATAGCAAGTAATTCTAGGTTCAAGAACATGAAAGCCACAGCCGAACTGCATTCCCATGTTTCAGAAGACATTTTGTCATTTTCTAGTTCTTCAAGTGATAAAGAATAAAGTTTCTTGTATAACAAAATAATTGTGTCATCTGATGTACTATGTGTTGAAAATGGTAACTTTGAGAGTTAGTAATTTTTAACTCATGACTGATTAGCCTAAAATAATTAATGAGAGTTATTCTTAACATATTAGAGATTGTTTTGATTATGGTAGAAGCTATTTTCATAGTGAGAATTCATAATTAAATGTCTTTAAAGTTTGGTGTTTAACTATTCGGGAACTCATGTTATACATGAGTCCCACATGAGAAAAATTGAAGAGTGTTAAAGCCCTTATATACTCAAAGGCTTTTCTATGGATTTGATAGAAAGCCCATGGTAGTGGGACTGCCACGAGCGTACTGCCCGCTCGGCCCAGCCCGGACTTGGGCTTGTTTTTATGTTCTTCTCTTTTTATTTTACCCAATTATCTTTAACTTGTATAGGAAAAAGGAAAGATTAAAAATGATAAGAATTAAGTCTTTTAATTCGAATCGGGGTAGGGTTTTTCCTGAGGCTAGAGTAAAAGGAAAAAAAAAAAAAACGAAACAAAGCCGCCACTCTGGTTTTTTTTGTTCTTGAGAAAAAAAATCACCTCATGTGTTCTCTCCCTACGATCCATAATTTTTTGACTTAACGAGACCGACGAATTAAGAAAAGTTTCCAAGTGATCGCAGTTGGTGTGTATCGACGGTGATCTGAGACTGTCTTATCCTGTAAGAAGAGTGGTTGTGCCCATCGTACTGGTAAATGGGGAGAATAACTTCTTAAAGGCAAATCAATATTGAACTGGTGATTCAGTATGTGCTTCTATCAGATAAGTTATTGTTCGATTCTACGGTTCAGGTATTGACTTATTTTTCTATTTTGAATTCTGCCTTGTTGCTTTATGTTTGTACTATTTGGCATTGTCGGCTTTGTTGATAATTGATAATTGCACTTTTGTTAGAGTCCTGGTCGAGTATTGGCGGTATTTGTTCAATTCAGTTAAGTTGCTTGTCTATGCTCATCGGTACCAATTTTCTAATAGTCTTCAAGAAGTTATTTTGCAATTATTTATTTGTATGCAATACCAGTTCGTCAAGTACTGCTTCTACTGCGTATAAGCCTTTAGTTGACTTGAATGATCTGCTGGACAAATTCGATCCAGGGTAGAATTTCAAGCGTTGGCAACAACGTATGAAAACTTGGTTGACCATGAGGGGCTTGTTGTCAGCAGTGTAGATAGATAGGCTCATACCAACTAAAAGACATCCTAGACTAGCTGAGATTGTTGCACGGGATAAACGGAACAATATAGGTAGAGGGGCAATATTGTCAGCCTTGACAAATGTCTCTTTGATGTCTACTATTCTAAGTCCTACACAGTAAATATGCTATGAGATGAGTTGGATAGGAAATAGAATACTGAAGATCAAAGTCTTGAGAGGTATTATTTCTCTAAATTCCTAAAATTTCATATGGTTGAGGGTAAGTCTGTGACTGAACAGACTCAAGAGTTACAATTAATTATTCATTCTCTTCATAAAGCGAATATGGAGTTTCCTGAGAAGGTTCAAGTGATGTCAGTAATAGAAAAATTTTCTAAGTCTTGAGAAAACTTTAGTATGTTTTTCAAACACAAAACGGAGAGAATTTCTCTAAACGATCTGATGAAATCAATATTCATTGAAGAGCAGCATATGCAGAATAGTCATATTGTACCTATGGAGTCTAATGTCCATGTGGTGACTACTGGAAAGAAGAGCAATAATCAGAGGAATGCGGGGGTTAATTCAAACTCTAAAAATATAAACAAAATAGAAGGCAAAGCAAAAAACAAATAAAAAACATACAAACCTTACTGAAATTATGGTTAGGTTGGGTATTGGGCTAAAAACTGTCCGTCTAAGAAGTCCAAAGTCAAATAAGGATCAAATTCTAAAGCATAAATCAATATGGTGGTAGAAGATACTAGTTAAATGGAAGCTGATTTGAGTATACCTCGTTGGGGTTTGTACTATTGAGGTTGAGACTGGCATCACTACTTCTAATGATAAGGAAAAGTATGTTTCTATTAATTCAGAAATTTTTACTATTTATGAGCCACTTGAATGGCTGGTTGATACTGGAGTAAATGTGCACATTTGTATTGATAAATTATTTTTTGTGTCTTACCAGTCAATTAAAGAAAAAACTGAGGATGGGGAACTCAGCTGCAGCCAATATGTTGGGGATTGGATGCATGGATTTGAAGTTTCCTTTAGGGCGTATTCTTTCTCTTCATAGGGTGCAACATGTTCTAACAGTTCGTAGAAATATTCTTAATTGTTCATGTTTAGTTAGAGAGGGTTATGAGTTTACTTTCAAATGTAATAAAGTAGTGATTATACACTACAATACTTTTATTGGCAAATGTTATTTGTTAGATAGTTTATTTAAAGTAAGAGTTGAACCATTTACTTCTGATTTGAATAAAACTTCTTCTATTGAGAATTCTATTTATCCTATGGTGCATATTATTGAATCCGCTGATATTTGGCATAGTAGACTTGGACATTTAAATTTAGATTCTATTAAAAAATGATTAATTTAGATTTGATCCATAAACATGCAATTGATAAGAAGAACAAATGTTAAGTGTATATGTAAGCTAAAATAACTAGGAAACCCTATCATTCAATTGAAAGGGATTTAGAAATACTTGATTTAGTTCACACAGACATTTGTGAATTCAATAGTTTGTTGACTAGGGATCATAAGAAATACTTCATTACTTTTATTAATGATTGTAGTAGATATTGTCATATTTATTTACTTAAACATAAAGATGAAGCACTTCAAAAATTTCTCATATTTAAAAATGAAGCTGAAACTCAAATTGGTAAGAAACTTAAAAGGTTAAGATCTAATAGAGGTGGAGAGTATGAGTTTAATCCATTGTTGAATATTGCCAAAGTAATAGCATAATTTATGAGGAGACACCGAAAAAATAGAACTTTAAAAATATGATTAATAGTTTACTTTTGAATTCTGGATTGCCTAAGTATATGTGGGTGAGACTTTGAATACGGCTTGCTATATTCTGAAAAGAGTCCCTCACAAACATAAAGAGGTAATTCCGTTTGAAGTCTGGAAATATAGGAAACCTAACTTAAAATACTTCCGTATGTGAGGTTGTCTTGCAAAAGTTCTAATCCATGAATACAAGAGAAAAAAGTTAGGACCAAAGATTGTTGCTACCATCTTTACTGGTTATGTGGAAACAAGTTATGCTATGAGGTTTTTGGTAATTAAGTCTAAAATACCAGCATAGATATTAATACAATTATTCAATACCGTGATACTACATTCTTTAAGGATGTATTTCCCATAAAAACTGGTTTGTCTCAAGATGTTTCTACTTTAGATTCAGCCTTAGCATCTGATTCCATTCCTGATCACGTGGAAATGGTGAAAGATGGGAGGGCAGGTCCAAATAGTTCCAACATTCAAACTGAGGAATTGGAAGAACCTAGAAGAAGTAAGAGAGCTAAGGTAGTTAAGGATTTTGGAAGTAACTTTGTCACTTATAATGTTGAAGACAAACCTTTAACCTTTTAAGTAGCCATGGCTTCCTCAAAAGAAAAGCATTGGAAATGAGCTGTCAAAAGCGAGATGGATTCCATTCCAATGGGACATGGGAACTGGTAAATCTCCCTTCTAAGTGTACTACAATTGGATGCAAATGGATTTTTAAGAAGAAACTCAAGCCATATGAGACCATAGATAAGTATAAAGCCAGATTAGTTGCCAAAGGGTTCAGACAGAAAGACGGAATAGACTATTTTGATACATACTCTCCTGTTGCTCGTCTGACTACAATTCAAGTGCTAATTGCATTAGCTTCTATATATGGTTTCACTATCCACTAAATAGATGTGAAGACAGCTTTTCTTTACGGTGATTTTGAAGAAGAGATATATATGGATCAACCTAAGGGATTTGTAGTCAAAAGAAATGAGCGAAAAGTCTGTAAACTTATTAAATCCCTATATGGTCTAAAACAAGCACTCAAATAATGGCATGACAAGTTTGATAAACCATTTTATCCTTTGGCTTCATTATAAATGAGAATGATAAGTGTGTCTACTGCAAGGTTAAGGATAATACATGCATTATACTATGCCTGTATGTGGATGATATTTTGCTATTTGGGTCCAATATTGAGATAATTAATGAGACTAAATCATTCCTGAAAAGTAAGTTTGAAATGAAGGATATGAGAGTAATAAATGTAATTCTTGGTCTAAAGTTGATTCGCTCAATTGAGGAGATAACTATTTCTCAATCTCACTATGTTGAGAGTGTTCTTGAGAAATATAGTTATCAAAATTGTAGAATAACTAAAACTTCAAGTGACCCTTTTGTAGCTTTGCTCAATAATGAAAAGTGATATTCCTGTGTCTCAATTAAGATATTCTTAAATTATTAATAGCTTGCAATATCTTGCAAATGGTTTAAGATAAGATATTTCATTTTCGGTATCTAAGCTAGTAAGATATACAAGTTGTCCAAATCAGACTCATTGGGAGGCCTTGGATAGAGTACTAAGGTACTTAAAGGGAAAAATTTTCCTTGGACTGCATTATGAAAAATTCTCTGTTGTACTTGAAGGGTATAGTGATGCAAGCTGGATTGTCAAGAACTCTGGCAGCAATGGTTGCACTGGATATATTTTTACATTAGGTGGCGAAGCAGTCGCCTGAAAGTCTTGTAAACAAGCTTTGAAAACTCGGTCAACTTTTGAGGTTGAGTTATGTGTCTTGGATACTATTGGAATGAAAGCTGAATGACTGTATGGACTATTGTCCTCTTTGCCAATAATCAGCAAGCCCATTACTGCTATATTTGTACGTTGTGATAGTCAAACTACAATCGCACAGATAAAGAGTACCAAATATAATCAAAAGACTAAGAGACACATTCAAGTTAGACTTAAGCCTATAAAGGAGTTAATGTCTGAAAGGGTGGTGTCTGTTGACTTTGTTGGATCCAAAGATAACATTGTCGACCCCCTAACTAAGGGACTAGAAATATCCTTGTTCCTTAAATCCAGGTTGGGAATGAGACTGATAACTCAACAATGATTCACCTACAGTGGCAACCCAACTGACTAAGTGGAGATCTCACACGACAATTCAATGTGGTATAAACAAGCTGTCTGAGTGAATTTGACACCTATTCTGATACCTTTGTATCTAGGTTCTATCCCTAAAGCCTATGGTGCGTTTATTGCAATTAATAAGAGTTTTGACTTTGAATGTGATCAAATCTTTCATACAGGATGCTAGCAGTACATCCTTAGAGATTGCTAACTATGTGAGTGGTATTGTGTGGCTGCAGCTAAAGAGAATTAGGTTTTCTCTGAATACACTCATGAGACAAGATCAGGATATATGGTCATAACGTGTCAACCCTAAAGATTGCCTCCATAGGCGATAGTTTGTTGTTACCAATGGTTACCGTCATATTCAAAATTCAAATTTAAAGCTTAAGTTCATCTGTTTCTGTGAGGGCATAAGTTGGATAACTTAGATAGTGGTTCAAACTGGAAGATACCATTATCGAAAGCAAATTATGTAAATCTTGGATAGTCTTTAACTATGGATTTGTGGGGGATTGTTGAAAATGGCAACTTTGGGAGTTAGTAATTTTTAACTCATGATTAGTTAGCCTAAAATTATTAATGGGAGTTATTCTTGACATATTAAATATTATTTTGATTATAGTAGAAGCCATTTTCATGGTAAAAATTTATAATTAAATATCATTAAAGTTGGGTGTTTAATCATTTGGGAACTCATGTTATACATAAGTCCCACGTGAAAAAAATTGAGGAATGTTGAAGCCTTTATATACTAAAAGGTTTTTCTATGGGTTTGATAGAAAGCTCAAGGTAGTGGGATTACCACACGTGCGCCCCGCCCGCCTGACCCGTCCTTGGGTATATTTTCACGTTCCTCTGCCCAATTAATTCTATCTTGTACAGAAAAAGGAAAGATTAAAATTGATCTGCCACTTTGGTTTTTTGTTCTTGAGAAAAAAAAAAAAATCTCCTCTTGTGTTCTCTCCCCGCGATCTATAATTTTCTGACTTAACGGGATTGGCGAATTAAAGAGATTTTCGAGGTAATCGCAGTTAGTGTGCATCGACGACGATTTGAGACCGTCTTATCCTACAAGAAGAGTCGTTGTACCTATCGCACCGGTAAGTGGGGCGAATAACTTCTTGAAGACAAACCAGTATTGAATTGGTGATTCGGTTTGCACTTCTATTAGATAAGTTATTGTTTAGTTCTACGGTTCAAGTCCGTTACTGACTTATTTTTCTGTTTTAAATTCTGCCTATTTGTTTTGCGTTTAGACTATTTGACCTTGTCGGCTTTGTTGATAATTGATAATTGCGCTTTTGTTAGAGTCCTAGTCAGGTATAAGTGGTGCTTATTCAATTCAATTGAGTTACCTATCTGTGCTAATCGGTACTGATTTTCTAACACTATGATGATGTTCAGTTGAGATTGAACTCTAGAACTAAATTCTACTAGTAATTGAATATGGAAAAAGTACAAGAGCGGGTACAAAAACATGACCAACATTCCACTAGTAGCCATGTGAATCCTTAGAATTGAAAAGCTAACTCTAAATTACATATAAAACTAAAATGAAAGGCTGCAAGCGCCAGGAAACATGAAGAGTAACATGGCAGCTAGCATGGGATGAACCAAGGCAATGAAATCATAATTAACAAGAAAATCATGTCTAGAAAGTAAAAATGCAATGTGTTTTGATAGGTACATGGAAAATGTATGTTTTACTTAGATTGTGTAATGAAAGTTCAAAAGGAGAGCATATGGTGGTGGATCTAATTGCAGCCTTAAAGTTGCTCAAGTTTTTCCTCAATTAGAAAGGGCAACAACTTAGGTAGTTCAAGCTTTCGTTATTGCATTAGAATGTTAAAGGGAATGATTGTCAGCTTAAAGTACAAGGAGATCAAAAGCACTCATGGAAACTTGTCTTTAAATCTGAATATAAACTGTAAGGAACAAGACTTTTTATGCTTGCAATTTCACACAAAATGAAATCAAATAAGAAAAAGAGAAGTGGTTTCACTTGGCAGATGGAAACAAAAAAGGGGAATATTTAACTAAAAGTTGATTGAATACTGGAGGAAAAAAGTCCAATAAAACAGTCAGTTCACTGGCACCATTACGATTTATCAACTTTATTACCCTTGAAAGGAGAAGGTGGTGTACTCTTTGGTACAGCTGCTTGTTTCTTCTACTATTGTTAATTCTCCATTTTTTTCCCTCCCCTGAACAGTAAGGAAAGAACCAAAACAAAGAAAATTAAACAGTGAGAAAGGTAGAAGTAGCTTTGCAACAATACTGCAAACAACAGATGCGAGGATTAGTGCATGATTCACTGAAGTTAGATTGATTGAAAGAAAAGAAATGAGAGAAAGGCAACTTATAGACAATTCAATGATGCTTGTAGCTCATTGGAATACTCATTTTGTTATCCCTAATTTGGCAATATGTACAATCTTGTGATACTCTGGATGGCTTTCTTCAGCCACTCTCCACAAGAAACGGACAATTTTGGATAAGTTTGATCCTTTGGAATCTTCATTGCTCCACACGTTCTCAAGGCCATAAATCTTTAGAGCATCCTTTAGGTTCTGTAAGCTACCCAACTCCTCAAGTTGACAATGCCTAGCCAGCAAGCTTACAATTGCGTCGTCCAAGTAGAAATGCCTCAAGTGAATCAAATTTTCAAAACCTTCGGGTATTTCTTCTATTAAATTTTTCTCAATCCCACATGAGATAATTTAAAAAAAGAGTAAGGAAGGCTTTCTATATAAGTAGGTTAGTGTTGTTTTGGGGGGAGTACACCAACTCATTGAGCCTAGTAAATTTGGAGATTTTTGTGCCTTGAGTTATTTTGTGAGAGTTTGTAATTTTGTCCGTCCAAAAATTACATAGTGGGGTGTTTCCCTTCGGAATTGTGGGTAAGTCTAATTGAGAGACTGAATCACGTTAAATTTTCGTGTTGTATTTTATTTGTTTATTTTCTTTCCTCTTTTCTATATATTTATGTGTTGCTTCCATTGCCCATCTCAACAAGTGGTATCAGAGCCTGGTTCCGGTTTGGGAGAATAGCAAAGATCCCGGCTTGGGAGAAAAGCAAGGTTCGGGTTTAGGGAGGAGAGAAAAGGAGTAGGAGGTGCTTCATCAGCACAGTTCTGAATAAGAGGTAATTTTTTTTGTGTCATGTGGAGGTAAGATATTTTATTATGAATTCTTTAAATATTACATATATGAAGAATGTGATTTTACTTCCGTTGTTTGATGGAAAGATTGACTTCACTCTGTGGCAATACACAACTTAAGACTACTTAGTGCAGTAGGGTCTTGATTTTGCATTAGAAGATGAGAAATCAGAAGGGATGAAAGATTTAGAATGGAGTATTATTCAGAAAAGGGCGGTCAGTACTATTCATAAACATTGACTCCACATATTAAAGTTACAGTGTTGAAAGAGACATCACCTAAGAAAATGTGGGAGACTTTAGATAAAAATCATGTATCGAAGACACTGACAACCACTTGATGATGAAGATGGATCTATATTCGCTTAAGATGGAAGAAGAAGGTAACATTATTGACCATATAAATAAATTTAATGATTTAGTATCTCGACTTGAAAATTTAGGGAAGAAGATTGAAGATGAGGAGCAAGCATTGCTCTTGTTGGCTTCTCTACCCAAATCTTACACGCCATTGGTGCAGTCACTGCTAGCAAGAAAAAGCACACTATAACTGAATAAGGTGTTGAAATTATTAAAAGAAAATCACTAGATGATAAAAGAAATTACTGTGAAGATAGTCGAGTACTAGCTACAGAGAGTTGGAGAAGAGGGAGGAGTCGAAGCAAAAGAAGAGGTAATTAAGGAAGAGGAAAATCCCACCAAAGTAATAATAGCTACCTTGAGTGCTATTACTGTAGGGAGATTGGTCACATCCAAAGTCGTTGCTAAAAAATAAAAGAGGATTTAAAAACTCTAAGAGAACAAATGAGGGGCAAGACCAAAGTAAGTGATTCCTTTACAAATATGGTCATAGGCATCTATTATTGATGAGATGTTCGGATAATACTGTTGATGAGAAGCATTCAAATTGGATAATGGATTCTGCATCAGACTTGCATATCTGCAAGGACCAAGACATGTTCAATAATTTGCAATTGGGGAATTTTGACCACATCAACGTGGGAAACAACTCTAAGATGAAGGTTGAAGGCGTTGGACGAATCCGCCTTAAGCTCCAAAATGATGAAGTCAAAATACTTCCTGATATAAGGTATGTTCCTGATTCTAGTGTCAACATTATTTCATTAGGTGTGATGGCATCAAAAGGATACAAGTATGTTGGAGTTAGGAAGTCTTGTAAAATATACAAAGGGAACTGTCTGGTTATATAAGGAAGAAAGAAGAGCAAAAATATCTACCATTTTGATGGTCATTCCTTGAAGAAGTGACTTGAAGGAAGTAAAACGGAAGAAGGAACAGAGAAGAAGACTACAAAGACTGGGAATAGAGTTAGATTTTTAAATTCTGTTGTAATTTAGGAAATTGAGAAAAGGGAGGATTTGTTGAATTTTTCTCAATCCCACATGGGATAATTTAAAAAAAGAGTAAGGAAGGCTTTCCCTATAAATAGGTTAGTGTTGTTTTGGGGAGAATATACCAACTCATTGAGCCTAGTAAATTTAGAGATTTTTGCGTCTTAAGTTATTTTATGAGGGTTTGTAATTTTGTCTATCCAAAAATTACATAGTGGAGTGTTTCCCTTCGAGGTCGTGGATGTAGGTCTAATTGAGAGATTGAATCACGTTAAATTTTCGTGTTATGTTTTATTTGTTTATTTTTTTTCTTCTTTTCTATATATTTGTATGTTACTTCCGTTGCCCATCCCAACATTTTCCAAGTCCAAAGTCTGCAAATATTAGGCTTTATGATGGAATCCGGTAGTCTTTTGATAAATGTTTCTCCTTGCCTATCGATCTTGGTAATCCTACGAACCCAAAATCTTCCAAGATTAGGACTCCAAGTTGTAGAAACTTTGTCAGAATCTTTGGCTGCCTCGCACTAAAAGAGCTTTTTCACCTTCAGAGCAGTTCCATTAGAAATCCTTGACAAATTCTGTTCAGTAAGAATTAAGGGATAAAAGTGCATCCCTTGTATCATCTTTCATTCCTCCTGACTCCAAGGCTAAACACTTATTCTCATATATGGCATCATTTTTCTCATCCTGCACCCCAAATGTTAGAATAGTTGTTACCTACACTTTTCCATCTCCAAATGGTCATTTGCAACCAAAAACAAAAGACCAGGTTTCATCCAAAGCTTTCCTTCGTAATGGTGGTCTCCCTTGAAAAACTAGAACAAAAAGAGAAGCGTAGTTTCAATGAGGGAGAAGGCATATGATCATAATTTAACCTTACCAGCTAAATAGTTGAGTTTTGGGTTTAGGATCGAATTTTGTGAAACAAGATTTTGGAAATTTGATTGTATAGTGGAAGAACAAATTGGAGGATGTTAGTAAAATGTTCCGTTTTTATAATTTTATAAAAACATTTGGAGAACAAAATGTAAAATTTAGAGCTTTAAAAAAATAATTAAAATTTCTAATAAAGTACTGTAAGATTTTCTGCAGCAATCTCCAGCAAGCAAGTCCTCAAGCTTTGCAATTTCTCTATTCTCATTCCAAATATCATCGAGAACAAGTAGATATCTTTCCCCATATAGATACCCTTGGAGTTTCTTCACTATGGCTTCCCTCTCTGTCAACTTGGACTTGAAATGGTTGAGAGATTGCAGCATCTCGTTTAAGAGCCTTTGAACCACAAAGTTATCAGATACAGAGATCCATATATTCTTGTAGTTCTTGTAAACAACTGATATATCCCTTTCATTTTCTATGTCACTTAGCTTGTCTACTACCTCAGCGGAAGGATTTATTCTCCGTTCCATTGGTCATCTCATTCAACTCATGAAACAATTCATGGATTATAGTATATTTTTGGGATAGATTATTTAGACTTTCTAGTTATATATATATTGCTAAGTAATGAGAAGATTCAATGAAGAACTAGAAAAGAGTTACACAGAGGTATAATGAAGAGGTATAATGAAGTTCATGAAGTCCATAGTA
The DNA here is from genome assembly GCA_026120185.1 of Voacanga thouarsii. Classification (NCBI taxonomy): domain Eukaryota; kingdom Viridiplantae; phylum Streptophyta; class Magnoliopsida; order Gentianales; family Apocynaceae; genus Voacanga; species Voacanga thouarsii. Next base: position 7,086,591 of record JANUWF010001783.1, read on the forward strand.
ACAAAGAAAAATATCAAACCTCTATCCCTAAGTAGGTACACTACAAAAATAAGAATAGAAATAATACAACGCACTACAAATTATTTTCCTAACTTTCAAATCACTAACCTTAAAAAAGCCATGACATGCTATGAGGTAGAGGAAGAAGAGGATGACTAATCAAAACATATATGTGCTTCAAACTCGTCAGGTAAAGCGTCCAACTCCTCACTAAAATTTAGGTCACATAAATTTTATCGCTTAATTATTTATTTTTATTTTTGTTGGGACATATAGTCTTCGTAGTTCTTCGTTGGAGACTTTTTTTCCCCTCTATTGAAAACAAAAAAAAAAAAAAACAAAAAAACATGGTATTCATAATCCTTTTCTTATGTTAACCCTTCTATTTGAAATAGAAGAAATCAAATAAAACTCAATACAGTTTTTAGAATTTAAGGTGAATTAGAGTTTATTTTTTTCGCTTTTAGATAAGTGTTTTATATAAATTTTACAAAAACTTTCAAATATATATATATATATATATATATATCTAATTATTAAAATTACCATATGGGACTTTGAAGAGTTGATAGCTTTTGCACATGAATGGTTGTTGAGTTCTTTATTTGAATATTTTAATGTAAGAATGGTTGTTGAGTTTGAGTAAAATAGAATATTTATAAATATTTTTTGTAAGAATTTATTTACATTTTAAGTGTGATTTTTGAAAATACAGCTCACATTAAAATGATAAAATAAATACCCCATCATATGACAAAAATGAGTACATCCAAAATTTCTTTTCCCTTCGTGTATACATTCATATAGAAATAGTAAATATATAAATAATATCAATGAATTTAACAAAAGCAACATATGTATTTTTTTTCTCTACTAAATTGTCAAAAATATGTGATTTCCTATAATGAAGCATCCGTAACAAGATAATTTGAAACCTTTAAATATTGTTTAACATATGTGGTCTTTATTATGTAAATAATAAATCTTCAAAAATAAATTATTAATACAAATAAGGAGTATTGATTATTTACAATTTATTTAAGCTGTTACCGACTATAAGAGAAAGAAAAGATAAGTAAAATTAGTCTATTTGATTCTTAAAATTTGAAATTTATAAGATTTTTATTTTTAATAATTTTTTCTAACGTTATAATCTTTAATAAAATTAAGATATACTGATATAAAATTAAAGAGAATTAAGACGGCTTGAGAAGTTATAATTTTATTAAAAATTATAATAAGAAAAAAAATTCTTAATAATAAAAATATTATAAGTTTTAAACTTTAAAGATTAAATAAGCTAATTTATTAAAAGACAAAACCAAGGCAGTATAATTATGAGTACCAGATTTAGATACAAATTATAGCTCAAGGACTAAATAGGAAAAAACATGCCACTCTTCAATTTAATAGTAATACGTTGAGAATATCATCCAATATAAGCGACCGGTCGGTTAGACATTTTATAGTGCCAAGAATCAAAAGAGAGGGGTGATATTCTGCTTCATTTCAAGGAGATTAACAGGGAGATGGAAAAACCAAGGTTTTTTTGCTTCATAATTTTGGTGGGATGTTGCTTGATTGTCCAAAACAAGGCGACAGAATCACCACAGTACACAGTGATGCACTCAGAGTCAGATTTTGAAGTCAGATTTTACAGGGAATCCGTATGGATGTCTGCACCAACCGATGAAATTTCCTTTGAGAAAGCTACTAAAGATGGCTTTCACAGGTACTGTTTCTTGATTTATTTCCTTTGGATCGTTTAGTTTCATACCTTAGTCCTTTTCAAAAGTATGTTAATCTTTTGGTCTTGACTTTGGTAGTAGTTCTTTTTTAGCTGTTTCTTTGGTTGGACTCAGGTAATTGTTTTAGGAAGTTACAGAAAACCGGTACAGGTGGACAAGGATTTTGCTTTTTGTAGGTTTCTGTTCTTGATTTTACATGTTTCGCTTCCCAATAACGAATAACTAAGTGCGATGCTGAGTTCTTTTTTTTTTAATTTTTTGTTGGTTTCTTCTTCTGTTTCTTATTCTTTGAAAAATCTTGAAGAGGTATGAAATCAACGAAACAAAGACGGAAAGACAAATGATGGCCATTTGTGAATAAGTAGGGATAGCTTTCTGGTATGTTTAGGATGGATTTTGTTACAGAGGAATTCAAGAACTACTTAGGCCTTTATTATTACTATTGTTTCCAAGACCAATAGAGATTTACTATGCTGATGCTGTTGAAAAACAACTGACATGAGAATGAGGTGAAATGCCAAAGGGAAAGCTGTTTTGATGGGGAGAAAGGGGCAAAAGTGAGAACTTTCACTGTTAGAAAAATATCTTTTGACAAAAAAGGTTAAGAGGAAAAGTCTAAATATTCAAAAACACCATCACAAAAAGAGGATACAGTCTGGGTTTTGGGTGTACAAAAACAAACCGGCCTTTTCAAGTTTCTTATCATTTGCATATCTTAGGCTGTTTGCTAATCAATTATATGAAGACTTTATATGTTCGTGAGTTTAACGGAAAACTTTATTGTCTGTTTTGATTTTGATAATGAATTCGGGAGACTCTGTTGTTCTGGTTTCTAATTTGGGTGTCTCAACAAAGTAGCCTACCAAACCAAGAAGAGGTTCTAGAAGTATATTTTTCCAATAACTATTGAAAGTCTTGTTATAGGAATGGAAGACACCTAACTGAAACTTGATACTAGCAGAAATTTATAACCTACCACAAAGAGATTGTTGAATGTGATTTCAGAGGAGGAATTTTTTAGTGTTGGTTTCTAATATCTATTCAATGTCTTAATATAGGTATTCAAAGACATCTGGAAAAACTTTGATAGTAGCAGAAATTACTAACTACTCCAGAATAAAAGAGAATTGGCTAATCTTTAATTGATTGAAGGATTTTTCTCTTGTTACATGTCTTTCTTGTACAAGTGATTGGCTCTATTTGATATACCCTGGTTTCTGGATTCTTCACTTGGAATTTCTTTTGAATTTTATGGTCCTTGGATTTTCCTTACTTTTGTTGCCTTTGGAATTCACTAGTTGGGCAACCAGGTAGTGCCTAGTTAAGATGTTGTTCTATAAGGCCTTATCATCTTGGAAGCCACTGAGGTCTGCAAATAAAGAGGAAAATTATTCAGAAGACATTATCTCTGTGTCTTGGTTAATGCTTTGTTGCCTTTGGAATTCACTAGTTGGGCAACCAGGTAGTGCCTAGTTAAGCTGTTGTTCTATAAGGCCTTATCATCTTGGAAGCCACTGAGGTCTGCGAATAAAAAAGAAAATTATTCAGAAGACATTATCTCTGTTTCTTGGTTAATGCTCTAACAACGGGAAAGCTTTTTGAATTCCATATTCAGGGTATGCAACAGCAAGGATCATACTAAAATATTCCATATCATGCTTGTAAAACATGACTTTTTGTGACATGCTGGGGCTGATGTTTGATTATGTTCTCTTATGCTGCAAGTTTCTCTATTTATAATTATATGTTAACAGATGACTAGCTGGACTTGATATTTTTATGAAAGCCCAAAAGAAATAAAGAAATAGATAATAAAAAACTTTGAACGATCATTCACAAACATGGAATTGCTATGGCCTTGAAGATTATGAATTTATAGGTAGCCCTTTTGCTGTTGTAAATTCAAATACAAATTTCTTTGTCTTGGAATAATTGAAGCAATGCTCTTCTTGATCTTTATGTTCATGTTACTTCACTTTGGTTGGAGAGAACGAGATATTCCCTTCTTTTAGTCCATGCTCTTAGAAAGGAGATTAAGAAGGGATGAGATGGTGCATCTTCTTGTTATCATATATTTACTCCACATTTGCTTGAAGTCTCTTTTGCCAACTATATATGCCTCTAAGTTTCTGTTCCCATCAGATAAAAAGATACTATTAACTTACCAACTGCTACCTATGAAGATAATATTTTCTTGTTTATTAACTTGATTCAAGGCAACATGGTTACAATCTGGGTAGCTTCAGATCAAAGTTGATTTTGCCTTTGAGGCTGCTATGGAAAATCAGGGTGAAGATTTCCGCAATTGGTGTGCCTATATGCTTCTATCCTTAGTGCTGAACTGCTGATTACAAAAAATGTGGAAATCTAACAAGTGGCCATTGAGAGAAGTTCACTATTTTGGCTAGAGCCACTCTTTAAAAGCTGAGGAAATGGAAAGTTGAAGGCATTGCCTAGAATAGATGTGTTTCTGGAGAAGCCTTCAGAAATGTCCCTTGATAATTAGAGTGTCAGCTCAGTAGTTATGCAGCAAATTAGAACCTGCCCCTGCCAAGTTACTATTTTGGAACCAAGCTGAAAAAGGAAGAAAGAGGAAACTGATGTTGCATTTCTCATTTTCCAAATGAATGAAGTGGCAAAATGGAATGACATGTTGGAATTCTGTTTTTGTTTGTATCACAGGTTATTTCAGTTCAGCGAAGGTGCAAATTTGAACTTTTCCCGGATCCCACTTAGTTGGCCTTTCTTGACAAGCATTGTCCCAGGAGCCGGACCTCTTCATTCGTCGGCTTACTTTGTGAGACTGTATCTACCACTAAAGTTCCAGGCCAGCCCACCTCTTCCTCTTCCTGAACTAAACCTGAAACCGGATCGCTGGCCCAGTCACTGTATTGCAGTGAGAGAGTTTTCAGGTTTTGCAAGGGATAGCAACATTGTAAAAGAAGCTGAGAAGCTTGAGATTAGCTTGAGCAGGTCTCCATGGGCGAATTCCACTTCTTCCAGCAGTGACTACGCGTACTCAATCGCACAGTATAATTCTCCTTTCCGACTCATTGGGCGAGTAAATGAAGTGTGGGTGGATGTCAGTGGGTCTGAGGAAAATGGTTGCAAGTCCAGTCGTGTTGCCACATACCTAATGCCACAGAAATCGAGCACCAAGCATGATAGCATATGAACCCTGGTTTGTGTAATGTATAAAGATAAGAAACAAGCTGATAAACATTTCTTGTACATGGTGAATCAACTACTTGTAGAGCAACTTTCTTCGATGTTGTAACTTCTTTAATGAAATTGTCTCTAAGTGGTCAAGTTGTTAATTGATCTACAATTTGTAGCTAAATCGTCTCCTGCTTAATGATTTGCATCAGTCAACAACCGGGAAACATTTAATCATATACATTGAGAAAAATCTTAAAGAATACATGTAAATATCTGATCACTCTTGAACTTGATCAGTTCATAAGCATCCTATGGGCTAGTTATAACATTCCTGAAATGCTATATTAAAAGGAAATTTTGATTAAAAGTTGGAGTTGATAAGACTTAGCCGTACACATTGTTTGTACTGGTCTTCTGAAGCAAACAATCATATTTTTCCAAAGGAAACGTAAGCTACAGAGTATATGGCTATAATAGATGATATGGAGGGTTTTGTTACAAGAAATCCTAAGCCTTAAAAATAATAACTGGTGACACATTCCATTGAAAGCAGAATCTTATAATTTAATTGCTTTTTGTACAATCTATGTTCTGAAGAAAAGAAAATTTGTGCACGGTCATGGCTTAGAAGCTACCAATTTAATTGCCTCTTCTCCTGCATTACAGCAATTAGAAGTATAAGAATTCCAAACATATTCTGCAGCCAAACTCTCCATTGATCTCTACCAAGCATAAAATGCATAAGCTAGACCATCTGGTTTTATCATTGAAGCCGACTCTTGCTAGCAGAATCCAAAACCTCAATCTAGCATTAACTATCATACAATTGATTTTTTTGGGTCAAAAACTTCAATGGGATAAATTTATTTAAAAAGAAAAAAAACACTTGGCAAACTTGCTAATTTCACCAAAGATGGTACAAAAGAATAAGTAAAATCAACATTTGTCCAAAATGGATAAATCAAGATCACAACTCAGACTACTTTTTACAATTTGCTTGTGAGAAAGGGCAGTTGAAGATAGGTACACAGCTGCAACAAGCAGAAGCAGAAAAACTAGTTAGGCTGCCTTTTGGAGTTTGGGTAAGCCGGTAAAGATGCTCCAGCAGGAGAAAATTTTCTGCCCAGCATAGGCAGCTTGATTTGACTGTGATAAACAATGAAAAGAAGGCATAGCAATAACATAAATACAAGAATAGGGGATGAGACAATTTCCTTTCCTTTCAGGCTTAAAATGCTATTCTGAGATTGGGCAGTACTAAGCCACAGGTATTCTCCTTCAATAAGTGCAGCTCCCAATGTCCAGGACAAATCACCCGGACCAAAACTTATTTCTACATTCCTAAGACAGAGAGCATCTCCAATTAATGATGCCATATAGGGCACTTGGAAACAATCTTGCCCAGAAATGCTTGATTCATGAGCCTCTGACCTAAGGCATAAGTTCTGGCCTGTTTGCCACATCTCTATCAAATTTGCTCTTGAACTTAAATTTAATTTCTTCTGGACAGCATAAAAACCAGATAATGCATGATACTGTCTGACTGGGTGAGATCCGGCTGTCAGATTCAACATTCTGCTACCTGCAATAGAAAAGTTTTGGCAACCTAAGTTCTTGATTTCATGCTTAAGTGAATATCCACCTAGAGGCTTTTTGTTTTCAAACTATCTCTTCAGCGCCGAAAATGATTACAAGTCAACATATACTAGTGTATACCCCATATCCTCTACATCTGAAAAATGCATGACAATAAAGGAAATGGTATAAATAGTCAAGCAATGTGTTAATCGGAAAAAACAAACAGAGTGAAGATTCCACAAGTAGTACAATTTAGTCAAAGTTGATTCTTCCAGATGCTAGACAAGGAAAGTCAACAGAGAAGCAAAGAGACCCAAAGATCAAAATGGAAACCTGATGGGCATCCTTTTATAGTTGGAACTACAGGCAAGAAATGGTAAGAAGAACCATTTTGACTGCAGGACCATGCAACATACCAAGGGGGTGAGGGTGTTAGAGTCAGCTTGGGTCATCTGGGTTACCAAAATTTTCACAAGTCGTTTAAGAATTAGCAGTTCAAACAATGTTTAGAACCAGCTATAGAATAATCACATCAATTACACTAATTACATTTTACCAAACGAACAGGAATACATCAATGAAAGGTAAGGTAGACAACAAGAAACAAGCTAACTCTTCAACACACAGTTTTGCCAATCCCATCCCTACAACAATTCAGGTGCTTTTGTATGTTGGTTTTCATAACCTTCTATCATGTATGTAAGAACATACTACCATTAGGTCACATAACTGGTGAAGATACTCTACACAGTAAACTTCAAGTTCTTTTATAAGAGGACATTTGCACCACCGACATATATTCTGAAAAGTATCAGAATGAATTTCTCCAGTAAAGGAAATGCAGTCTCCCGAAAATACTAGAACTAACACATCCAAAACTAGGGACAAACCTTGATAAAGAAAATTCTTCCACAAGCATCACATTGAGGACAGATAATGCTGGTCCAGAAATATGAATCTAGGTGGGTATTATACAACCAACTAATAGTTTTCCTACCAGCCCTTGAGATTAATCTTTGTAACCACTCATCATTAGCTTGCTACTTTATCAATACAAACATTTTCCAGAACAGGAAAATTTCTGGTTCTAGAAGGATTTTATCTTAAAATCCAATTACAAATGCCTACTCTGCCTCTCTTGGATGATAAAATAACAACTTTTCTGAGGAACAGCACATACAACAAATTAGTTGTCCTTCATTTCATTTAAAAGGTGTATGTAGCTAAGAGCAGAAAAACCTTTTGAAATAAGTTGACAATTCTATACGTATGGCGAGATCCAGAGGTTAAAATTTTGGACTTCATTTCCCAATCTCATATTTTCCATATCAAAGGAAATCTCATTACTCCATATATTCCACAATTATACCTTAGGTAAACATGAAATTCCACAGAAAATACAGAACCTATGCTATATACATTCAGAAATATACAGCATACACCATTTACTTTTTCAATGTATACCATACAATATTTACACAAAGTAAACCAATAAAAGTTGTCCAAGTTCAGAAAACTAGAATCATAAAACATTAGGAATGACAAGATTTGTCAGCCTTGGACATGCTAGAGTAGACGACAATTCTAAAAGTTATGTCATAGATTCATAATTCCATGATAAGTTTAACTGACCTGCATGAGAGAAAAAACCTAGGCAGTTTGCATGACCTCCCAACCATGATAACTCTGGGCTACTTGAATTGACAGCAGCCGCCATTGCAAGAATCTTGCACTCTTCCCAATTTGAGCCCCCAAAGAGAAGTACAGAATTTAGATCATTTTCCTCTATATCAGCAGCGATACTTTCAGAACTAGAAGGATTTAGTCCAAAACAGCTATGGCAAGTATAATTTTGCAGGACCCCAGAACTCAGACAAGGATGTCTGATTTCAAATTTGCCACCCGCATTTTCTGCAAGAGCATGACTATGACTTAGCATAGCAATGGTCCTATCAAAAGCTTCAGTAAGGCCAAATGCTGGCAAAGAGTAGGCCAAAATACGATGCTAGAATTTGCCAAACTTCGAAACAACAATATGTTCATCATGTCTTAGTTCATCTGCTTCTGCAACCACCTGTAATGATGAACCTCCTAAATCAATAAGTCCCAATGTGGGTGACATTGAAGGATTGCCAAATATCCCCATCTTGTAGTTCAGAGCAATCCAACCATAGTAAGCTTCTTCCTTTCCACTCAACACCCTAATCCACCTCTTCCGATATAAAAACCTATGTTTCTTTAGAACATCCTCCACATCCTTCAAAACCTGCCTAGAATCCTCATATGACACCCTCCTCAAGCCAGCAGTAGCCAAAACAAATATAGGAGTCGCCCCATGCATCTCCAGTGGTACCCATTGTTCTGCCAAATGAATCAATGGTTCCAGTGATACTGTCACACCTGATGCATTACCAACAAACTTATCTAGCCCGGGTTCAGTTTGCATACAATGGTAATGACAACCATCGCTCTTATCAAAATTTTCAGGATAACTACGAAGCAAAACTGGCAAATCACCATCCCTACCACTGCCTTTTACTATCCATTTGTACACATTTACTCTTGTACCAGTGCTCCCACAATCCAATATAACGGTATAATAAGAATCCCGTTTGGAAAAGTAAAGAATTAAACTACTCCTAGATATAAAAAATCCACCAACAAATACTACAATCAAGATTATTAGAAGGAAAATTCCAATTTTTAGTGTTTTGGGAATTTGAGAAAATCCCAGATTCTGAGATTTTGATTTTGACGGTGATCTGGGCTCCATTTGGATTCTTTCCACATCAAAGAATAATAAAGAATATTCTTGATTTGTGCTTAGCGAACTTTACAGTAAAGGTGAGACAAAAATTGTAAAATTCAGGGTGATATGAGTAAAAATATGGATAATTTTAGCAAAACAATAAGAAAAATAGTAACGGAAATCCTGGGAAGAAAGATTTAGCAAATAGAATCTAGATACGGGGAGACATTGGATGTGCAAATGAAAAGCACTCACCTTTGCACTGTATACTCCCAGCAATCTCTCCCCTTCTCTCTCGCCCTCTACAGAGAGAAAAGCAGAGAAAACTGCAGATCTATCAAGATTCTAGAAGCAATCCCATTTTATAGTTAATTCCACAACTCATTATCTGGGTTGCATGCCTTTCTACTGGTAAGAATTCTACTGAAACTACGAAAAAGACAGAATCTTTGAACTTTATACTGTTTTACTCGGCCAAGCGAGCGGCCTAAGCCAAGCCGAGCCAAGCAGAAAGATTTTTTTTTAAGGGGCAGGCGTGGGTTGGGAGAACTAGCGGAACGGGACTTGGCGACTTGCCAGCAATTTTCTTTAAAAAAAAAAAAGAAATCGGTGAATTTCATCCCTTAATTTTTATTATTTTAACAAATTTAGTGTCTAATCTTTATTTTAAAAAATTTAAATTTCACATGTGAATTATTTGATCATTTCGTCATGCTTGTTACGGTGGATTCGGGGCCGCACAATTCCCGTACAGGAATTGCACAGCCCTTTTGCGGCCGTGATTCAAGAACCCAGATTGTACAATACAGAAGAGGCCACGTCTTCTAACTCAAAAGCAGACATCGTTTTACCCTAATCTGACTTTGGCTCTACTGCGGCTGAAGCCAAGTCGGGCTTCAATTTTGAGGACGAAAAGTGCAGATGAGACGTTTGGCAGCGTGAGTTGATGTTTTCCCTATTACCAATACGAACTGTTTCAGTTTCTTCACGCCACCATCTTACCTTGCTCTTTCATCTCCTTCAACGAAAAAACCATTGTCATTGTTGAAGTTTTTGTTGCCCATTCACCTCCCCCGTCGCCGAAAAACCATCGTGCTTTTCCTCTCCAAGTTGCTCATTTGCTCCATCACGGTCAGCCTCTTTCTCTTAGCAATGGCAATTGGGCCGGGTCGGGCCCGCTCGGCAGCTCGAGAACTGTTCACCGGCCCGGTCCGGGTCAGGGGATAAAATCCCTGGCCCGTCACGGGCCGGCCCACCTGAGAGAGCCGTTACCCAACGGCTCTCTCTGTTTTTTTTTTTTTTAATTTGGTCCTTTAATTTTTTTTACAGTTTAGCCCCTAAAACGGTTGAAGTAGTTTTTTTTTTTTGCAATTTGGTCCCTAACCCCTAAAACTCTATAAATACCCCCCAATTCAACCCAAAACTCATCACCACTCTCCAATTCTCTCAAACTCTCTCCAATTCTCTCCAATTCTCTCTTATTTCCATTCATCTTTCTCTCATTATCCTCAAATTTATTCATTTTCTCTACAAAGAGTATTAGAATAGAATTTATTTTTGTATTAATACCTTTTCAATTCATCAAGAAAGTCTTCATATTTTGGAAGATTGTTGAGTAGCAGAATAGTAGATACAAGAAGTAAAAAGCTCAAGTGCTCAATAAAGTATTGTTATTCTTGAATTTTGGTCATCAACAAGTTAGTATTTCTTAATCTTACATTCTTTTATTTTAGCTTTATTAGTTGTTTATTTGTTTTAGTTATTTGTTTAATTGTTAAATTAATTTGTTATTTATATTTTTCAATTCTCTTATTTCATTATTTGTTAATACTTTTTTTTAAACTTTTATTTGAATTTTGATTGCTTGTTTTTTTTAAAGAAATAATGGATCCAAATCAATATCATCATTTTTCTTCATCCCAATCATCTGCACATTTTGATTTTAATATAGATCCAGCTTTGAATTTAATAAATAATGAAATAGGTAATGAAGATGAAGGTCCTAGTAGGCCTAGTGTTAGTGTTTCACAATCACAACCAACTCCAATAATTAATCCCGACGCATCTAATATAGGTGAGGATGATGTTGAAACAACGGATGTTACAACTAAAGCAAAAACATTTGTGGTTTGGAATCTTTTTGAAAAAGATAATGATAGTGATAGGGCAACATGTAAAATTTGTAGAGCGGTATATGCACATAAGAAGGGAGGAGGGACGAGAACATTAGTTAGACATATGAAAAGGTCACATAATGATTGGTTAGAAAACTTACTTAAACAACAACAAATACGTACTATAGGAGGTCAAATGGTTGGTAATTTTCAATATGATCATAGAAAAAATAGAAATGCATTTGCTAAAATGATTGTTCAAACTAAATTACCTTTTAATTTTGCAGAAAATCCACATTATGAACAATATATGCAAAATAATTGTCAACCAGCATGGAAAAGAATTCCTAGAACAACATTAAAAAATGATATAATAAAGATATATAAAGAAATGAAAGAGTATCTAATTGCTATGTTTGATTCTTGTAATTGGAAATTTGCTCTTACTTGTGATGGTTGGACTGCAATTACTAATGAATCTTATTTATGCATTACATGTCATTGGATAGATCATGATTGGTTAGTACAAAAAAGAACTATTTGTTTTAAATTATTTGAATATTCTCATGTAGGTAGTAGTATAGCTAGAATGATTACTCAAACATGTCGTGAATATGGGATTTTAAATAAAATTATTTCTATTTCTTTAGATAATGCTTCAAATAATGATTCTGCCATAACAATTTTAAAAAATGCTATGAATCCTATGTTAGATGGTATTTTATTTCATACTAGGTGTGCTTGTCATATACTTAATTTATGTGTTAAAGAAGGATATAAATATATTGATGATATTTTTAATATAATTAGAAATGTTGTTTTATTTATTAAAACATCCCCAACTAGGCAACAAAATTTTAAAGCATTATGCCGAGAACAAGGTGTATCTTTTAAAAAATTTAGATTAGATTGTAAAACTAGATGGAACTCAACTTTAGATATGTTTGAAAGTATTATACCTTTTCAAAACCAACTTATTGAATATTGTAATAGTAATAATTTTCAACCTCCACTAACTGAAGCTCATTTTGAAAATTGTACTGCACTTTCAACATTTTTATTTACTTTCAAAGAAGCTACTGAACTTTTATCGGCATCTTATTATCCCACTACTCATCATATTCTTCCAACACTTGCTAAGGTAGCACATATTTTTGGTGAATAAATGTATCATCCCCAATATGATTTTTTTATGAGAAGTATGTTTGAAAAATATAAAAAAATATTATGAAGATATTCCTATTTTATATTGTATGGCATTGTGTATGGATCCTAGAGTAAAGACGCCAGGTTTTCATAGTATTATTGAATATTTATATGAAACATTAGATTTTGATGAATCACAAGCACTTAAACAATGTATGATAAAAGACATAAAAGATAAAACAGCTAAAACTTTATCTGACATGTATAATTTGTATGAGTTTGAGTCTTCTTCTTCTAGTTCTCTTAGTTTAAATAGGCAAGCTTCATCATCTAGTAGTCACTTTCAACCTCCGTGAAAATCTACCTCATCAATTTCATCAGTATTTAATTCATGGGGTATTATGAAACGTCAAAAAAGATCGACTACTACCTACAACGAGATGGCAATTTACGAGATGCAGCCATTGGTAGAAAATGAAGATCAGCATTTTGATATTTGTGGTTGGTGGAAGGCTCATGTAAGTCAATACCCCATTTTATCAAAAATGGCACGTGATCTTTTGACACCACCAGTCTTTACAGTGTCATCGGAAAGCGTCTTCAGTGAGAGCCCTCGAACAATCGATGAAAGAAGTTCTCGATTGGCTCCTCAAACTTTGGAGATGTTAATGTGTTGTAGTAGTTGGTTTGCAGTCGAAGATAGGACGGTTAATTCGTGGATTATTGATGATGACTCAGATGATGAATGGGGTGAACCAAGTAGTTAGTTTAGTATTTTTGTAATTAGGAATTTAGGATAAGTAATATTATGTATTTAATTTTATTTTTAGAATATTTATTATATTTTTAAATTTTAATCATTGTAATATTTTTAAGAGGTTTATGCATCAAGTCCCCCTCTTATGTAATCTTTCTTTTATTAATTAATAAAATAAGTAGGGGTCCAAGCCAAACCCCCCACCACTTCAAGGTGGCTTTTTTATAATTTTAAAAAATTATGTTAAGTAGGAAAAAAAAAAAGAGGAATAAGCCACGGACCGGCCCGCACCGGTCCGCGGGCCACACAGGCCTAGGTCCCAGTCCGGTCCGGTCCAGTCCCAGGGCCTTTGACCCAGGGTCCGGCCTGCCCTCCAGGCAGGCCGGTCCTCGGGCCCGGCCCGAAACCGAGCTAGCCGGCCCAATTATCATTGCTACTTTCTCCTTCTGTCCCTTCACCATTTGCGGATACTCTCAGTCAGTGTCGAGTACCATATTTTGCCTCTCTCTTATCACTGTAAAGAACACCTTACTTTCCCTCACTATCAACCTCTTTTGAAGCCTGGGATAAAAAAAAAAAGAAGTGGCAAGAGAGCGAGAACGAAGAAGAAGAAGGGAGTTCTACAACTTTTGAACCTTGGGATAGCTTCAAAGCTCAGGTAAGATCATTTCCCTTAAAACAAAAAAGTATTCGGGGCATCACAAGGTTTCATTTAATACAAGTGTTGTTTGGGGTTGGGATATTAACCATTAAAGTCCTTGGAAAAAATTTTCTGTTTACACATTGTTTAGGGTTGGGATGTTAACCGTTTTGCTTAAAGTTGTTTTGGTGAAATTTTGCTGTTCATTTTATGTGAACGAAATGTAGTGAAAGGAAGGGCAAAAATAGGTCACACAAAGGTTATGTAAAGTAAGAAGATAAGTTGAAAATGGAATGAAAGAAATGCTGGAAACAATTTTTGAGTCGGGTGTGGCAAAAGCATAAGTCTCTCTCTGTGCTAGTTGACCTCTCATTTCTTTTGACTGGGTTTTAGTTGACCTGGAAAGCTCTTAAGAGCACCATGGTCTACAGAAAAGAAGTAAGTTCTGGATAATAGAAGAGTGGCCTATTGTTAAATAAGTGGTTGCATTTGATGAATACTAAAAACTGATGGTGTAGATGAAAGTTGAGATGAACAACATCTGATGTAGCTTAATTGACAAATCGAAAATATTAGCCAACTGGAGAAAGTATCAATTCGCATTCCTTTATCAAGGCAATTTTGTTAGATACTGTTATGGGAGGATGCACCCCCCCCCCCCACCAAAATGTTGTTCTTACAAATTTTCTTCAGCAATAGATATTCTAATCATGAAAGTTCTCTGGATATATATAGTTTTCTCCAGAGTGAGCTTTTGATGTTCTCTTTTAGTTTTTGCTTATGGTAACTATTCAAAGACATATAATAGTTTCTTCATTGTCTGATTCTGCCTGTATATTGTCCGCCTTTATCTTATGCATCTGTATCTATGACATTTCAGATTAATGGCTTTAGGAACAGCAATAGTATCTTGGATTAATCGAAACTGTATGATGAACCTCTTGTAGTTTTTTGTCACTCGAGCATTTTACTTGCTGTCTAATGCTTATACACTAAGACCCTTTGCTTCTTTGTTAGTTTATTTAACTGGATGAGAGCTGCCTAAATAGTCTTGGAGGAGGTTTTCTCTTTGTAGCTGAACTTTTGTTCTTTTGTTATGAGGATCTAATTAATGTTAGGTGTAAACATGTCTATTGTAAAACTAGCTATTCCAGTCATGTTTTATCACTTTTGCCTATTATGTAGCAGGTCAGGTATTACTTTGGACATTAACTTTAACGATTTTTTTTAACTCTCTTTGGCATCGTTTGAAGCAATAGGCAAAAGTTTTTTTCATATTCTGAAATTATTCAAACAATATTTCTACTTCCTGGGTCTTTTAGTAGTTTATGTCCATTTAATGATTCAGCTAGAAAAGATTTATATCAAATGGAAAGGAAAAGTAAAGATTCAGGCAGAAAAGTAAATCCAAACAACATAACTAGCACTTCCTCGTCGTTAGGTGCATTTACGTGTTTGCAATATATTTTATGCTTTAGCTTTTGACTGTTGGCTTATGCTTAACTTACTGTATCTGCTAGATGGGGGTCATTTGTAAGTAGAGAATGTCCTCTTTTTCTGCATTTTCATTTCAATCATTCTTTGGGAATAATAACAAACATGAAATGCTTGAATTTGCTGGTCTTGTTTGATTTTTCTTTCCTTTTTGCAAATTATGATACAATTGGAAAAGTAAATCTCACATGCAAAAAACTGAATTTAATGTGTTTCTGGTGGAATTATGTATGCAGTCACTTTGGCATTGTTTTGGGCTTCTTTAGCATAAGATTCACTTTGAGTTTTCTCTAATCTTGTGTATCATTTATGAATTTGATCAGTGTTATATAAATGGTGAGGAGTTCAGTTTGCTAAAAATGTTCTCACTCTACTCAACACCAGTAATGGCAACTCTACTAGTAAATAATTCTGTACCGTATGATTGCTGCAGTGTTTATTAACTTTATTGCTATGAGGTTTTCATTTTCCTGTTCTTCTCATCTTTCTTGGATGTTTAGATTATATTTAGGATGCAACAATGTGTTAAATATTTAGATTATATTTTGGTGACCAAAGGTCACGGGTTTGAACTACCGTGGAAACAGCCTCTTGGCAAAAAGTCAAGGGAAGGCTGCGTACATGTCCTTATAATTTTTGTTCATTAGTTATAGCTATGGAATTGTTGTGATTGCAGGGTATTAAACTCAAAACTAAAGCATGCCATGATATATTATAAGAGTTGTGAAGCTGATTTTGGGTGGTTTTGAATGCAAACAAAGCTACATAAATTAAATGAACTAAAGCTGGTTGCATAATACTCCTGAAAATACGGTTTTGTTATGTTCAATACCATGAACTATTTGGAAGCCTTTAAGGGAGCTAGGTTGAAGGGGTGAATGAAACTCTTTTACTTAAATAATGTCTTAGAAAGCTTAGAGTTTACAGGTTACATGGAAAAAGTCATAGAAATTTCCTAGGTAAAATTTCTTCTAAAACTGGAATACTGTTTGAGCAGTTTGTGTACGCTGTTTGTTTGCTAATTTAACCATACGGAATGGACTTAATTCTGGAACCTTGTGAGTTGAAATTTGTAGATAAATGTTTTAGAAACATTTTGAGGTATATTTGACTTGATTTGGATAAGTGGATAAAACGTTATAGAGTATATAATGAAGGTTGTCATAGTATGATTGCTGAGAATGGTGTTTTTGCTTAATTGAAGAAGGTTGGTTGTTTTACCTAACCTAAGGGATTGTTATAAACCTTGAGAGATTGAATATACCTGAAGCCTTTGATGTGAAAAAGAAAATGTCCATGTGGTTTGTAGGATATTTAATGCTTGCTTTGTCTCACCAAAGCAAAATATCTATATAGCCTAAAGTAACCATATAAAACTGGAATAGTGGTTATATTTTCATTTTTTGTTTCTACTTAGTTGAGTTAGATGCTTTTGTTTCACCATGGAATATTGTAACACTTTATTGTAGGTGATCTTAATTGGAGGGGACGATAAACCTTAGGAAGTATTGAATCCAAAAACTTTCAAATACAAGGTGAGTTCTTGTTAGCCGAAAAAACATGTTCTGCAAGTGGTTTTTAAAAAAATTCATGGCCACAATATCACAATGTGTAATATTTCCTTTTTTTAACCTGTCCTATGTAGTGTGTGAATGACTTTCAAACTAACTCCATAAATTTTTCCTTTACAATAGTCTAACAACTCATAGATATTTGTAAGTTCGTCCGTTTTATATATGCTTTCTTAAAGCATTATTTTGCCATGTTTAAATATGAACAAGATCTATATTTTGCTTATCAACTTTTAGATATTAATGAATCTCTTAAATCCTTTTCTCTTCTTAAGAAATCCACCTCTTTTGAACCTCTTTACTCCCTCACTATCAACCTCTTCCTCAAACCTCCCCCTTCATCGTTTGTGGTTGCTGTCGAAGAGGTGTCATTAGCTGCTTTCTGCTTCCCTCATCTCACTATGTGACGGTGTTTTCAGAGTGGGGACCCTTCTACAAATAACATTATGCTAGTTTAAAGGTGTCTTCTTTTAACTAAATGTCTGTTATTTTTTAATTTCCTGTCTTTATTGTCTTTATAATGCCTTTGTTCGAACCCAATATGGAGCTTTTATTGTGATCTTTCTCTGTTTCTTGATTTGCGCTTGGTTTATGTTTCTCTGCCTTCCAGCATCTTGTGTTTTATATTTTCTACTACTTTTTAGAGTTCTACCATTTTCTGTGAAATATTTGATATTGTGGTTGCAATGGAAAAAAATATATGGTTAGAATGCGGTTTAGAAATGTTGAAGTGAAGTTTTGTAGTTGTAGTGATTACCCATTTTGAAATAGTAATTGCAGTCGTATAATAAGTTGAAAATTACTATCTTGAAAGTGACACGAATATCATCACAAGTTACATTAAACATACATTTTATACTAACAGGCCGGTTTCATTGTAATTGCGTCATGTCATCAAGGAGGATGCATCTTAATAATGCAGCTACACTCTGAACAACTTTGTACTTGACCTGTGCTGTGTCTTTTCAGTGGTTGTGTATTCAATGGATGCATTAACATTTCATTTTTGTTAAGGATTATTGAACTTTTCTCTTTACTTAGGAGTGAGATTATTACTGGACAGAGAAACTACTATTGGGCATGTGTTTTGCATGGAAAACATCCATGACTACTTCTATGGCTCAAAGGCTTCTGAAAGCCCACGTATAATACACAATAACTTAAATGTGTTTTTAATTACAGATAAATTGCTTCATGAAAGTTTATTTTTTGTAATTCTAGTAGTGTTTTTATTTGATAAAAAAAGAGGTATTTTGTTTAATTTTTTTTAATAAAAATGTGCTAGCTGTTAGTAATTTTAGTGATACAGTTATAAAGGAATGTAGTAATGGTTAGTATATGTGCTAAGTATATGGGGCATCAATATAAGCATGATTAGAGATGGTTTACCATCAGAAGCCCACGTATAATGCACAATAACTTAATCGTGTTTTTTTCTACAGATTTTTTTTTTTGTAATTCTAGTAGTGTTTTTATTTGATAAAAAAGAGGTATTTTGTTTAATTTTTGTTAACAAAAATGTGCTAGCTGTTAGTAATTTTAGTGATACAGTTGTAAAAGAACGTAGTAATGGTTAACATATGTGCTAAGTATATGGGGCGTCAATATAAGCATGATTGGGGAACCTTTCGGTATTTTACGACGATGGTTTACCATCAGAAGCCTACGTATGATGCACAATAACTTAACCGTGTTTTTTTCTATAGAATTTTTTTTTGTAATTCTAGTAGTGTTTTTATTTGATAAAAAAAAAGGTATTTTGTTTAATTGTTTTTAACAAAAGTGTGCTAGCTGTTAGTAATTTTAGTGATACAGTTGTAAAAGAATGTAGTAATGGTTAGTATATGTGCTAAGTATATGGGGCGTCAATACAAGTATGATTGGGGAACCTTTCGGTGCTTTGCGACGATGATTTACCATTAGAAACCCACGTATGATGCACAATAACTTAACCGTGTTTTTTTCTACAGAAAAAAGTTTTTTGTAATTCTAATAGTGTTTTTATTTGATAAAAAAAAAGTATTTTGTTTAATTTTTTTAACAAAATGTGCTAGCTGTTAGTTATTTTAGTGATACAGTTATAAAAGAACGTAGTAATGGTTAGTATATGTGCTAAGTATATAGGGCGTCAATATAAGCATGATTGGAGAATCTTTCGGTACTTTGGGACGATGATTTACCATCAGAAGCCCACGTATGATGCACAATAACTTAACTATGTTTTTTTCTAAAAAAAAGTTTTTTGTAATTCTAGTAGTGTTTTTATTTGATAAAAAAAAATGTATTTTGTTTAATTTTTTTAACAAAAGTGTGCTAGCTGTTAGTAATTTTAGTGATATAGTTGTAAAAGAACGTAGTAATGGTTAGTATATGTGCTAAGTATATGGGTGTCAATACAAGCATGATTGGGGAACCTTTCGGTGCTTTGCGACGATGGTTTATCATTAGAAGCCCATGTATGATGCACAATAACTTAACCGTATTTTTTTCTACAGAAAATTTTTTTTTGTAATTCTAGTAGAGTTTTTATTTGATAAAAAAAAAGTATTTTGTATAATTTTGTTTAACAAAATGTGCTAGCTGTTAGTTATTTTAGTGATACAGTTGTAAAAGAATGTAGTAATGGTTAGTATATGGGGCGTCAATACAAGCATGATTGAGGAACCTTTCAGTGCTTTGCGACGATGGTTTACCATCAGAAGCTCACGTATGATGCACAATAACTTAACTGTGTTTTTTTCTACTAAAAAAAGTTTTTTGTAATTCTAGTAGTGTTTTTATTTGATAAAAAAAAGGTATGTTGTTTAATTTTTGTTAACAAAAATGTGTTAGCTGTTAGTAATTTTAGTGATACTGTTGTAAAAGAATGTAGTAATGGTTAGTATATGTGCTAAGTATATGGGGTGTCAATACAAGTATGATTGGGGAACCTTTCGGTGCTTTGCAACGATGGTTTACCATCAGAAGCCCACGTATGATGCACAATAATTTAACCGTATTTTTTTCCACTGAAAAAAGTTTTTTGTAATTCTAGTAGTGTTTTTATTTGATAAAAAAGAGGTATTTTTTTTAATTTTTGTTAACAAAAATGTGCTAGGTGTTAGTAATTTTAGTGATACAATAGTGAGCCGACACAGCAATGGTTAGTATATGTACTAAGTATATGGGGTGTTAATACAAGCATGATTGGGGAACCTTTTGGTGCTTTGCGACGATGGATTACCATCAGAAGTCCACGTATGATGCACAATAACTTAATCATGTTTTTTTCTATTGAACAAAGTTTTTTGTAATTCTAGTAGTGTTTTTATTTGATAAAAAAGAGGTATTTTGGTTAATTTTTGTTAACAAAAATGTGCTAACTGTTTGTAATTTTAGTGATACAGTTGTAAAAGAACGTAATAATGGTTAGTATATGTGCTAAATATATGGGGCATCAATATAAGCATGATTGGGGAACCTTTCGGTGCTTTGCGACTATGGTTTACCATCATAAGTCCACGTATGATGCACAATAACTTAACCGTATTTTTTTCTACTGAAAAAAGTTTTTTGTAATTTTAGTAGTGTTTTTATTTGATAAAAAAAAAGATATTTTGTTTAATTTTTGTTAACAAAAATGTGCTAGCTGTTAGTAATTTTAGTGATACAGTAGTAAAAAAAACGTAGTAATGGTTAGTATATGTGCTAAGTATATGGGGCGTCAATACAAGCATGATTGGGGAACCTTTCGGTGCTTTGCAACGATGATTTACCATCAGAAGCCCACGTATAATGTACAATAACTTAACCGTATTGGCATTCTACAGAAAAAGTTTTTTTGTAATTCTGGGTATTGAATTATTGTATAGGGTTAAGAATTTTAATTTTGTGGCAAGTTCTGGGTTCATTCTACATCCCTTTCCCCTTGATGTATTGGACAGATCGAAGAGAATAGGATATTAGTTATCATTTTTTTTCTCCATTCTTGATGTCTTCCAATAGATTTTTTATCTACTAATTTTATCATTGTCATTTGTAGTCATGAGCAATTAATATTCCAAGAAAACCTTCTTTCGGTGATTGTTAATAAGATATAGCGAGATCATATTAACATTGTAGTCGAGATCATTCAAAGCGAGATCCGGGGCCGCGCAATTCTTCATGATGGTAAATTTTATTTTTTGCATTTTCTGACTTCTATGTTTCCATGTACAGTGGAGTGGAATCGTTGGGAGAAAAAGGCAGAGGCAATTGTTGATCTCCGGATAACTACTATAAACAGTAAGCCAATGAATTTGGGTGGTGGCTCCCAATAGACCTGGGTGGTGATCTTTTTTGTACATTCTATAATATATAGTTAGTGTGTGCATATGTTACATTGGGGTTTGTGTATCCATTGGCATTAGATTTCAGAAGAATTTTTTTTAATTGTTTCGGTGTTCACAAAATGTCATCTTTTAAGATAACATTTGTCAATTACATCTTGAAAAAAATTTGAAGGTGAAAGTGATTTTTCATTCGAAATTACTCATGTATGTTATTTTAATAGATAGTTATTATTATATACACACGATACCTTTGTATTTGAATAATTTAACTCGAATACAAGTGACATAACTTCATTTCCAACGTTCTTTGGGCTTCCTGTATGTATGGTCATTGGATAGCTTTGGAAAAGGGAACCTAAGGAGGATATACGGCCTTCATTGCTAGTAAAGAATCTTAATGATGATTACTGAGTAAATATGATGTGATTGACTAGCAGAAAACATGAGTATCTAGTCTTTAATGAAATAATAATTGTAGAGGAAAACATATTAACCAGTGTGCCGCTTTCATATGCTTGGGGCTTGTGTTTATGTGAACGTGTAAGGTGATCATACATTTGTAGGATGTTGTGCATGTGTTTGTGTGGCAATGGCCTATGTAGTAGGTATGGCGATATATAGTGTGGAAAGCGGTTAATATAGTTGTGATAGGTGTTCATCTATTTGTGTCACGTGTGTATGTGTCTGTGTGGTTTGTTATTATAGTAACTAGTACAAATTCATTTTGGGCTTGTATCTTCGTCGTATAAAGTGTTCATGTGCTCGTGGTATGTAGTTCATGTGTTTGTGTGGCAATGTCCATGTAGTTCATGTGGTTGTGTGGCTATTGCAATGCATTATGGTTCTTGATCCATCGTAGCAAGCTTTGCACGTTGCCAACAATGCCAAGAAGAGTACTACTAGATTGATAATTTTTGGATAAAAGGATGTACAGTGACATGATTTTTTCCACCTTCTCCCACTGTATTCTTTTATCATTCGCAATTGTTGATTAGATAGTGTATTGATCTGCTGTCTGGTGCACCCTCAATAGAGACAGACAGGAACGGAGAAGGGAATATGATAGGTTCCTTAGTATTCTGCAATGTTGTACAATGAAATTTTGATGCAACAATTTTTTTGTGTTTTGCTATCTTCTCCAATGTTGTACAATGAATTATCATAGGGTAATGAAATTTTGATGCCAAAAACTTGTAACACGTAGCAAAAGATAATTCCGTTCTCGCTCAGCTTTTTTTTTTCCATCTCAAACTTCCATTTCTACTACACCCACTATTTTTAACTTTTCTTTTCCTTTTCCCCTCAGCACTATTCATATCGCGTTTAGCACAATTTATGTCTTTTACTTTTTGATATGTTATATCACTGATTATGCCTTGATCCTTCACTGTTGTTTTTTTCTTTGCAATCTTCTTCCATTATTTATATGTTATATATAGAAAAAACATGCTCAGAGCTTGTGTTCTTGTGGTTGTGTAAGGTATTGATGTAATTGTGTCAGTTGTTCATGTGTTCCTATGTCTAGTTCATATGGTTGCATAAGTGATTCATATATTTATATCCTGTATTCATGTGTTTGTGTGACGTGTTCCTATAGTAAGCAGTGCAGAATGAGGTTTTGTAAGGTGCTCATGTAGTTATGTCAGGTGTTCATGTGTTTGTGTGCCAATATCCATGTAGTGTGGTAAAGAGATGCAGGTTCATGCTAAAGCAGTTTCATAAGTTGTTCATGTGTTTGTGTGGCTAGTTCATGTAGCAACTAGCATATATTGAGCAAAGCATGCTTTGGTATGTGGTTGTGTAAAGTATTCATGTATTTGTGAACATGAATACTTTTGTCTGGCATGTTTATGTGGTAACCAGTACAGGTTTACGATATATTTGGGAAATATGTTTATGTTATTATGTATTTCGTTCATGTGTTTGTGTTGTGTATTCATGCAATAACTAGTGTACATTGACTTAAGGATAGCCTCATGTGTTCACGTGACAATTTATATTCCAAGAAACGTAAGGTTTACAGTACTCATCATTTCAATATATGCTAACTAAATTGATAATAGTTTTTGTCGCACTAGAAGATCAAGAAGTATAGACTCAAGGTTTGTGCTCCGCATGCGCTACCCTTTCTTGATCCCCAACTAGCACTTGGTATTTTATTTGATGTATGTGCTGCAGTATATGACAAAGAAAAGAAGAACTGAATCACAACAAGCTTCTTGGCGTTGGCACCGTCCACAAGCGCTCTAGAAGCTGGACCATCAGGGAGCGGCCAGACAGCCGAAGAGCCGCATGTCTTACCAAGGAGGCCACCGGGAGCATACTTTATGTATTTGTAAGCAGATATCTAAGGGACTTATTACATTTATTTATCAAAGAATGAGCTTTATTTGCAATAAAGAATTAGGTCATTTTTTTGAGAAGGCTTTACGAGGACATTTGACATTTCAGGAGAGACTATATGGAGAGGAGCCAAGCATCTAGTAGCCAGAGTGGTAGAGCTTGGCATGCATGAATAAGAATTTAGCTACCTCCACACCGTGCTTACCTTTCCTAAGCTTAGTTGACAATACTATTATTAATGTTCATGGTTTATGTGCCTTTGTGGTTACTAAAAAGATAATATGGTTCGGTAGGCTCGTATAGAAGCTAAAGCTATTTGGCAGGGTATGAGGACTGGACAGAGACGGGAGTGGGAAGAGAGGCGGAAAGCGGCCTTCCAGCAGTACAAGGAAGCTACGGCTAGTTCAAGTACTCTGCGAATACGTTGCGCACACCAAGTAAGACGCATGTTAATGTGACTTGAGATGTACGATAATTATTTTTTGTTGGACATTATCATAGTATTAATGCCTCAAAATAATAACAATCAATGCCTCAATTTTTTTTACAACAGCAGGCCACGATTCGATGCTCGGCGACGATGCTGAAAGCCTTGGTAGCAAACCTGAGTGATGCTAAGTGCCAAGCTGTCGAAGAGATTGGATTTGGAGGCCTGCTGTAGCTGAATTGCAGCAAGACTCAGTACGACTTGTGCTTCTAGCTGATTGACCACTTTAGGCCAAATGCTTCTGCGACTGAATTAGAAGGAGGACGCCGACTGGTCATTACAGCCAGGGATATACAAGCTTGCCTAGGTATTTTGGGCAATGGCAGAGTGCCGGGGCTTGCTGTATATGATGAGCATCAAGAAGCCATCGTTGTAGAGCTGCCAGGCAATTGCACGATGCTGCTGGCTGAGTTGATTGGTATGGAGGCCGGGGATGACTTTAAGATAAAGTTTGTCGTACTCGCGGTCTCCACATTCCTCGCACCAAAGGGACGGGCCCAACTGAACAAGGAGGTTGTCCATTATTTTCATGATGCAGCAAGTATCGGGATCTTGAATTAGGCTGAGTATATGCGCTAGCGATTGTGCGCTGAAATTCATTCAGCCCAAGCAAGCAGAAATAGATGTGTTGGGGGATGCCTATATTTTTTTTATGGTAATAAGCATTATTTTTATTTTTTTTGACATAAATAAATTCGTGTTTATTAAGTTTCCTTAAATGATTAAGACACTCATTCACAGCATAGCTGACTATATGGTTATGTTTGATTTGTAGCTGCATTATCTTGACCAGGTGAGGGTCATCTACCATCAGTTGCCAAAGACTATTCCTAGGGCTGCAGCATGGTCCGACTCAAAAGTGCGGACTAGAATCGAAAGAGAACTAACACAAGGTGGGGGATTTGGGAGAGGAGAGGTAAGAGATAATTCATATGCATGAATTATGTATTCCGTTGATAATGTTCATGTGATGTCGTTGTGTCAGTAGTTTTTTATTCCGTTGTATACTGTCATTTTTTATAGATCGACTTCGGGGGCATGGTTGAGACCCAGACACATGAGCGCGTGCATCCAAATGCTGGCCATATTTTTGAGGAGGTCGCGAATATTGTTGGCCCCGCTGCAGCTGTAAGTTTTACTGTTTAATATTTCTTATTTTGTTTACACAAACTGATTGTCTTTTCAATTTTTTGCAGAAACAGTTCGAAACCCTGTAAAAGCAGTGCTTGGTCGGGGCAGATAGTGTCTTACAGACTATGTGGAATCTGTGCACTATGACCACTGCCCCCGCAGCGAATACCCTTTTCTAGTATGATACCCCGAGTAGACGTTCCTGTGCAGTCTGATAGGGTTGGGGCAGATGCAGGAGGGGGAGGATCCCTCCAGGCCGGGGCAGAGACGGCAGGCCACTCCAATAAGTTCGGTGGTGTGCCGTCCGATTCAGTCATTGGGGCAGATGCGAGAGGGGATGGATCCCCCCAGGATTTGATAGAGATGGCAGGCCATGAGGAGTCGGAGGAGGAGGAGAAGGAGGAAGAGGAAGAAGATGAGG
This sequence comes from Voacanga thouarsii, assembly GCA_026120185.1. Taxonomy (NCBI): domain Eukaryota; kingdom Viridiplantae; phylum Streptophyta; class Magnoliopsida; order Gentianales; family Apocynaceae; genus Voacanga; species Voacanga thouarsii. The sequence continues at coordinate 7,112,239 of JANUWF010001783.1, forward strand.
AGGAGGAGGGGGAGGACGATGATGATGACAGCTCCCGCAAGAACAGCGCCCTTCCCGAGGAGCTGCGACATCTAGAAGGCTCTGAGAAAGGCATGCAGGGCCTTTGACATCTCTCCGTAGAAGCAACATGATTAGAGGTCGGGTCGGTAGAGGAGCAGCAGCAGGCCGGACGAGCGTAGCAGCTCCCATAGTCATTGATGCTCCAACGACTTCGGAGGATGAGTAGACGATTTCCACTCCCACTGTCTGAAAGAGTACTCGGAGTAAAGATGGCACTCAAGACGTTCCATATAGCTCCCCAATGCCTCTTGTCGTCACCAGGTAGTACGATATAGCAACATTGACAATGCTTCCACCACTTAGAAGGATAAAAAGGAGCAAAATTTTAGATTCAAATGAGTTTGTTAAGACTATCGGTGGAAAGTTACTTGACATTGAAAAAAAATTGGCAAAGTACGCTTGGCATCCAAGCCGTGAGCCGATGTTGTTTTTAATTCAAATATTATAATTGTTGTTAACATTGTATTTCACTCATTCATGTCAACCCAAAAAAATGGACTGACATAATTTCCTATTTCATTTTTTAAGCGAGGTCCTTGTTTGTATGTATGGCCACGTGCTAAATCGCGGTGATCTTGCTTGTCTCTACAATGTAGAGCACATGACGAGGAAGGTACTTCGTATAATATTCAATGTGGCCTTTTCCATTTGTGTTTTATTACTAAAGACTTATACTAGTTTTATTTTTTATTTATGGCCAGGTAATGGGCTGCTGTGTGGACATGCTTAATCAAACTTCATGGCATGGGATGCGCTTGAGATACATTCTTAGTTGTGTGACTGCGGTGAGCAAATAATCTATTTTGCAGTATAAGTTTACATTTTAACCATGCAAAATAAAATTAAGTCGTTCATTGTATACCATTAATCGTTATACAACCAAGATAAGCTGATGTCGACATTAACTAAGAGGATGGCAACATTAGCCCTTGTCAAGGAATTCAGAGAGTGCTTCGATTCTGCTAAGTTGGGGTTTGATTTCACCCGACGTGATTTGGTATATCCGATATCTGTTCTTGTTTTTAGGTCGTATTTCATTGGCGTAACACATTATCAGTATGTGGCTGAATTTCGTGTTCTAGAAGGGAATATGATTTGAATCCAAATCTTAACATGCAATTTTTAATTCCGTTCGAGGTGAATACTATGTGGTTTGTTCTATCAATTGATGTTGCCCAGAGGCGTATCGATATTCTTGACCCTATTCCTGGGACTTCACCAGCGTTTATTTCATCACTGGCAGAATATGTGGTTGGTGCTAGCTGTTTCACCTCAATAATCACCTCAATCATTAAATTATATCGTCTTACGATTGATCATTTGTTATATAAACAACAATTAAAGAAGATTTAAAAAGATGCTATTTTTCTTATTTAAATTGTAAGGATACGTCTTTGACACGGTTTCGAAACTGGTATACCCCTTCGCTTATCTGTTGTCTACGCCATTTAAGAGTTATAGAGCCAGTGTATCCCGATGAGGCAAAAACATGGAGTAAGCACTCAATTAAGAAATCCACAGTTGCGAAAGAATTTAATTTGATGCATTTGTCTAGAAATCTTAACATACTATTTGTCGTTACTCATTATTAGGTGTGATACTGGGATTATGGCTATACAATTCCTAGAGAGGTGGTGGAGTCGAATGGACCCATTTGTGACCAAGGTAATCCAAGAGGAAAGCATTAATCCCGGATTTCAATTTTATCTCTTTTACATAAATGGTTAGTAATTATGTGTGCTGTTGAAACACAACTTGAAAGGTTAATACCAATCGGTACCGTGTGCAATCTTGCAGGGCATTAATGAGAGCCAATGCGAATGAGGAGCGAGAACAGATATGCCACGAGCTGAAGTTGCCTAGCTAGGTTGCTAAGCATTGGAAATGATGGTGGAAGCAAACATGAGGTGTGGGAGATGCTCGAACACGAAGAACTAAATTTAGTGGGAGGGACGCTTGTGTTCGAGTGGTGCCAGAGGTTTCTGAATCAGTCTAGCGTGCTCATGTGATTGAGGAGCTGCAACACAAATGACTATCGGAGCTAACATGAGAAAGCCTGCCAATTTTTTGAATTCTACGGAGCCCCTCTATAGACTATATTTTCATGTTGGATGTTAATGGATATTAAACAAGGATGAATAGTTGTTTATCGAGTATATGTTACATAGTATTATTATTGGTATATGGGAGTAATGGTGATACATTGTCATCTATGTTTGATGGATATCATATGATCTTCATCAAGCTTGTGGTGTTTGTGCTTCAACCTTAATGTATGATATATAAATTGTGAAGATTTAAGATTTTATGTTTCAGTGGTTAGTTCACGAGATAACATAGTGCAAGTTTGTCTGTGCAGTCGTGGTTGTTGTGAAAGGTCTGGAATATATTGAGGATTGTGGTTATGTAGTTGAAGATCATGTTTTTTGCCAGGAGGTTGTTCATGTGTTTGTGTGGGGTGTCAATGTGGTTGTGAAAGCTTGGCTATATGTTTGGCAGGTGTTCATGTATTTCATCTTAGGATGTTCATGTATATGATGATGATGTTTGTGTTTTTTGTGGCTGTGTTAAAGTGATTGTGAAAGGCTGGCTATGTTGAGGATTATGTTCATGTAGTTATATAGGATGTTCATGTATTTGTGACAGGAATTCATGTGTTTGTGTGGTTGTGTTCATGCGATTGTGACATTTATGCTCATGTAGTTATATAGGATGTTCATGTATTTCTGGCAGGTGCTCACGTGGTTATGTAGGATGTTCATTTGTTTGTGTGGATGTGTGCATGTGTTTGTGTGCCTGTGTTGGTGTGGTTGTGAATGGTGCTGTATGGTTGACTGGTGTTCATATGGTTATGTAGGATGTTGGCAGGTGTTTGTTCATGTGGTTGTGCAAGGTTGGCTATATGGTAGGCAGGTGTTTGTGTGGATGTATGGTATGCAAGGTGTTATATAGGGTGTTTATGTATTTGTGGCCCGTGTTTATGTATTTGTGGCACGTGTTTATGTGTTTGTGTGGCTGTGTTCATGTGGTTATGAAGGGTTGCCTGTATGGTTGGCAGGTGTTCATGTAGTTGTATAGGATGTTCATGTGTTTGTGATAGATGTTCATGTGTTTGTGGGGCTGTGTTCATGTGATTGAGTAAGGCGGTTAATGTAGTTACATAGGATGTTCATGCATTTGTGGCAGGTGTTCATGTGGTTATGTAGGATGTTTATGTGTTTGTGATAGGTGTTCATGTGTGAGTATGGATATGTTGGTGTGGTTGTGAAAGGTGCTATATGGTTGGCAGGTGTTCATGTAGTTGTATAGGATGTTCATGTCTTTGTGACAGGTGTTCATTCGTTTGTGGGGCTGTGTTCATGTGATTGAGTAAGGTGGTTAATGTAGTTACATATGATGTTCATGCATTTGTAGTAGGTGTTCATGTGGTTATGTAGGATGTTCATGTGTTTGTGGTAGGTGTTCATATGTGAGTGTGGCTGTGTTGGTGTGATTGTGAAAGGTGCTATATGGTTGGCAGGTGTTCATGTAGTTGTATAGGATGTTCATGTGTTTGTGACAGGTGTTCATGTGTTTGTGGGGCTGTGTTCATGTAGTTACATAGGATGTTCATGCATTTGTGGCAGGTGTTCATGTGGTTATGTAGGATGTTTATGTGTTTGTGGTAGGTGTTTATGTGTGAGTGTGGCTGTATTGGTGTGGTTGTGAAAGGTGCTATATGGTTGGCAGGTGTTCATGTAGTTGTATAGGATATTCATATGTTTGTGTGACTTGTTCATGCGTTTGTGAGGCTGTGTTCATGTGATTAAGTAAGGTGGCTCATGTAGTTACATAGGATATTCATGCATTTGTGGCAGGTGTTCATGTGGTTATGTAGGATGTTCATGTGTTTATGGTAGGTGTTCATGTGTGAGTGTGGCTGTGTTGGTGTGATTGTGAAATGTGCTATATGGTTGGCAGGTGTTCATGTAGTTGTATAGGATGTTCATGTGTTTGTGGGGTTGTGTTCATGTGATTGAGTAAGGTGGCTCATATAATTATATAGGATGTTCATGCATTTGTGGTAGGTGTTCATGTGGTTATGTAGGATGTTCAGAAGGTAATTCTAGGTGTTCATGTGTGAGTGTGGCTGTGTTGGTGTGGTTGTGAAAGGTGCTATATGGTTGGCAGATGTTCATGTAGTTATATAGGATGTTCATATATTTGTGACAGGTGTGCATGTATTTGTGTGGCTGTGTTCATGTGATTGTGAAACTTGATGCTCAGTACAGAGGGCTACATCTGTGTTCATGTGATTGATTTTAGTTTTCATTAAAAGATAAGCAGTATGGAAACCAGGGGTTAAAAAACATAAAAGGATTCAAACCATGCACAATATAGAGGGCTACATATGTTCTAACCTTGGAGGGCAAAATCAATTGTTAGAATTATAAGGTTAGGGGCGTACAAGAAATTGCGTACACAATGGCAGAAGAAAACACCCTAAGCAAATGCATATTGATAAAAAATTTGGATTTATCCCATTTAGTTAGCTACCAAAACAATCCTCCATGCTATAACGAGCACTTCTTGTGTATCAAATGGAGAGAAATAAATATTTAGAAAGTCATTATAAAATTCATTGCCAAGTTAAAAATGTGGTTGATATATCTCAATTTTAAATTGGCCAAATTGGGAAATGAATTTATATCAGGCAAACGGATTTGAGGGTGCAAAATATTTTTTTAAGAAAAAATAATAACAGTAAAGCTAATCTCCCACTCTTGCTAACTATGAATTCCTTCATGCATGAGGGCTGACTTTCATCTTCTCAATGGCATCACAAAGAGGAATGGGAGGCGATTAACATTAGTAAAGATCAGTGAGTATAAAACTTTACAAATGAGCAGGACTGAAGTGCTTCAAGACAAGGGAGTGAGGCCAGAGCCAAATCGGCGTCGGCATTGAGAGATGGAACCTGTGTCACCCTGGGCTGTATGATGTTCATGTGGTCATGTATGATGTTCATATATTTGTAGCGGTTGTTCATGTGTTTGTGTGGCATGTTCACGCACTAACTAGTACAGATTGCTAGAAGTCGGGAATTCTTAGAATGGTGGTTGTGTAAGGTGTTTGGCTATTGGTTTGCATGCTGCTAGTAACAATATATTTTTAACTTTTTGTTAGTTCACCAGGCTGTAAAACTTGGGATTACCATTAATATTCAAATCATAAAGTTTATCATTACATAGCCAATGCCGAGGACCATTCCAGATAAGGAATGTATTGGAAAAAAAAAACAGGGACAGAAGGATTATGATAAAACTAAACAGGCCAAGCATGAGAACAGAGAAAATAAAAAGGGTAATAAGCGGCCTTCAAGAGGAAGATTCCGTCAAAGAAACAACCCATCTAAGGAATGGACGCCTATCATCCAGACTTGTTCATCTGTGTGCCTATCCTCTCAGAGGGAAGAGGCTCCTCTGGTCCCGCATAGGTTGAAAAAGCAAAAATGGACTCTCTTTGTTTTGCAGTAAGAGTCCATCTATTGTCATCACAGAAATTAGCACATATATTTAGCAACGCACGGCGTTGTAGCCTTTTTGCCAGGAGGTTATTCTCTTCTCAATATCAACCAAGTGCAAACTTATGATTGGAAAGACTATGGAGGGGCAACAAAGGAGTGGTCAGATATGGGATGACTTCCCGCTTCAACTCAAATTCAGTTGGAGTTGCTTTTGTTCAACAATCTTTAGTTCAATGTCTTGGCGTAGGAAGCTAAGGTACAATGTAGGATTGGCACGCCGTGCACGTTCGTGGTCATTACAGGGATGCATGAGTAGAAGTCGGGTCACAGACCCGGGATAATAGATACCGACACTCTCAAGACTTGTCACAGGCTCCATTGGATCTAAGTGATCGATTTTGCAGATAATCAATGTTCTCCAATAACATTTGTGGCATTTGTTATTCGGGAAATACAATTCTTATAGCAGTCGAAGATCGTCTACCAACAACCAAATGTTAATGCTGTCAGTATGATATTCAATTCAATTCAATTCAACTACCAAATATTTGGCAGTACAACAAATCTCCCAACCACCAAATATTTACTTACTGCTTGATCGTTGATGGAGTACAAGGCAGTATGAATCAGAACTACATTTAGATTTGCTCTGGATTTAGTGGCACGATAAGAAGGCGGCTTGGCACCCTCCTGCTGGTAGTCATCACTGCAGGGTGTTTGCGCATATATTGCCAGCAGTTTAACATTTTTCACAGCTGTATTCATGATTCATTTTTGCCGCCAAAAAGAGTCATTTCAAATTCAACTCCCGGTCACTTTAAGATTAACGCTTGGTTTTAATAGTTGTGAGTGGGCAACTAAGTGCTGAAACCTCTATATATGTATCGGTGGGTTGAAGAAATCCAAAGAATTGAGTTTGGCACATACTCCATCGGTCGCCAAAGGAGTTCTTACTAAAATCCCGTGTTCAGGTATTCAGTAAAAATAATTAGTTCATCTAATTGCATATATTGTTAATGTACTTGTTGTGTGTGTTCATTGCTTTATTAGATGATGGTTCATGTAGTAACTGGTTGTTCACTTAGCTCTTAGGTTCACGGCTTCCTCAAGCTCCTTTTCCCATGAAAATTCGCCTGCCTTTCTGCCACAATATACACCCCGTATGATATACCAATGGATGGGAAGGCGCTGGGCATTGGAGACAACGGGAGAATTTTGGTATGACATGCAGTCGTCCTCATTCCAGAGCTAGAAAAATTATTCCACAATGCAACTGGAATGGCAATACCGCGTGGACGAATCCATCAATCTTCGTCGTCGATTAGCGTCAATGGACATTCGTGCTCCAAAGAAAAAAGCAGAACAACTACAGCGTGGTGACTTCAAGTCATTGTCTAAGGCCCTGAACAGGATTCGCGAGGAGAATAACATAATGGCAAAGCGAATTCTCAGATGGGAGCACATGACACGCCTGGAGTGTACGCGGTCTACAGCTGTGCATGGACGATCCACTGCTAAGCAAATCCACATCTCTGATATGCTCACCCACATATGCCGGGAGGACCAGCTTCACTCCGATGCATGGGTTTCGGAAGAGGACAGTAGTGGGGGCGAAAGCGACTGCTTCAGCAGATTTGTGGCAGGTGAAAAGCTGGCTATGCAGTGGGTGCAAGACAAAGTGGATGAATAGGATTTATTATTATTATTATTTTTTTTTTGCTTCTGTATTTTGAAACTTCATGTTTTTAGGCAATATGTTACTTTCAATGTTTTCTATTATCACATCATTTCCAGTTGTTGGATCAACGTTTTGTTATTGTGTGATGAAAGTCTGTTTTTTAATCATGTAATTAAATGCTTTTCATGGCTGTTTGTCTAGACTGGTTGCAGTAATTATATCATATGCTGTTTTTCAAAATTTTTCATCTCTACTTTTTAAAGAAAAAAACATGGAGTAAGCAGTACATCTGACTTAAATATAGCCAATCCAACAAGAACACAAGACTTGAGGATTTGGACTAATATCAACATGTAGAAAGTTACTACATGAACATGCCCCGCAAATACAGGAACATATTAGACAATCACTTGAACATAATCCCAGGGATCCACTCGTTAACTCCAACATGTCACAAGAGTTGGCATTTCAGCATAAGTACCAGTGTACCGGCTTCCATTTTTTCCATTGAGACTAGTACCTATTCGAGACTCGTTCCCTCTACATGATCATAAACTGCACCATACACTTCGCTCACGACATGGGAGATCCAATTCATTCAAACTGCTTTACAAAATTTAGTTTGCTCCTACAGAGAAAACAAACTTTATAAAATGTCTTTAACATCGAAAATATGACAATTAGCATCAAATTAAACCATGTAACTCCAAACTATCATAAGAATCAACTCCACACACATGGACCAGCTACACAAAGACATGACCACCTGAAACAAATACATGAACACGTTGCACAACCACATCAACAGCAATGTTCTGCAATGTGGTCAACCTGCGCTAATTACTTCTTAAATATGTCACGCAGATATATGATCATATATGATCAGATTGCATAAATACATGAACATGTTACACAAACACATGAATATAATCCCCAAGTATGTCATCCACATAAACCTGCACTAGCTACTACTCTAAGTAAGAGCTGGATTGGAGGTTCTCTAGCGTGCCAGTCCAATACCGCATGTCAATGTCGAATGTTTCCTTGTGAGAGGAGCCAATACAAGTCTGTATGGAATACGAGAAAAATCAGTGCCACAATTACATTTCAAAGTGCTACTACTATCAGTGCCACAGTTACATTTCAAAGTGCTACTACTATTATAAGATATATTACATTCAAATATGTTTATTTAACTTGAAAATCATATTATTATCTGGAATAAGAAGATAGAGACAAGAGTAATATTAGACAATTTTGATCAATTTGTGTTCGCAATAATGCACTCCATTCAGGTGTTATTAACATGAAAGCTAATGAAAGTAACTCCACAAAATTCATCTAAACTGCAATAGTTAGTATCCACTTCCATCACAAGGTATACACTTTTCTTTTAGGAGTCTTCTAATTTCTAGGTAGCAGGCTTGAAAATGCCACATTGTTTATCAAGATCTTAAATGATAGCTTCAGCATAGGCGCGGCTCTACTCAAAATTCTCCTTGTAACGGCATCTGCTAAAACACACTTGGAAATCCAACTTGATGGTATGTCGAGCCTAAATTAGTATCTACAAGCATGGTATTCAAGAGGAGAATTACTCATTAATGCTTCTAAAGCACAACCACATAAGTCGGCAAGTGCCCATCAAGCGGCAAACTAACCTGAAACATGTGAATATATAGAATATAGATTGCGATCTCTATTGATTTATATAGGCATTTCTCTAAACACATTGATCTCCGGATTGTCATCCATAGATATATACACAAGTGGTTATTCTTTTTTTTCTAGAAAAACAAAATAAGAAAGAAAATATAAGAAGACTCCTAAAAACTTCAAGAAGTAGCTTCTTTATCAAAAACCCCAAAAAAAGAAAAGGATTTAAGACATCATGATCTGGTACAGATTAAAGCCTTCGTTTGGTGAGTATCAAAGGTCATACAGAGTACCTATGAGAAAATTGGAACAAAGAGGTGCGCACAAAGTCTGTTTACATACCACCTTCTCTTATCTATAGCTGCAAATCTTCGACTTGGTTCATCAAAAGAGGACCGTTCTGCTGTATGAAATAGGGAACAGAGAGGTGCGGCGTTTGTCCAAAACACCGCTGTATGTTAGGGTATCTCGTAATTATGGCCATTATAGCTTAAAGAAAATCAGGAAGTAAATTCAAGTTGCGAAATGTACCATTTCCATGAGCGAAAAATTTGTTAGAGAAGTTGGTGGAATGCTAGTCGTGCTGCACTGTATAAGTACAGATATCACATTGCTTAACAATGTTTGCTACACGAGAAGAAAAAAAATTTCACCTAAATATATTTGCTAAGTGCCTTTTGAATTTATATCATATTTAAGGGATATACAAGGATGTTATCCACCGATTGTTGTGAGGCTTGACAAGTTTCAATTGTGCAGTAATTATTTTCCTCAGTGGCCTTTTCTGTGTGTCGAGTACATTACTGGCCCTGCTGCTCCCCTGGCTATTTCAACAAGTAAAATTTTTCACTTAATAGTACGGATGTAAATAAAATTCATGCTAACAAATAGGGAATACAATAGCGCTGCAGTAACATTGTTGTACACCACATACTTGGTGCATTGGTGTGCCTTTCATTTTGCGTGCCTTTCCTGGTCTCCATTTGTCAAGAAAACTCTTCAATCGTTTTCTTGTGTTGTTGGTCTCACACTTCTTTATACCTTTTGGGTTTGAAAACTGTGATTCAGCTACTCGGGATGAATTTTTCATGGTTGCCACATCATCTTGGCCCAAATCTCTTTCAAACGACTTCTCCTCTCTCATCTCACGTGCTGACAATACATCATATTTGTCTCCAATCTTGCGACTCATTTTGGTTGCCATAGAAATGACATATTCAATTGCACTTTGAGACTCGGCAGCTCGGGCAGCTAAGCGTATCAACAATGTAGCCATCATCTTGTACCTCTCTACTATGTCAAGATTGGGATCGATAGATACAGCACCTCTGTTAACCTGAATAACTGAGGCATCCATAGACTTGTGTGTCCATCGCCTGATGATGTATTGATCTGGAACTATTTTACATTGAAGTGATCTAACACTTTCAGAGAATGCGAACATAACATTCCAACACTCTAGAAAAGCAAACAACTGCATGTTATGGTTTTCGTCGATGTATCAAATGTAATGGTACGCTGTTTTGATAATCCATCATGCTGTCCAACAATGCACTCAACTAGAGAATTAGGTGCGACACTTGTTCTCTGTATGAGTAGCCCTAAGGATTCATCGAACTGGGCATGAAACTCATTGAACAATGGGGGAGTGTATACCTTCGCTACGCAATTTAGCATTGGTGAGTTTCTTAACGCCATTATTGGTAATTTTTGCTTATTTTCGTATTCTGAGATCACCTCTTTGTATCGCTTCGAGGCAACAACACGACCAAAATGTGTGAAGAATTGTAGAATATCATGATCTAACTTCAGATGGTCCTTTAAATCTGTATTAAAGCTTTCACTCAATTGTGCACTACGTATCCCAGCTGTCCAGGTACCCATCAGGTAGCATCGTGCCCACTTCACTCTAGCTCCAAATATGCTTTTGATCCATTCATTTGTCTCCAACTCATGGACTAGCACGAATTCCTGCCAAGTCTCAAGAAACTCCTTCTCGTCTTCAATATGGAACATACAATTTCGAAACATGTCCGAGAGTGACAATCCCTTCCTACAAAGATATCCCAAGTGTTTTATAAAATTTCTCCAAATATGAAAAGTACATAAACCATGAAAGGTCTGTGGGAGAACTGTAGAAATTATTGCAGCCATTGCTGCATCTTGGTCAGTGAAGATTATTCTAGGATGTTTGCCTCCCGTAGCTTCGACGAACGTCGTGAATAGCCAATTAAAAGAATTAATTGTTTCATCGTAAAGCAAAGCAGCCCCAAAAACTACTAATTGCCTATATTAGTTGAATCCAACAAATACTCCAAGAGGTCGGCACTGTTTGTTTGTCTTGTATGTGGTGTCAAATGTGACAACATCCCCAAAGTAAGAGTATTCCATGATCATGCGTGCATTAGCCCAGAAAACATTTGTGATTAGCTCATCACAATCAAGTTGTATTGCATGGAAGAAAGAAGGATTCATAGAAGCTTGCTCTTCAAAATATCATATTATTGCCGCGGCCTCACCATACTATAAGTTTCTTTGTCTTCTACTGCGGAGGTATCGCTTCAAGTCTTGTATGAAAGCATCGATGCTTTACGCATTGCTCACATTCCTCTATGACGGCATGAGATGAACACAAGCAGCAGTATGAAGGTCATGGTTGTGGCTTGATTCAAAATCGGTCACCTTGTATTTTTTTTCCCTATCTAGAACAATGACCATCCTAACAGCACAACCAGTCTTCGTTTCTGCACTAGGATGCTTAATTTCTCTATCACGTTTATCGATCCTTCGAAATCCTGCTTTGCAGCATGTAAACCTCCTAGATGTCAACACATCAGAGGCATTCTTGTTACCATACTCTCTACGTATACCGAAGCCTATAGTTGCACCATAACAATTGTAAAAGTTGTACACTTCTTCTTTATAATCAAGTAACTGTCCAACAGCAAGTAAAAAACAAACATTCGCACTTGTACAGTTCTCCATTAAAAGGAACCTATGCACATCATTAAAAAAAAAAGGGAACAAAGAAATATATTAAAATACTTGAGTACGCTTGCAAGTAAAATTCGTAGGATGTTCAGGTGGAACATGTAAATGTATAGGCAAGCGAATATATTGCGGGAAAAATTCTTAATTTAACCACGACATAGTCAGAGAGAATGTTATAAATAAGTAAACGTGTGGTCACATGCTGTGCTATGCTTTGCTGTGTTCTGTATACAATCAATGCTACCAAACAAACATGTATTAACAAGTGAAGTAATCACATGAACGTGGATGTGTCCATTACTAACTCATTCTCACAGAGATATGAACATAAATATTAACCTAAAAACCCAGATTGCATTGAATGCAATTTTTCAAATGCACATACTTAGCTGCCGAAAGACAACTTGGGTGACTGAAGGAGAAAAATCCCCTTTAGCATTTCATGCCCATTGCCTCGTTTGTGTATCAAGAGCTCTTCAATTTCGTTGGATTACATAACCCTATCGACACCGTTCGAATTAATCTCAGTATTTGAAGGAATGAGAGAAGAAAGTGAATAGAAATATTAACATTTGATGAAAGCTTTTGTTTATGTTTACAGAGCAGGTGATTTAAGCAGGATTTTTCATTTTTTAATGAACAGTTCAAAGTACATCTATAGTAAACTTGTAGAGGCTTATGGAAGCTGGCTAACGATGTAAGCCGTGATTTTCGTTCGGCTGAGGACAAAATGACGTCGTTTTGCCCTTTTTTGGAACCAATGACGTGGACGTTTCCTAACCGGACGATTGTTGGGTTCCTGAATTGCGGCTGCAAAAAAGCCGCACAATTCCCGTACAGGAATTGCGCGGCCCCTGATCCTGTTACGGTCAGCATTAATCAACATTAATTTTTGGTGTCTCTGTTGCAAACATAGAGGGACACTTTTTGAAGAGAATTTTTTCTACTTATAACTCAAATCACATGCAGCGTAGGTGCTATCAAATCTAATTTTTGGTGAAGAAATGATCGGCAATTGAAACCAAATGGTGTGGAAATTGATCAACAACTGAAACCAAGGCCTCCAACAGTGTCGTTCGAGAATTGAACTCAAGAAGAAAGGAAGTGCCCTTAGAAAATCCTAGAAGAAAATTACGGATAAAGATGTAATCTTTAAAAGAATTCTCTGCATTTGGTATATATTGGCATTTTTGATTTCTTAAGTTTTGTTTCTTTTTTATTTTTGAAATATAATTGGTGAGTGTTTTCATTGAATGTGCTATCCTGCACTAAGTTTCTTTGCGTTGTAGATAATCTCTATTTTGAGAAGCTATTGGCTTATTTACATTTTTGCAACTTCAGTTTTATGGGTATTTTCCATGATTTTGCTTCATTGCTTTTGTCTGAATTTGAATTCGAATCCCTTATCTATGCCATTTAATAAGTTGAGAACACTAGTGCATCCTTTCAATTTAACCGTTGTGGCTGTGTTTGCTTCTGTTTTAACCTCTTTACCCAGGCAATGATCCAGTCAAGACAACCTTTGAATTTATCAATGGAAAAGCTAGTAGATAAGATGTATGTTTCTATTTTCTATAGGGATGGTAATTTTTCCGCTTAAATCGAGGATTCGGTCTGATTGAGTTAGGAATTTCTCGATTTAAGTAGGAACGGGGTCGGGGCGGGTTTCATTCCTTGGCCCCCAACTGGAGGCAGGCCGGGAATGGAGATTACATGATTCCCGTCTTCTGCCCGACCTACGCTCACATATATTTTGTATTATATGTATATTATATTATATTATATTATATTATATTATATTATATGTATATTATATTATATTATATTATATTATATTATATTATATCATATCATATCATATCATATCATATCATATCAATTTTATTCTTACTAATTTAGTGATATAATTAATACATGAACCATTGAAAATCACCACAAAAGTTTTCGAAATGATTAAAAAATTTTGAATAAAAACATATCAGAGGCCAAAAGAAAATTCTAAAACAGAATCTTTATAAATATTTCTGGGTCTAACTGGGCCCTTGCTTCCCCACTTTCTTGTTGGGCCTTGACCGAAGATTTTTTTGTCCCCAGTGGATTGAAGGCGGGGATCCCTGCTTTTCCTTGTGGGCCGAACGGGCTGGGAACGAGAAAACGGAGAATATGCGAGAGTGGGGCCAGAATATTTAGTCCCCGACTCAATCCAACCCCGTTGCCATCCCTATCTATAGCTTTATTTTCTTATCCAAACATGGTGGCATTTGTATGTACATTTGATGCATTGGCTGCCCATGCAGTATCTTTAGATTAGCCATATGAATATAAACTCATCTTTGTTTTCCTTCTTCTTTGTTGGTTAAAATAACCATGTTGAGTAAAGTCAAATTGGGAAATGTGTTTGATAACATAGGATGGTTTTTTCTCAGTGCAGATGTCCTATTTTGTTTTAAATTCCTGTATGACTTTGAGATTGCTATTTCCTTTAAAAAGAACTGAGTGGCTGTATTTGTTCTTTGGGATGGTTGTAGAAGCATAACTATTGGTGAGAAGGAATTTTACAGTTTTAATGATAGTTCAAGCAATTAATTTTCTTATCTGTTTTTTTGCTAAGTAGAAAAACTATGTTAAATTTGTGTTTATGAAAGAATCTATTGCATGAGTATTAGTAGATGACAATCCAAAGGATATGATAGCTTATGACTTTGCAGATTCAGGAATTGCTTAGTTATCTGAAATTATTATCTCATTCTTCTGGTAGGGAAGTGAGGGTTCTGAATAAAAGTGGTCATTTGTTTTAAAAATTTAATCACCAAATGAAAATCCTATTGAAGTTATAGTAGCAGTTCCAACAACCTTTTGATTGTTAGTAAACTACTACAAATTAGGTATGGGCTTACTAGAAGTGAAATCATATCAAATAGAATAAATATGTATACAATTTTTTTTTCTTTTAGAATATTTCAAAAATGCTTGAAGCAACTTTGACATTTTTGGATCCCATTCAATGTTTCTTAGTGTAAAATGAAGTAATCTGGGTTACGTCTTGCTTGGAAGTAGAAAATGAGCATATACTGAATTGATTTGCTATCCATTAAGGATACAAAAGGAGTAGACTAGGCTCATAAGTAAGAAAATTTTGAGTTTCTAACTACTAGATTCTCCAATGTTTTTCTTTTTGTAGTTTTTAAGTGAATGTAACTATGTAGGAAAACATGAATCTGTCTGATATGGAAGTGTGCCAATGATAATATCTTACCATTATTCAAGCTTCGCAGTTGACTCTTAGATCTATTTGTTGTAAAGTAAATGTCACCTTATGTTGCATTCAATTATACATGTCTTGCACTTGGTTTTGAATTCCTTTCGAAACATCTTATTTTATTCCCGCCTCTTCCTATTGGCTTTGCTAAAAATTGGAAGAAGAAAAAGTCCAGTTTGGGACTTATATGATTCTTTTCATGTATTAAATATATAAATTGATTGCATTATTAGCAAATAATAATAATAATAATAATAATAATAATAATAACAACAACAACAATAATAATAATAATAATAATAATAATAATAATAATAATAATAATAATAATAATAATAATAATAATAATAATAATAATAATAATAAAGCAAAAATAAGCTTCTGAGATCCCTTAGGGCTTTTAATTAACATATTGAGTATACAAACTCATGAAAGTTCCTTGGTCATTGTGTATGGAGAAAGATGGGAAAGTGCTAAATCTTAGGAACTATAATTCCCTTTTTTAAGGCCTATAACATTTGAGGATTGGATGAACATTTTGAACATTGATAGCTTTGCAGTGTCCTTTTCCCTACCATGCCCCTAGTTGGCTCCTAGTATAGCGGCTGATTAACATCTGTATGTCTATATTTTTGTAATATAATGTGTTATTATGACAAGGACATCACAAAAAGCTATGTGTATGGCTTGCACCATTCTTATGCCTTCTGATAATTTATCTTTTCCTATCACTCATATATATTTTTCATTTGAACTTATTAGTGTATGTGATGCATGTATGACATATGCTATTGTGCTTGACGCAAACACACATATGTGTGCCTGAATATGAACCTGCTGTAGATTCTGAGAGCACACTCCTTCTATTGCCAAGAATTCCTGGACTTTTGGATTAATTGATATAAACTTTGTAAAAAGAACCAAAATAGTATTTTGTATGAGCAAAGATAGTACAAGTAGTATCACAACAAACAATGTATGGAAACTAACTTTTCCAAGTAATAGTTTTTTCATGACAAATTTTTAATCATGTGAAGTTGTAAGGGATTTTATACATTGTAAGTACCTTACTTTTTTTAATAAAGAAAAGATGTATAGAATCCATGTCATTAAACAACCAAAGTCAATAGATCTTTTCAAGTGCATGTAACATATGTAATTGAGTTTCTTATGATGACACAACTACATATTCCTGTAGTATTGAGAGTCACACAAGCACATTGGAATTAAAAAAAAAAAATCAGATATTAGAATTGCATGCTTACTTTGCCTTCTAGAATTAGAAGAAATTGTGGCAATAATTGAAATCTATTAAGCATTAGGTTGTCGGAGCTTATTTGAACTGTAACCTCAGGAGTAGTACTGATTGGAAGACCTATCAAGCATCTGATCCTTCGCATAAAATGCTTCAAAGGCTAGAGCTTCTAACCTTCCAAGGTATCCTCTCATCTTTACAAATCAAACTACCGGTGGCAGTAGGCTAGACTTATTTTTCTGAGGAAGAACTGAGGGAGAAAGCAAGGAGTGGCGACTAGGGTTCTCTTTAATTCATTCATTATTACTCTAGCCAACCTCCATAGGGATTATATAAGTCCTCAAGATTGGCTACCCTTGTAGGTAAACATGGCATCAAAAGGAAACCCACAGTAGCATGTCGTTAAACAAAAAGAACGCAGAAAAGCAGCGGAAGAGTTTTTTTTTTACCTCTGCGCTTTATCCTTTGTCTAGGAGGTGCCGGCGATCTTGTTTAAACCACTGCTGGTTCTGTGATCCTTTCTTTAGGCTGTTGTCCCGCAAGCCATTAGCTTCGTCTAGGCATCAACGTAATGCTTGGGTCTTTTAGAATATAACCCGTGCCTAAGAGCCTGGTGAAAGCTAAGAATGAAGAGGGTGATCTTCCTTTTTTAACTGAATGCTATCAAGCATTAATCAGAAAGGCTTCACATCTCTATTCTTGTTATTAAATAGCACAGAGAACACAGTCTCCAGAGAGAAGAAAAAAGGCCAGAGGAAAAAACAACATTCCGTGTAAAACTACCTCTGTTCACTTGAATCCCAACTTCTTAATCATAGGCTATTACCCGGGCAATCAAAAATTAAATAGAGGCGGTAGAATCAGAGAAATCCTAAGGCCCATGTCATGTTAAGCTATTAACTAGGCCTATAAGCCCAGTTCATTGGGTTAAGCCCTTAATTCAATTTAATTATTCTGGAACTAATACAAGTTTAATAATTAAATTAATTAAATAATCCAAATGGACCAATATAAACCTTAAGCCTTGGCCCAATTTATTTGGTTAAACCTTTAATTTAATTTAATTATTCCTGGACTAATACAAGTCCAATAATTAAATTAATTAAATAACTTAAATAGGCTAATACATCATTCTCCCTTTTTGGACTTTTTATTTTATTCTAACCCAATAAATAAACCAGGCTACTCGAATAAAATAAAATCCATTTTATACAAGACGAATCCTTCAACCCAAACTATCAGGACTTATGGGCTATTTCGAAGATCAAAAGACACATTGTCTTGGCTACAAAAATGACCAAAATACCCCTACTATAGAAATAACTGTATTTTTGACATTTTAAATATTTTCTAATATCATCATAAGGAAATATTGACCCTAAGGACAATGCTGCAATAGTAAAGTCTTCGACCTACAGGTGTAATAATTAAAATACCTCTCTACGTATCACCGTACATTTAGAGAGGAAGAGTGTACTAATACCTCTCTAAAAAATATCTACCATCCTTAAACCTCTAGTCCAATGATCCACGACTCCTAGAATGTTTCCTCTTTCCAAGAAAGCTACCTTAAAGCAAATATCTAAGTCATGTTTCCCAAGATCTTAGATATTTAGATCATTCGAACAGTCACAATGGGCGATATAGCGCAGAAGTTATCTTGTATAAGTCTGTCTTAACTGACTAGTCACATATACCCAACATACAAGTATATTGACTCTACGATAAAATCTCAACCACAGTATATCAAAGTACATGCTTCCAACTTCGTCAAACCACCAACTCATACTCAAGTTGTAAAGTATTAGTCCATACTGTAACAGTAGCAGTTTGAGTTTCTTCTAAATAGTACTTTTAGAAACTACTATTACAGGTCCTGTTTTACGTATTCGAAATACGCTTATACTATGAAGTGAGTAGACTACTCATTGGTTAAAGGTAAGCCATTCTCTATTTGGAATTCATAACGCAATAACCTAAACAAACGCAATAACCTAAACATGATGAGATTCTTATTCTCATCAATCGGTTAAGACAAACGTTAGTACCCCGTGATCCATAGTTTATTGTGAAAGACCACCATTCACATGAATCACTTACTTAAACATAATAGGTCTTTTCCAAATGTAAATCGTGCACAAATAAAATGTAAATTCACAAATAAATTTTGAGAATAAATTCTTTTATTAATAAATTCGATAATTACATCAGAAACCTAGTTAGAGGGCATACATTCTAATAATCTCCCACTTGCACTGCAAGACTAAGAAAGTCCATAGGTACCCACCCCTATACGTTTAAGTGTCTCTTGAAAACTCTCTCAGCCAAAGACTTGATGAAGGGATTTGTTAGGTTGTTCTTCGAGGTTATTTGTTCCACCACGATTTCCTGTCTTTGGATAAAATCCCGTATCAGGTGGTACTTCCTCTTGATGTGCTTCCCCTTCTTGTGGTTCCTAGGTTCTTTGGATTGCGAGACTGCTCCAGTGTTATCTCAGTACATCACAATCGGTCTGTCCATGTGTGATACAACTCCAAGTTCTGAAAAAAACTTCCTAAGTCAGACTGCTTCCTTAGATGCCTCCGAAGCTGTCACATACCTAACTTCTATAGTTGAGTCAGAAATGCAAGATTGTTTGATACTCCTTCATGAAACAGCTTATCCAGATAAGGTGAAGACATATCCACTAGTGGATTTTCTCTTATCCTTATCTGCCTGGAAGTTTGAGTCTGTGTATCTTGTAGGAACCAAGTCATCAGCCCTGTAAACCAGCATATAATCTCTTGTACCTTTGAGGTACTTGAGAATATGCTTTACAGCTTGCCAATGAACCTCCCTAGGGTTTGACTGATATATGCTAACTCAGCATATGGCAAAGCAAATATCTGGCCTAGTGCACAGTATGACGTATATGAGACTTCCCACAGCCGAAGCGTAGGGAATCCTACTCATTCTATCTTTTTCTTCTTGGGATTTAAGACAGTCCTTAAAACAAAAAGATAACCCATGTCTACAAGGGATTAGAGCTCCCTTACATTACTCCATGCTGAACTTAGCCAATATCTTGTCAATGTATGTCCCTTGGGATAATCCTAACAATCTCTACTTCCTATTTCTAAGAAACTTAATCCCGAGAATGTAAATGGCTTCTCCCAAGTCCTTCATACTGAATTGACTAGATAGCCAAACCTTAGTAGATGACAATGTCCTTATATCATTCTTAATGAGTAGAATGTCATCTACATATAGGACAAGAAAAATCACATTTATACCTTCCAATTTTCTATACACGCATGGTTCATCCTCGTTTTGAATGAAGCTGTAAGACTTTACAGTCTCATCAAAACGAATGTTCTATACTCTAAATGCCTGCTTAAGTCCATAAATGGACTTCTTAAGCTTGCAAACCATATGTTCCTGGCCTTTAGCAATAAAACCTTCCGGTTGGGACATATAGATAGCTTCACTAAGATGGCCATTAAGAAATGCCGTCTTAACATCCATTTCTTATATCTCGTAGTCATAATGACATGCGATGGCAAAGAGGATACGAATGGACTTAAGCATGGCTACCGGGGAAAAGGTTTCCTCATAGTCGATCCATTCTTTCTGAGTATACCTTTTCGTCACAAGCCTAGCTTTGAAGGTTTCCACCTTCCCATTCGCTTCCATCTTCATCTTGTATACCCACTTACACCCAATAGACTTTATCCCTTCAGATGAAGCTACAAGATCCCAAACTTAATTGAAGTATATAAACTCAATCTTGGTTTTCATTGCTTCATACTATAGATTTGCATCGACATCAGTAATAGCCTCCTCGTATCTAGTGGGATCTTATTCCTAATAGTCAGAGACCAGCTCGAAAGCCTCTCTAATTCATCTTTCTGGAACCCTAGATATCTTCCCACTACGACGAGACTCCGTTTGTACAGGTTCTTGAGACTGTGCCTCTTCTTGTTCCACAATTAGCTCTGAAGAAGTTGATTCCGAAGATAACTTCTCCTCGAGTTCCAACCTTGTTGAACATTTAGTGGAAATACTTTGATCATCTTTCAAGTATCTAACATTAGTACTTACCAGTAGTTTCTGCTCCTTGGGATAATAAAAGTAACCTCATTTTGTCCCTTTTGGATACCCAACAAAATAGCATAATTTTGATCTTGGTTCGAGCTTATCTCCCTTGATCAGTACATAAATTGGATAGCCCTATATCCTGAGATGATTTAGACTTGGCTTATGCCCAATCCATATCTTATAGGGCATCCTAGGTACTGACTTGGAAAGTACTAAGTTCAGAATGTATGCCACTGTTTCCAGGGCATATCCCTAAAAAGAAACCGAAAGAGTAGCATAAGACATCATGCTTCGGACCATTTCTATCAATGTCCTGTTCCTTCTCTTAGTTACTCCATTCTGTTAGGGTGTCCCTGACACAAAGAGTTGGGATACTATCCCATAATGTACCATGTAATCCTTGAATTCACCGAAGAGGTACTCTCCACCACGATCCGATTGTAAGATTTTGATCAGTTTACCTGTTCGATACTCCACTTTAGTCTTAAACTCTTTGAATTTTTCAAAAAAGTCAAACTTGCGCCTCATCAGGTAGACATAACCAAACATTGTACAATCATCCGTGAAAATGATGAAGTACTCAAAACCCCCTCTAGCTGGTGTAGACAAAGGACCACACACATCAGTGTGAACAAGGCCCAATATCTCCTTAGCTCATCAGCCTTTTGGGTGAATGACCTTTTGGTCATTTTTTTTCATAAGGTAGGATTCACATTGAAGCTAACTTTTCAATCTTAATGAACCTAAGGGCCCATCATGGATTAACTTCTGAATCCTAGTTGAGTTAATATGACCCAACCTTAGATTCCAAAGATATGAGTAATTGACATTGGTCTTTTTCTTCCTATTTAAAGGTTTAGATTGAGCGTTATTTATTTGATTATTTGTAGGATTTAAGAAGAATAAGTTTCCATACATGTGCCAGAACAAAGAACTTTCCCATTTCTACTAATAGTAATACCGGAATGGAAAAAAACAGAATATTCCTGATTTATAAGTTTTGCAACTGAAACCAAATTTTGTCTAAATCCAAGTACATATAAAATATCCTTCAAAATAACTACTTTATTACAATAAAAAATAAGATCCAATTCTCCCACTACAAGGGCCCATACTTATGCTCCATTTCCTACTCGTAGTCCATGATCGCTCTTCTGGAGTCTTCTTATCTTCTTAAACCCCTGCAAGGAATTACAGATATGATAAGTGGCTCCAGAATCAACAATCCAATTGCAAGTTGATCCAACCATTGAAACTGACTCTAGATAGAGAACAATACTTATAAGGTTTTTCTTGGCCTGAAGCTTTGGACACTCCTTTTTCCAGTGTCCCTTTTGCCCACACTTGAAGCATTTGCCCTTTGGCTTGTTGGACTGGTTCTTGGGTTGGGCTACTGCGTTTCCTTTATTCTTCTTGAACTTCATAGGCTTGGGCCCAGTTCTGGAAGAAGAAGTCCTAGCAATCACCATTTGGAGCTCTTTCATTAACTCAGTTAAACTCATGTTTAACTTGTTCATGTTGTAGTTCAACTTGAATTGAGTAAAAAAGCCCGGCAGAGATTCGAGAACCATGTCCACTTGGCTCTCGGGGTCAATAACAGCTCCTAAGACTTCCGCTTCCTTGAAAGCAGTAATCATTTTGAGCATATACTCCCTGACTGAAGCTCCTTCAGCCATCTTAGTATTTATGATCGTCCTAAGAGCTTCCTGCCTTGCGGGTCGGCTCTTATCGATGAATATCATGGCTAGTGACTGACTAATGTTGTACACAGTGGCCATGCGCTCGTGTTTGGATTGGAGCACATTAGACATGGAGGCCAACATGTAGCAATGAGCCATTTCGTCAGCCTTCTTTCATGCCTTCTCAGCCTCGCGCTCAACATCGATAGAACCTTTCCTGATAATAGGGTAGGTTTCGTAGAGGATATACTTATATTCCTCGACTGTGAGTATTATATCCAAGTTCCTTTTTCAATTTACATAATTTAGACTCGTTAACTTATTCTCTCAGAGAATAACGGCTAAAGAACTAAAAGAACCTCTACCAACCATTTCTGAAAAATTAAAAAATAAAAGAAATCTTAATTTGTGAAAAAATAAAATTAATTTGTGCACTTTATCCTCATATTAAATCCGATAATAGTTAATCATATACTATTATCTTTAATATGATTAATTTGGCTCTTAGGAAAACTGACATTGCTTCTTGGAAAGATTAACAGTTTCCTAAGCTAAGTGTATTAACCACCACAAATTAATTTCCCTTCCAAGTAATGATCTAGAAGATAACTCCATCGATGAGATGACCGTTTCTTTTCATTTTCTATGGACATTCCTCCACTATAACCTCCAACGTGGGCTGGCTGATCATAGCACTTGTCCCGAATTATTAATTACATCCATTATTTAGTTTTAGATCCTTATGGTATCTCCATCCTATACGGGTTCACTTCAATATAGGTTAAAACAGAACATACAAAACACCATTTCAACACACATCCATGTTCCCTCTACCCTTGCCAGAACACTATTTCAATACACATCCTCCTACTGGCAGAACACCATTTCAACACATATCCTCACACACATCCAAATGTGTTTGCTACATTTCTTAATCAAATAAACTGCACAACACCATGTATGAAGCTCTCTCTGCCTAACACACAAATACCTCGGCCATCCAAGATAAGCTTCATACATGGTTTCACCAAAATTGGCCAAATTGCAGAAAAAACAGCCAAATTAGCTACCATTAACCATGTTCCTTTTACCCCTGCCAGAATACCATTTCAACACACATCCTCCCACTGGCAAACACCATTTCAACACACATCCTCACACACATCCAAATATGTTTGCTACATTTCTCAATCAAATAAACTGCACAACACCATGTATGAAGCTCTCTTTGTCCAACACACAAATACCATTAACAAAAAAAATACCATTCATAAATTATCAATTTTTCATAGTAACCAATAACAATCTCTACTGCCCAACACACAAGGAATTTGCGAAATTTCAAAAAAAAAAAATCTGATTCATAAATTATCAAAAGTTGTCCCCTTACAAATATAGTACAATAATGGAACATCCTAACTAATATTCAGCTTTGTACAACTGTGACCTAAGTTGAATCCATCATCCCTTTTTCAACTATCTAAAAGGCGGTTGTGGGGTAGAGGCGGATCAAAGCGTGACAAAGATGCTCGATTGGAATCACTTTGGTTTGTTGTGCTGCTAGGAGCTTCTTTGTGTGCCTTTTTATAGGACAACCATGCATGCTCAGCTTCTTCAAGCGACGCAAAAGACTTGAAAAGATTTCCTTTATAGCCATTAGTTGCTTTATGGCAGTCTACCCAATCTTCAAATATACCATGTTGTCTCCCTTCAAAAACGACATAGAACTTTTTTGGAGGCATGTCTTGTTTCAAAAAAAAAAAGGGAAGATCATTACATGTTATAAGTTTTTGAAAACAAATATATGCAGAGATTCCTCGACTAAATGCTCAATAGGGCTTCTTTTTATATAAGCAAAATTAGAGATCTTATCTTGGGCTGCAAATCCATCACAACATGATCAAATCAAATTCATATTACTCAACAAGAGTTCATTCACTCTCTCAAGCAAGAGATTAAATAATTACCTAGCTTCTCTTATAGCTCTTTCCATTGCAGAATCCACTAAACTTCCTGATGCTGAATGGTCTTTTGGAATGGGACTACTATCAAAACTTAAAGTAACAATTGCAACATGAAAAACCAATTTGAGGTCTACAACAGTTTCCTTTGCCAAATTGGTTAGTGTGAATCATTTACAAGATTGAAATAATTATAGTTGATGTTATGTTAAAGGTTTCTCTGTTCATTAAATTATACCCCAGACCATTTTTAAATGGCCACTGGATGTTCTAAAGATGTCAGAAAAAACTCAAGTATGCATTCCTGAGAACACAATTTAGTATCATTCTTTTCCTCTTTAACACAACAATATAACCTTTGAAGATTTCTGAAATTTTGTGAGCAGTTTTCATTAAACAATATTCTACATACCAAGTCAAAAGAATGCTAAACACAACTTCAAATGTAAATCACATGAGCCAATGATTCCCATTTGCATAATGTAAGCTTCAGTGACTCAACAAGTACTGCCTATAAACCAATAGTGCATTGTTGAACCCAAATGTTAGTTCAGTTTACAAGTACTGCCCATAAACCAATAATGCATTGTTTAGTAACAAAATGCAGGCAAAGTGTAGCTAAGTGAAAAAGGCAGTTACTAGTACAACTAGCATTAGGAAGACTATATTAAGGGCAAAGGCTGAAAATTTACAGATAATTGCGAGTGTTATCGAATACCTCAAGCATTCAATCTATACAAATCAATAAAAAAACATGCATAAATTCAAAGGGATACCTATCCCAATCTCACAAAATCCACACTGCCTTCACCTCCAAACAAGGTTTAAAAAAAAAAAAATGTACATAGTTTCATCATGCCTATATGAATACAAGAGAACCAGTCAACATCTTATATAGGTGCTTCAAAGCAATTTAGAATAGGTGTGAAAAAAGACTTGGCGATTTTCTACAATTAAGGAAGTTAAGGAGCTAAAGGGGAAAATTAGAGAGGACAGTTAACTTCAAATAAAAGAGACAAAGCCATTGTCAGTGACTACAAAATTTCACATAATCAGTGACTACAAAACATGAATGTAAAACTTTATACATATTGGATGTCCCCAAATCTTAAATTCGGGGGGAGAAAAGAGTCCTTCAAAATATGCAGCATTGATTAAACAAATTTATTGAAGTTCAAGAATGGGCTCTAAAATTCAATGTCTAGGTTTCAATCTTGAAGGTATCACACGGCCCCACATACCATGTCATTGAGAACATCTAAATTAAAAGGAGGAGGGAGCTAGAGTGGGAAATGGTAAAAGACCCTCTGTACATAATATCTTGTAGCCTAAAGAACAAATGCAAATTAAAAATTAGAAAATAAAGAGGCACTTACGGTCAACTAACAGATTCCTCCCAGGGCTCGTCTTCATCTTCGTCTTCCTCTTCCTTGTAATGTGGCTTCTTTAACTCCGTTGGGTGCTTCTAAAATGGGGACATCATGCTTTGCCTACAACTCCGTCGGCATTACCGTTGCCGTTGACGTAGCAACGGAAAGAAACAAAGGCGGTAGGGGGTGGGAGGAGAGTGGCCGGTGTAGTTCAGATTTGTAGGATCTGGCCAACATTACCTCTACTGTTAAAAAAGGAAAGAGAGGGGAGGAGGAGGTCCAGTGTTAAAAGAAAGAGAGTGTGTGGCAGAGGGAGTGAGAAGGTTCAACATGAAGAAAGAGAGAGAGTGGCAGAGAGGGAGGTCCGAATATGATGTTTTGGTGCATCAAATTTGGTCCTGTGCGAAAATGGGCAAACTTTTGAAAATTTTAGACATCGAAATCGGAGAAGGTTAACCATGGTTCGGTTGAAGGAGGAAAGGAAAAAAAAACAAAGAAAAAAAATGATTTCTGAATAAAATAATAGTCATGGACAGGTGTCGCATTTTGGGGAACCCAATTCACAGGTAGGATCTGGATCAGGTCCATGTAAGAATTTCCCCTAAGAGTTTATACATTTCAAATGTACTTTTGCCTCCCAAAGTTATTTCTTCGCCGCTTTGGTAATTAAAATATTTCAAATGTTTGGTATTTAATTCGTGATTTTTTTTTGCGATTGGAAATGGGGTACTCAACTTTTGACAAATGCTAATTTTATTCATAATTCCTAATTGTTTAATAGATATTCATAGTTAATTATTATAATTATAATTTTACCCACCTTTTCTAATTAGTTTTTGTTTATATGTTATAATAATTTACGTATGTTTTAATAAAATAAAATATTTATTGTTAAATTTCAATGATTTTTATCTTTGATTTTATTATTATAAAAAAATATTTCATCGTATTATTCTATTGTTTCACGTTCAAACTATAATAAATATACAAATACACATACAAATTGAAAAGAAAGAGATAAAGAATAAAACTAAGAGAAGTTAACAAATACAATTTCATGTAAATAAATATTATAGTTATTTTAAATATTTTATAATTTAAAATTATTTTTAAAATAAAATTGCCAAATATATTAAATTATCATGATTGATTCTTAATTTTTATAAATATAATTAATAAAAATATAATTTGTATAAATCACGTTAGATGCATTGCGCCAAGCCCATAGATATCCTCGGAGACGCATTCAGCTGCTTACCACATCAGCTTTCTTGTTGTTTCTCTTAAGAAAAAGAAAAATTAACAATAAAACACGAGCGAACACGGGCACATATATATATATATATATATATATATATATAATGATAACAATAATTCTAATTATATATATAATATATTATATGTATATTATACTATATATAAATTATATAGATAAATAATATAAATTAATATATAATAAATTATATAATATATTATATGTATATTATATTATATACATAATTTATATATATAATATATTATTATATTGTATATATTAATTATATAAATAAATGGTATATATTATTATATAAAATGTAATCGAAGTTATTTTATTTTTATTTTAATATTTTATTTTATATTAAAATTTGAAAATTATAATATGTATTTTTCAAATATGTGAATAACAATATTTTTTATGAAAAAATTCAAAATATCTTTAAATCGAATTAAACCCGAATTTATTCTATTAGAACTAAATATCCGATTATTCATCCTGTTCAAAAATTAAAAATATTCGTGCCGTCCCATCTTAAAATTACAGTTCGAGACTAGTATTAAAAATATGAAAGAATCAAAATTTTAAAATTGTACTGAAAATTTCTAAATTACCGAACAGTGAGCATTAGGAGCAGTGAGCATTAGGGGCAGAGGGAAGCAGTCTAATGAAGAAGGTGAAAGGGACGACGTAGAACAGTGCACCTAAAGAGCTCCATATTGCCAAGTTATATAAGAGACTGCAGTTAACAATTGTTATGCCTTACTCCCTTGGTACGGTAGGTAAAACCTGCAGCGTACCACCTTTTTATATTTGAAGGGGCTGGGTGGGGGATTGGGGGAGGGTAGAACACATTGACATTCCCATTAATAGAAAGGAAGATCTGCTCTAATGGCAGAAGTAACAGTTGAAGGATTGAGGAACCTCCTTCATCGTATATCAAACCAATTGAGCCACCACGGAAGCAATGTCATCCCCAACATAATCTTTGATTACTGCACCAATACGCCATGAACATTCTGATAAGCAGCATCAACATTAACCTTATAAACTTCACAAATGGACATTTTTGCACGTGTGTCTACCATAATAGAAGAAGAAAGCTGCGAAGATCCTTGCCGAAACTCATAAAAGAGATTAGATGGCATTGTGACAATGTCCTCTGCCTGCATTGAAGATCCTTGAAATATCAACTCATTTCTGCCTCTTCCAGACTTCCAAAGCAACATCGCCTATTTACATAACAAATCACCTTTGCCTTCCTTGAAAACTCTATCCACAAACCACACCCATGAGCCAACACCTCCCAGCAAACCATAATGTTTATATCACTGATCTCCCAAACAGATTTGACAAAAGGGCAATCAAAGAACAAAAACACGTCCGTATCTACAGGGCATAAACAATGGCTGCATTTACAAACTTGTTTGGAAACTTCTGGAAAGATTCTCCCAGGTTGGAAGAATACCAGAGCAAATGCGCCACAAGCACATTCTCACCCGAGGAGTATAATTAAGCTCAAAAATTCTCACCCAGGTTGTATCCAGGAAGCCTGATGAAGAAGCTTCTGCTCTTGTTCCCCTTTCCATGAACTGTAGTCCTAATGCAGATTTTTACAGAGAAAACTCCAAATTTGATATAACGCCAGACGTGTATCACTTTGTAGAGGCAAAGACAATGGGACTGTAGAATCCTGCAAAGTACCTCATAGTTAAAAAAGCCATCTTTCAAAAAACTGAGTGAAATATAACTAAATTGAGCAAACAGAAAATAAGACCAAGGAGAATAAAGAATTTGGCTCAAGAGACTGAACTTTCAAACAAATGATATCAAAACTCCTCTGCAGAGGACTTGATGGGAGAAACTCAAGTCCAGCTAGACAAGTTCCAATACACCTCTCCATACTGTGTTATGCTCCCCTTAAGAGCTTAAGCTTTTAGATGATGTGGTAATTAACATGCCATAGAGCAAGAAGTCTCTCATTCAAATCACACACATGCTACTGAGGAAGTGACTATGGCCCACATGTGAGTGGGCTAGTTAATGTTAAATATTAAAATATGCTCCTCTCCAATAGCTTAAGGACATTAGGGAATAGGAATGGGAATGATGGCATAGGTAATGGGAATTGATTACTATTGATTCTGTAGCATGTTTGATAAATTAATTTTCAAATTTGGGTACAGGAATGAATTTGAATTTTTGTTTTTAAAAGAAAAACAATACACTAACAATAGACATGGTGCTTTGTAAACCGAAACCTGAATGAGATGCCTCACACTGAAATGAAGTTTGCAAAAGTTTTGTATATTATTTGCTTCTTCTTAAGGGTTCAGGTTTGCATCTGCACAGAAACAATTATGTGAGTTTTCAATCAGACTAGAAGAAAACCAACAATAAAAATCAGCAATCTAAAAGATGAAATTCACAAGTTACAGTAGCTTGGCTAGCAACTTTAGACCAAACAAGAACTAATCTTCAAGTTTTCTTCAATCTGAGTGTCCAAGGACAGCAGCACAAGAATGCCCTGCCCAGCTATCCTTTTCCCATGATTGCTCCAAGATAAGGTTTCCATATATAATTCCTGGGCAAGCATCAGAGGTAGAATCCTTAACTTGAAGTTTCTGAATCTTATCCTTCATTTCAGAAGTCTTAAGGTCACTTGCAGTTCCTCCCCAACACATAAATAAAAGAAATTGGATTCATTTCCATCCACAAATTATTCAATATATATTTTGCAATATATGCTAAGGTTAATCTATTGTGTCTTCATTTTTCTATTTGTATAAACAAACCCTTTGACAACTAGGAACCAAAGAGTGTCTAATAATCCTGGTTATGCAAAGCCAATAAAATTGTAATACCTTTACTTTCCTAGGGATCAGTCTAAGTTAAAAGCCAAAAATATCCTACAGATTGAACAATATGGCAGAGCACCAACCTCACGAGTCATGATTGCCATGGCTACCACTTCTTCAACACCACCAATAGATGTTGAACACACTCTCAAGCAAATATGTGATGACCTTACATAGAATCGCCTCAGGAAGTCTATCAAATGTAGAATGTAACAAATCAAATAAGAATGACTTTGTAGTCTTAGAACTTCAACCACCAGATTCTCTAAAAGAACTTTAAAAATCAGCACCATATTTTTCCTTAAATCTAGGAATTAATTTGTCTGTTCATCCAAAAGTTTCCCCTCAAAATGTAAGCTTCCTTGGAGTTATGTATATACTTACCGCTCGGAAGAATATCTATCCACTCCTTTTCAGCTCCTGTTTAATGTGTCAAGACACAATTGCTTGCCGTGGCTGGCAATTGTTTTTCAAGGCCAGTTTAGTTCTCCTTGCATTTGGAATAAGTCCTTTCTTGACACAAGCTACAGATCTCTCTATGACACGTTTCCTGTCCAGTTCAAGAGATGCTCGAGACATATATGGAGCATCAAAGGCAACTTTCTTGTCCCATATTGATCTACTTCTGTCAAGTAATCTACTAAGTGAAGACTTCCGACTTAGCTGATATCTGAACCTTCTCAAGTCAAGCGAGACATAGGAAACATGAAGAAAAAAGTGAATCAAATGAAAACTTTATATCAAAATAAAAATCAAATACACAGACTATTGAACACTCAATCATACAGTATTATTCTTTTACTTTGAGCAACAAATTTTTTACTCTTTTGGCCTTCTTTTCCAGTGGAAAAAAAAAACCAAATCCCTCCTTTCCTAATTGCAAAATCATGTATCTTTTTGCATGTTTGATAAGAAATATAGAAATCTCTTCCTCACTAAGAGAACACTGGCCAACAAAAGGTTGAAAATTTTTGGAATATATCTCAAGTTACCATCTTCTTTTTCCAAATTTCACCGCTTTCATAAAATGAGTGCTCTTTTACGTTACAACTTCTCGTGCTAATGCAATCATTAGGATATCCTGCAAGCATTTCATCCACCTCATACTGCAAAATAAAAAACAATAATATTTCTTTTCTTTTTTTTGACAACTAAGAAGAAAATAAAATTTGGATCATGTAAAATTTATTTATTTTCTCGGCCGTTGTTATATCACCCAAATACTCTAGGATATATTTTTCCTCGTTTTTCTAAGAATCAATGCATTAGGATATTTTTGTTTCCGGGCTAACCATATTCAATTATTTACTCAGCTATTAATTTGTGGCTGCTAGCTTGTACATGTATTATGACTAGTGAGATAACATGCAACCAAAAAATTCTTTATTTTTTTTAATTAAAAAAAATGGAAAAGAAAGGGGAAAGGCCACAACCACCATTTTTATGAAAATTTTGCATTACAAAATTCTCGTATATTTATGGCTTCTATTGTCAGCCTCTTTAATTAAAAGGGATAAGATGGTAACTTACATAAGGTAAAATGCTCTCTTAAATATTTTAGCCAAATGAAACTAGGACATTCAATTCTGGATGGAGGGAGAAAGTGCCTATAAGAAAAACATATTCAAATGATAAGGGAAAATTTCAAAGTTCACTTACAAATATGGATAGGTATCCTGCAACTGTGACTTGAGCATGCTCTCAACAGATGGCCAAGGATCATAGTCTACGTGAAAAAGGGGCAAGAAGCTAGAGAAGGCAAGCAAGCATGAAGAGAAATGTGAATCAATTGACAATGTTATATCAAAAGAAAATTAGATGCACATACTATTCAATAATAAGTTAATACTATTCTTTTGATTGGATGAACAAATCGTTACTCTTTTTGGCCTTCTTTTCCTTTTCTCTCTTCCTCTCATTTTTTTTTTTTTTTTTTTTGGCTTTGAATAACTAAATCCTCATCTTTTAATTGCAAAATCATTTATCTTTGTGTGTGTTTGATAAGAAAAATAAAAGCTCCTTGTCACTAAGAACACTGGCTAGCAGAAGGTTGAATATTTTTGGAACCTAATGGTGAATTTGGATTGGTTCTACCAATCCAAAATTTTGTTTCGGTTTTTAGAAAGAGAATGATAAAGGACATAATCCAAATGATTTTTAATTCTCAAAACACTGTAAAAAATTTATTTTTTTACTCACATAACACTACATCCTCTTTCCTTGGCACTGAACCTTTTTTTTTTTTTTTTCCAAAATTGAAATTCATTATCATTTCCAAAACTGGAGCTAAAAACATTAACCCGAAATAAATCCCAAATTGCCATAGTCTTTTTCCAAATTTCTCCACTTTCATTACAAAAATGTTCATTTATGTTATAAATTCTAGGGAAAATTCTCAAACTCTTTAACAAACAACAATTAGATAGTAAGATTTGGAGAGTGATATTCGCACTCAACTTTTAGATTCTTACTTGTGTTTATTGTCAACTTCTTCAAAGAGTGCATAGCATTACTCTAATTGTTTTAACATCTCTTGTGAAAATTTTGCCATATAGCTATTAGGAAACATGATTGAATAAGCAGAAACCAAATTTGAAGTAACTTACTGTCATCTATCATCTTCAAGTACACCTGAAATTAGAACCTCAAGGTCCTCATTCCCCATGTCCCGTTGTTCGTTGAGAATGCTTTTAGCCGAATTGCCAAGATCTTTGAGGCACCCATGAACCTTGATTATCTTTAAGGTCATGACATCTCCAAATATTGATGGGAGCTCCTGAAGATAACGACAGTGTCTAACAACAAGTCGCTCAAGGCAGGGGAATGAAAAAGCAGGCGCTTCCCAATGTGAAATGGACAATCCAGACAATTTCAAATATTTGAGATTCAAAAATTCCTCATTTTCAACTTCCCATCTTTCCCCAATAATGGCAGAGTTCAGCAATTTCAGAACCTCAAGATTGGGAAGCTTTCCAACTGTTGATATTTCACTCCATGTACGGTTAAACTGAGACAATGTCAATTTTTTTAAAGTTGTTGGGAAGTTGAATGTACAAGTATGGGCCACATAACGACGATACTGCGAAGTTAGTAATTCAAGCTTATTGAGAGAGTGCACCAACTGAAATTGGTCACAATTCCTTCTGCAATCCCATGATAATGAAAACTCCAATCTCAGTTTCCGAATCCTTGGAAATCCTCCCAAGATTTTTTCTGCATCTTCTACATTAAAAAGATATAAGGAGGAGAAGCTATCAAGATTGCCTAATTGAGGGCACACATCATCATCATGATCTTCCAACAATATAATGGCCCTTCCACCAATATCTACATTCCTCAATGCTTTCATCTTCCAGTTAGTATGAGGAAATTGAAGTATGCTATGTCTTTCTTTTACCACATGAAAAGTTTCTAAAGTTACAGAGGTTTCCCATCGATAAGGGAACATCTTTTATCTTAGACTTAATAGATAGGTATCTCAAACAAATAAGGAACAGGATTTCTTCAGGAAAATGGTCATCAAAAACCACATTCTCCAAGTCAAGCACTCTAAGAAACTTTAACCCAATGAAATAGCTGGATGTTGGCTGATAAGGGAACTGTAACCCATTGTTACAAGAAGAAATGAGTAGAGAACGGACATTTGGACCTGTCAGTTCTGACCAAGAAGGAACCTCCCATCTGTTAGACATGCATAGTCGATATTCATTATAAAAGATGGGTTCCCGGGAATTATTAGGAGCATTTGGAAAATGTATGAACCTTTCTTCCTTAGCTTTTGTCAAGCACAATTCAAGAAATAGATCATGAATACGACATTCTTTGATCTCTCCACTACTAAAACTTCTCTTATTAACAATTACTAGGCTTCTCCCAATAAGATCCTCCAAGTACTCCCTTGCCACTTCGTCAAAGCTTTTTATCCCAGACTTTCGTACAAAGCCTTCTGCAATCCATAACGGAACAATTTTATGGACCTTAAATACCTTATTCTGTCCTACTGCACAAAGATAAAGGAAGCATGGCTTCAAAAAATCCGGTAAATTCTTGTAACTTAATTCAAGTATTTCCATGCACCCTTCACTTGTAAACTTTGGATTCAGGTTTTTAACAATTTCCATCCACTGATACAAATCATCGGATACCCTATTAAGCAGACCTGCCACCACGACAATAGCCAGAGGAAGCCCATTGCAAACCTTTAAAATCTCTTTTGCATCATCTGAGAAACTTGAAGGCGAGATGTTTCGGCAAAGTAGCTTCTGTTGTAATAACTCCATACTTTCCTCATAAGAGAGTGGACGAAGCAGATGAGGATTGCAACCAAATTTATTTCGACTCGTGAACAAAATTCGGCTACCATTCTTATTGTCTGGAAATGATCCTTTTAATGCATTCCATGCAGCTACATCCCAGATACCATCCATAACGATGAGATACCTTTGTCCCTTTAGGCATTTGTAGAGTTTTTGAGCTAAGCCCTCTTTGCTCATATTACAGATTTCATCATCAAGCACAGTATTGACGTCTCTTAAAGTGTCCAACAATAACATCTTATCTTCATATACTTGAGTAACAAAACACCATGCACATTTGTTAAAATGATACCGAATTGAAGGACTATTATAAACTTTTTTGGCAAGGGTTGTCTTACCTTGCCCTGGCATGCCAACAATGGAAACAATGTCAAATTTCCTCAATCCTCTAGTAAGTCGATTGATTATTTTTTCTGACTCATCCTCCAAGCCGACAACTACTTCAGTTAATGTTGAACAGTAAGCTTGGCGCAGATGAATGCTACCTGAATTAACTTTAGCACTGAGGATACGATTGGTATACATATGATTGTCCACGATCTTCTCAGTCTGCCTCTTAATGAGTTTAATTTCGTCTAGGACACTGAAAAGGCAAACTACGTTATACCAAATAGGAACATCAAAGATTTGACAAGAATCAATGACGTGTTCTGCGTGGTATGATGTATCAGTAATTTGCATCCATAAATCCTTCAATTCCTCAAACTCATTTTGTAGATCCTGTATGTTCTTGAAAGAAGGCCTAAGTGAGACCAACTCCTGATGAAGAGTCAATAATCCATTCCTTGCAAAAGGAAGAAAATTGGGCTGAGATATTAATGTTTCCTTCAGGTTTCCCAAATTTTCCAAGAGGAAATCAATGAATCCCAATGCATCAGTGGTAGGGAAATAAGACCAAATTCGGAAATAAACCTCTCTGGCAGGGGAATGAGATCCCCATGATTCAGAAGCATAAAGAAGCTTCGTCACCTCAACCTTGACTTCATCGACCTTTTTTTGGAAATCACCAAGAAGAACGTTTCTTTCTTTTGCAATTTCCTGATCGATTTCTCCAATAGTGAGTGAGCAGATCAGAGCAGGAATCTCACTAACAAGAGCTTTTGCTGTTGTTAGGACAAGACTCCACTCTGTTGGTTGACGATCCATAGCAAATGTTATGAGGAACATGAGCCCCTCTCGAAGGATTCTCATAAACCCAATCGGAAGGATAAAATCTACAAAACTTACATCAGCTTCACCTAACTCAGCAGCACCTATCCCAAAAGTGTCAAATAATTTTGAAGCCCTCAGGACTCTATTGTAAAGCCCTATGACTTCCGGACTACAGGACTCAACCATCTGTAATAGATCAGCGGGAAGGGCCTTCATCCGGGCTGCCATTGCTTCTCCCATTTGGTCCGCCCAGTACATCGTCGATAGACATGCTATTTTGCAAGCCCAATCTTGAATGTGAAAGCTAGAATAGAAGCCTTCTTCAGAGTACTTCACAAAATCTCTAAACATTCTTAGCTTCTTGATAAGGGCTCTATTTGCATCCTCACAGGAACGATTCCACCGGCTTTCAAACGGACAAGGCTCCTGAGATTGCTAAGCGTGCAATTCATGAATTGAATCAGTTCAGAAGTGTTGTAAAACTCGCACTGAGACGAGGAATCAAACAAACGAAGGCAATCCTCTTTGATTTTCTTCGTACAAAGTTCAAGTCTTTGCAAAAACTTAGAAGCAGAAAGAATTCCTGCATGACCATGGGTACCATAAACGCATAGCTTATTTCCAACAGTTGCTCTAATGTAAGATTTTCGAACAGATTTTCGGGGCAAGACCCAGATGAACAGTTTCAAGAATGCCAACTCCAGCTGAAGAGTCTGAATTTGATCCTTCATTTGAAAAGTAAGGTGTGGATCTTTGCACAAAGTAGCAATTTCCATCAGCACTTTATCAACAGCAGTGGGGATCATTTCCCCTGTCTTATTTCTCCCTCGCTCAAAGATGAAAATGAAGTGCTGACTTTCTCCCATCCTTTAGCATTTGCCTTTGTGTTTTATGCTTGTTAAGTTTTGCAGATTACTGACATGTATTATATTTGTATTTTAAATAGGAAAGTAGTAGAACTGAAATTTTATACTCCCCTCTTCTCTTTTAAATTGACGATGTTTGATTTGAAATAATATTTTATATAAAAATAAAAATTATAATATAATAAAAATTTTATAATATTTTATATTAAATTTAAACATATAAAATATATTAATTATTTTATAATACAAAATCTATTAAAATTTTCTTTTTAAGAAAAATATCAATTCTTTTGAAATAACTTAAAATAGTAAGTTTAGTTGGAATAGAGAGAATATATATATATATATATATATATATATATATATATATATAATTTCAAATGAAAATTGTTAATAATATACAAGTTTCATTGAATAAAGGAATAGGACATTCTTTTGGGAAAAAAAAAATAGTACGCACAATGTGTAATTTGCAAGTTTTATTACTCCTGTTAAATAGTTAAAAAAATTATATTGACTTGCATAATTGTTGTTCTATATTATATAGTATACACATGTAGTGCAAAAGGTGCAAGAGCTTCTGTATTTTTATAATTTTTTAATTTTTAATCTCATACAATTTTTGCTATCAAACTTTCTAAAAGTTCTTTTGCCTCCATTTTTTAATTATTCGCTAAAATTGTTAGTATTAATCTTAAAAAAGCCACTCAAAATTATATATTTGGGTAAATTAAGCCCGTTAAAATTAATTATCTCAGATAAATCCCTTAGAATAAAAATCCATTTTAATCAAGCCTTCCTAATAGGATTTGAATGGAGAAAACCAATTCATTTATTCATTACCATTCTCAATATTGGTATATATTAAATTTTTTTTAAAAAAAGAAGAGAGAAAATATACATACACACTCAAAAAAATATCTTAATATAAAACTTTTATTTTTTTTCATTTTTTCTCTCTTAAATTAAAAATTTCTCTCCGTACGTGTATACTCTTACATGCACTTTCTCATTTTTAAATATATATCACTGTTGGAAATACAAAGAATAAACAAATTTTCCATCCAAATCCCGACTCAGGGGCTTAAGTGAGACAATATTTTTTTTATTATTATTCTAAAAGGTTTAATCAAGAAAATTAACTTTTAAGGGACTGAATTGATACAAGATCATAATTTAAGGGGCTTTTCAAACTTACCCAAATATTACATATAAAATTGGGGTGGTTCCCACAACTTTCTAAGCTCTTTTGACCCATTCTCAAATGGGTCCAAGATGGAGGTGTACAAATAATTTTTTTTTCCCTCTCTCTCTATATATACATATATATAAAATAGACACAGATATGAATTAAGCTCAAACTCATCAAGAGATACTTCTAATGAACTCATCACATAATAACTAGATCTATAAATAACAAAGACATTGCACAAACAAAATTCTTTCCCATGACTAATAAGAGATCCAGAATAGGATGTAATAAGCCCATGAGTTCAAAGTGCTGCATGGGCAACACTTATGCCCCTCAGAACAGCCATGCACTAGAGGGACTGCAGCAGCACCATTAGCAAAAGTTTCATCTGTATTAATCTTCATTCAGGTAACGATCACAAGATTCTACTGAGTGCCAGGAACTTGGATAGCTACTTGGATTAGCATTCTTAAAAGCAGCAACCCCAGAGAAAACCACGACATACCTTCTCTGGAGAAAACAGTCACATGTAGAAAGAAAGCAGGAAGCAGCAAACCCCCAGGGTCGTTATTATGGTCAGATTTCTTTACAGGATGAGTTGATTATCCAATTAAAATTTTTCATTCATTTATAGCTTACTACTCAGCCATGGGGGCAGTGGGAAGCAGTCTCATGATGAAGCTCGAAAGGGACCAGATACATATGACTCCGAGAAATTGGAGGACGTTCAAAAGTGTACCCAGAGAGCTGCTTATAGCCAAGTTATGTGATGTCATCTCAGCCCCTTTCACGGTGTAAGAAAGAGCAGTTACCAATTGTGCTGCCCTATTCAGTTGGTGCAACCGATAAACCTGCAAAGTACCATTTGATTAGAAAGGGTAAACTGTCTTCAGAAAACCAATGGGTAGATATTAATCAATTGAGCAAACAACAACAACAACAACAACAACAACAACAACAATAATAATAATAATAATAATAAAAACTGAAGAATAAAGAATTTGTTCAAGAGGGTGGACTTCCAATGAAATGATAGCAATGGAGAAGGATAAATTACCGACACAAAGAACAAACTCCTCTGCCGAGGACTGAATGGGAGAAATTCAAGTTAATCTAGACAATCTCTCTTTAGACCTTTTTAGTACTGTCAGTGTAAAACGCAGATATTACACTCCACTTAAGCTTTTAGAGGATGTGGTAATTTTAACATGCTATAGGGCAAGAATCTCCATGTTCAAATCCTATTCATTCTAGTGAAAAGTGTTTACAGCCCACATCTAAGGGGCCTTGTTTGGGTTATATATTGGGTTATGCTCCTCTCTAATAGCCAAAGATTTTAGATGATGTGACAATTTAACTGGTGGTGTCATAAAGAAGGTAACTGTTGAGCTTTGACCTTCTACAGGGACAGTTTATCAATAAAACTCACCTTCTACAATTACATGCCAAAAAATCTATATGCTGAGATGCTTGAAGCAACTCTTCAACCCAGAATTCCATCATACAAGGGTCATCCAATCAAAAGATCATAGTATGGTTAACCATCTAGACATAAATATTCACAAAATTGTCCCCACATTCTTGATAAAAATAGGAACTTTCATTTTGTGAAAAGTGATTACTGGTGCTTTTTACTAGAAAAGGAACACTACAAATCACTGAACTATTTTAGTAACATGTAAAAGCTACACATCATCTAAGCAAAGTATGAAGAACTCGCTTAGAGAAAATACTAAAACCTCCAATAAACGAATTCAAAAAGAACAGTGGAATTGAAAACAACCACTATAAAACACTAATCTGAATGCCCAAGTGAAAATGAAACAAGAAGAGAAAGTCCAAGACCCAGTCCAGTATAGGTCCAGCAATGAATAAGTATAGAAGATTTAAACCATTTATAAGGATCTGAGTTTCCCAAATGGCACATGTTTCAAGAAGTTGCCCTATACCAAACTAGTTCAAGTTTCTTTCAGTCCCCATTTTGCCAAGCGGATTGAAATAACAGTCCAGCTTTTGTCCTATCATCTCTGATAACACTCGCACAAGACAATCTTCAGCAGACCAAACTCACTAAACTAAATCAATGCTCTGGAAGCAGTATACCAACATAAATGAAATACCTACTTAAAATAGAAATAGAAAAATTATCTGGAATATAATGATTATAACCTGAAGTAGAGAGAGATGTGGTATTTGTATGGTAAACAAGAATTTTTATACACTAATAGCCATTCATTGCCAATTGAAACAAAGTGTGCATATCCAGTCAACAGAAGGGAACGAGTAGTAAGAATCTGCCAGTGAATTATACACAAACAATGACTACTAGTTTTTCTTTTTCCTTTTTGTGACAAGAACTGATTCTCCTAAAAATCTTCAACATTTATATTCTTAAAGTCATTGATGCACTTGAGAGGTGAAAGCTTAAAGTATGACTTATCTCTTGCAATGGGCCTCTATAACAACCTGACTTGTTGACTGGCCTCTAAAAGTTTTAAACAGAGTGTTCATAAAGTATCATTCACAATAAAGAAAGGTAAAAGAGGAATTTTTTTTTTTTTTTGTTTTGTCAGAAAATAGATAGTTTTCACCACAGAATTTGGAGAGAGAGGCCGCAGCAATGAAGTGAGAAGAGTCCTTACTTGAAAGATAATGGGAATCACAGACCATGAAGGAGACTTGGTATATCTTGCATACTGCTCAAATGCAAACTGAACAACAATGCCAACAAGATAGGGAGCAAGAGTAGCAGAAGCTGCAGGGCCAGTCCATGGCCAGACAAAACCCATTGTCACCATTGGAATTATCAGACTAAGAACTAGGACTGCAACTGAAGAAATTCTGTGTCCCAACTGTGGGTAAATGTTCCTGATATTTGAAGAGAGTGGCACAGTAGGCCTCCTTAAATGATCTATTAGGAGGAGAAACACTGCAACTCCGCAGTAGAAAATAGCCTCCGTGAAAAATAGTATGAGGAAATCTGTAGAAAGAAAGATGGATTATGGATGTAAGAAGGCCTATGCTCATTGCCAGAATGTAACATCATGGATCAAACAACAAGGTATCTAATTCCCAAATATCCATATTTACAACTCGCAACAAGTTTCAGCTTAGTCCATGTAATAATATTTTTGTTGTTTAAATCTTACCCAATAATGGGAGTCCAAATACCTTTAAGTGAAAAAAATTGCACCACCTGACTTAATCATACTAAAACAATCCTATATCTTCAGTTGTGGCTCTCAGCAAATCGTGGATTACAGACAGAAACCTATACATTTTTTCCAACCATGCAAACATGTTTGCCAACTACACAAACCTCAGAATGCCTTCAAGAGAAATATACACATGCAGACCCCTATTCGTACTTCTTGTAAGTTCCACTAGGAATTTTGGACATTACGTTCAACCATATCATTAGCTTTGACTAGCTCCAATTATTCAGATTGTGGTTCAAAAAAAAAAACGTAAGTTATGCCAGAAATTGCTTTATCTCATCTCAGTTAATGACACTTAATTTCCACAGTAATTAACAAAGCTCCAGCTCAACAATTAATAAATATAAATTTAGAAATTAGAACCAAACAATTGTAAATAATTTCTAATTTAAAAAATCAAAATAAAAAATTAAAAGAAGAAAAGAATGTATCTCTTGCTTCATTGAAATGGTCTCTCATTTGTGAAAATCTTTAAAGAAAGATAGTGATCATATTGATGATAGTGAAACTAATATATAAAAGAAGAATTACAGAGAGTCCTTCATAGCATAAGGTATTACCTGTTAACAAAGAGTCCTCAAATATAATCGAGAGAATTCTGCGCAAATAGAGCGAGGGAAAGATGAAAGAAGCTACAAGGACACCAGGACCAACCAACCACAATAAATTGTTCTGATTCTTTCCAGGATTGGATAAAAGGATTTTATTGTCAATTCTGTAAGGACGATTATAAAATGATATGAATCCAGGTTTGCCCCCAGCTCCTTCAGTTTCTGTACATAAACTATCAATCAAGGAGACTTCATCAGATAGGGACTGATCTGCTTCTTGCACTATATAATCTGCTTCAAGCTCACTGTCCACGAATAGATCTTCAGAGATAGCACAGCAAATAGGCCGTGTATTTGGATACGTCTCATTTAACTTCAAATTTTCAAGTGCGGATCGGCTTGACTTAACAACTTGCAATTTGAACAAATAGAGATTAACTAAACAACATACAGTTTTGCAAATATGAAACCGCAGAAGCAACCAAAATTAAGCAAAACAAGTATTTGAACTTCAAGAAGAAATGTTCAAAGGTTAAATTGAATACCTAGAACCTTTTTCAGCTCTTGGGTGTAAAGCTGTTGCAAGTCAAACAATCCTTTTCTGGAACTGATCTGGATTACACAGCAACTAGCAGTGAATCAGCTCAATCTATTAAAGATATGACCAGGCAGCCACCAATAAATAAATAAGAACAATGCCCTTTACTGTCCCCACTCTGACCCCATCCCCCAAATTGAAAAAGGAAAAAAAAAAAAAATGGAAGAAGAAGCTGGATGTTAGTTTGCAGAATTGAGACTATATTCTTAATACAGAAGGATTAAAGCATAGAGGAGTGGTTGGTGATTTCTAATATGAAAATCTTATGTGCCACCAATAAACATAAAGTAAGATGTGTAAGATGTTTATTTTCTGGTGGCTCTTGACCATGATTATAAACCAAAAGTGTTAAAGCAAAAAAAAGTGTTAAAGCAAAAAGTAAAATATATAACCTATGAGAGGAAGGAGGACAGAACAGTGCAC
Organism: Voacanga thouarsii; assembly: GCA_026120185.1. Taxonomy (NCBI): domain Eukaryota; kingdom Viridiplantae; phylum Streptophyta; class Magnoliopsida; order Gentianales; family Apocynaceae; genus Voacanga; species Voacanga thouarsii. The sequence continues at coordinate 7,154,160 of JANUWF010001783.1, forward strand.
CATGCAAAACATATTACAAAGCATTTGAGCAGCCATTATGTTTTCAGATGCAGAATCCAATGCTCCCGTATCTCAAAAGCAAATCATTAAGGACATCAGTTAAAAATCTATATCAAAATCTCCCCAAAGCATCTTAATCAATTCAACATTAGTGTATCCCGATCTAGACTACTTTTATCATGCTGTGAATGTACATGTTTCAAATTTCTGTCATTCTGCATTACTACAAATCCATGTCCACATCTGAATTTTTGTTACAGTCGTTTTATTGACCTTAATACTTTTTAAAACTCAAATACTAGCTCTTGTGCACATCCAATCAAAGAATAGCCCTCTATTAACATTTCCTGTAACTGTGCAAGGACAAATCCATCACATGACATGTCACACATGATCCTACATTTTAACCCATTGAACCTTAATTCCCCAGCTTAAATATCGGCAGATAATTTTAATAAGCCCATCTTGAGCAGGTATTTGTTGAATTTGAGGTGGATTGGGTTATTGATTCAACTGGCTACTATAGATTTGAGTAGGTTATGGGTCTGAAATTGAATATATGCTGTATTCCATCCTCCTCAAGGAATTTGATGCATGCAGTTTTCTGGATAATTATCCTTTGTACGTCTTATTGATAAAACGAGAAATTTGCTTACTAAATTGTATTTCATATAACACTAGTTCTCAAACCTCTTTCAAAATTTGCCAATATAGGTGAATGTTCCTAAGATTTGTTATCCTTTTAACCAAGGACAAGAGATTTTAGAAGAAGGTACGGGAGGAGTCAAAGTTTTACTTATACAGGGATGATTTAGGTATGAGTTTTAGAAAACTTGCTTTACATCCTATATATCTTCTTTGTTATAATCTTGGTGCTTTATGGTATTTATTAGTCATAAAATTCAAATTGAAATATAACAAATTCTTTACTATTAAACCTACAAAAGCTAGATTTCACAAGTTCAGTTTCAATTGCTAAAACCATTGGTTGTGAATGCCAATGGTATAACTCCCTTGTTCAGTCCCATTCTTCCAACAATAAATAAACAAACAATATGCAATCAGGTATCCCACAAAAGAAACTAATGCAACAAGGTCCTTTTTATCTTTCCATAGCAGGAGCCCTCAAAATACTTAGTCTATTCACTTAATCAACAATTTTGATTGAAATCCCTAACAACAAGACAAAAACAGTGTTCTTTTTATTCTTTTGGACAACAGAAACTTGTATGGTTACCAACACAGAGTAATTAACCACAGCCAACCAGAATCATGTTTCAGACAGATCCATTTAAATTTGCACTAACTAAAAGGATAGTTTGTCATTGTTTTCATTCTTTGCTTTTGCTTTCTTTTTCCCCTTGTATATACATTTTTTTTTCCTCAAACATGTGGATTCTGCAAGCATCATGTATCATTCATATTCTTAAATTTATAATAATGAAACACATCCAAATGAAACAACATTAGTTCTCATAATTTTTCAAGGAAGTTTTTAAACCAAAACTAGCAAACATGTTAAGTAAAGGTCCTATAACATCATTCTCAAGGCCTTAGAAAATGATAAAAATGTAAAAAGCATTGCCCTGAAATATCTTCGGTTGAAAACTAAGTGCTGAAATATAAGGATTTTATATTCACACAGAGAAAGGAGGACTATGCAAGTCTAAAAAAACTACAAAACACATTCTAACCAATTTTAAACAAAGACAATACTAGCAGGATCCTATTTCAATCGAAAAAACACACCCCAAATAGATCAGTTGCACCCAAAGGTACTTGAATTTAATTGTACAAAATGTTTAAAAATTTTCAAGCATGTAAACCAAACTACTAAATAAATAAAAGTCCAAACAGCGAAACAAGAATTCCAATTTCAAGACTGCATAGGACAGATAAGTTTGAAAGGAAGACACGAAAGGGTGGGGAAATCACCACTTTGAAAAACCAGGGAAAAAAACAAGAGGCTGGTTACAGATGGCAATTAAATCATACAAATATGTATACATACCTGAAGAGAAGTTCTTCTGGATTGAAAAGGCGATGGAAGAGATGTGGAAACATAGGGAAGTGAAGAACCAATTTTGCCTGACATCCTATTTTTTTTCTTTTCTTGATCTTTTCGCTTTCCTTTGTGGGCACAGCTGAAGAAACACTGAGCTTACTTGCAAAATTCAGTTGAATCAGAAACCAATACAAGATTGCATCTCGGTTAAAGTAAGAAAACCCCAGTTGAATTCAAGAAGATTTAGAGATGCTCATTTGGCAAATTTTGAAGAAATTGAACAAGTTAAAAGGAAAATGGTTAGAATTCGGAGATTCTGAGATACGGGCTTTGCGGGAGGGAAATGAGATGAAAACAAAGGAAAAAAAGAGGCAGTTTTTTGTTTCTTTTGGTTTTTGTTCTTTTATTTGAATAAATATCCTGCCATATTTCTCCGTGGAACCATTTTTGAAAAATGGACAAGCTCTGCTCATTCATAGAAATAAATAAATGAAGAATAAAAATAAATTAAAACAATAACAACAAAATTAATAATATGTAAAGTTTAGGGATAAAGTGTTGTGGGTTTGACAACTCAGCATAATTAGGTTAATAGCTAAATTTTTTGTTGATTTCTTAGTTGCTTTGCCAGAGAAGTATCTGTGAAGTATTTTGTAATATTCCTTTAGGTTTTTTTTAGGTTTATTAATTAGGTATGGATCTTAGTTTTAGAATTTTGAATTTACTTTATAGGTTTTGTTTGATTCTTATTGTTCTTAGAAGAGATTTTTTATAAGAATAAAGTGGAATATTTATAATATCTTGGATTCCTCGATTTTATTTCTTCAGATTTAATGTTATATTTACAGTAGATGCTTCGAATTCCTTGCATTGTTTGGAGGCTGAGCTCACTGTTGAGGAAGAGGAAAAGATATTCCATTGCACAATGAGTTCAACAAGTACTCCTAGCCACTGTCCCCCTGTCGCTTCCGTTCCTCTGGCCTTTTGCTATTTCAAAACCCAGTCTTTCTTCCTCTTCTCTTTCCTCCCAGTGAGGCCTCCGTCGAGCCCAAGTTTTGTGCCACTTAAGGGAAGCGCTGGTGGGACCAGAAGGAATTCCAAGATCTTGATGGGTTTCAGTGGCGCCGTCTGGGCTGGGTTCGCAGCAAGTACACCATCTACAACTACTGTACCGACAGGTCCAAATATCCTACTGTTCCCCCGGAGTGTAAGAGAGACGGAGACATATGATGATGATGATCATGATCACGATGATTGAATTAGCCATTGTTCTTATTCCTCCCTACCATGTAACTCATGGCTAGTGTTCTATTACCAGCCAGTGAGTGAGCAATCTTAATCACACCTCCACTGTAATTGAGTTTGTATTGAAATTTGATTAATACAAGGCAAATGTCTACTCTGTCCATATTTACTGCTATTAATCACAAAAATGCATTCCTATCCTCATTTTATTGAAGAGATGACAGGGGCTGTTGCTCCGCGGCGATACGAACTCAACCGGCTCCTCGATTGTGTTCTTGAATAGATGACATGGGCTGCCAATTAACAACGGCATTCGAGGATGTGGGCGGTGAGGGTGATTGATAAGGTGATTGATTCTGAAGCAAACCATCCGCAAATGGCTGGTGCAAAAGGTTCCTTATGTTCTATTCCCGGTTGTGATGAGAAGGTGATGAGGGATGAGAGGGGAAATGATATCCTCCCGTGTGATTGTGATTTTAAAATATGTAGAGACTGTTACTATGATGCTGTTAGAACAGGAGATGGGATTTGCCCTGGATGTAAGGAGCCTTACAAATCCACTGACCTGGAAGAACCAACAGAAAATGTGCAACCACTCTCACTTCCACCACCTTCCGGGATGTCAAGAATGGAGAGGACGCTGTCATTGATGAAATCAACAAAATCAATGTTTAAGAGGAGCCAAACTGGAGATTTTGATCATAGCCGATGGCTTTTTGAAACTAAGGGCACTTACGGTTATGGCAATGCCATATGGCCAAAGGAGGGAGGATTTACTGATGGCAAGGATGATGAAGTAGCTGAACCTGCCGAGCTAATAATGAACAAACCATGGAGGCCACTCACCCGCAAACTTAAGATTCCAGCCGCCGTTCTTAGTCCCTATAGGTAAATAGTTGCTTTCATTCTCTTTGCTCATGAGTAGTCCTCTGGTCATTGATTCAATTATTTTGGCAACTATGCCCCACAGTGACAAATTTTATTGGTTCTTTTTAACTATAACTTAGAAAGTGTGATGATAAGTGATAGATGATTTCAGTTATTGCCCTATAATAACTCTATCAAGACTTTTTTCCTTGCTGATGGACAAGAAATTTGTCTAATGTTGGATTTATGTCATATGTAGGTGTCTCTAAATAATATAGGCACGTAATCATTATAACTTTTGCACATTCTAGATAGCATATAATCATTATTGGGCGGTGAGGGTTTTGATGAAATATGAGCACAATTGAAGATTGCAATGCCGTCATTGAAAATCTGGATGGAAGTGTAAGGCCTCAATGTGCTTTTCTCTGTATTTTCTGAATGCTGCTTTATTCTTTAGTTCTTAGTAAAGTATGCTGCCCTGATACTGCTGCAGCTGTTCAACTTTTGGATTCTCGGTTCCATATCTTTCCTTCATTGATGAATTAAATATATCATTGAGTCCTTTAAACTAAAGTAATTCTATTGTTTTAGCAATTTTGTGGCCGAACATTGAGGGTAAATTTTTCAGAAAAGCCCAAACCAAAGGTACCTCTATATCCAGAAACCAAGTACAAACTTTTTGTTGGTAAAAAAAAGCTGCAGTTAATAATACACCCTAATTATAACTGTTTATGTAGAACTTGCATCCAAGCATCACACAGGATATTGCATTTCATGGATATACTATGCCTACTCCTATCTAGGCTCAAGCCATGCCAGTTGCTCTAAGTGGAAGGGATCTTTTGGGTTGTGCAGAGACTGGTAGTGGAAAAACTGCTGCATTTACCATACCTATGATATAGGTTTTACGATTTTCACTAATATTTACAGTATAATCTAATTTTAACAGTAACATTCACCTGCAGTATAAATCTGAGCTTGGAAAATATGTGTTGTGGTTTCAGACTTGAGGGTTTTCTGTTGTCTAATATTCCTTTTTTTTTTTTTTTTGGTGGCAGCATTGTTTGGCTCAACCTTCTATTAGACGTGGTGATGGACCTTTGGCATTAGTCCTAGCTCCAACAAGAGAGCTTGCTCAACAAATAGAAAAAGAGGTAAGGTGGCTTCTTTGACTTTTAATTCTAATAGCACTGACTTATCTATATTTTCTTTATTCTTTCTAATTTCTTTACTTCAATTATTGCTTTGTTTTCCTTTTCATGTACCAGTCACATTTTAGTTTATTCTGATTTTGCAATTTATTGTGTTTTGACATGGAAAGAGTGGATTTTTGTTTATTGTTTATTTGTATATCTTTCCCTCTGCCTGGGTTACAGAAACTTGATTGGTGCTTGATTTCCATCGTAGGATAAGATTTGCATTTTTGCTTCAGTCCTTGAGTATTTTGGCATGATTTAACACATCTATTCTCACACATGATGTGTTGTGGAGGTTATTCAGACTGGGAGTGGTTAAAATGATAAAACAGTTTATGTTTCATAATCTGCAACTTGATCTTCCTTGATGATTCTCTATCGAATTTCCTCTAATTATGAAGCTTATGAAGGATTCTTTGCATTTCATTTACACTGTTGACTTGCTATATGTGGAAGCACAGGAAACTACAACAGAAGAGAAAAGGTAGGGACTGCTATTTGCTCAATAATGTCTTTCTGTTAGAATCAGGAATTCAAGAATGAATAAACATAATCATCATTTACACCACAGAGAGGGATATTGAAACAAAAATGCTACTGAATAATTGTAAATTGGAGTAACTCTATGTTAAGGTGTGACCTGAATAGTCATAACTTAAGTGTCATGCGGAGAGCTTATATAAGCTACTGTGTGGGAAGGTAATTGATGACTAAGTAGATGGCTTTTTGGTATGACTGCCGATACTCAAGGTTATAGCATTCTCTGTAATTAACTGTTCTCCAACTTAGCAGGTGTAAAAGATGAGGAGAAATTAGCAATGGCCCTTCGTGATCATGGCTTGGAATGTAAATATTCCACACTAATAATATATTTGAATTAAATTGAAATTTTAATTTAGAATGAAATTAGAAAATAATTCGTAAAATACAAAATATTTATTATTTTACTAAATAATAATATTATGTTGAAAAATAATTGTAAAAATTGGTTCTTTCTTGAATTTCATTATTGTGTAATGAATGTGTAAGTGTGGATGCACCTCTTGCCCTATCATTTTTTTCTTACATGGCCTTTGACTCTGGTGTATGGAGCATCTTGATATACTAGCATGTCCCTAACATTCCTCTAATAAATTCTCTTAACTCTCATTCAGTTACTCCATTCCCTTCTAATAAAGTCTACTCAATAAACAACTATAAATTCTACTTATGAAAAAGGTTCAAATTATCAAATGCCATATAAAATGTTCTAACAAATTCCCTTAACTCCCACACACTTACTCCATTCTCTTCTAATAAATTCTACTCAATAAACTACTATAAATTCTACTCATGATTTTTTAAAAAAAAAATCATAACAAATATTTCATATACAAAATTTATTCAAATCTAATAATATAAAACTTCAAATTAAATCAACAATTATTTTTAAATTAAAAATTAAAAATTATATTTAAATAATAAAAATTCTCATAAAAATTAAACTAATTTTTCTATACCAAAATTTACAAAATAAACTAATAAATAAAAATAAATAAAATATCTAAATTTTTAGACCGCGCGGAGCACGGGCATCCAAACTAATTTCTTATCAATTTTGGTGGTAAAAGGAGTAGTCGTAAGATTGCTTCCATACCAGTTCTTTTGGGAGAAATTATTACTATTATCATCAAAATTTTTATTTAAATAAATAAATTAGTGAAGAGTGAGTTATTTAGTAAATAAATAAATAGTAGTATATAATTAATATTAATATCTAATAAAGTTTTTATTCTTATTTGATTGGATAATATATTATATTAATTAACTCTAGGTGTTGATACTATTTTATATATTACTATGAAGCAAGGTTCAAAATTTAATAAATTGATAAATAAATACCTAGGTTAGTTTTTTTAGTTAAAACATACCTAAATTTTTTTACAAAATATTTAAAGGCATTAAATTAATGATGGTATCATTTGCATATGTTCAGACAATGCCATTATACACTTCTTAAGCACAAATACCATAAAATACTTTTTATAATTCTATACTAAACCTTAAACTATTTTATTAATTATAAAATATTTGATATCTTCTTAAATAAATAAACTTATACAAATAAACAATTAACAAATTTTTGACAGAAAATAATAAAAATTTGAATTTGATCTCAACGAGTACAATCAAGCGAACTAGAATTTATAATTTAAATTTTGAATCAAGTTTCAAAACAGATAAATTTTGAAAAAATAAATTTTATTAGTTAAATTACCTAAAACGTATTTTCTTAAACTAAAATTAGATAGTGTAGTTGTTTAGATGAGTGAGAGAAGTAAAATTAAATTAAATTATAATTGTATTTTACGTTAATATATATTGAAATTTACAAAAAATTATATTTAAAAAAAAGTTTACTAAAAACTTATATTTTGAGGTAAAGGCAATAGTAATGTTGAGACTTGAGGGGCTGATATTCCTTTGTATTGAATAATGACTCTCGACTACTGTTAGAACATTTTATTTTGAAAATATTTAGGAATATAATGTCAGGATGGAAATATATTGTGAAATTGTACACTTAGTCACTTGGAGAAAAAGTTGAAATGTATCATTAGTTCATGAAAGGAAAGTCCCTTTCACGAAATTATTCTTTGACATACTCAAAAACATTTTATCATTACGTAGTTTTACAAAAATTGGATTGGCTTTGAAATATCTTCAAAGTTTGTGCTAAGAAACTTATGTGCTATTTTATTTTACATAAGCATTTTTTTTTAATTTGTGTCCTCTATACACAAAAAATTTGAAAAATAAACATTTATTGTAATAAATTCGTTTGACAAATTTGTTTAGACATTTGGAAGAATAGTAACACTTTTTTATACTTTTTTTTTTGACAAATTTGGTCCCTTAACTTTTTTTAATTTGGTAAGTTTGATTCCTAATCTTTATTTTTAAAATTTTATATTCCTCATCTTTTTTCGAGTAAATTATTTGGTTCCTCCATCATCCTTTTGATGGTCAACACTAGTCAATAAATTAGAGATCTTCTAATATTTTAATTATATTAATGCACATCAGTTTGAAATTAATAATTTATTCACAATCTTATATTTTTTCTCATCATGAAAACTTCAACTTGGTAAACTACCTTTCTACTTCAAGTGTTATTTTAATCTTAACTGTCAAACACAATTACTATTGGCAGAAATTCTAGCATGGACCCGGTCCATGTGGATCACATGCATTGAAGAGTTGTATTTCATGCAATAAAAGTTGTATAGTATAACTTCTTAATGCATGTGATCAATGAGTTTATGGTTCATACAAGAATTTCCCAACTATTGAAGTGGTGCATTTATATATAAACACAATATCTCCAGTGTTATTAGCTTGCCCGATGGATTGGCAGCAAATTAACAAAATTATAAGAAACATAGAATAGATTACTCATTTTCTATTGATACAGGAGTATTAGTTTTTAGGTTCAAGTGGACGAACTGTTTTTATTACTGAAAATTCTTGCATGGCCGTAGACTTATAGACTATATGCATTGAGAAATTGTATTGTACAACTTTTACTATATGAAGTACAATTCTTCAATACATACCGTCCACGTGGATAGAGTTCATGCTAGAATTTTCATTTTATTACAAGCCAAAGCCAAAGCCAAAGATTCTCACTACAGCAACTTATTTTCCAGGATTAGCTTTTGATCTTCTATGCAAATGGCCTTTCGTTGGCACAATCCAGATTGTTTCTATAGCTGACTCTTAGCATGATATGACATCGCTTATAGAAACCAATCCTATCTTGCATCTGTGCATTATTGCCTTTACCACATTCAATCCCGCCATTGATGATGTTTGTAACAACGCCATAGCCTGGGACACGGCCAGCAGAAGAATCTGCCGTAGATGGTCTCCATCTGCCTGTCTTGACATCGTGGCAGGAAGGTTTTGGTGATTGAGGTGTCATCCAAAACCATAGTGCAGTCTTGAAGGAGATTGTAGGATCAGTTGCAACTAGATCAGGGTTGTTTAACAGATCTAAGCCAATGGCTCTCCCTGCTGGACCATAGTTGTAATTGCTGCAAGTCAAGATTTCCAGCCAATATCTTTGTAAGAATTGGAGTTCAATTAATTTGATGCATAGACTGAGAGATGTAAATTATTAACTCTACATTTAAAAATTATTCATTGTATTTATAATTCTATTCCTATTTGAATTTGTAATCAATACTTGTCAAGTTTGAATTCCTATACAAATGAGTGTTGTCAAGAGTATTGATATGCATAGTCTTAAAAAAATGGATTAAAGAAGTAGACTACTTTAGACTTTTGTTAATCTACGAGTTTGTGGGTTTGAGGGTATTTTAAGAGTTTCTATTTTTGTATTTACTTTATCTTATTTTGGTTAGTAAAGATTATTCATTTTTTGTTTGTAGACGTAAGTTACATTGACCAAATCATATTAAATTCTCGTATCTTATTTATTTTACTTTTCATACCTTATCATTCTTCGATTTGATAGAATCACTTGACTATCTCAAGACAAATGATGGATTTTAATGAAATAATGTAAAACATTGTAGGTCTTCTAAGTAAACTATTACAAAATAAAAAACGAATTTTTGTAAATAGAATTAAAGAAGTGAGTTACTTCTTTGAAGGTACAAAAGAAAACATAAAATATACATATGTGAAGGATTATAGAGTGGGGAAAAAAATGTTTCTACTTTAGTGCTGAGTTAGTGGTATCAGTTGATTTTTGATGAATTCAACAAATGCAACTGCTGATGAACTTGGTCTTCTTTTAGGCTCCTGTTTTTGTCAAACACACAGTTAATAAAGCCACTAAAATGAATCCTAAAGGACTTGGAAGGCGTCTATAATGTCTTGGTTGTGGATAGAATTTCAGGTGTGGTGGTCAGAACTAATAATGGTAACTAAATTAGTTAAAAATATTAGTGATGGACTTGCAATTTTCAACTTTGCACCCGTCGAGTCTAGAGTATTACAGTGGTCCACGTGAAATACTAGACAACTGAGGGCATAGGTGGACCAAATGGGAGGAATTTTAAAAATTGTTTTTTCCCCCTTAAATGTTAAAATTAAAAAAAATATATTTATAGATTTTACATCTTTTTTTACTCTTAAAAATTTTGTAAGATTTCTAATATTGTCCAATAATACGACTTTCTTTAAGTCTTTTCTACTATTCAAAGGAAGATTTCTAATTTTGCTATAAATTAGAGAAACCAAAATATAAATCTAGTAAAAACTTATAACGGTATAATAAAAATTCATACTTGTAAGTCATAATATACAAAGATTTGAACAGGGCAATTTATCAATCAGATGGTGGGCAATTCAATAACTTGATTTGCTGCATAATCCTGGAACTGGGAGCTTGGCTGTCGGTTTAATTCTAGTTCCTGAAAATTTCCAAAATATCCTTGTTAGTGGAGGTTTGCAAGAGAACATTAGTGTAATGGGAATCCAAATGCAAAAATATAATGAAGAAAAAATATGCAAAATTTCCTGAAATCCATTTATTTTTTCAAATTGGAAAATTTTTCCAATCCTCCATTCTTGATTAGTTCAATTTTAGTGGAGTCATGCTTCTCTCTCTCACGCACACAGAGGACAACAATTACGCAAGTCAATATAATTTTTGAACTTCCTTACTCTCTCTTTTATGAAATACAATGCTATGTCTTTTTTTTTTCTTTTAAACTGATATGTGCCTCTACATCCAACATTGGTCTCGCACAATATCACTCCAAGATGTACAAAATCGCAAACACCTTCTGTTTTTTTTTTTCTTTTATTTGTGAATCTATTACCTAATACTTCGCATAATCCCACATTCTCGTGTTAGCCTGATCAGTATTTTGCTAATAAAAGGATGATTAGTTTTTTTATTGGAAAAAAAGGAATAACCAAAACTTAATGCATAATTTCAGAGTTTAATGCGTATTTCTGAATAAGCTCATGTTTGCCAGCTGATTGGTCTTTTTAGTCTCTTCTTTGTTAAAAAAAAAAAAATCATAAGCTGAATACTTTTTTTTAGTCTGTTTGATGGGAATGAGATATTAGCCTTTTTTTTTTTTTTAAATACGATTTAGTCATTTTGATCAGAAGCATGTAGAGCCTTAGGCGAATAAGGCACTCGCCTAAGACCTTACTTGTTCGAGAGGCCCTTGAATCATATATATATGTTATTAGGTTTTATATAGTCTAAAAAATGAATAGAAAATTAATAAAAAAATTTCATTTGCTTAGAACTTAATTAATTATAGAAAGCCAAATTATTAGATTTTTTCAAATAATTTTCATTTTTTAATAAAAGGTAAACCAATACAATTACGGTTCTAGAACTGCAAGAAAGAATCGTAAACAAATCTCTTAAGAACAATTATGGTGGTTCCCGTCTCATTTATAGTTATGGTTACAGCTCTAGTTCTGACACTTCACCATTGACAAAACGCATTTTAATTCTATAAATAAATAACATGTTAAACAAAAAAAAAAAGGAGGGTTGTATAAAATTCTAATTGCCTACTTATCCCTTTAGGGTATACAGGATTGAGATCTAAGAGAGATAATTTAGATTTTGAGAGATAATATTGTTGGGGTGCCTTGTATCGCACATCGGATTACCAAGACATCCTCCACTACCATTTAAACTTTGTTTCGTTAGGAAGTCTCACATCGAATACCAACAATACTTCATATGAAACCTCACATAAAGTCAACACTAGAGTAAGGGGGTCGGGATGCATATAATATTACTTTACATGAATATATATATTTTTGAATGATTTTATGTGCTTTAAAATTATGATTTATAGTCTAGAAGGCTTGGTTATACTTATTGAGTATGAAAGGTAAGACGGTAATTTTGCTTGAGGTCAAAATAGGAAGATAGCTTGAGGATTAAATAAGAAGAATATTTGGGGTGAGAAAATAAGAACAAGAGTTGTTGTAGTTTAGTGGTTAGAGCCTTGGAATTAATCTCTAAGGTCTTGAGTTCAAATCCCATCATTTAAGTTTGCATTCCATAGAAGAATTCTTGTCCTTCTATGTTGGAGATTTGACTGAAAATAGGAAATGAGTTAAGGAAGGTTCTCAAGGAAAATTAATCTCCATGGTATTCTTGAAACAAATTCTGAGCAAAACTAGTAAATTACCTCTCTTTTTCCTCCATATAGAAGGCTGGAAACCAGCCTTAAAGGACGCTTAAACACCTCTCAAAACCCTCTGCAAATTGGCTGGAACATTGTAGAAAACTGCACAGCAAATTCTAGCAACCAATTCGAAACATAACCAGAAAAAAATTTCAGCCTTGTTCCTTTCAAGCCTTGGCCGAAAACATTTGAAACATAACCAGAAAAAAATTTCAGCCGTGTTCCTTTCAAGCCTTGGCCGAAAACATTTGAAACATAACCAGTTGGCCGAAAACCTCCTCAAAACCTCTGTAAGTTAACATTTGTTCAGCCATGAACTGAACTCCATTACCCCCTCCACTGACCTTGCACAACTAGACTCCATAGCCACTCCTCAAATTTCTTCTACAATCACTCTAATCAAACTTCCATTTAAATTCCAAAATTTCCAACATTTACTCCATGAAAACATCCTTGGATTAAGCTTCATAACCAAAAATCCTCCCACCATTGAACTCAGAAATTTGGCCAGCCTTATAGCTCCCTCAACCCTCATTCAATTTAGCAAAACACAGCAAACCAGTCGGCCATTTGCAGCTCCAAGAAACCTCCATCAATCAAACACCATTACCATATCTTTTATCTTAAAACACTCATTAAATTTCTCCATTTGAATTTCAAACAACCAAAATTTTCTCTCCTCTCTAATCTGAAAATCAAAATCCCAGAACTTCCTCAATCATTCGGCCAGCCCCTTCAGAAATTCGTCTAGCATTTTCTCTCTAATTCTCTCCATTTTCACTAAGAACACCAAGAACACACACTACCTTTCTTCAAGCCAAAGACCACTCTAAACACCTCCAATCCCTCCCCAAAACTCCAGAATACGCCTACATACTCCCTAGAGTCCATTTCTGAATTTTATAACATCAAATCTCGAAAACAAAAATTGACAATCGGATCAAAACCAGAATTTTCCTTGAAGTCTCAAGAACATCATCAAGGTAACCAAGAACAACTTTTGTTCATCTTCTTCCCTTCAATCTTTAACATATCATACTAATGCTCTCTCTCTCTCTCTCTCTCTCTCTCGGCCGAAATGGTTGCTACAACCATGGCCATTTTCTTTCTCCTCTCTTGGACAATTCAAGACTCTCAAGCACATGGATATTCTTAAATCTTCATTGAGATAGTCATCAACCAAGTATTTCTCTTTAACCTTTCTTTTGAATTCTGGATTCATGTCTCTTGGTTGTTGATAGGAAGGATAGAATATGAATGGGGGATTGAGTATATACATATGTATGAAGGAGTTGAGATTGGAGCATGAGAATGATTGATCATGGTTAAGCTTTATGAATTTTCTTGTGGATCGATGCATGTTCATCATGTCTTAAGAAATTATGAATGTTTAAGCATGCTAGAATGTTATGTCAGCTTTGGTGAATAGGATATTATGTTCTTATTTTCATTGAAGCCGTGAGTATGATTATGCTTAGTAGGGATTTGATCATGAGATAGTAGGTATGGATTTAAGCATTTGTTCATAAATAGAATAGTTTGTTAATTGATGTTGGAGTATATGCTCATGAATCTTGTTAGCAATAGGAAAATTATGGTTATGACCTTGTTGATCCTAGGCTATTTTGATTAGCAAATTTTATTACCCCAATTAAAATTATTACTATATTTTTCTCCCAAGATTTCGAAATTCTTAGAAAGTTTTGAAATTGGAATATTCAATAAAATAGTGATATTTTACTAGTCAAATAAATGATATCTTTTATTAAAAATAATATATATATATGTATGTATATATGAAACCTTTTATACAAATAAGTAAAATATTAATGACCTTGTAGACCATATATTCATAAATACTATTTATATTTATTTGTTATCTATTAATCAAAACTTGATAAAATTTATTTATTATTAATTATTTACTAGGTATCAATTAAGAGATTAGTAATAATTCAATATTTATTTTAAAATACTATTTAATAATGACCATTTATTAATATCATCTAGAACTTATGATTCTTCAACAATTAAACCCTAGTTTATTTATTAATAATAACACTCAAGATTTATTATTTGAACCTATAACTTATTAGTAATTATTTTACAACCCCTAGTTATTTTATCTTATCAAGCTAGTCTTATTTTATAAAATCCTTTATCATCTAACCTTAAAGCTTAGGACATTAGGGTCATGATTGTAATAAGTTGAACTAGGATTATTTATGTAAGCGAATATAGCTTGAGTATAACCTTATGACTTGTGTTTACCCCAGGCGGGGTTAGGTCAACTTTGGAAGATTCTTGAGTTTGATCAAGCAAAGGATCAGGTAAGCCTCTGAATAAACTTATTTGAAGACAAAAGATTTCTATGGCAAGCCAAACCCGATGTGTATGGGCACTCATTTTGTAAAGGCAATTAAGGACTGTTTCCTTTCTTGTTTCAGTCAAACAAATCATTTGAAAATCAAATAAGCAGTTTTGCACAAACACTAAATTCTTTCTAAAAACCAACTTTGACAAGAATTTTAGAAACTCTTAATTGCTATTTTCAAATAAAGTAATGTATTATCAGTTTTTTCCAAGTGGGACAATCATCGTTGAGTACTCAATAAGGGTAGACTACTAGGACTAATCTTTGAAGGGTTAGGGTAAGTCTCTCAGTAAATGGCCACCTCTGATGGGTGAGTCCTTCCCGGATAGGATGCCAGTCCAGTAGGTCATGCCAGTCCGAGTTAGCAAGTTTCAGTTATGTGGACTGTGTGTTTTCGGAGTGGACAACCGGTAAGTTTGGGTGTAGAGAATGAGGAGTATCTTATCCAGTAGGCCGATCACCTACCTTTTGTCAGTTTGCACAAAGTGTGGCATTCTGACCGTTATATGGTCATGGGGCCCAACGTATGGTAACCTATGGGGCTACCCATTTGAGTGGTTGTATTTATTGTGCACATGTATGATTTGAAAAGCAAAACGTCATTCTTTATTTTTAACCTTATTTATTGCTTGCCAGCACTTTCTCTTATACAATTTTTACAACTTGCATACATGAAGTACTGTTTTACCTGAAACACTCAAAGCACACATGGACTTACTAAAATTTTTATCTCATCACCTTTTATGTCATATTTTTAGGTCGATCCTACTGTGAAGATAAGTAGCTAGATTTGTTGCTTGCTTTGAAGACTTTATGTTATTTATTTTATGTGTTGTTTTGAGAGATGATAGTAATCAATTTATTTTGGATTTGTTCATGAATTTTTGGGTTGTAATAAGTTCAATGTTAAAGTATTGTCTTTATTTTTGTTTGTGTGACCTAATTATAAAGACTCCTTGTCATTTGGATGGGGCGACATCCCCGGTCCTGTTGGGCCTAGGTTGCGGGGTGTTACACTTCCACCTCCTCAAATGTCTATATATATATTTTGGCCTTGTTTGGTTCTTGGATTAAGATCTAAAAACACCAACGCAAGAGTTTTAATAGTTCTTAAGGCATTTGTTCTTTATAATACTCTTATTCTGTATTAGTGGTGTTTAATGGCTTAGGAATACTTTTCTAAAGCTTTTTAGGAACACACGTAAGTTCTTGTGTCTCTTTATTTTATTTTATTTCTCGATATTTATTTTTCTTCACATTATTTTTATTATTATTTATTTGTTATCATCTTGTGTAGTTTTGCCATTAGAGTTTTGATTTGTTCTTGGGACCTATCCCTAACAAATTAGTATCAGAGCTACTAGCTACAATGACGATAACAAGAACTAAGGTGGAGAAATTCTTCAGGGTGTCAACTTTGGTATATGACAACTCAAAATGGAGGCCATCCTAATTCAAGATGGGGTTGATTTAGCCTTGAAACGAATAGAGGAGAAGCCAACGGAGATAACAATAGTGGTATTCTCTAATAAGGTTTTAAGAGAAGTTGCTGTTGAAACTTCTGCCAAAGCTATGTGGGAAAAGCTGAAGGCTTTGTATATAAAGAAGATAGTGGAGAATCCGCTCAACCTGACACAAACTTTGTTTATTCTTCGAATGGTTGAAGGCACATTTATTACTTCACATCTTAATACATTTGATTCTCTTATTATAGATTTGAGTAATATTAATGTGAAAATAAATGATAAGGATTAGACTATTTTATTGTTATGTTTTCTTCTCCAATTCTTTAAGCATTTTCGAGATACTATGATTATGGAAAAGAAACTATCTCATATCAGGAAATTATATTTGCTTTAAAATCAAAAGAAAGGATTGATAGAGATTTAATTGGGGAGGTTAGTGGAACTCAGGCTGAAGATTTAATAGCCTGGGGTATATCCGAAAATAAAAATTATAGTAGTGGAAAATCAAAATTCAAATCCAAATCTAGACATAGAAATTTGGTTTGCAATTATTGTTATAAAAAATGGATTTTAAATTGAAAAATAAGGATAAGTATAAAAAAAATCTACTAATATTGCTGAAGCTAGTATTGTAGCAGATGAGAGTGAAGTAAATATTTTCTTTGTGACTAATAGTAGGATAAGGTCTGAAAATAAACAAATTTTAGATTCGAGTTGTTCTTACCATATGTGTCCCAATAGAGATTTGTTTTCAACTTATGACGCTTATAGTGATGGAGTTGTTTTAATGGGCAATAATGCTGTTTGTAATGTTGTGGGTAAGGGCACAGTTCGAATTAAAATGTATGATGGTATTGTGAGGACTCTTACTGATGTTAGACATGTTCTTGATTTGAAAAAGAATCTCATCTCTTTGGGCACCCTTGAGGCTCTTTGGTGTAAATATGCAGCTAAAGATGGAGTTATAAAAGTTTGCAAATGTACTCTTATTGTCATGAAGTTTATATATTTTACAAGGAACTATTGTCACAGGTTCTGTTTCAGCTTCTACATCAGCTTTGTCTAATTCTGACATCACCAAATTTTGGCATATGCGTTTGGGGCACATGAGTGAGAAAGGTCTGTGCATGTTGAGCAACAGAGGCCTTTTGGATGGGCAAAAAATCGGTGCATTGGACTTCTGTAAGCATTGTATTTTCAGAAAGTAGAAAAGGATTAACTTCAACTCACTAGCTATTCACCAGATTAAAGGTAGTTTGGATTATATTCATTCAGATCTTTGGGGTCTATCTCGTGTCCTGTCTAAGGGTGGTGCTGGGTATTTGTTAACTTTCATTAATGATTATTCAAGGAAAGTTTGGGTATATTTTTTGAAGAATAAGAGTGATATTTACCTAACTTTCAAATAGTGAAAAGTTTTGATTGAGAAAACAGACAGGTAAACAGATAAAGCCGCTGAGGACGGATAATGGTATAGAATTTTGTGAAAAAGAATTTGATGAATTCTGTAAGAATGAAGGAATCATTCGGCATCGTACAGTGAGGATGACGCCTCAACAAAACAATGTTGCAGAACGTATGAATATAACTCTTTTGGAAAGAGCACGATGTATGATATCAAATGCAGGGTTTGATGATCATGACAGTAAACAAAGAGCATGCATATATGAACAAAAATGGAGGAAATAACATTAAACATGTCATGCCAGCAGCATGGAGACTTAATAACATACCTCTTGGAGCCTTTAAAACGAGAGGAATGAAGAACAAGGCTTGAAGCTAAGATCACAGCTTCCTTGTCTCCCGTCAGTGAAGCTTCCAGTGCACAGAAAAATGTCTCCTCTGGTGTAATGCCAAGCTTTTTAGTTCACAGAATATACCCAACCTAATATCTGTTTGATGAGCAACAAATTGGTAGAGAAAGGCCACTTAGATTGCTCTCACATCTCCTTCTCGGTTGGCATTTATAGGCAGCCTTCATGAACCAAACCCAGAAGCCAGAAAACCAAGAGACATAAATGTCTTTTCGGTTGGCTTCATTTGGTTTCAAAACCAAAAGCCAGAAGAGGAAAAATCACGAGAGAGGGAGAAACAAGAGTCACTGGAAAAAGAAAAATATTTATATATATATTTTTCTTTTATTTTATTTTTCCACACAGAAAGCCAAGAGTCATGAAACTAAAAATAATTATTTTGATAAAAATAATATTCCCGGGATTTAATACCCGAATATTATTTACAAAATAAATTTTGGTTTCACTCTAAACTCTTCCGAACTGTGTCCGGAAAAAACCCTACGGTCTAGGCTATTGGGCCAAAATAATATTTATTATTTTTCTTGGACCCAAAAAATTCAAAATAATAAACATTAATTATTTTCCTTGGGATTAAATAAATAACCCAATAAATAAATAATTAACCCAAATGAACTAAAAAAATAATTTAAACTTTAATTATTTATTTCTTGGGATTTAATTAAATAAATAACCTAATAAATAATTAAATAATAATTATTTTTTCTCTAGTTTAAGTCCCAATTAATTTTTTAATTATTCAAATTGGACCTAGATCTTGAATAATTAATTAACCAATTAAACCAAATAATAAATTTCTCTCCATTGATTTTATTCCAATATAATAATAAACTAGATTTCCCGAATAAAATAAAACTCTCTCAATTGAGATTGCTTTCTCATTCCAAAAATAATTAAGACTTACGGGCTATTCCGAGGACCAAAAAGACACATCGCCTTGGCTAATAAAATGACCAAAATACCCCTACTATATAAATAGATGTATTTTGTATTTTAAATATTTCCTAATATCACTATAAGGAAATATTGACCCCAAGGACAATGCTGCATTAGCAAAGTCTTCGACCTACAGGTGAATGACTAAAATACCCCTCTACACATCGCCGTACATTTAGAGAGGAAGAAATGTACTAATACCCCTCTAAATGACATCTACGATCCTTAGGCCTCTAGTCCAATGATCCACGATTTCCTGGACTGTTTCCACTTTCCAAGGGAGCTATCTTAAAGCAAACATCCAAGTCATGTTTCCCAGGCCTGGATATTTAGATCATTCAGACAACCACAAGGGACGATATGGTATAAAAACTATCTTGTACAAGTCTATCTTAACTAACTAGTCACACATACCCAATATGCAAGTATATTGACCCTCCGATAGAACCTCAACTATAGCATATGAAAGCATATGCTTCCAGTTGCACCAGACCACCTACTCATACTGAAGTCATAGAGTATTAGTCCACGTTGTAGCGGTAGTAATCTAGGTTTCAACCATATATAGTACTTTTAAGAAACCACTATTACAGGTCCTGTTCTACGTATTCGAAATACGCTTATGTCATGAAGTGAGTGGACTACTCACTGGCTAAAGGTAAGCCATTCCCCATTTGGAATTCATAACATAATAACTTAAATATAATGAGATTCTCATTCTCATCAATTAGTTAAGAACAACTGTTTATGTGTTTAAATAACCCATGATCCATACCTTACTGTGAAAGACCTCCATTCACATGGATCACTTATTTAAACACAATGGGTTTGTTCCAAATGTAAATGTGCACAAATAAAAAAAATAAATTCACAAACGAATTCCGACAAATAAATTATTTTATTAAAATATTTGATATTTACACCAGAAAACTAGTCTAAGAGGGCATATATTCCAATAAGATTGACAAACGATTTCTAGGCAGAGGCAATTTCTACAGCATGTTACATTGTCAACCACACTCCTTCTGCAACCCTTGCTTTCAAAACTCCTGAGGAAATTTGGTCAGATACGCCTGCTAATTACTCTGATTTGAAAGTTTTTGGGTATTTGCCATACATGCATATAAATGATGGGATATTGGAGTCTAGAACTAAGAAATGTATTTTCCTTAGGTATGTTTTTGGGGTGAAATGATACAGATTGTGGTGTCTAGATCACAAATTACCAAAATTTGTAATTAATAGAGATATTACATTTGATGAATTACCTATGTTAAATTCCAAAAGAAATTCTTCGAGTTCTTCTTGTACAGGTACGCAGGAATAGGTGGTCCTTAAAATTGGTAGTTTTAGTCCTTCTAATTTGACTTCTTCTGTTCTATAAAATTCAGTTTATAGTGATGAAGAAGATATAGAAGAGGAATATTTTATAGCCAAGAATAGACTAAGAAGAGAGATTTTACCATCTCAAAAATATACAAATTTAGTGACATATACATTGTCAATTGTAGAAGATACAGTTAGAGTTCTGAGCCGCTTAAAGTATGTCTGGACTTGAATGGTGTTCACTATTCATGATTTATGATCTTTGGACTTCTGTGGAGAAGGTGGAGCAAAGTTGCTATGTTTGAGTTTGGGATGCAAGTTAAGGTTGAGATTTATTGGGGTGCCTTGCATCCTGCATCAGATTACCAAGGCATCCTCCACCACTATTTAAACTTTGTTTCGTTAGGAAGTCCTACATGGAATACCAACAATACTTCCACCTCCTCAAATGCCTATATATATATATATTTAGGCCTTGTTTGGTTCTTGGATTAAGACATAAAAACACCAACACAAGAGTTTAGTAGCCCTTGAGGTATTTTTTTTTTCTTTGTAATACTCTTGTTCTATATTAGTGGTGTTTAGTGGCTTAAGAACACTTTCTTAAAGCCTTGTGAATTGTCTTTTTTATAGTGAATTTTTGTTCCACCTTTGCTCGTGGATGTAGGCCATTTAACCAAACCACGTAAGTTCTTGGGTTTCTTTCTTTTATTTCTTTTCTCGTTATTTTTTTTCTTCACATTATTTTCATTATTATTTCTTTGTTATCATCTTGTGTGGTTTTGCCATTAGAGTTTTGGTTTGTTCTTGGGGCCTATCCCTAATAGATATTAATAAAAATTTAAACGAGAGAATTGAGATAATTAGGAGATATTAGCGTGCGATGGAGTGGTAGGGTTGAAAGGCCAATGCTTATGGAGAATTAAGGAAAGAAATATAGAATTAATGACTAAAATGAAAATTAAAAAAAATGGATACAACCGATTCAGGTGGAACAAAACTACTAATTCCCATTTCAATTCCAAAAATTAGAGGAGGGTTCTCTCTATTATTCGCAAAATTTGAGATCTTTCAATCTTGTAAAAAATAAGATGACACGTATTTTAGTTAATGATTAGGATAAATTTTCATAGATTTTCCTTATCTTTCCTTATTTTTTTCCCTCCCCTTAACATTAGACTTCTTTAACTGTTCTTGGTTGAGAAAATAAGAGGAAAAACTGACAAATAATAAACTATATTATTCAATAGGAAGCCATTAACACTTGACACAGGAGATTTAAATTAACAATATGATTCTTCTTTAAAAGAAAGAAATTTGAATTTTATATATTCAAACTTTAATATTTAAAGAAATTTGAATTATTCAATTTCATTAACTTTTTAACTTAGGCTAGGTAAATTAGACTAAACGGCATTAATGCTCTCCCATATAATATATGAATCCCATTTGTAGGCACCTTGCCTTACTAGCTTTACTTTTTTGTAATCCTCTCTTCCCCAAGCCAAGATAGCCTTACTAGTTAAATGTTAGAATTCTATATATTCAAATCTTGATATTTAAAAACTTTGAATCATATATATTCAAACCTAAAAAATCCTTTTAATAATTTTAAACCTACTCTGAAATATATGGTATTAATAGTTTTAAACCTCGTGGAAAGTATGGAAAAATAATCCTATTGTTTTAGAGTGTAGAAAAAATAGGAAGAGATAAGAATAATATAATGAAATGTAACCTTAGCCATTGACTATTAAAATACAAACATCGCTTTTCATATTTATAAAAAGTGAAATATCTCCAATTTCCTTGACAATGGAGAAAAACCTCTCCTCACACTACAAAAAAAAAAAAATATATAGTATTAGCGACGGAAATAAGCAACGGCACAAACGCCACCGCTATTTTGTGAGAGTTTTGCGAGAGCAAGTAAGGAGATGGACAATTTGCCGAGAAATTGACCAGGCAAAGCTAAACCCTCGCAGATAACGATGGCTTAACAAGGGTTACTAAACCCTCACTAATTAGCAAAGGGTTTAGATACTATAAATATTTCTCATTTTTTTTTAAATTTTAGGATAAAGTGGTAGTAGCTAAGACCTCACTAATTAGAGTGGGTTTAACTACGACCAAAAATTTTTCTTCAAAAAAAATATTTTGGAACATTGGGATATAGCAGCTGTAGCTAAACTCTTGCTATTAGCGAGAGTTTAGATACGATTATAAATTTTTTCTCAAAAAGAATTTATTGAAATTTTAAAATAAATGGCCGTAGCTTGACCTTCGCTAATTAGAGAGGGTTTAGTTATAGGCGAAATTTTTTCTCCAAAAAATATTTTTAAATATTAGGATATATACGTCGTAGCTAAATTGTCACTAAGTAGCGAGGGTTTAGCTACGATCGTAAATTTTTTGTGAAAAAGAATTTATTGGCATTTTGCCGTAGCTAAGCCCTTGCTAATTAGCGAGGGTTTCACTACGGCTTTAAATGTTTTGCTACTAAATCTGACATTTAGTCTTTTTCGTTCATCTTCGTCTTCTTCTCCCTGACATTTTGACTACTAGCTTGTGTAGTCCCCTCTCACTCCATTTACTCCCTTCCCAGTATTCTTCACTCCCTTACCTTAGCTGCCTCACCTTTACCGCCCTACCTTCACCGCATTTGGGGCCATGCAAGTTGCGTACGACAACTTGCGTGGTCATTTCACGACCCAGATCGAAAATGGTGAAAATTCAACGTTCGAAAAGGTGGCCGCATGTAATTTTTTTTTTAGTAGAACGACGCCGTTTTGACCATTCAAAATGATGTCGTTTTAATATTCATGTAATTGTGTGAAATGTTCATGTAATCATGTGAAATATTCATGTAATCGTGTGAATGTATTCAAATGACCGCGCAAGTTGCCGTACACAACTTGCGCGGCCCCGAATCTGCCTTCACCATTGCCTGGTCTTCACCGATCCATTCTACTGCCAGAAATCCTACTCTGCCATTACCGTGGAAGGTCAACAGTGTTGTCTTACCATTGCGTCAAATGTGGATCTTTTCAAGAGGTAAGCAATGAGTGAATTATATGGGGGAGATAACACTGTGTGCAAACGTATTTGTTGGGCTCAATTTATCTAGTTGATGTTGGGATTAATTGTCATTCTCTATTTGAGATTTTCCTATCAGGATTAATTATAATTATAGTAAAGTATAGATTTGCAGACATCTTGAAAAATAATACTAGAGCAACAATAGAGTACTAATCTTTTCTTGAAAATACACCTGATCTTTATGACATTTTTGAATTAGATTATTTATCTATGCATTGGTCAAATTTTAAATGGATTGATAATTATCTAGTGGATTGGAAATTGGTTCTTATATAACTTGTAATAGTTTTTCTTCTAGTTCCACCTCCATTTATTTGTGCATTTTCCTTTTATTTTCCATGATATAGAAATGTCTGTTTCCGAAATGATCAACTAATGTTTCCACGCATTGACATCTAGGAAAATGAGAGAGAGATAAAAAATTTTTTGATTGTGGAATGACATCCAAATAATATAGCGTAGATTTGATGTGCATGTGCTTGGAGATGCATATTTGTTGTCTCTGGCAACAATTTTATGCTGCTTGTTGGTTCGATTTGATTATTGATATATACTAGCCAACATGATTTCGTTTAGCACATTATCAATCAATTCCTGTGCTTCTTGGCTTTGTGCAGTCTACTCTAAAAAGAATTGCTGATCTGCCTCTCTGTCATCAATATCTGGTCTTTTGGCTGATGCCATCTACATGGATTTTTGTTTTGTAATTATTTTTAGTCTTAATTGTGTTTTTTCCTACAAATTCAGTGGCTTATGAATAAAGTTATTTCATTGTGTGTTATATCTCATTTTTTTCCCCGAATTTGCTGATTTACAATTTTTGTGTCTTGGGACATTATTTATTGGCAAAAGCACAAACAGAAGTTGTTGACTAAATAGTCTGTTATATCTGTGCCATTTGTATTCCATATTCCTTTGAGGTGCCTTATAGGCCTTAAGTCATCAGTTAGCAAGCAAAAGCTGATGAAAGATGGAATCTAAAATTGGCTATAGAGCACAATCAAGTTAGGGCAGTGGATGAAAAAGAATACTACAAAATATAGTTTAAAAATTCTTATGAGATGTGGTGTAGGGTAAAGTGCACCAATCAACCATTATTATAGGCAGGGTTAGGACAATCATACTTATAAAAGTGAGAGACTTCAATCCAAAATCCATTTAATTAGATTTGGCATGTCCAACAAGATCATACCTTGAGATATCATTGTTGGGGATATGTCCTAGAGTCAATTTGTACTTATACTATTGTCATTACGTTTTATATAATAATATGAGACTTTCCTTTCCATGAATAGTGAGTTTTGTTTTGTGGTCATCAAGTACGTGACTTGATAGTAAAACCCTACAATGAATACAATGACTATTCTAAAACTGTCCCTGATCGATTATTATTATTGGAATAATAATAAATTAAGATTAGTATGTTTGTGACTTAATGGCTATATTTTACTAGCCATGGATATTTGTGATATCGAGTCAAGATATAAATAAATGTTAGAGAATATTGTATTGGACATGACCCATTGTGAGAGTACTTCATGGAATATGTCATAAGTACTTTCAAGCCATAATAATATTGAAAGTCCTTCGACCTAAATTCATCATAGTTTCCTACTTGATAAATTTTATATTTTGACATTGTCTAAAGTTGTCTTTAACCAGATAATAAATTAAAACTGATATGATAAGATTCTGCATTATCTCGGTAATTTAACTAATTAATTTATCGAGTCAGATTCTTATAATCTGGACATCATCCAGATACATCGAATGTGGACATATTTTCAGATTCATTGTATCTAGTAAATTTTCTAAGTACGATTAACTTAGACATATTTCCAGATTCATCGAATCTGGTCACTAGAAAAATAACCTAACAAGTTCGCTTATTGTGTGACCCTATAGGTTCATTTAACACTGGCAGTGTGCCTAAATCATATTTAAATGGCCCACAAGTTATAAGCGGTTTCTAGCAAAACATTATAACTATCCAGGTTAAATGAAAATCGGTGATCTCTTTGAACCAAACCATAATTTTATATTTAGTTCTTTTGTCACACGATATCCATATTAAGCATAAGGCACGGAGCATGTCATCCTTATTAAGCTTAATCAATTATTTTTTGATTTCATAGTAGACTGTTTAAACAAATGATATCAATATCTTAGATTGATATATTTGAGCACGGCCATGCATTTTTTTAACAGTCTAACTTATCAAGGGGCCCATGGATATTTCTTCCATAATTGAGAGGGACAAATTCCTTCACAATCAATCATATTCCTCTCCTTGATTTATTCTATATCCAACAGTAGTCTAATTTATTATCTGGTTAAAGACAACTTTAGACAATGTCAAAATATAGAATTTATCAAGTAGGAAACTATGATGAATTTATGTCGATGGACTTTCAATATTATTATGGCTAGAAAGTACTTATGACATATTCCATGAAGTATCTCACAGTGGGTCATGTCCAATACAATGTTCTCTAACATTTATTTATGTCTTAACTCGATATCACAAATATCCATGGCCAGTAAAACATAGCCATCAAGTCACAAACATACTAATCTTAATTTATTATTATTCCAATAATAATAATCAATCAGAGACAGTTTTAGAATAGTCATTGTATTCATTGTAGGGTTTTACTATCAAGTCACGTACTTGATGACCACAAAACAAAACTCACTATTCATGGAAAGGAAAGCCTCATATTATTATATAAAACATAATGACAATAGTATAAGTACAAATTGACTCTAGGGCATATCCCCAACAGTCTCCCACTTGCACTAAGACCAATTTGGCATAAGCCGTAATCCCATTGATATGGTATGACCATCATGTTTAGATGATGGGAAAGGCTTTGTCAGTGGATCTGCAACATTGTCATCAGTTGGTACCTTGCATACTTTGACATCTCCTCTATCAACAATTTCTCGAATGAGATGAAAACGTCTAAGTATATGTTTGGATCGCTGATGTGATCTTGGTTCCTTAGCTTGTGCAATGGCTCCATTGTTGTCACAATAGAGATCCACTGGGTTCACAATACTAGGAACTACATCTAGTTCTGTAATGAACTTTTTAATCTAAACTGCTTTTTTAGCTGCAGCTGAGGCAGCTACATACTCAGCTTCTGTAGTAGAATCGGCCACGGTGTCTTGCTTTGAACTTTTCCAACTTACAGCACCTCCATTCAAACAAAATAGAAAACCTGATTGCGATCTATAATCATCTATGTCGGACTGAAAACTAGCATCAGTGTAACCATTTACAACTAGCTCGCCTTCTTGTCCTCCATAAACTAAGAACATATCTTTAGTTCTTCTTAAGTACTTCAGTATGTTCTTGACAGCAGTCCAGTATACCTCTCCAGGATTTGATTGGAACTTGCTCGTCATGCTCAATGCATATGATACATCGAGTCGAGTACATAACATGGCATACATGATAGACCCTATAGCGGAAGCGTATGGTATCTTGTTCATGCCTCTTCTTCATCCTTCGTAGAAGGACTTTGAGTTTTGCTGAGCTTAATGCCATGTGACATTGGCAAGAATCCTCTCTTAGAGTCTTGCATACTGAACCTTTTCAGTACCTTGTCAACGTATGCACTTTGACTTAGTCCAATTAGCTTTCTAGATCTATCTCTATAGATCCTTATACCTAGAATATAGGCAGCTTCACCTAAGTCTTTCATTGAGAAACAATTTCCCAACCATGTCTTTACACTTTGTAGAGTTGGGATGTCGTTTCCAATGAGTAAGATATCATCAACATAAAGTACCAAAAAGACTATTGCATTCCCACTTGTTTTCTTATAGACACAAGGCTCATCTTCATTTTTGATAAAGTTAAATTCTTTAATTGCTTCATCAAAACGAAGATTCCAGCTTCGAGATGCTTACTTCAATCCATAAATGGATCTTTGAAGCTTGCACACTTTAATAGAATTCAAAAGATCATCAAAACCCTCAGGTTGTGTCATGTACACATCTTCGAGTAAGTTTCCATAAGAAACGCAGTTTTGACATCCATTTGACAAATTTCATAGTCATAATATGCTGCTATGGCAAGAAGAATTCGATAGATTTAAGCATTACAAGCTGGTGAAAAGGTTTCATCATAGTCTATACCATGAGTTTGTCTATAACCTTTTGCTACCAGTCGTGCTTTGTAAGTATGCACATTTCCCTCCATGTCTATTTTCTTTTTGAAAACCCACTTACACCCAATGGTTTTTGAACCTTTAGGTGGGTTAACCAAAGTCCAAACTTAGTTATCATACATGGATTGCATCTCAGACTTCATAGCCTCTAACCATTTTCCGAGTCAGAACTCTTAATGGCTTCTTGATAGGAAGTGGGCTCATCATTAACCATAAGCTCTACATTGTGATCGTCAGTGATGAGAAATCCATATCTCTCAGGTTGTTGACAAACCCTATCAGATCTTCGAGGTCCTTGTTCTATAGATGTAGACTCATCTTGGACTTGTGAGCCATCTAATCGAGATTCATTATTTGGTTCAGGCACTAATTGTGGCTCTTGAATCTCATCTTGATAAGGTTCAGGCACTAATTGTGGTCCTTGAATCTCATCAAGATGTATTTTACTCCCACTGATTCTTTTGAAAATAAATTCCTTTTCAAGAAAGAATCCATTTCGAGCAACAATTACTCTATTTTCTTTTGGGAGATAAAATTGATATCCTTTAGTTTCTTTAGGATACCCCACAAATATGCATTTATCCAATTTAGGTGCAAGTTTATCAGATAATAAACGCTTTACATAAAATTCAAAGGATGCTTATAGTAAGCACAAAGATGACTCCAACAATGTTACTTGCCTCATACTAGTAACCATGAACTCTGAACTTCAAAAACAGTTTGAAGAAGCAGAGGCATATGACATGATTGTGCATCTCAAGGAAATGTTCCAAGAGCAAGCACGACAATAGAGATTTGAAACTCACAAGGCGTTAAATGCATGTAAGATGGTTTCTGGCACCTCAGTAAGTGCTCATGTCCTTAAAATGAAGGGCTATCTAGATAATCTTGATAAGCTTGGTGTTCCTGTTAATCATGACATGGCCACGGATTTGATCTTGGGCTCTTTACCCGAGGGTTTTGATGATCTTTTGAATTCTAATAAAGTGTGCAAGCTTCAAAGATCCATTTATGGATTGAAGCAAGCATCTCGAAGCTAGAATCTTCGTTTTGATGAAGCAATTAAAGAATTTAACTTTATCAAAAATGAAGATGAGCTTTATGTCTATAAGAAAACAAGTGGAAATGCAATAGTCTACTGTTGGATATAGAATAAATCAAGGAGAGGAATATGATTGATTGTGAAATAATTTGTCCCTCTCAATTATGGGAAAGATATCCATGGGCCCCTTGATAAGTTAGACTGTTAAAAAAATGCATGGCCGTGCTCAAATATATCAATCTAAGATATTGATATCATTTGTTTGAACAGTCTACTATGAAATCAAGAAATAATTGATTAAGCTTAATAAGGATGACATGCTTCGTGCCTTATGCTTAATCTGGATATTGTGTGACAAAAGGACTAAAAATAAAATTATGGTTTGGTTCAAAGAGATCACCGATCTTCATTTAACCTGGATAGTTATAATGTTTTGCTAGAAACCGCTTATAACTTGTGAGCCATTTAAATATGATTTAGGCACACTGCCAGTGTTAAATTAACCTATAGGGTCACACAATAAGCGAACTTGTTAGATTATTTTTTTGGTGACCAGATTCGATGAATCTGGAAATATATCTAAGTTAATCGTACTTAGAAAATTTACCAAATACAATAAATCTGGAAATATGTCCACATTCGATGTATCTGGATGATGTCTAGATTATAAGAATCTGACTCGGTAAATTAATTAGTTAAATTACCGAGATAATGGCAGAATCTTATCATATCAGTTTTAATTTAATTTGAATTTAAATTAGAATATGATAAGATATTATTAAGGTTGGACTCTAAGAGGTTCGGAGGTTTTTAAGAAAACACTAGCCGTCTTTTCAAGAGTCCAATTTTTCGGTTGAGAACATTCTTGCCATTCTCTACCAGAAGAGAAAAAAAAAACCTCTCAAACCCTAGGTGCTAGCACTCCCCGGGTATCGAGTGAGTTTGCGGTGTGTATCCGATAGAGGATGTTCGCATACTGCAGCGTCTGGTGATTGTTCGGGTTGAACGTACAACAGCGCAATCAGAATCGAAGGATTTCGATTACAGGAACCAGAGATAATTCTTAAACCTTAGATCTTCTTAATCGTTTACTTAGGTCCTTGGGAGGGATTCGTGGATGTTTTTCACGTTTAGGAGTCTACGAATCCTAACAATCATATGTTAAGTTGCTAACTGCTATCACAAAGTAGGCATAATGATTACGTGTGTTTGGGAGGGCAGGGGGGGGTTGGCTTACATGTCACAAGTTTGAACTCACTTATAATAGTAATAATCTATATAATAAATACTTGTGAAAAGGATTATTTAACCTATAGTATTATTGAGAAGTTATCATATAGTTTAAGCGACAATTATAATTAAAATATATTTTAAAATATACATTTTGTTATTTAATAATGACATATAGATATATTTTTTCAAAATATTAAATAATTAATATATATATATATATATATAAATACATGTTTAATCTAGTTATATATTAATAGTTATAATTGTATACACATATTGATATTATAGCTATGCATATTATGTATTAGTGTTTGTGTGTGTGTGTGTGTGTGGTGCGCGCGCGCACGCGCACACTTAATGTAGTTATATAATATATTGATATATTAATGGTTATAATGTATATGCATATATAGATATTAGTTGTGCATGTTTAATCTAGTTATATACTATATTGATATATTAATAGTTATAATTGTATATGCATATGGATATTATAGCTAAGTATATTATGTATTTGAAGGTATCTCATGCATATCAGAGTGAAAGATAAATAGACGAGATACCATCCCATTGATCCGCATATGTGTGATAAACAAAGCAGACAAAGTGAAGGAAAAATACCTTTTCTACAGTGTTTCTATTGCTAAAAATCTTCCATTTTGTCTAAAGGTGCGATCCAACAACCCCGCGTTCAATGACGGATTGCAGCTTCTCCTTGATTGATCAAGTCAAACCACCACAACTCGAGTGTAGAGTTGTCTCTAATAGTATCCACATGAGGTATGCTCTCAAGGAAACTAAAAATTCTTTGCTAGGAGAATTTCTTTGCGGCTAGGGTAACTTACGGAGAAGAGAGAGAGGAGTCGTGTGTATAAAAAAACTAGAGAGAACAATTTTCTACGTGTCTCTCTTTTTTTTTTAATCAAACAATCATAGCATATTCTCGGGGAAAACCCCAGAAATAATCACGATAACACGTATTTTTGAGTTCTAAAAGAATTAAAATTCTTCAATTGTAATTGGAACCTATAAGTTCTCACAATTACAATTTGTCTCAAAAATTATAACTAATTATAATTTAGCCCAAAACTTCTACTTCTCACAATTAACTTCACAATGTTATCAAATAGCATATTGAGTACATAATTCTCTATTGTGTATGACCTATTAGGTTTCTTAGTCAATTGGTAACAAAATATGATTTAATTCAAACTTTTTTGAGATTAATAATCTATAATAATTTAAAATTAACATATTAATTCTAATCAAGATTGGTTTATTAATTCATCAATTAATAAATTCATATTCAGCAGATCATGAGTGGTATCTAACAACACATCATAACCACCTAGGAGTCCAAGAAGTCAAGTAGCTTGACATGAACCCTTAATAACAAATTACAGTGAAATAAACTCATTTCACAATACAATATCTCATTCGATTTGAAGCACAGAATTAGTGCCAACTTCCTCAAGAATATAAATTAATTCTGAAATGAATATATTAGTACTTATACCAGAAATTCACTACTCGACATGTGTATCAATTGGTACTGTTTCCAATATAAAATCACATTGGCCAAGGATTTTACGAGTAGTAACTCTAACAAGTGGGTTTGAGATATTCGTCCCTACTATTAGGAGTGGTAAATCCTTTATCGACCCTCTCAACTACTTTTGTTTACCTCACATTGTACCTAATATCCATCTCATAGGGCCCTTGATCTGGCTCCAGAGATTGGAATCAAAGTACAATGTTCAGCAAACAAAATACCTTGAAGATCTCAAGTCTAAAGATACTTGCACGTTTGCTATAACGAGATTCTATCACTGACACTAAATAGTTATT
Organism: Voacanga thouarsii; assembly: GCA_026120185.1. NCBI lineage: Eukaryota > Viridiplantae > Streptophyta > Magnoliopsida > Gentianales > Apocynaceae > Voacanga > Voacanga thouarsii. Next base: position 7,185,970 of record JANUWF010001783.1, read on the forward strand.
CATGTGATTATCTCATAGCCAGGTTATCCAATGTACTTATTTTATTAACAAGTATCCACATGTTAACTTTGAGTATCACAATACTCACGGATGTAAGAACCACTGCCTGATCAAATCAGGAAGTCTAACACGTGCTAGTCTTAGAGCATTGATAATGTTCCATCCCATTAATACTATGATTAGAGATTATTTAAGTACTAACACTATACAGTGTAGTACGAATCTCACATCATGATCTCTATCATGATTTCCTTAACACAGTGTTGTACTAGAGACTTTATCTAACAGTTATTTTACATGAAAGTAAAGAAAATAAACTGAAAGATAAATAATGCCTTGTATTATAAAACAAATGTTTCATATACAAAGTACAAGTGATTGTCTCTAAGGCACAACACTAATAGTATTAGTATGTGTGTATGTATCAATATGCTTAAGTGTTTATATAATTATGTACGCATTAATTATAGTTACACACACACACACACACACACATTCTTGTTATTAGCATTTTTTTTTATGAATTCCATGTGGATTTGATTATTTGTGCAAAGTATATAGGGTGTTCTTGAATGTTTTTGTGTTCAACAATGATGGTTTACCATCAGAAGCCCACGTGTGATGTATAAATCTATAGGATTAAAATCTAGATTCAATTTTAACTTGTCAATGCTGGAATTTTGGTTTTTTCATGTGTAAGTGTCTTAAATTGGGATTTTTTTTACTTGTACATATATTTACCCACATTCTTCAATTTTTAACCATAATTATTGTCTAAAATGTAGTGCTTGATAGTACAGGAGAGTGTTTTACTGAAGTTCTTTGTCTTGTAGCTTTACTCATATAAATGGACTCCCATGATTGATGGGTGATCATTCCTCGTAGGTAATAGGTGATTACCCTTAGGTTAGTTTTATTGAATAATTACTGTGGTATTTAATTTTTTTTAGGTGTATTTTGTTGAATGTTGGTTGATTTTCTAGTGGCTTATTGCCTAGAAAATGTCTAGTTTATAAGGAAAACTCTATCGAAATTTTCATTGGTCATCCTGAACCTCCAACTAAACCTTTAGTTGTATACATTCATATGATAGCTGATCTTATCTTAACTGTAACTTATGAAGTTCATTATTTTTCTTGAAAACACAAAGAACAAATGAGCTAAGGTCAACAAAAATCTATCAAGAACCAACTCCCTTAGTTACCACCAACTCTCTTAGTTACTACCAACTCTCTTAGTCTCGCTCAACCATGAGACATAAAAATGAAATTTCAGCAATTAGGAGCATGCATATAGCACATTTGCATTGATCCTAAACAACATTATTCAAAACTTACTTAGACTTCCATGTCATTCTTACATTCCAATTTTCAAAATTTTCCTCAGATTATCACTTAAACCTTCGAAATAGAAGTTATACACAGGACATATAACCATAATTTTTTTTAGCACTTCAAAAACCACTAAATACAGCTACAAAAAATGATACATTTGAGGGAATCGAAAAACAGAGAACATGTGCAGTCACGGGGAAAAAAATTTAAAGAAAAATAAAACCAAGCCTTAGAGGCTACATGGAAGCGTGAAGATCATACATTTGCGCTCATTAACCCTTCAAGGTTGAGTAGGAGCGGATTGAACAACTGGAATCGCCTCGCTTTGTCCACTTGAAGAAGCTTCCGGTTGAACACCCGCTAGCCTTCTACTTCGCCTTGTTTGCATCAACGCTAAGCTTTCCAGCTGTCAGAATATTCCTCTGCCTAACCTTTAGTTGGTGAACACAACAGAGAAGAAGAATGGTCTCAAATCTCCTTGGTTCTCTTGCTATTGGTTAGCAAGGTCCCAAGGAGAAAACCAGAAGATGGAGACGTGAGAGAGCAGAGAGAGAGGAGATGTGAGTCTTTCTTTTGCTTAGGAGGATTAGGATTTTCTTTTCCTAGATACTTGTTTATTAGTTAGCCAAAACTAAGTCTCTCATTATCTGATAAACATATCCTCGGGATTTCAAAACACCCGGATGTTATCATGAGAATAAGTTTTGCCTAACCCTAAACTCTTCTTAACCGTATCTAGAAAAAATCCTAAGGTCCAAGCTATTGGGCCAGAAAAATATTTATTATTTTTCTTGGACCCAAAAAGCCCAAAATAATAAACAATAATTATTTATTTTCTAGGCTTATATAAATAACCCAATAAATAATTAATGAGCCCAAATGAACCAAAATAATTAATCTTTAATTATTTATTTTTTGGGCCTATATAAATAACCCAATAAATAATTAAACATTAATTATTTTCCCTAATTTAAGCCCAGGTTAATTTCTTAATTATTCATACTGGACCTAGGCCCTGAATAATTAATTAACCAAAAAAACTAGATAATTAATTCCTCTCAACTCTTATTTTAATTAATTATTTTATTTTATTCCAATCCAATAATAAATTAGACTTCCTGAATAAAATAAAATAAAATAAAATCCTCTTCAACTGAGACCAATTCCTCAATCCAAAAGTAGTTAGGACTTACGGGCTATTCCGAGGACCAAAAAGACACATCGCCTTGGCTGCTAAAATGACCAAAATACCCTTGCTATATAAATAGCTGTATTTTGTATTTTAAATATTTCCTAATATCACCATAAGAAAATATTGACCCCAAGGACAATGCTGCATTCGCAAAGTCTCTGACCTATAGGTGAAATGACTAAAATACCCCTCTACACATCGCCGTACATTTAGAGAGGAAGAAGTGTATTAACACCCCTCTAAATGACATCTACCATCCTTAGGTTTCTAGTCCAATGATCCACGACTTCCTGGAGTGTTTCCGCTTTCCAAGGGAGCTACCCTAAAGCAAACATCCAAGTCATGTTTCCCAGGGCCCTGGACATTTTAGACCATTCAGACAACTACAAGGGGCGATATAGTGTAGAAACTATTTTGTATAAGTCTGTCTTAACTAATTAGTCACACATACCCAACATACAAGTATATTGGCCCTACGATAGAACCTCAACTATAGCAAATCAAAGTATATGCTCCCAGCTTCGCCAGACCACCAACTCATACTCAAGTCGTAGAGTACTAGTCCACGCTGTAGCGGTAGTAGTCTAGGTTTCTACCATATAGTACTTTTAGAAATCACTACTACAGGTCCTGTTCTACGTATTCGAAATACGCTTATGTCATGAAGTGAGTGGACTACCCACTGGCTAAAGGTAAGCCATTCCCCAGTTGGAATTCATAACATAATAACCTAAACATGATGAGATTCCCAGTCTCATCAATAGGTTAAGAACAAAAGTTTATGTATTAAATAACCCGTGATCCATACCTTACTGTGAAAGACCACCATTCACATGGATCACTTATTTAAACACAATGGGTTTGTTCCAAACGAAAATCGTGCACAAACAAAAAGTAAATTCACAAACAATTTTTGAAAATAAATTCTTTTATTAAAATATTTGATTTTACATCAGAAACCTAGTCTAAGAGGGCATACAATCCAACAACATTCTCATCACAAAATCATTCGTAAGCCATATTAAGTGTTTCATGATCAAACCAGTACATGCACTAAATCGTTTTAGTCCAGCTTAACTTTTAAAACCTTCAAAAGTAGCTACTTTATTTAGAAAACCAAACCAAAATTTCATGCACTAATTATCAAGTAAGTTGAAAGCATATTTTACAAAAATAGAACAAGCAAAGTAGATGGATCCCATTGACAAAACTCTTAAATTAAGCCGGAATGTGCTGTTTCTCTGAGGTAGTAAGACAACACGCATCTTAGCAATCTCTTAACATTATTTCCTTAGTTGCATTGCTTGCTTACTCAACTATTGTATATTTTTGTATTATTCTCTGACCAATTGACCAATTTTACTTGTTGTTAGCATTTTTTTGATGAATTCCATGTGGATTTGATCATTTGTGCAAAGTATATTGGTGTCTTGAACATTTTGATGTTCAAAAATAATGGTTTACCAACAGAAGCTCATGTATGATGCATAAATCTATAAGACTAAAATCTAGACTTAACTTTAACTTGTTAATGCTGGAATTTTGGTTTCTTCATGTGTAAGTGCCTTAAATAGAGTTTGTTATTATGATTGATTAGTGAAAATGCGTAGTGCTTCGAAATTAACACAAAGTGTTTGAAGCGTTGAATAATTGCTGTGAATTTAATTTTTTTTGTATGCTTTGTTAAATGTTGGTTGATTTTGTGGTGGCTTAGTGCCTAGAAAATGTCTAGTTTAAAGGGAAACTTTGCCAAAATTTTCATGTACTTTATGACATATCCAACAAGCACATCAAGTGTACTTTATAACATATCAAGGGTACTTTATGATATATCCAGGAACTAGAAGGCCAAAATCTGATTAGATGACAATATGCAAAATAAAAGCGTGGCATGTGGTTGATACGCCCATTATTGATAGGGCTTACCAAGAAGAAGTTGATGACAATGATGCAATGAGTATATCTTTGGTAGTTGATCTTGATCCCTTAACACATGAAGAAGGCATAAATGAGTCACTGGATGTTCAGGAAGAAGCATTAGATTGGGACCAAGATTTGAACTTCAATGTATCTAATGATAAGGGTGATTGGGAAAAAGATTCTCAGACAAAAGTTGATTTTAAGGGGATTTTAAGGAATACATTTCAGAGGATGACTCAAGAAAATAGTGTATTTTAATTGGTTGATTAGTTCTTCATAGGTCCATCTTGATATCGATCCATGAATTACTAGTTACAATTTATTTTTATGTATATATATTAGTGAGCATATGTGATGTTTTGTCCCTTCACTTATATTTTTTTAACTATGTTTTTCTGTCTTAGATATGTCTACTGAAGAGTAGTAGCCTTCTGTTAATGCAGAGCATCCCATACACAGGACCGTATGCCATCACCTGGCCATGCTCCACGGATCCTAGTGCCTAATCAGCATCTGGGAGATATACTACTTAGGCAGGACAGTGAGTTTTCTGCTATTCCATCCTTTGCAGCATCTTTTCAGCCCGGATCTCAGGATTAGGATCCACGACCTTTGATTGCACCGCTAGCAGACGGGTATTATTTTGTACATTATACTGTATTTTATAAGTAGATTATAATTAGTTAAATATATTTCACTCACTTTAATTTTTATAATATGTTTAACTTTACAAACAAGATTTAATGGTTCCCATCGTTGTGTACGGGAGATCATCTTGATATTCCATAGGTACTTTGATGGGCCCTACACCACATTTGCGGATATCCCAATGCACGTGAAGAATATCTAGTTCAAAAAGTTTAAAGTAAGTTACTAATTATTGTATAAATACATAATATTAATGGATTTTGTATTTCATACATATGTTTTTTGTCATTTATTATATACTAACAACTTCGAATATAATGTAATTTTTTAGAGAAGCTATTTTGTTGGGTCGATGATCACAGTGCTCGAATCCAGTCCAACTGGGAGCACAAGTGCATGACTTGCCTTTCGGACACCTCACTACAAGAAAATTACAATTTATCGATGGATATTAGCGACAGACAAAGGCTCTCACTGATTAACGTCGGATTTTTGACTTATTAGTCATGACAAAATCACTTTAACTAGCGGTTGTAAATCTATTGTTAGATGGAGTCTATTTAGCAACAGACGATAAATCTATCAGAAATTACTGATGAATTCATATTCCTATCGTTAAGCCCTCGAAAATTACCGAGAACTTACTAATTGAAATTGTACCCTTATTCAGAAAAAGAAAAATGCTCCTAAATTGGTAATGGGCTCGCTAATCACTCGAAAATTTACCCAGGGATTAATGATGGATGTTATTTTTGAGGATAATGTGGTCTAAAGTTGATTAAATTCATAACCGTAGGTAATCCGTCAGTGAATTAGCCTTGAATTACCGACAAATTTTGTTAAGCCCATCGCTAATCCCTAAGAAAATTGCTACGGATTAGCGAGGGAAATCGAATTCAATTTCCCGCTTATAAAATTTTAAAATTTTAACTTTTACCGGTGGATTTTTGAGGGTTTTTAATTTTACTGCTAAAAATTTGTCTCCGTAACAGTGTTTCCCTAGTTGATTGATACCGAGTAACTTTAAATTTTCTAATTTTTCTATTATAAATCATAGTTTAATGTTTGATTACTATTTTAGGCATATACATATGTTTGTTATCACTCTCAGGTTGCAATGTGTACAAATTTCTCATTTTTTTTATATTTTTATATTCAAATTGATTTAGGTATTAGTGGTTGCATTTACAGCGAACTGCATATATATATGGTATAGTAATATAGTTTGAAGTATAATAATATAATATAATATGAATATAAATATAAATATACATATATTTATAGTATATACTGTGTTAATATGAAGTTTAAAGACGAGGCAATGTGCTACTATTATTGTTTGTTCATTATACATATTTGTCAACATTTTTTGTTATGTATAACATATATATTTTATATGAAGTATTCATTGCATTTTTTGGCCAAAACTACATGCATATGGAACTATATATGATGATATATATTTTTGTCTTCTATTTTACATTTAATATTGTTCCAAAATCAATTTTGATAATGTGAAAATTGAGGGTAGAGAATAGTCAGTCGAAAATCCCTCACAATTAGCAAGGGATTAACGACTGATTAACTAATGACATAAATTAAATTACAAAAGATATTTTAAATTTAATAAGAAAATTGTAAATCCGTTGCTAATACCACACTAATTTTCAAGAATTTGTCTATCAGTATGCGAGGAATTAACAAAGGACTTTTAGTTATAAAATAATTATTAAAATGTAATAGGATTAAATTTCTTTCCCAAATCCCTCGGTAATAAAAAGGGATTACCAAGGGATGTTATCCGTCGCTAAAAAATCAGAATAAGTCAAGTACTTGTTCATTTTTCCCCTTTCTTTATTTTCATATCTCCATTTTGCCCTTCTCTTCTTCATTCTGGTCTGAGGTGCCACCGCCGTGCCTTTCCCCCTGGCTCTGTCGTCACTGCTGGCCTTCTTACCACCGTTAGTTCACTACAAGAAAAAGAAATTTTTGCAATCATATTATTTACGTCAGATGAATTTTGGTTGCAAACGAATATTCAATTGCGTCAAAAAAAAAAAATCCATTGCAAATATCATGAACCTTTAATGCCATGCAACGAAAATTAACCAATTGCAACCGAGGTATGTGGTTGCATGAACCATCTCTATTTACGACCAAAATGATAATCTTTTACAATAAAGAAAATGATGGGGATTATAATTTGGAATATTGGTATTCTATTTCATAATTTAATTTAAAGCACTTTTTAAAACAAATATTAAGAGAATTCAAAAACAAATTTAATATTAATAATATTTAGTTATACTCAATGATTTAAAGATAAATATTAATTAAGTCGTGCAATTATCCATTTATTTGTGGGGAAAAAAAGAGTACCATAAGAATATATATTAAAAAGGTTTCAAAGACATTTTTGCACTCATAAAATGTAAAAGAACTAAAAAATACCACTACAACAAAAATCTATTGTAACTATACTTTTTTGACGTCATTAATTAAAAGTATTGCTATAATAAAGATATTCTCGACATTTAGAATAAAACGTCGACAAATAAAAAATATTTCATTCTTTTTAATTAAGGCGTCAGCATATTATATATTTTTTCAATATTAACGAAAATACGTCGTAATATATATTAAAATATTTCTGACACTCTTTAAAAAAGTAATGTTTAATTAAATAACGTTAAATGATGATGACGCTTTTTAATATAAGTGTCGTCTCATTTAAAATTATAGAGATACTTTAAAATTAATTATATTGATTTGAAAGGAATTTTTGACTGACATTAATTAAAAGTGTCTCCATAATATAGATATTCTAGATATTTAATATAAAATATCGACGTCTAATTAAAAAAATTTTGACATAAAATAAAAAAGTCGACATATTTTATATATTCCCAACATTAATAAAAAAATATATCAAAATACAAAAATATTTTTGATATTTTTTTTGAAAAAATTACAATTTGATCATGTTAAATAATAAAACACTTATACTGTCTCATCCAAAATTTTAAGGACATTTTTAAAATAATTATCATGATTTTAGGGATATTTTTAGTGTCATCTTATTTTTTCGTTGCCCCACTCCACTGCCGCTGCACAACTTCCTTTCTTCCCCTGCCACTGCGAAACTCAAAATTCATGCGAGCTATGTGCCGATTTTGTTTCCACCACCAAAAATCTCATCCAATCGAATCCATCTTCGATTTCCTTTTAGTGGGTTTGTGGACTGTCTCTTAGATTAAGTTTTGGGGGGCTAATTCGAGGGTTTTTTGGCACTGAAAGTGGGGTGACTTTGGGGATCGAGAGAAGTGTGCAAAGTCCTATGAGAGGGAGGAATCAGTGGAGATGAGGCATAGTAAGAGGAAGGAGAGAGGGGAGAATGACGATGACAGGGATGTTGATGGCAAGAGAGCTAGGGTATTGGATGAGAAGAAAGAGAAGAGGAGGTTTGAAGGAGATACAAATGGAAGAGATAGGGAAAACAAAGAAAGGCAGAGATTTGAGGATGCGGATGAGCCTAAAGAGCATAAGGAGGAGAGGAGGAAGAGGAGGAGGTTTGAGAATAGGGTGAAGAAGGAGGAGAAAGGAATGGAGGTTGATAAGGAGAGGGTGGCAGGAGGGGGGGGGGGGGGTAGAGGAGGGACATGTAAAGGAAGAGATGAAAGAAGAGCCTGTTGATAATGGTGACCAGAATAGAGGTGGTTCCATAACTAATGTAAGTTTTCTTATTTTTTTTTCTTTGAAATTCCAGTAGTTCCATATACTTGTCTTTACATTTTCTACTATGGACAGACAATAATTTGAACTTATTTTTAGTTGGTTGCATTGTTTGTGTATGTAATCTAGCATGTGCATTAGTGGATCAATGTGAACCAATTACATTTCATATATTGGTTCTCTGTTATCCTATTGATATTTCATTGCATTTTTGACTGAATAGAGGTAGAATGTGTAGTTGGTGAAATTTCATTGAGGTCGATCCCTGTTTTATTAATAATATGTTATATTTGGGAATAGTATAAGGTCCAACAAGCAACATGCCTGTTTAATGTGATAGGTAGTCTAAAAAGAAGTGGCTACTTTTCCACAAGAATGTTCATAGGCTATAGTGTTTGCCATTAAAAACTGAAATCATCGTATGTGTAAGATCAAATTTGATAATGGATTTGGCCTGGCTGTTTGAGAACATTAATGGTGTATTCTTCCATGGATTCGTAAGATATTAACTAGCATGGATACTTGTGTCTTGAAGTTGCTATAAATGGGTGGATGTTTTAGTTTTCTTTCTTGAGGATTCCCCATTGTTTTTTCTTGTATCTTTTATTTACACTAGTAGAATAAAATATTCTTCTTCTTAAATACACTGCTTTATTGCAAGCATATGATTATCTCCCCATCTGCACTTTAAGGAGACCCTAGGATTGAAGAATCACAAGTAGGCTAAAGCTGAGGTGATATAATTACTTGAGACCATCCTTATGCATTTGTAGCACAATCATGGTGATAGGGAGAAATAACCAAATGTTTCTGCTTGGATCAAGTTTAAAGTGGATCTCGTTGTTGTCGTTTTAGTACAGTTTACCCATGTTTTACTGTAATGCTTCCATTTGTAGTCAAGATTGGGTTTGTTTGGTTTGTGCTGGAGTTCTTGAAGTCTTCTTAGCTATACATTTTAGTTCACATTGTTCACGGATGAGAAATACATCACAGTGTTTGCTTTTATCTCCAGCAAAGAAAACTAAAGACAACTCGCTGTGTACATGGTGGTCTGATTCTTTAGTGGTGCCCTAAATGCTAGTGCAGGGACATAAAACATGACACTTAATGAAGTTTCTTGTAGGATATAAAGTTTATTACTATTGAAATATGATAAGCACTTTTGATATTTCTTTCTGTGAACTATTATTTGAACTCTACTCAAATCATGACTTTTTCTAATTTTCTTTTCGTGAATGAGATTAAAGGCATTGTCGTATTTATGAAATCTTGGACATATGATAATTTCAGTACTTCGTTTGTTACAGGGAGGTGTTGTGGAATCACTTGTCATGGCATCAAGGCCTTCATTTGATACTTCTTTGTCTCATCATTCTCCTTTTACTAAGGTATGTTCAATTTCTACCACAAATGAAAACAAGGGAGTTAATATTAATGGATCTCATGAGGTTCTTGGAAAATCCAGTATAGATGGGGCAACTTCAGACATAGGGAAGAGTAGGGGCTTGTCTGGTGATGCTTTAACCAAAGTAAAGAGAGCTTTATAGATTCAAAAAGAAATTGCAGCAAAGCTAGAAAAGTTTAAGAGGATTCCTGTGGTGAGTTAGTAATTAAGATATATTTTTTTGTTGTTTTTTGCTTTATCATATCAGATATTGACTGTGAACAAATTTCAGCCTCTTAAACATGCATATCATCATACAATTTGGATTGAAGAAATGCTCACTTTTTTTTTCAATTTTTATTTTTAATGTAGCTAAAGAAAGATGGTACTACAACTAGTGAGGTTAGTCCACAATTGGGACCTAATGAGGGTCTTAAAGCCCTTTCAACAAGTTCAGGAATACTCCCGGCCTCTTCTTGGTTCAGGAGTGCCTCTCTTGGTGCTTTAGCTGAAGTGACAAGCACAACTTTACCTGCTGTTCCTGTAGCTTCAGTTAATCCTCGGCTAAGTGGTTGCCCCACCTTACTTGCCTCACAACTCAGAAATTTGAAGTTGTAAAACGTGCGCAAGAGCTTGCTGCTAAGATGGGTTTTTGGGAGGATCTTGAATTTGGTCCCCTAATAAATATGTTTCCTGGACAAATGCCACCAGAAGTCTCAATTCAGCCAAAGCCTGCCAAAGCACCATTCTCCTACTAGATCCATTAGGCAGAGAAATCGATGAACATGGTAATGTCATAATGGCTAAGATAAATAACCTGAGTACACTTAAGGTATGCCTACATTTCTAGTAATGGTTATCATTTTATAAATCTATGTTTTCGTCTCTATATTTCTAATTTAGTCTTTTAAAAAAATATCTATATTTATTTAGTACTGGCAAATTTTCCAGGTTAACATCAACAAGCAGAAAAAAGGTGCACTCTAGATACTTAAACTCGAGTTGGAAGTTGATCCTGAAAAAAATCCTCATTTTGATGCAAGGATGGGCATTAACAAAAACAAGATCTTAAGGCCCAAAAGGATGAGTTTTCAGTTTGTAGAGGAAGGAAAATGGTCAAAAAATGTTGAACAAATTAATTTGAGGGTAAGTCATTTCTTATGTTCTATGTGTGTATGAGTGCCGCTCTTTTATCCTCTGATTTGTATTCTTTCCTTTCCCCTTAGCTTATTTCAATTATTAAATATTTCATTTATTTTGACAAGGGCCAATTTGGAAAATTACGAGCCAATGAGCTAAAGGCAAAGCAAGGACAGCTGGCAAAGGTGAAGTCCGAGTTAGATATAAACCCAAATCTTATAGAGGTATCAGAAAGGGTTATCATCAAAGAAAAACCAAAGGAGGAACCAATTCCTGAGATTGAGTGGTGGTAAATTGACAAGATTGGCTGTGATTGGGATCCTATACAAACTTGGATACCCAGATTCTTTCCTTACAAAGGTGATTTGATAGTTTTTACATTTTTCCTAGCAAACCTTTACAATCGCAACCTATTCTCAGACTTTTGTGATGCTTCTACTTAACTCCCGAAATTTTCTTCTTTCAGTTACTACAACATGTTACAACAGAACATGCTGAAACTGATTTGGGGGTTGTTAACCCAGGAGAAATAAAGTTTGGAAGTAGGAAGTATTATAGATATTGCTGTGAGAGTGAGTAACAACACTTGATTTTCAGACTTTTTCAAGGTTGAGGATTCAAATGATATTGAAACTGCCAAAAAATCTTTTATGCGAAGAGATGTTTATGGTTGAGAATTAGTTGAACATTTTGTAATCAAATATTAGTTTACTTTTTTTTATATATGAATATTTGAATTATATATTTTGAATATTTAAATTATATTTTGTGTTTTATGGAGAAATTGTGTACCAAAAAATTTCACAATAGTAATCATATGTTGTAAATTTGGGGACATTGAAAAAAAGTGATGCTGAATTCTGGGACACTACGGAAAAATTAGTGTTGTTAAAAAGGGACACAATCATACTTACACGTCATTACTTTGGGATTTTTTTTGGGTTGTTATGGATTATTTTGTCAATAAGAAAATGACAAAATTAGAATTATGTGTCGTCATTTTAAGGATATTTATGTAAATAAAGTGTTGCTATATTTGGGACGCTACAGAATGATAGTGTAGCAAAAAAAGGGGACTCAAGCGTAATCTTGTGTCGATAATTTGGAAGCGCTTATACAAAACGTGTCGTAAAAAAAATTCTATATAATACACATTAGTAAATTAGGCAACAGTAGCAAGCATAAGTGTCATAAAATTAGGTACACTTATATAATAAGCGTTGAAAATTATACGTCGTAAAATTTTGGAACACATAGAATTAGGGTCACATTTAAAAGTGATAGGAATTAATTAAATATTTATTTTAAATAAAATAATTATAATATTAAATATTTGCATTGAGGAATAATTTTTATGACGAACAAAATCCGTTAAAAAAAACCTATTTGCAACAGCCATGCAATGGAAAAAGAACTGTTACATTTAGTTTAGATAGATTTGATGCTTCTTGCAACAAAAGGGGGGGGGGGGTTGTAAAAAGAGGCATTTTTCATGGAAAATAGATCATTGCGATGATGCTTACATTTGCAAAGGCAATTGCAACCCCCCGCAATACCAACGAGCATTTTTCCGTTGCAATGCCCTTGAAATTGATTATTTACGACCAAATTGATCATTTTTCCCACGAAATTCAGTGGTTGCGAAAATTCATTTTTCTTGTAGTGGTCCTCCTGTCGTCGCCCCTAGTCACTCTACTGTCGCACCATCGTCCTTCCATCTCCAGCTCCTTTTTCGCTGCACTATACCTCCCTAACAATATATATAGGGGTTTCATTTTCTACAATTTATTTCTATAGAGTACTTGAGAGGATGGATGATTAAAAAAGAATCCTTTGTGGTGGGGCCATAAAAGGATATGCAATTAAATTATTTTTATTATTAAATTGCCATATTAAAAATTTTGTGGGGATGATGAATGACAACATTTGATACACATTGTTTTTGCATTATAAAAGTAAATAGAATATGTTAGAAAATTGCATAGATTGTACGATAAAGCCACCATATCTATCTTTACGACTACTATCTTTTGATAATTCTACCATATTATTTTTTGTTCCTTGTTACTTAGGCAAAATTATTGAATTAATTAGTTGGATATACGATCATAATTTGATGACTCAAGACCTATGATTAGAGAGTCATCTTTCTCACTAATATTAATGTTAATGTAATTAAGAAGATTGTATAAGAATGAGATGATCATAATTTTGGGACAAAAGGGTTTAATGGATTGAATTCTTTATAAAGGAGCAATTAGAGAGGCTATTAGATTGATTCCTGACCTTAATATTCAAATAAGTTAAGAAATTTAAGTCTAATAATCTCTCGTACTTTTAACAAAAAATTAAATTAATAAAATTACTATGCATTTTAGGGCTATTAAACTTAAACAAGTTCATAAACTCTTGCAATTTCTATAGAGAACAAAGCTAATTAAGTTACATTTTGTGAGGGTAAGTTTAACGAGTTAATAAGCATTATTAGTAGAAGTAAGAGCTTGATAAGAGTGAATTTTTGCAAGATTCTTAATCATGAAGATTTGTAAATTGCTACCAAAGGAATAAAAACTAGGGAGATTTTGACAAAATTGGGTATACATTTAATGAAGGTCACAAGCCAATTCTGAGCTCCATTTAAGATTTTGTAGAACCCTTAAAAGCTTTGATGCAAGCAAACATTTTGAATATAGGGTAGGTAGGAGAAGCGGAACTTTCAAGTATGGTGGATTTCACAGTAAGATAATCTAATTCGATTATAGTTATAGACATACAATTGCAAATTGAGAACATTCGCTTTGTAGTGATAGTTGACTAATTAGGAAAGAAAATAGCCAATTTTATTTAGCATTTGAAAAATCACATATCATTTGAATTCTTTTACAGGGATTTAGACCAGTGTATGATTTACTTGAATAAATTCCTTTCAAATAGTAGGATTTTTTTCAAGTTAAAATCTTAATCCTATTTAATCATAAAGTACGTCCTTTAGTCTAGTCGCTAAATTCCTTCAAAACCTCTTCATTTCTTGTTTTCATAGAAAGAATCGATAGATAAATGATAGTAACTAGATGTATAATCCCAAAACATAAGGGTTGAAAGGAATTTTTGCAGATTATGAAAGGGGGGGGGGTTAAGGAATTTATCTATTTTATGTTATTACATGCACAATTAGTGCATCTATGTTGTCCATATTTGAAATATAAGAACAAAAAACACCTTTCGCCTGATGAAGTAGAGACACACTTGTACAGATAAGGATTGTACCAAATTATTGTCGTTGGACAACTCATAGTGAATCTTTAACTCCAAGGCCTTATGTCAAAAATCCGAATATGGCTTCTAGAACCCCAAATCTAGTAATCATTTGCGTGAGATGATTTAAGCTACTGTAGGCCTTAACTTTGATCCAGAGCCCCCACTAGTTGCTGAAATTAGAGAGGAACCTCCTAATGCAGAAGCACAAAGGTTTTATGACATGCTTGAATCTGCAGACACTTTATTATGGGATGGGTGCACGAAACACTTTAAGTTATCAGTGGTTTCTCATTTGTTAAACATTAAGTCAGAGAATGATATTTTCGAAAAGTGCTTTAATTAGTTTTTGCAACTGATGAATGATGTGTTACCAAGTAATAACAAATTTCCTGATGACTTTTACCAAACAAAGAAGTTGGTAGGGGCCTTGGGTTGCCGGTGTAAAAGATAGATGTGTGTGCTAATGGATATATACTTTATTGGAAGGATGATGCTTCATGGAGGGATTGCAATTTTATAGTCATGCCCAATATATAGCGAAGAAGAAAGTTGGAAAGAATAAATAGCAAAAGGATATCCCTTTCCAAACAATGTACTACTTCCCTTTAGTCCCGAGTTTACAGAGGCTTTATGCCTCTAAAACAACTACGAAACATATAAAATGGCATGCTGAGAGCCAACCAGAGGTGGGATTGATGAGCCATCCCTGTAATGGCAAAGATTGGAAGCATTTTGATTCTAGTTATTCCGAGTTTTCCCACGAGTCACCCAATGTATGCCTTGGACTCTGAACAGATAGTTTTTCACCATTTGGAATGTCAGGAAAATAATACTCTAGTCGGTTAGTCATTGTAACACCTTATAACTTGCCACTGTAGATGTGCAGGAAAGATCAAATGATGTTCATGACTATTATTATCCTCGGTCCAAAGAATTTGAAGTATAAAATTGATGTTTTTCTTCAACCTTTAATAGATGAATTAAAGCAGTTGTGGTCAGCTGGAGTTCGAACTTATGATATTTTAAAGAATGAGGACTATTGAATGCTGGTAGCACTTCTGTAGACCATTAATGACTTCCTGGCATATGGTCTGTTGAGTGAATGGAGCATAAGTGATAGACTTGTATGCCTATATTGCATGGAGCAGACAAAGTCCTTCTAGCTGCAAAATGGTTCCAAGCAATCTTAGTTCGATTGTCATAAGCGTTTTTTGCCTGTAGACCATCTGTATAGAAGGAACACAAAATTATTTAGGAAGGATGGAGGTGTGAGACATCTGAAGTAATACCTCTGCCTTTAGAAGTTGGGTTGTGGGCTAGAAATTTATCGTCTTCCAAAGATAATAGATACAACCATTGAATTACGTAAAGATGATGGTCGAGGAGTGTATCATAATTGGGCGAAGATGAGGTATTTTAGGATTTTCCATACTGGCGAACTAATTTGATTTGCCACGATATGGACGTGATGTATAATGAGAAGAACATATTTGATAATGTCTTCAACAGTGTAATGGATGTTAAAGGAAAGTCAAAGGATAATTTGAAGGTGCACCACAATATTGAAGTATATTGTGATAGACCTGATTTAGATGTTACTAGAATTGAGGAAGGGAGATTGAGCATTTCAAAGGCCTAGAATTCCCTAACTTCAGAGCAAAAAAAGACCTTTCTTGAGTGGTTGAAAGATTAACATTTATCGGGCGGATACGCTTCCAACTTGGCTCGGTGTATTGACATGAAAAAGTTGAAAATGTCTAGGATGAAAAGTCATGATTGCCAGGTTTTTATGAAGAGGTTGCTTCTAATCGCATTGATAGAACTTCTTCCAATATCTATATGGAATGTCCTGAGTGAGTTAAGTTTGTTTTACTTAGACTTATACGCTTCTAAACTTTTAGTGTCCCACATGAGAGAATTGATAAGTAAAATTGTTGTTCTGTTATGCAAGTTGGAAAAAATCTTCTCCCCGATTTCTTTGATGTGATGGAGCACTTACTGATCCACTTACCTTACAAAGCACAAGTTGGTGGACTAGTGCAATACATATGAATGTATCCTTTCGAGAGGTATAAGTATTAATTAGAGTTTTTAATATTTCATTGATATCTTTCGAATTCTAATAATTTGGTATGATGTGTAAGCTCTTGCATAAATTAAAAATGAAGGTTAAGAATAAGATAAGAGTTGAGGGATCAATTTGCAATGCTTATTTGGTTGAGAAAGTATCCATCTTTTTTTTTTCATACTATTTTGAGCCGCACGATAAAAGTAGACATAAAGCAGTCCCTCGCAATGATGAAGGTGATACTGGGGCTAGTTTATTGGAAAATACATTATCAATATGTAACATATCCAGACGAGTCATTAGAAAAATACAAAAGAGATTCCTGTCGAATGAGGAATTCCAAGTAGTAACAAATTATGTCTTGTTTAATTGTGATGAGGTTCAAGCTTATATTACGTAAGGTTCGTGATTGTTTAATGGATTTCTCCACGTGTTTTGTTAGTCTTGAATTAATAGAAAGTGTGACTCTTGTGATTGTTCCAGGTTATTTAAGGGTAATTTGCAAACATAAGTTCTGAATATAATTGACATTGAGATTGAAAAGAGGTTGGAGAATGGTTTGCCAATTGATTTAGGGATTATGTAAGTTAGGCTAGAACTTTATTAACTTTATCATACTTAACCGATTTTTGCTTGTAATTATGTCGGGAAAATTTGAGTTTCTACAGGTGCTTGATCTACGTACCCTAGTTTCCAGCCTAAATTTGCGTAACTTGACATTTGGGCTATTGAGATAAGTCAAGTAATTTGATGGGTATCTTATAAATGGCTATAGGTTTCATACAATTGACTGCACATTCGAGAAAAAAAATAGTTAACAACTTAAAGGAAGTGGTGGTGAGGAAGATTATTACGGAGTGTTGAAAGAAATCATTGAAGTTCAATTTATTGGAAATCCAGTCCAAAAGACTGATCTACTTAAGTGTGACTAGTTTGACCTGATTCTGAACCGGGAAGTTAAGGTTTATCCTCAATTCAAGCTTGTTGATATAAATTGTAAACGGAGTTATCCAAAGTTTGATCCTTTTGTCTTAGCCCAACAAGCTTCACAGGTGTACTATACCTCATATCCAGGCAATAAGAGACCAAAGAAGAACTGATTGACTATGTGCAAATCTAAGAGCTGACATGTAATTGATGCACCTATTGTAGATAGACATATCAAGAGGATGTGACTGAGAATGATGCACTTCATATAACTATAACAGATATACAAATTGAACTCCTAGCACATGAATCTGGAGAGCTGGAAGTTGTTAACGTCTGTGAAGAGGCTTCTTCAAGTATGTCAAGGATGCGGGAGTTCGAAGGTAATGCTTAGGAAGTTGAATGGTCCATGGGCTCTTCCACAACTGAGGATGAAGAAGATTACATATCAAATGATGAAGAATCAAAATATGTGGGAAGAATCATGTAACCGGTTAATTAGAGAGTCATTTGGCTTTGAGCCCTGTTAGGTATATAAATTCCACGTATTATATTATCTTGCCATGCAAATCATTACACGTGTGATTTATAAATCTATATTTTAAATACTTGACTAATCTTCCATTACGTGTCATTTAGTTCTTTTATACGATATCGTTAATAAATATTTGTTATATTCATATTATGCTAACTTATATGTCTCTCTAGATTTTATAGACATGACATCTAGTGGATCTAGACATCTAGATTCTGGCAAGGAGGAGCAGACGCATTCACTAAGCCAGCATCCTCGCCTGTCATTTCCGAACACTGCCTCTACCTTCACAGATGACCTGTTGATGGAAGTTAGGGCATTAAGGTTAGCACTGAGAATTTCAGTAATATCTACTCAGTTAGGATCCCAGGTTGCAGATTGAGCTTGATGGTGACTCATAAGTATCTCGTACTTCTATCTAGTGAGCCTGGGTAGTGGCTTCAGTATACCTGGGTGGTGTTTTTGTGCATTATGAAACTTTCTTTATTTGCTAATACATTACTGTCTAAATTTTGTACCTTTCTTGATCTAACATGTAGCGTGTAACTTTCTTGAAATGAAGGAATCAAACTACTCAAAAGTATTATCATGTTGCTTTGTTTTTATGGGATCTATGTTTTCTCTTTTCTTTTTTTTGGGGGGGGGGGGGTTGCATAGAGAAAAATATAATACTTATAATAATTTGTTAAAATATATAACTTTAAATGTTGAAAAATATGCTAAATTTTTCACGTTTGCTTAACAAAATCAAATAAATACAAAAAAAAAAAAATCCTCATCTTAATTTGGAGATTTGAACCTTGAAAATTGGACGAAAAAAAAAAATAAAAGATGGTGAATCAGATCCAAGTTTAATTAGTAAAATCTCTTATCTTTCACTCCACTGTTGCCGCCTTATTATGCTCCTCATGGCTGATCACAAATGCTCCTAGTTTCTATAGGATTATATATGGTCTGATTAGATTTTGAATTTGAAATGATCAATCCCTATCTTTTTTCGTACCAATTGGCTCACCTTTATCACCTAGCCTTACAAATTTTCCCTCTTTTCTATTCATATTTTAGTTTTCTTAAAGAATTGAATTAAGAAGCCCTTTTTCTTGATGCTTATGAATACATGAACTTCGCTAGAAATGTTTTTTGTTTTGAGCTTATTAATGTTTATATTCAAACACTTTTGCAATCTGATTTTTCCTTTGAAATGCTACCTTGAATCTTGACTCTAGGGACATGAATGATGACTTTTGTATGTGCTATTATGCTAGAAATTTCTACATTTAATTATAGAAAATTTTCAAAAACAGAAAACCACGAAGGCTGAATTTTCGATGTTCACTATGCACTATTTTTTGGGCTATTTTGTAACCTGTATTAAGCACGACTTTAAGGGTGGGAGGGGAGGGTGAACTTGAAATTTTTTATGTGTTCTAATAATCTAGAAAAGCTGGAGTCATAATGAGATCAAAGTTGAGAGTTCTTGAATTTTTTTTCCTTGTTGCCAGATCTGGACAAATTTGAGCAGTTTCTGTTCAGAATTTTCTGGTATTCATATGAACAATTTGCAGAGTTTGCTAATTATTTTAAATTCCTCATATGTAAACTAAGTGCTTGTAAAATTTGAGGTCAAATGGAGGGGTTTACATAGGTGTTTTATCCTTAGGAACTTAGGTAATGTTTGCTGGAATTAAAAATAGCTTAGGGGTATATGGTAAACTACTAAGTTGAATTTATTTTCTTAAGATTTGGTGAGAAATGAATTCTATATATGCTTAGTAGTGTTTAAAGGTCTTTGATGTTATTTGACAAACAAAGACTGTTGAAGTTATGTGGTGCACCTGATGTGTAATATGTGTTTGTATACATTTAGTCTTGCCTTTATCATTTTGATCATCAATTCCCACCATATTATCAAAGTCATCAAAATCTAGTAAGCCATCATAATAATTTTTTTGGCTTTTGTTGTCCTTCATGTTTTCTAAAGGCTCCTATATAACATTCTCTAGAACCATTTTAGACGACCTGGCATTTTTGAAATTGCCCATTCGGTGTTGTCTGGCCTAATAAATACCTCCTTTTGTTACCTTTTGACAAAATAAACAAGTTAATAGCTGTATGTTTTTTGAAAAAGAAACAAAAAAGAATGAAAACATAGAGTGATTGAACTTTGATATGGGTAGAAAAAAAATGCATTGAGGAAGAACATAAGACATGAAAAAAAAAAAATCTTATAAAAATGCAAGAAAAAGATGCTACAACTTGAATTTTGCCATGTAGGAGCAGTAGATACATATGAATTTAGTCGGTTCAAATCATATCTTATGAAAGTTAAAAATCAAATCCAACACACAAACCTGCACAGTATAGAACTAGACAACCGTAATTATGTAGTGATATATTCCATCAATTCTAGACAAAAATAATATGGATCATATTTTTTGATTTTTAGTGGTTGTTCTTATGTTACGAGTTTGCTGAAATTGAATTTATGGGGTTGTTTTGGGTGATTACTTGTTGTTGGATTTTAGGGAGAAGTTGATGAAATATTAAGTTATTTTTTATTCCAAAATTTTTTGTTTGTGAAATTTGGAATTTGTCATTTTTGGTATATTGTTGCCTCAATAGACACTATGATCTTCATAGCAAAGAATTATATGCCCTATAAGCAAAAAAGCATCTATATTAAAAAAAATGATAATAATAAATTTTAACATGGCATTAGCAACATGAGATGGCATGCAAAGAAAATAAGAAAATTTTAATTGGAAAAGAACCAAATCCAAATGAAAGATCATGAGAAAAATAAGATAATAAAATGGCAGCTCTAACTATCTTCAAAAAACGTAGAATTTCACCAGGAAATAGTATAACTTAAACAAAATTCTATATCTTCACAATCATGACTTCCACAAGTTTCTAGAACTCAAGAAACTAACATTCTCTTTACAGCGAATTATGATATTTCGTTAGAAAATGGTTCTATTTCAATGCATATGTTAGTGAATTATGATATTCAGTTAGTGTATAATACATATTTTGATATCCTAACTTGCATCATTGCTTCATTAATCTCGAAATATATTTGCCTTGCCTTTTTGTTGAGTGCTAAGTACGACAAATATAAATTTATTATATTTAAGAATATAGTTTAATGTATACAGTCAAATATATAACAATTGTTCCAGGTTTACACACTCAGTACAAGTTGTTAGGGAGTTTTCTAATATCTTCCAACGACATCAACTCTGAGTGTGGCCTACCTTTTTTGATGTTCTTCGAGATGTGCAGGATGCTTGGTTCCAAACATTCGCGGTATTTAATGTTATAATTACAACTTTATATATTAAATTAACAATTAATGATTGAAGTTGTGAGATACAAAATCCTCATAACTTTATTATATTGTATTTGAATATCGACAAAATACATATCGTTGGCAGTAGAAGCACAGTGCGTAGATCCGCAAGAATAGGAAGAAGTGCAGGGCTAGAATCTCGGACAATCTAGCTAGTGCTCGTAGGAAGTACATCACTAGCTACCCCACCATGAATTGCATTAGAGCATTGGGCTATTTTATAGGAGCGGTGTGAAGGTTTACAATGACAAAAATCATCAAACCGAAAGCATACTTACAAAACTAAAAATTTACCTTAGTGATTGAATGATCTTTTCGGCATTGAAAATGATATCTGTAGAAGGATGCTTGAAGCTATTGGATCACATCTTTATAAACGTCGACTTCGCCTCATTCACGCGAAGCTTTTGAGCTTCTGAAATGGTGCCCTTTCCACTACGGGTGAAAGTTTAAAGAAGTTGGGTTTGCAATGCTTTTGACTTCTGTGTTTTCTTCTTCATTGACTTAGCTTCTTTGAAGCTATCCCTAGCCTGCCTTTGGTATTGATTCCATTTCATTTCATCAAATCCATCGAGAGAGAAACCAATAGCATGACAACAGAAAGCAGCTATGCTTTTTGTTATCTTTCACGCAAAACAACACGTGATACATCCCGTGTTATTTTTATTTATTTATTTTATTTATTTAATTAATTAATAATTAATTAATTATTTTTTTAATTTTGTTTCACCTTTGGCCTTATTCATTGGGTCAGATAAAATTATTTACTTTTAGGCTTAAACACCCATAAATAATAAATCTCAATTATTTATTTTCTGAACTTCATTAAACAGTCCAATAAATAATTAACAAGCTCAAATAGACCAATATAAAATATCAGGCATTTTATCTAGTTTATATCTAGATTAATTTTCTAATTATTCAATCTGGACCTTGAGCCCTGAATAATTAATTAACCAATTAAGTTAGATAAAATATATACTTCCTCTCTAGGGCCTTTTATTTTATTCTAGTCTAATAATAAATTAGACTACTTAAATAAAATAAAATAAAACCCATAATTATTAAGACCAATTCCTTAATCCAAATCTGTTAGGACTTAAGGGCTATTCCGGGGACCAAAAGATACATCATCTTGGTTATTAAAATGATCAAAATATCCATACTATATAAATAGCTATATTTTATATTTTAAATATTTTCTAATATCACCATAAAGAAATATTGATTCTAAGGATAATGCTGCGTTAGCAAAGTCTTTGACCTATAAGTGTAATGACTAAAATATCCCTCTACATATCGTCGTGCATTTAGAGAGGAGGAGTGTACTAACACTTTTCTAATAGACATCTATCATCCTTAGACCTTTAGTCTAATGATCCACGACTCCTAGAATGTTTCCACTTTCCAAGAAAGCAATCCTAAAGTAAACATCTAAGTTATGTTCCCCAGGTCCCTGGATAATTAAATAATTTGAACAGTCACAAGGGGCTATATAGCACAGAAGCCATCTTGTACAAGTCTGTCTTAACTAACTAGTCACTTATACTCAACATACAAGTATATCGGCTCAACGAAAGAACCTCAACTACAGTATATCAAAGTATATGCTTTTAGATTTATCAGCCCATTAACTCATACTCAAGCGGCAGAGTATTAGTCCACGCTGTAGCAGTAATAGTCTGAGTTTATTCTAAATAGTACTTTTAGAAACCACAATTACAAGTCCTATTCTACGTATTTGAAATACGCTCATGCTATGAAGTGAGTGGACTACTCATTGGCTAAAGGTAAGCCATTTTCCATTTGAAATTCATAACACAATAACTTATACATTATGAGATTCCCATTCTCATCAATCGGTTAAGAATAAATATTTATGTGTTAAGTAACCCGTGATCCATATTTTACTATGAAAGACCACCATTCACATAGATCACTTATTTAAATACAATGGGTCCTTTCCAAACAAAAATCATACACAAAAAAATGTAAATTTACAAATAAATTTTGAGAATAAATTCGATAATTACATCAGATAAAATTAGTCTAGAGGGCATATATTCTAACAATCTCTTACTTGCACTCTAAGACTAAGAAAGCCCATAGGTGCCTACCCTTATGGTGTCTAAGTGTTACATGAAGACCCTTTCAGCCAAAGGCTTAGTGAAGGGATCTGCTAGGTTGCTCTCCGAGGCTATCTATTCCATCACGATTTCTTGTTTCTGAATGAAATCTTGGATTAGGTGGTACTTCCTCTAGATTTGCTTCCCTTTCTTGTGGTTCCTGGGTTCTTTGGATTGCGAGACTACTCCAGAGTTATCGTAATACACCACAATCGGTATGTCCACTTGTGGTACAACTCCAATTTTTGAAAGGAACTTCTAGAGTTAGACTGCTTCTTTGGATGTTTCCAAAGCTGCTACATACTTAACTTCCATGGTTAAGTCAGCAATACAAGATTGCTTGATACTACTCCATGAAACAACTCCTCCAGACAAGGTGAAGACATATCCATTAGTAGATTTTCTCTCATCCTTATTTGTTTGGAAATTTGAGTTTGTGTGTCCAGTAGGAACCAAGTCGTCAACCCTATAAGACCAGCATATAATCTTTCGTACTAATGAGGTACTTGATAATATGCTTTACAGCTTGCCAATGAATTTCCCAAGGGTTTAACTGATATCTGCTAACTAAGCCTATGGCAAAGCAGATATCTGGCCTAATATACAACATGACATATATGAGACTTCCTACAGCCGAAGCATAGGGAATTCTACTCATTCTGTCTTTTTTCTCTCGAGACTTAAGACAGTCATTAGAATAAAAAGACAACCAATGTTTGCAAGGGATTAGAGCTCCCTTGCATGTGTCCATGCTAAACTTGGCCAGCATCTTATCAATGTATGTCGTTTGGGATAATCTTAACATTCTCTACTTCCTATTTCTAAGAAACTTAACCCCGAGAATGTAACTGGCTTCTCCCAAATCCTTCATACTAAATTGACTAGACAGCCAAACTTTAGTAGATGACAACGTCTCTATATCATTTTCAATGAGTAGAATGTCATTCACATATTGGATAAGAAAAACTATATTTATGCCTTCTAATTTCCTGTACACTCATGGTTCATCTCGTTTTGAATGAAACCATAAGACTTTATAGTTTCGTTAAAACGAATGTTTCATGTTCTAGATATTTACTTAAGTCCATAAATGGACTTCTTAAACTTGCAAACCATATGTTCCTGGCATTTAGCAATAAAACCTTTCGGTTGGGACATATAGATGTCTTTGTTAAGATGGCCATTAAAAAATGCCGTCTTGACATTCATTTGCCATATCTCATAGTCAAAATGACATGCAATGGCAAGGAAGATATGGATGGACTTAAGCATGGCTATCGGGGAAAAGGTTTCATCATAATCGATTTCTTCTTTTTGAGTATACCCTTTCGCCACAAGCCTAGCTTTGAAGGGTTCCACCTTCCCATCTGCTCCCCTCTTCCTCTTGTATAGCCACCTACATTTAATGGGTTTTATTCCTTCAGGAGAAGCTACAAGATCCCAAACCTGATTAAAGTACACAGATTCTATTTCGGTTTTCATTGCTTCATGCCATAGATTTGCATCGGCATCAGCAATAGCCTCCTCGTATCTAGTGGGATCTTATTCCTGAAGAAACCAGCTCGAAAGCCTCTCCTGTCCATCTTTCTGGAACTCTAGATACCCTCCCACTAAGACGAAGCTCCATTTGTATAGGCTCTTGAGGCTGTGCTTCTTCTTGTTCCATAATTGGGTCTGTAGAAGTTAATTCTGAAGATAACTTCTCTTCAAGTTCCAACCTTGTTGAACCTTTAGTGTAAGTACGTTGATCATCCTCCAAATATATAGCATTCGTACTTACTAGTACTTTTTGCTCATTCGGATAATAAAAGTAACCTCATTTTGTCCCTTTTGGATACCTAATAAAGTAGTATAATTCTGATATTGGTTCTAGCTTATCTTCCTTGATTAGTATATAAGTTAGACAGCCCCATATCTTGAGATGATTTAGACTTAGCTTACGCCCAGTCGACATCTCATAAGGTGTCCTAGGTACTAACTTGAAAGGTATCAAGTTCATAATGTATGCCGCTGTTTCCAAGGCATATTCCCAAAAAAAGACCGGAAGAGTAGCATGGGACATCATTCTTTGGACCATTTCTATTAATGTCATATTCCTTCCCTCAGCTACTCCATTCTGCTAGGGTATATCCAGCGTAGAGAGTTGGGATACTATCCCATAATGTATTATGTAATCTTTGAACTCACCGAGGAGGTACTCTCCATCACGATTCGATCATAAGGTTTTGATCCATTTATCTGTTCAACACTCCACTTCAGCCTTAAACTCTTTAAACTTGTTAAAAAAGTCAGACTTACGCCTCATCATGTAGACATAACCAAACCTTGTACAATTATCCGTGAAAGTGATGAAGTACTCAAAATCCCCTCTAGCTTATGTAGATAAAAGACCACACATATCAGTATGAATAAAGACTAATATTTCTTTCACTCTATCAGTCTTTCGGGTGAATGACCTTTTGGTCATTTTTCCTATAAGACAAGATTTACACTAAGGCCAACTTTCCAATCTTAATTAGCTCAAGGGTCCATGATGGATTAACCTCTAAATCTTGGTTGAGTTAATTTGACCTAACTTTAGATGCTAAATATATGAGTCATTGACAATGGTCTTTCTCTTCTTATTTAAAAGTTCAGATTGAACGTTATTTTTTTAATTATTTGTAAGATTTAAAAAGAATCAGTTTCCATACATGTGCCCTATACATAAAACTTTTCCATTTCTACTGATAGTAATACCAGAATGGAAAGAAACAAAATATTCATGATTTATTAGCTTTGCAATTGAAATCAAATTTTGTCTAAAATCGGATACATATAAAATATCATTTAATATAACTATTTTATTACAATTAAAAAGAAGATTCAACTTTCTCACTGCAAGGGCCCATACTCGAACTCCATTTTCTACTCGTAGTCTATGCTTGCCATTCTGGAGTCTTCTTATCTTCTTAAACCCCTGCAAGGAGTTACAGATATGCTCAGTGGCACCAGAATCAACAATCCACGCGGAAGTTGATCCAACCATTGAAATTGACTCTAGATAGAGAATAATACCTGTAGGGTTTTTCTTAGCCTGAAGTTCTAGACACTCTTTTTTCCAGTGTCCCTTCTGCCAGCACTTGAAGTAGTTGTCTTTGGGCTTGTTGGGCTGGTTATTGGGCTGGGCCGGTGCGTTGCCCTTCTTCTTTTTTAACTTCCTGGGCTTGGGCCCAATTCTGAAAGAAAAAGTTCTAGCAATCATAGCCTTGGACTATGACTTCATAACTTTC
This sequence comes from Voacanga thouarsii, assembly GCA_026120185.1. Classification (NCBI taxonomy): domain Eukaryota; kingdom Viridiplantae; phylum Streptophyta; class Magnoliopsida; order Gentianales; family Apocynaceae; genus Voacanga; species Voacanga thouarsii. The sequence goes on from JANUWF010001783.1 coordinate 7,212,858, forward strand.
TCTGCCACTTGGAGCTCTTTCATTAACTCAGTCAAATTCATGTTTAACTTGTTCATATTATAATTTAACTTGAACTGAGTAAAAGAGCCTGGAAGAGATTCGAGAACCATGTTCATGTAGCTCTCAGGATCAATTACAGCCCCTAAGACTTCTGCTTCCTCGAAAGCGGCAATCATCTTGAGCATATGCTCTCTGACTGATGCTCCCTCACCATCTTATTGTTGATGATTGTCCTAAGAGCCTCCTGCCTTGCGAGCCGGCTCTTATCTGCGAACATTGTGACTAGTGATTGGCTAATACCGTACGCAGTGGCCATGTGCTTGTATTTAGACTGCAGCACATTAGATATGGAGGCTAACATGTAGCATCGAGCCATCTCGTTGGCCTTCTTCTATGCTTTCTCAATCTCTTGCTTCTCAACACTGGAACCTTCCCGATAACAGGCAGGTGTCAAAGAGAACATACTTATACTCTTCAGCAGTGAGTATTATGTCCAAGTTCCTTTTCCAGTCCATATAATTTGGACCTGTTAGCTTATTCTCATGGAGAATAACAGTTAAATGACTAAACAAACCTCCGCTAACAATTTCTGAAAAATAAAAAATAAAAGAAAATTTAGTTCGTGAAAAACAAAATAATTTGTGACTTCATCCTTATATTAAATTCGATAATAGTTAATTCTATCACTATCTTTAATATGATTAATTTGGCTCTTAGAAAAACTGACATAACTTCTTGGGAAGATTAACAGTTTCTTAAGTTAAGTATATTAACCACCACAAATTAATTTATCTTCTAGGTAATGATCTAGAAGATAACTCTATCTTGGAATGACTGTTTCTTCTTATTTTTTATGGACATTCCTCGAACTATAATCTCTAACATGGACTGGCCGATCATAGCACGTGTCTTGGGTTATTAATTACATCAATCCATTAGTTTTAGATCCTTGTGGTATCCCTATCCTATACGGGTTCATTTCTAGGATGACGCGAGAGGACCCACGATCTCTAATGAGGATCATGATGGAAGTCGTGAGGCCGCTAGAACTCCTCTCCCACTTAGTATTTTAAAATAAGGGTTTTCTTGGAAAATATTTTTTGAAAATTTCAATTAAGTTTTCTTTTAACTCAAAAATAAAATATCTAAACTCATAAAAAATTTTATGTCAAGGTTTATACCATTTGAGAATTTTTTCCATAGATTAATTTTATTTAAGTTAATAAACTTAATAATTTCAAAATTTTTCAATAAAACTTTCGAGAGATTTTGATCTCAAGTTTAATTTGACAAAAATAATTTTTCTTATTAAAATTCAATTAAAATGGTTTTCTATTTTAATTCACATAAATATCTAAATCCAAAATATTTTCTATGTCAAGGATAAAATTCTTTGAGAAAATAACCAAGAATTAATTTTTGTTCGAATTAAAATTAACCATTTAATTTAAGAAAAATATTTTTCTTTGTCAAAAATTCCCAAAGACTTTAGTCTTTGAGAAAATGCACACATAGGGTACAAAAAGAAATGAGCATGTTAGAAAACTATAAACGTTTTCATGCTTTCTATTCTTTTAATCTAAGTGTCTAAATAATAGAATTAAATATATTAATTAATTAATGGTCTTGTTTAATTCTAAATTTCCTTTACTATTATTTTTCATACAAAATATTTAAAGAATATTAACTATTGCAATAAAAATAACTTCACCTCGTAACAATTTTTTTTATTTTTTATTTCTAGTCTAGTGCACCCACCACACTAGATCATGGCCCATGGAAAAACCTATGGGCCGAGATCTAGGTGGGTGCCCGTGACCCGGCCCGCACCCCACCTACTATTGCGGTCAAAATCGCTGACCGCTGCTATCTTCAATTTGTGCAAAACGCAAATTGAAGATTTGCCTCCTCGCACGTAAGGAAGTTTTCCTCGTTGGGATTGGCGACTGAAGCCGTGACTTGGTGGCTCCTCTCACAGATTTTGGCTCGGCTCGGCATGATGGCTTGGCTTCATGGCTCGACCCTTCTTCTCCAATTTTCTCTGCAGATGACTCTAGCCGCAATTTTTTCCACCGATTTTGATCAAAACTCATCCAAACAACCGCTTTTGCCCTTAAAAACATTGGGTTTACACAATATCTATGAAAGCAATCAAAATATAGTGTTCATATACTTCCACTCGTGAAACTTATAGTGAAACTACCCATACCAGAAAACATGAAGGATCATAGATTTCATCCAAAATAAATATTTTCTTATTTTAGTTAAGTATAGCATGCTTCCTACATTTACCAAACCATGGCTCTGATACCATTTAAAGGTTTAAAATGCCAAAAGTCATCAAACTGAAAGCATATTTACAAAATGAAAAATTTACCTTTGTGATTGAATGACTTTTTCGGCACTAAAGAAGATGTCTGTACAAGGATGCTTGAAGCTATTGGATCACGTCCTTGTAAATGTCAACTTCACCTTATTTACGCAAAGCTTTTGAGCTTTTGAAATGGTGCCCTTTCCACTACGGGTGAAAGTTTAAAGAAGTTGGGTTTGCAATGCTTTTAGCTTCTGTGTTTTCTTCTTCATTGACTTAGCTTCTTTGAAGCTATCCCCAGCCTGCCTTTGGTCTTGATTCCATTTCATTTCATCAAATCCCCCGAGAGAGAAACCAATAGCATGAAAACATAAAGCAGCCATACTTTTTGTTATCCTTCATGAAAAATAATATAGAATCCATCCCGTGTTGTTTTTATTTTTATTTTATTTAATTAATTAATTTAATAATTAATTAATTATTAATTATTTATTTTTAATTTTGTTTTATCCTTGGTCTTATTCATTAGGCCAGATAAAATTATTTACTCTTTGGCTTAAATACTTATAAATAATAAATCTCAATTATTTATTTTCTGGTAAATAGCCCAATAAATAATTAATAAACCCAAATAGACCAATATAAAATATCATACATTTTATCTAGTTTATATCTAGATTAATTTTTTAATTATTCAATCTTGGCCTTGGGCCCTGAATAATTGATTAACTAATTAAGTTAGATAAAATATATATTCTCTCTCTCGGGTCTTTTATTTTATTCTAGTCCAATAATAACTTAAACTACTTAAATATAATAAAATAAAACTCATAATTATCAAAATAAATTCTTTAATCCAAATCTGTCAGGACTTGAGGGCTATTCCGGGGACCAAAAGACATATCGCCTTGGCTACTAAATTAACCAAAATACCATTGCTATATAAATAGCTATATTTTGCATTTTAAATATTTTTTAATATCACCATAAGGAACTATTGGCCCCAAGAATAATTATGCGTTAGCAAAGTCTTCGACCTACGGGTGTAATGACTAAAATACCCCTATATGCATCGTCGTGCATTTAGAGAGGAGGAGTGTACTAACACATTTCTAATAGACATCTACTATCTTTAGACCTATAGTCCAATTATCTATGACTCCTATAATGTTTCCACTTTCCAAGGGAGCTATCCTAAAGTAAACATCCAAATCATGTTCCCCAGGGCCATGGATAATTAAATCATTTGAACAGTCACAAAGGGCGATGGGCAATATAGCGTAGAAGCTATATTGTATAAATTTATCTTAACTAACTAGTCACATATACCCAATATACAAGTACATCGGCTCTACGAAAGAACCTCAATTACAGTATATCAAAGTATACTGATGGACGAAGGAAAAACCTTCGATGATCTATTGCTAATTATCGAGATATCACCGAAGGGTAAAATTTTTAAAATTTTGATAATTAAATATCCTTCAGCAATCCCTTGCAAACTTATAAAGGATTACCCAAGAAAAATGAAAAAGTCAGCCCTCACATTTCATTTTTTGTCGCTAATCCATCGATAATTATCGACAGATTTCCTAGGGACGATAGATCACGGAACTTTATCTAATTATATAGTCGTGGAAAATCCCTTGGAAATTTACCAGGGATTATCAATGGATACTCCCTTGGAATTTTATCCATTGCTATTCCCTTGGTAGATTTGAACATCCTAATTAGTTGATTTGGTTGTTTTTCCTCTCGGTAATCTGTCGTAATCTATGAAGGATTATCTATCCATCGGTATTAGCGAGGAGTTTTTAGCGACGGACATATCCATCACTGACACTCAATACTACAAGAAAAAAGGACATCAGCGACGGACATTAGCCATCGCTGATCCCTTAGTGAATTTGGCCACCAAGAGATCGATAATGGATATTGTCCATTGCTGATGTCCTTTTTTCTTGTAGTGCTTATCGAAGGTTAGAGGGAAACCCCAATTGGTCAGTCCCATTCTTAGATTGACCCTCAGATCTAGGAGTAGATGAGGTAGCGCTGGAGCACACAGGAGTTTTATTAGATCTCCTCCACTACTCAGAGGAATATGGGTCAGGCCACCTGCACTCATATTGGAGGCTCAGTCTCGTTCACTATCCATGAGTATCTTATGGTAATTTTCTTCAAGTATTCGCATGTTTTGTAATTTTACTTTGTGTAAATTATTTTTAGTCAATATTCTGATAAGTTATTATTATACTTGCAGTAGAAGAAGATGGGTACTGATTTTAGTCATATTGAGTGGTATAGGAGGCTACATACTTTTCAAAGTGGGGATAGACATGGGCATTACATCAGTGAGCATTCTCCCAAGACATTGGTAAAGAGTTAAAAATTGTGAATTATAAAATGCTTTACATTTAGTTACATTTCACTTAAAAAATATTGACTTTGCAATTAATTTTAGGACGATGTGATGGCTGCCAAGGAATATCTTACTCAGGCTTCTTCCACTGGGTCTGTGAGCATCACCTTTTCTACTATCCAAGATAAGCAGGCTCCATTTATTGAGGCCGCTGGCAACTTCAATAGAGGTTGTGTTTTTGGACTTAGCTTGGAGGTAGCCTAAGCTAGGCAGCAGCTCCACAGGAGTTCCTTGTGATCCACAAAGACCTCTGCACTTGCTGATATAGAGCGAATAGTCAAGAGGAGGGTAGAGAAGAGGGTGCACGTGGTGAGAGAGGAGCTCAAGAAGGATTTTGATCAGAGCGTGGATCATTTTTAGAGTTGGATGACATTGATGTCGAAGAGGTTCGGATTTTCCATATCACTGTTACCGCCAACTCGGGCAAGTCGATATGGAGGACGGTTGGATGACACTGATGTCGGAGAGGTTTAAATTTCCCATACCACTGTTACCTCCAACTCGTGCAGTCGATATGGAGGACAATACTGGTGGTAGCTTTATTCCCCCTCCGAATCCTTATCTTTCGACCCATTCACGTCCTCGATCTTTGCTATCACCTCTTTTAACTGGCGCCACTGCTCCCGTAGCTTAGTGATTGTATTATAGATTTTATTATTTATCTCCAATATATAATAGATATTTCGTTTGACATCATTATTTTACATTCACATTACATTTATCCTGTATATTTATTTTATATTATTGAGATGATTATATTAGTTTACGCGTTTTTCTAAATTCATGTTTTGTGTGTTGTATATTGTTTCAATATGTAATACAGTATAGGGGTTTCAAAATAATTATAATATAGGATTCATCAGGTTAAAAAATAAAGCTACAGATTAGCTGTGGGGACCATTGCTAATCCGTAGGTTATTCTGTCAGATTATTTTTAGCTATGGTTATTCTGTTTAGCAACGGCAAAGGTTATTCCATCACTAATCTATTGCTAATTTAGTTATGGATTTGCAACGTAATGAATTTTTTGTACCTAAAAATAAGCCATCGCTAATCCCTTACTAATTTAACTATGAATTTACGATGGAGAAAATTATTCCCAAAATTAAAAAAGCAAAATGAATAGCCGTCGCTAATCTCTTGCTAATATAGCTATGAGTTTTCGACGGTTGTTATATTATATGCATAAAATTAATTTAGACGGCCATTGCTAATTCGTCACAAATATGGCTAGGGTCTCTATGCCATCGCTAATTCCTCACTAAATTTGCTACGGTTTAGCTATGGGTTGAATTAATTTCTTAAAATTTTATATGTAGAAAATAATATAGCTTTTGCTATTCCCTCACTAAACTGAAGCAAAATTAACCACTACAAGTTTGTTGACTGGATTATTAACCCTTGCTATTAGCAACGATTGAAGTCGGCCGTTGCAAAATTTTCATTTAGCCACTAAGTTTTGAACTATGGCATTTTCCGTTGCTATTTACCAGTAGCAATAGTTTAGCGACGGCACTTGCTCTTGCTAATGCCACGATTTCTAGTGGTGTCAAAAATCTACATTTTGATTCTAAACTGAATAATGACCACGGTATGACTCCGATTTGGAACTAAATTATGGATGAAATTATGTGAATTGAATCAAATAAAAAAACCCAAAACCTATCACTGGAGTGTTTTAACCAACCCAACTGTTGACTTGTCAAATGCAATATTAGGTAATTGACCCTTATCAAAATTCAATAGGATGACAATTGAGTTGTGACACCTCACAGTATTTCCAATGATTAAATTATTATACACACATTAATAATTATTGTTATAATTCCTAATTTATTTATTTTATGGGAATTTTATATGTTAATTTTTTATCCTTTTTTTTATAAAGATGTAAATGTATATATTGATCAAAAGGTAAGTACACAGGATCTTACTAGTTAATAGCAAGGCAACTATTAACTAGTTGTGATAGATACATTCCTCAAAATGGGTCAAAACATGAGGGTACAAGGTAAAAATAATAGAGTACACATGTGTTTTGATTCTCTTCATAGTTTCCATAAGTTGACTGGAAGCTCCTTCGAAAATTGCTCGATTGTGTGCTAGTCAGATGTAGTAAATCGTGGCAGCTATTGCAGATACTTTGGCTTTGGCAAGCTACGAGGACCCGTGAGTTGCCCAGTCAAACCAATTGAGGTAAGTGTCGATCGAATTCATATCCTGTGGCAAGGCTAACCATGCCTTAATATTCATCCGTACTTGTTTCGATATTACACAGTTGAAGAATAGGTGTTTGGTCATCTCCAGTTGCATTTAGCATAATGGGCATAACATGTTATCCAACCGGAACACTAGTACATCTTTAGTTTCCAACCGTCCCTTTGGCGTGAGCCCCTGCTTCTTAATTGTTTTGGCCCATTGTACCTTTGACATTGATGGTCTGAGATAGTTATATGCCTGTGTTGTGAATCCCGTGCTATATGCCTGTTTTGGCACACATATGCTTGTGTTTTATATACTTATTTGGACAACAGGATGATGTTTGAATGGGTGAATTGGAATGATGAACTTTTGATTCAATGATTGATAAGGTTATGGAACTTGAATAAGAAGATTATAAAGTTTTAGGAATTAATTATAATTTTAAAATTTATAGATTGACCCTAACTATTATTTTGAAAATTATTTTATGAGAAAATCAATAACATTCTGAAAAATTAATTTGAAGATATTTTCTACAATACAAAGATTTTTAATTAATCTAAATAATTCTAATGAAAATCAAAACCCTAGATCAAAGATTTGACCAATTAATCCAATTCCGACTAGGTCACAACTAAAAAAAAAAAAAAAGACTTCTAAATAAAGTCCTAGCATCCTACTTCATTTTCACAAGCACACCTTACACTCCTTAAAATCGTCGATAGCGTCTCCTTCCCTACCTTCCTTTTTCATTTTCTTGAACTTATTGAAGATTCTTGAGAAAAATTAAAGAAAGGAAGCTTAGTTCTTTGATGTCTTAGGCTGCCTTACGTTCTACTTCACTTAAACATGTAAGAAAACTCTCTTCTTCCTCATATTGTGCTTGCCGATATTTATTGTTTTAGAATTTTTATCTTTGAATTTAATTATGGATTGTTTTGATGATAAACTTGATAAAATCATGTTTAGAAAGGTCCATTCTAGTATTGAGGAACCCTAGGATGCTTTATATTTCCATTGAAATCAAGAAATTCTCTACCTTAGCTAACTGGTTTTTGCTGTCCAAAAACATAAAGTATGAAAGTATATTGTTGGTTCAAGAGAAGCTTTGTGAAGATAGAAGTCACTTAAACCAACCTTGCTTAATTATGGCTAAACATCCTGAGGAAATCAAAATTTTAAAGTGAACCCTTAACTGTGCCATACTACTCCTTTGATTAGAAAAAATTCTACGAATTTCTTAGCCATGATATAATGGAAAATTGAATGAAATCTTATGCGTACATGCCTAAAAAATGTTTGTGCAACTTTGGATTGCAAAAAAGGTCATAAAATCAAGGAAGGGAAATTTTCCCTTCATTGACTGGTTCTTGCTGTCTAGATTTCTCTAGAATTTCATGCAATTATGTTGTTTTGGATAAATTATTGGTTGAAACTTTTTTGAATAATATTAATAAGGAGCCAACTTGATTTAATATCATTTGGATAGCATTAGATTGAGAAAATTACCCCTCTAAAGGATGCTAACATGTCACTCTATTTTGCTAAAAATTATTCTCTTATGTTAAAATATTATTTTGATTTATGTGTTTTTGTCTTGGGAAAAATCATGTATAATTGGAATCACTGAAGGGGTTTTGTTGATGTGTAAAATATTGGAATATATTGAGAATTAAAGAATGAAACCCTAAGTAACTCCATCTTTGTCGGAAGTTGGATCTCTTCCGCTCGTATGGCGGCTCTGCCTCCGGAGCCACCAGATCCTGGGCCAATTTACTCTGCTTGGGAAAGGAGGTCTTTTGCCTCCCTTTTCTCTACCTCTTCATCCTCTGATCAAGAAGAATCTCATATCAAACCTTTGTCCTTGCTCAAAGGTGAACCAGCTATTTTCTTCTCCTAGTCTAAGATTGATGCCTTATTAGAGCCGTTTTGCTATGCACTAGTTGGGAAATTTCCCATGGGGCGTCCTGTATTAGACTTAATATGCAAGGAGATACAGACTTTTGGCCTTAAGGGTGCAACATCAGTGGGGCTATTTGATAGGGCCTAAATTAGTCATATATTTCCTAATTATTTGAGGTCATTTTGTAATACATTTTATTCAATAGCTGGTCATATTCCTTCATATTTGAAATTTTATCATTGGAAAGGTATTTGTGCAGTATTTCAGATTTTAAGGGTAAAATAAGACAAAAACGTTGCTAAACAGAATAGAGGCGGCGTCGGCCAAGACAGGAGAATCGACGCTGGCCACGTGCTGTTGACACGCATTTCGAAGTGATAAAAAACGGTGAAAACAGAGCAGAACTGAACCGAATCGGCGTCGACTACAATTTGGAAGAGGTGGTATGAAAATAAAAAAAAATCAGCAAACGAACAAAGGAATATACCACAACCGGCGCCAGCCCTAGGCAGGACAGGCGGCACCGGCTGTGCACTGGTGTCAAGGCGATGCCTCGATTTTCACTCGCATTTTTTGGCAATGTGCAGAGTTTTAGTATTTTTCTACTTCTAGTTGGCCAAAAACCCTAGAGGGACGGATTTAGGCACTTTTAAAGCCTATAAATAGAGGAAAAACACAAGCCAAAAGAAAGGATTCATAGATCAAAATAGAAAATCATGCAAATTAAAGGAGGAATTTTTCAAATCAAGGAGGATTGTACAAGAGGGTCTACGAAGGAAAAAGAAAGAGGATTGTCTATAAGTACTTTCTTTTAACTTTGTTTTCTTTTCTTGAATAATAATGTATTAATTGTTTTATTGTAATTTGACATTATTTTCATTATTCATGATTTTTAGAGTTACTTTGATCTTTTGATTAATTGATTATTATCCTTGGTATTTAATTACTTGTGCTAATTATGAGGTTAGTTGATTGTTTCTTTTCACTAACTTACTTGGCTAAAGGGGTTGATAGTGGTCGTAATTCGTTAATGTCACATTTGTTGTCTCTTAACTTGCTTGGACAAAGGGGTTAATTGCTAAGAATTGGGTAATTAAAGATTAATTGATATCTGTCAGGACATGGATTTATTGGTTAGTTTTATGTTTTAAGCTTGCCAGGACATGAAAATTTAATCAATGATTGCATTTAATGCATCTTTTGGGTGAATTAGTTGAGACAGGACATGCGATGCTAATTTGTCTAGAAGATAGTGATTTCATGGATTGGAAAAGAAGTGAATCTATCTTAATCCTTCATGATGCTAAGAGAATGATTAGTTATGATAATGATTGGGTACTTTAAGGTCATGCTTGTCAAAATAATAGTTTGAGTTACATAATTCTACATTCTTGACATGTATATATTCGTTTATTTTATTTTATTTTCCTTTTTATTTCTTTTTCACTTTATTGAGCTGGTTAAATAATGAAAGAAAAGTGACTAATGCATACTCGTTCCTAAATGATCGACACTGGTTTTAAACCCTATGCTATGCATAATGATGAGTACACTTGCTCATATGTGTAATTTGAGATTAACATTTTAATTTAAACTTGATTGGGAGTGTGCTTATTTTTATATGATTTTTATACCTAAATTCAGACACATCAAGTTTTTGGCGCCGTTGCTGGGGAACAAAATCATTAAAGCTTGGATTTTGTTAATTTAACCATATGAATATGTAAATATGTAAATTTGTACAATTGTTCTTTTTGCAGAAAGGTGACATCTTTTGTATCTTTGTAATCTAATTTACTAACCTTGACTAATGTTTAATTAACTAACGTGTTCTTTTAATTTTGTTTGAATTATGAATTTCGTTATCTAACTTTCGTCTTGTTTTTTCTAAGTGTTAGCCTTGGTACATGACTCGACAATCTAAAGGCTATATAGTCAATTTTGATCCTGAAATCGAAAGGATATTGTCAAAAATCCGCCGGACAATAAAAAAGAACTTAATCGTAGACATGGACCCCTTATAAAGTATTTGATTGTTGGGGGATAGACTTCATGGGACCTTTTCCTAGTTCTTTGGGTCATAAATACATTTTGGCAGCAGTGGATTACATTTCTAAGTAGGTAGAAGCACAAGCTCTACTAACTAATGATTCAAGGGTTGTGGTAAAATTTTTGAAAAAACATTTCACCCGTTTTAGTATGCCTAAGGTGCTCATTAGTGATAGAGGGTCTCACTTTTATAATACTCAAATGAAAAAGTTCTCAAACATTTAGGAGTGAACCATAGGTTTGCCACCTCTTATCATCCATAAACAAGTGGATAGGTTAAAGTGGTTAATAGTGAAATTAAAAGAATTTTGAAAAAAACTGTTAACCATACTAGGAAAGATTGGAGTCTAAAATTAGATGATACTCTTTAGGCATACAGGACAACTTTTAAGACCCCAATTGGCACAATTCCTTTTCAATTAGTTTATGGAAAAGTATATCATTTACCTGTTGAGATTGAGCATAAAGCTTATTGGGCTATTCAACTTGTTAATGTTGATCTTAAGTCAGCTGGAAAGTCAAGGTTGCACCAACTCACAGCCTTGGAGGAGTTGCGCAAGGATGGTTATGATAATTTACTACAGTATAAAGAGAAGGTCAAAAAATGGCACGATAAGCATATCACTCACCAACACGAATTTGAGAAAGGCGATCAAGTGTTGTTATTCAATTCTCGCTTACGACTTTAATGTGTTTTGATTTGGGTATAAAAATAAGCACATTCCCAATCAAGTTAAATTAAAACGTTAACCCTAAATTACATATATGAACAAACGTACTCATCATTAAGCATAGCATAGGGTTTAAAACGAGTGTCGATCCTCAACGAACAAGTATACATTAATCCTTTCTCTTTCATTGTATAACCGACCCAATAAACTGAAAAAGAAATAAAAAAATAAAATAAAAGAATATGTACATGTCAAGGATGGAGAATTATGTAACTCAAACCATCGTTTAGACAAACATGATCTCAAAGTACCTAATCATTATTATAACTAATTATTCTCTTGGTATCATGAAGGATTAAGATAGATTCACTTCTTTTTCAATCCATGAAATCACTATCTTCTAGACAAATTAGCATAACATATTCTATCTCAACTAATTCACTCAAAAGATGCATTAAACACAATACTTAATTAAATTTTTATATTCTGGCAAACTTAAAATATGAAATTAACCAATGAATCCATATTCTGGCAAACATCAATTAACCTTTAATTATCAGTTCTTAGCAATTAACCCATTTTTTCAAGCAAGTTAATATACAACAAATATGAAATTAATGAATTGAAACTACCATCAACCCATTTTTCAAGCAAGTTAATAGAAAGAAACAATAAATTAATCTTGTGATTAGCACAAGTAATTAAATATCAAGAATAATAATCAATTAATCAAAAGATTAAAGTAACTCTAAAAATCATGAATACTTAAATAGTCAAATTATAATAAAATAATTAATACATCATTGTTCAAGAAAAAGAAAACAAAGTAAAAGAAAGCACTCATAAACAAGCCTCCTTCTTCTTCCTTTGAAGACTCTCTTGCACAACCCTCATTGATCTGAAGAATGCCTCCTTTAATTTGAGTGATTTGATGTTTTGATCTTCGAATTCTCTCTTTTTCCTTGTCTTTTCCTTGTCTTTTCCCTCTATTTATAGGTTTTAGAAGTGCCTAAAATCATTCCTCTAGGGTTTTTGGCCGACTAGAAGTAGGAAAATACTAAAACTCTGCACATTACCAAAAATGCGTGTGAAAATCGAGGCACCACCTCGACACCAGTGCACATCCGGCGCTGCCTCCCTTGGACAGGGTTGGCACTAGTTGTGATCTGTTCCTCCAGTTGTTCGTCGATTTTTCTTGATTTTCGTGCCAATCCTTCTAGAGTGTAGCCAGCGCCGCCTCTGAGCTCCCAATTGGGGCCGGTTTAGTTCTATTCCACTCTGTTTTCACCGACTTTTCATCACCTCAAAATGTGTGCAATAGCACGTGGCTGGCGCCGGTTCCCCTGTCTTGGGCTGTGCCGCCTCTATTTTATTTAGCGACGTTTTTATCTTATTTTACCTCTAAAATCTGAAATAATGCACAAAATACATTTCTAAGGATAAAATCTCAAATACGAAGGAATACGACTAGTTATTAAACAAAATGTATCATAAAATAGCCTCAAATAACTAAGAATTATATGACTAATTTAGGCCCTATAAGACTTTTTCCAGGTAAATTGAAATCAAGGTGGTTGGGATCATACACGGTAAGTAAAATATTCCCCTTTGGCACCCTTGAAACTACTCATCCCACTGGGCGCACTTTTAAAATCAATGACAATCGCGTGAAACGCTATGTTGGTAAAAGTCTTCACCACACCGATCAGATGGATATGCTCTTTGACACTACGGAATAACATTTCTAGTTATTTCTTGTACTTTTCTTTTTTGTACTATTTTCTTTAATTTTGCTAATTTTTCTTTTCTAGTTGTTATGCTTTGGTGTGTTTCTTTTGTATTTTTCTTTTTAGGTACTTCGACAATACCCCTTTCTGCTGGAATAACATTCTTTTGTATAAGAAGGCACAATGAATGAAAGTATTTTCTTTCTTCTCTTTTCCCTTTATTTTTGGTCCCGTGGCATTATTTCCTTGCTTTATTTGTTTGGCCATTGAGGACAATGTCCAATTTAAGTGTGGAGGAGTGGTTAGAATGAGAATTCTTCTATGCTTCATTCGTCTTGGAATTCTTCTTTGAACCTTTTGAGCCAAATAATTTTCAAAAAATTTTCTAATTTTTTTTTGAGCTTTCAAGATGTATTTTTAATGCATATCTTTGTGTTAGATCATAGAGTATATGTTCTATATCAATTGTGACTTGTGCATGACTTTTGACACGCACTTAGACTAAGTAGTTCTTGATCAAATGCTTTACATTGTTCTTAAACCTATTTTTTTGCTAAAATTCATTGAGCATTCTAGAACTTACTTAAATACTTCTTAAGGTGAAATAAGAAAGATATTTATGATTTAACTTAGGGATGACAGTAATAGGCTTTCTTTAGATAGTTTAAGCTTTTCAAGCCTACTTATTTTATATTATCCCTAGTGCCTATTTTGAGCCTAAATTGTTAATTTTTTTCTTAAAACCCGTTATCATACTTTGTCCATTACTTCTTTCTGAGAGTTTGATAATTCTTCTAAATCTTTGATTGCTTTTGATGGATAAAAGTATAAGTAGAAGAAGTATGAGGGAGAATATTTGGTGTAAATGTCATGATTTGTTACTTTCTGTCATGCATCATTGTTGAGTTGGAGATGTAAAAGAAGAAAAGAGGAAGAAAGATTGTGAAAAACAAAAAGCTGTTGGAAAATGTTGAAAGAAAAAAAAATGAGAAACAAACAAAAGCAGCATTTGGAAAGAACAGAAAAAGAAAAAGAAAAGCTAAAAGAGAAAGAAAAGAAGAGCACAGGAAGTTTGGAATAAAAATTGCTGAAAGTTTTGATGATCTTGTACAATATGAATGATGAGTTAAGAATAATTGAGGAAAAGAAGGCAAGATTTGCGTGAATTGTGATATGATTGTTATACAAGGTTATGGGTTTTTAATTGGTTTAGTGATAGGAAAGTAAGAAAAGTTTGGAATCTCTTGGTACATTTTGTTTATCTTTTTCTTGCAAACTCTCATCTTCTTTGATATTTGATTTTTATATATCCTTCGTTTGATAGCTACATTACAAAACCTTTAGCCTTACATTACAAGCTTAAAAGTCCTACTTGACCTAAGTAGAATCATGATATGTCTCGGATTAATGGAGAGAGTATATGAAAGTAAGCTTATGGAATGCATATTTCTTTTGAACTAAATTCTTTCCAATAGTTTGAGAATGATGTTAAGTGCTGGGATGGTTTTACTAGTCAGTCTTCACTTATACAAGTCTTGCATTTGTTATGAAATGTATAGTAACATATGTTTTGTTATCTTGAATAAAGGAAGCATTGGAAATATTCTTTAAAATTGATTGAGTGATTTTGTTTAAACTTGTGTTTTCCTACTTGTCTTTGATACTTGGCTTGAGGACAAACAAAGAGGTAAGTGTGGCGGAATGTGATAGGGCCTAAATTAGTCATATATTTCCTAGTTATTTGAGGCCATTTTGTGATACATTTTGTTCAATAACTGGTCATATTCCTTAATATTTGAGATTTTATTCTTGGAAAGGTATTTTGTACAGTATTTCAGATTTTATGGGTAAAATAAGACAAAAACGTCGTTAAATAGAATAGAGGCGGCGCCGGCTAGGACAGGAGAATTGGCGCCGACTATGTGCTGTTGGCACGCATTTTGAGACGATAAAAATCGATGAAAACAGAACGAAACAGAACCGAATCGGTACCGGCTAGAAGGCCAAAGGCGGCGCCGATTGCAATCTGAAAGAAGTGGCATGAAAATCAAGAAAAATCGACGAACGAACAAAGGAATAGACCATAACCGGTGCATGCCCTAGGCAGGATAGGCGGCGCCGATTGTGCACTGGTGTTAAGGCGGTGCCTTGATTTTTGTACGTATTTTTTGGCAATGTGCTGAGTTTTAGTATTTTTCTACTTCTAGTCGGCCAGAAACCCTAAAGAGACGGATTTAGATATTTCTAAAGCCTATAAATAGAGAGAAAACACAAGCCAAAAGGGAGGATTCACAAATCAAAACAGAAAATCACGCAAATTAAAGGATGAATTCTTTAAATCAAGGGGATTGTACAAGAGGGTCTACGAAGGAAGAAGAAAGAGGCTTGCATATAAGTGCTTTCTTTTAACTTTGTTTTCTTTTCTTGAACAATGATGTATAATTATTTTATTGTAATTTGACATTGTTTTCGGTATTCATGATTTTTAGAGTTATTTTGATCTTTTGATTAATTGATTGTTATCCTTGGTATTTAATTACTTGTGTTAATTATGAGATTAGTTGATTTTTTCTTTCCATTAACTTGCTTGGCCAAAGTGGTTGATGGTGGTCTCAATTCGTTAATGTCACATTGGTTGTCTCTTAACTTGCTTGGACAAAGGGATTAATTGCTAAGAATAAGGTAATTAAAAATTAATTGATGTCTACCAAGATATGGATTCATTGGTTAGTTTCATGTTTTAAGTTTGCCAGGACATGAAAATTTAATCAAGAATTGCATTTAATGCATCTTTTGGGTGAATTAGTTGAGACAGGACATTTGATGCTAATTTTTCTAGAAAGTAATTTCATGGATTGGAAAAGAAGTGAATCTACCTTAATCCTTGATGATACTAAGAGAATGGTTAATTACGATAATGATTGGACACTTTAAGTCATGTTTGTCAAAATAATGTTTTGAGTTACATAATTTTCCATTCTTGACATGTTTATATTCTTTTATTTTATTTTATTTTTATTTTTATTCCCTTTTTCACTTTATTGAGCGGTTAAACAATGAAAGAAAAGTGATTAATGCATACTTGTTCATGGAGGATCGACACTCGTTTTAAACCCAATGCTATGCTTAATAATGAGTACGCTTGCTCATATGTGTAATTTAGGGTTAACGTTTTAATTTAAACTTGATTGAGAGTGTTCTTATTTTTATATGATTTTTATACCAAAATTCAGACACATCACTATTAGATTTGAAACATGTTTTACTGTGTCCAGCAATAGAAGAAGATTTCCTACGATTGTGGCTAAAGAAGCAATGGTATTTGCTGGGATTTCTAATGCGAGTGACTAAATGGATGCCAGAGTTTCGAGCCTCAGAAGATCCACCAGTTGTCCCATTGTGGATTTCATTACATAACTTACCTATTTAATTCTTCTCCAAATCAGTACTTTTTTCGATTGCATCTACTCTTGGACGGCCCTCGAAATTGGATGATGCGACGGCAACATTGTTCGGACCGAGTGTTGCTCGTGTCTGTGTTGAAATTGATCTAATGAAGCCAATGTCCAAAAGAATATGGATTGGTTTTGGAGAACAAGGGTTTTATCAGGTAGTCTTTGTAGAGGACATGCCTGATTTCTGTTCTATGTGTCATAGATTGGGACACTTAGATCACTCTTGTAAGCAGTCTGCTTCTCAAGTTGAAGGCAGTCACATCCCGCCCTAGCAATAGTTAATTTCTAAAGCCTGCAAAGCCTTCCATGACCAGATGGACTCTAAATAAACTACCTGTAGAAGCACCCGTGGATACAGCAGTGCTCTCGCTTTAAAAATACAACCCGATGACAGTAGGGTCTCTTTATGTAGCTTTGCCTGCAACCCTCCAAACCATGCCGTTTGAAACCCTAGACTGTCCACCCAATTCTGCTCAGCCGACAGAACGCTGAAGGTCTAGGCCTTCGACTTCCAAAGGCGTAGATGGAAACCCTAGTAGCCCTGAACAAGGAGTGTCGTTTGTGGATAAAGGTAATGATACTATGGCAGAGTCTGAAGTGAAGTGTCTGGTTGATACTGCAAATCAGCCTAACATCACAAAGAGGCACAACTGTCCATCTACGGATGAGGGCGCATTGAATGCTTCCAAGACTATAAAGGATTTTCCTATCACTCAGTTGGAGCCTACAATCCCGTAGGAGGTAGGAGACACAAGACAGTCTCCTATTAATATTCAGCCAGATAACTTGAGACTAGAGGTTTTTATGTCTCTTATGCAGGAGACCCAACAGTGTGATTCTCAGAGGGTAGTCTTGTCCAGGGCATGTCATTTAAACACAGAATGCCCTCTAATTCGAGAGGATTTCATTCAATTTTTGAATGGGAGGGGAGTGAAAAAGGGAAAGAACATTAAAAAAAAAAAAAGATTAGAGAAGAAGACCCCAGCTACCTCTTTGAGACATGTAGTTGCTCAGCGGGTAAGGATTCCTAGTCACTATCTTTAATACAGAATCTAAGGATGAATCTTCTTATATGGAATATTAGGGGAATTGTAAATAACTTAAGTTGGAGGCGATTGAAGAAAACTATCAAGGAAAATCATTTAAATCTTATAGTTATTCTTGAGCCCATGGTAGACTCCTCACAGTTGACAGTTATATAAGGAAGTTGGGTTTTCAAAAGGGTTTCTCAAATGTCACTGGTAAGATTTGGATAATATGGAAGGATTTTGTGGCTATTTAATTGATATAAGATGCTTCTCAATATGTTATAGTTTCAGTGCAAATTGATTTGGTTAGATCAGTATTTTGTACATTTGTATATGCTTTGTGTTCCAGATTAGGGAGACAGGACCTGTGGAACTCTTTGGCGAATTTTTCGTCCAACCTATCACAGGCTTGGCTCATAGGAGGGAATTTTAATGTTATCTCGGAAACATCTAAGTACTTAGGGTCATCTCAACCTAGCTTGGTTGATATGGAAGATTTTAACAATTTTATTGATCACTGTGCTCTCAGGCATCTTCCATTCTTTGGTAGCAAATTTACTTGGGCAAGAGAGGGGGTTCGACCGTGTTTCAAGAGGTTGGACAGAATTCCTTTAAATAATGTGTGGGATGATGTTTTTCATTCCTCCAAAGTGCGTCATCTAAGCCGTATGGGTTCTGGCCATTCATCTCTTTTACTTACTGTTGAATTGCTTCCGCCTCAAGCTTTAAATAGGCTATTTAGATTTTAGAAAATGTGGGTGCGTCACTCAGGTTTTTTGGAGGTAGTTCGTGTTGCTTGGCAAACACCATGTTTTGGTAATATGATGGATGTCTTATTGGGGAAATTGAAAGCTGCGAAAGGTGTTCTAAGGCAGTGGAATAAGGACTCTTTCGGTTTCATTTTTGACCGAGTTCAGCAAGCTGAGGATAAGGCCTTAGCTGTACAATTTGCTTATGAAGTTGTGAGAGGAGAGGATCATTTATTTACTCAACTAAATTTGAAAAAAGTAAATTTGGCTTTTTATTTAAAGCGTGAGGAAGATTTTTGGAAGGAGAAGTCTTGTTTAAGGTGGATTCAGGAAGGAGACACCGACATAGAATTCTTTCATAGATATTGTAAAGCAAAAAACCAAAGATCATGTATCACTTCTATAGAGGGTCTGACTGGTGCTTTTCTTCATACTCAATCAGAGATCAAATCCTATGCTATAGAATTTTATCAGTCTTTGATTGCTGATTGCTCGTCTAGTCCATCTATGTCTCCGAGTGGTTGGATGTATGACTGCATTCCACGATTAATAGAAGACTCTCAGAATCGGCTCCTTTCTAGTTTGTCCACATTATCTGAAGTCAAAGAGGTAATGTTTGCACTGGGTTATTGATAGTGCTTTAGGGCCAGATGGTTTTTCTGGGATTTTTTTCATTTCTTGTTAGGATATTGTTGCTCTTGATGTGCCAGAGACTGTTTGAAGTTTCTTCTCAGGTCTTCCTCTTCCTAGGGGCTTTACTTCTACTTCATTGGTGCTCATTTCAAAGGTCCAGTCTCCATATAATTTTGCACAATTTAGGCCGATAAGTTTGTGTAATTATTGTAACAAAATTCTTACGAAAGTTTTGGCCACCAGAATAGGGACATCGCTACCCAAGATTATTTCCTTGAATCAAACTAGATTTGTTAAGAGAAGACTTGTTTCTGATAATGTTTTGTTAGTGTATGAGCTTCTGCACTCGCTTGACATTAAAACTGAAGGTCATAACTCTTAAATTATACATTACTAAAGCCTTTGATAGGGTTTCATGGTCTTCTTTATTGGAGGTGATGAAGAGGTTTAGTTTTAGCCAACATTGTTTACATCTGATTCGCAACTCCATCCAGAACTGCTGGTTTTCAGTATTAGTTAATGGTGAAGCTTGTGGATATTTTAAATCAACTCGAGGTTTGAGACAAGGAGATCCGCTATCCCCAACTTTATCTATCAAGAAATACTTTCTCGTGGCCTGAACAGCTAAGGCCTTATCCTCAGCTTGTTGAACTCGGTTAAAAATGAAACTAGCGAATGGAGCAAGGGCTTTTGTATCCTTTTAAGGTGCCTCGTTCATGCTTTAATATTTCTTATTTAAGTTTTGCTGATGATGTGCTAATTTTTACAAGGGGATCAAAAAGAGCACTACATGTTATAAATGGAGATATTGAGGATTACTAGTGTTTCTCTCGACAGCTAGTGAATGTTTAGAAGAGTTCCTTTATTATATCAGGCAAAGCCTTGCCAGCAAGAGTGACTTTCATCCACAGGTTTTTGGGGTTTGTCAAATGAGATCAACCCTTTACATATCTTGGGTGTCCGTTGTTCAAGGGTAGGAAGAAGTGAGTATATTTTCAACCTCTCCTGGACAAGTTGAAGAGGAAAACACACTCGTGGCAATTTCAACTATTATTTGAAGCAAACAGGCTCCAATTAACTAGGTCGTTTTAATGCCATTGCCTTTCTATTTATTACATGTTATAAGTCTGCCTCAGGTTGTTCTAGATGATTTTGAGCAGCATGTGGCTGGTTTCTTTTGGGGCTCCTCGGAGTTTGGTTTTCGGAGGCACTGGAGGAAGTTGTGTTTTCCATTTTTAGAAAATGGTTTAAATTTAAGAAGTTTGGAGGATATTAATGTGGCTTACTCTATGAAGCTATGGTGGAGGTTTAGAGAGCAAAATTCTCTGTGGGCAAAGTTTCTATGGGGAAAGTATAATCCAAGGGGTTTACACCCATCTCGGATTCCACTATCACAAGTGATCTCCTCTCCTTGGTGGCGCCTTTTGCGTGCTCAGGAACTGGGTGAGTCGAAGATCGTTTTCTTTATTAAGTCTGGCACATCTTCATTTTGGTATTATAATTGGATTGGAACTGGGTGACTCTCAGAGTTAAATGGTTAGGTCATGAATGAGCATCTGCTAATTCGGGATTGTCTTAAAAATGGTTTTTGGGATGTTTGCATGCTGGCTAGAATTTTGGACCCTAGCACTCTATACCAAGTTCTTAAAACTAGACATCCTTTTTTAGAAGGCGAAACAGATTGTATGCTTTGGCAACTGACTCATTCAGGCAGATTCTCTTTATCTTCTACTTGGGAATGTGTCCGCTCTATACAGGTTATAGATCGTGGATTATCTTCTATCTGGAAGCTCCGAATTGAAAACAAGGTTAATTCTTGTGGAGGTTATATAATGGCTTTCTAGCTCTAGATAACATTTTACAAGCTGTTGGGTTTTCTTTATGCTTAAGATGCTCTCTATGTAAGGCAGAATGCGAAAGTTATCATTATTTATTTGTGACTTGTCCTATAGTTAAGAAGGTATGGTCTTCATTGGCAACTAGGCTTGGAGCTCAGAACTTAATTCACCCTCAGAATTTTGCAGGATTTTTCAATTCTTGGTGGTTTCTTCGTTCAAGGGATGCTTGCTTGAACCATCTTTATTTGGCTTCTTATTTATGGGAGATTTGGAAGAGTTGAAATAGTAGTTTATATGAAGAATTGGAGGTCTCCTCATCTAATCTATTACATAAAATAGATCATTTTATTTCCTTGACTAGACGTGCTTTTGTGCAACCGGTTGCTGTGCAAAAGGTTACTATAGTCTGCTGGAAAGGAGGTCTTCCTGAGGATTTCATATTAAATGTGGATGGTTCGGTAAGAGATTCAATTAATACAGCAAACCCTCTGGAAGTGGAAGTGGTGGCATTATTAGAAGGTCTGAAATTAGCCAGGTCGTAGTCTATGTAGTCTTTGTGGATTCAAGCGGACTCTCAGTTACTTGCAGGATCTTTGTCGGCTTTAGAACCTGGTCCACTTCATCAATTTGATGGCTTATTGAGACACATTTGCTTGCAGTTGAAGCAGTTACACTTTCACAAAATTTCCCACATTCTTCGTCAGGGTAATCAAGCAGAAGATTTTCTTGCAAAGTTGGCCTTTTCTCATATAACGTCCGCTCTTTTTCTTAGCTTCTCTAGCCTTCCAAACATGTTGCGAGCAATTTGTGTAGGTGATAGAGATCAGATTCCCTATGTTAGGTCTCAAATCGCACTTGATCCTGGTTAATTTCTTGTAACCTTTTTCTTGCTATTGATAAACTGGTAGGGGTTTGCCTAACCTCCCACCAACTCATTGGTGGTTTTTTTTTAAAAATAATAATGAATTTAGAAAGCATCCGACATTTTCTTTTTCCCCTTACTAGAAATTCTTCTTACTATCAAGAATATTGAACTTGCTACCCCTTTTCTTATTGCAAATGAATTTCAGCCTTACAATGAAATTTTGAAGGGAGTTTGAGTGAAGCCTTGTTGCCCTTAATACCTTGAACGATTTTATTTGGATTAACATCGTTGAATCAACTTGTGATATTAAGAAACTTTACACTAGACAGCCTACTTTGAATTCCTTTCTTAGCTGTGATTATTGATATGTTTTGGTGATGAAAATTAATCTAAAACATTGTTGAAATTTTTGAGAAGTTTAACTTAGTAGAGTGGCGTTTTGAATTAAAGCATGCAGTGTGAATTTGGAGATTAGAAAACACATTAAATTAGTTGTCATCTTTCCTCGTTTTATTGGAATTTTCAGTTTACATAACTCGAGATTGTTTGGCCAAATCCTTGGAATCAATTTGTAGAGTTACAACATTGAAGAGTCTATTTGAGTTTAATTATATTTTATAGCTTCGGATATGTGAATTACGCCTTAAAACTACTTGAACTCTCAACCTATTGGAATTTTGGTTTCTTTGTATGTAGTTGCTTTGATTTTTTTTTTTTTTTGGGTGGTGGTTATATTAGGTAGTTTTTGAAAAAAAATAAAATGGGAGTTACAAGGAGTTATGTTGTTTTGAGTCAAAATTTTGAAGTGGTTGAAGTATTCTTGGAATTAAAGAAAACGGATTTATTTTGATTTAAGTCATGCAGTCATGATGTGTACAAATTATTAATAAGGAGGAGTTTTTCTATAATTAGTACTTAATAGTTAAACTAAATCCTATTAAACCTTATCCTTTGATATGAAATGAATATTTACTCTTACGCTCACAAAAATAATTTGAAAACATTAAAAAAAATCATTAGAAAATTGAATCCAAAATTATGATATTTTAGAAGATCTATCAAATTATTTTCATTGATCATAACTAGCTACTCTTTTAAGTAATCTAACTCTCCAAAATTTCCTATAACTCTAAAATTTGTTGTGGACCTAATGTGATTTTATATAATTAATATAAATTTTGCTACATTCTTGAATTGTGTTGACTTATTTGAGGTGTAAATGTGAAATGAAATGCTATGTATGTTTGAAGTGGCATTTAGGATTTAGAAGTAAGCCTAATTAATTTAGTTTAGTTCTAAATTTGAGAATATGATTATGATACTTAGTGTGGTGTATAGATGATTAATACACATGTAGTTTTGTGATTGAAGCAAGTGGAGTAGAGTAAGAAAAAAAAAAAGTGGAGTAGGAGAAAAGGGACCCTCCAACTATCTTCTAACTTAAGACTTTGGAGAAAAACATAGTTGGCCAACAATGTAAGTCCCTTGCATTTATGAAATATTTTATATGTGTAACTTCGATGTGAATTTAGAAATGTTTTGAAAATATTTGGTATTGTGAAAAGTATATAGTTTTGATAAATATCATACGAGAATTGATCATATCATTATTCTTGAAATTCAAATACTATAAGGAATGCTTGACAAATGAAATAGGAACTATGCATTGTATCTTATGAAATGTTTTGTTGAATTACATTATGATTTATATTAGGGGTGGTAATATTAAATACGATACGAAAATAATATGGTTATAATGGGATTAGAAATGGGGTTTTGTGGGTTCGGGTTGAAATGGATTGACCCATTTGACTTTAAATGTATTCGGGTCATAAACGGGTTCAACCCGTTTAACCCACGAATCCGTTTAACTTTTTCTTTTTAAAAACACTTTTTGTAATATCCTATAAATTTCATTGTAGAAAATTAGATAATTTAATTTTATCACATGAATTAATTAAACATCAACAAAAAGACACCTATTGAGGAGGTTTCACATGTATCAAACATTAATGTCAATGTTTAGTGTTTGCTAGATCTTTAATGTATTAAGTAAATTGGATATTTGTTTAGATTTTTAAAATTAAGTCTTATGAATTTATTGAGATCTCTAAATATTTAGTTGGATGGTTTGTTGTTTTATTGGCTATTCAAGATTTTATGGACTGTTTTTATTGGTTGTTTTAATTTTATATGGTTTGATTTGATTTTTTAAAATTTTTTTATGTAATGGGTGGATAGGTTGGCAGGTTTAGTAGGTATTCAGATTGGCGAGTTCATTAATTATCTATTTAATTTTCATGTCTAATCATGTTGTATTCTGGTTATAAAAATTAAACACGTTTATTAATTAGGTCGTGTTCGGCTTGGCGTATTGTGTGTAATGATCTTAGATTGATACAACACGCCAACACGAATACGAAACGATTGCCGCCTCTAATTTATATATCATGCATGTGTTTGCGAAAGTCATGGCATGATTCGAAAATTATTAACTTCGTTCTTTCATGAATTTATGGAATGTGTTTATGATTATGGAAATGTCATGCCTTTAGTAATTTGCCGAAATACCATAGATAACCATTCATTGTTACCATTTATTGATTTTGAAAATATTATTGAGAATGGAAATATTTTGTGAAATGTATTATGGTCACATATATATATATATATATATATATATATATATCATTAAGTTTTGAGTAACAGTTCTAGATTGAGAACTAGATCCTGTTTTGAGTATTCTTCCTAGGAAGTTATCCATGAAAATTGTCTCTGTCCTGGATGATCCTGATAGGGTTCTGCTGGTACCTGAGAATGATCTATTCATTTTTATACCATAGAAATCGAGTTGTGTCAGCCCTGCGTTTTACAGGTTGACCTGTAGCAACTTTAGCTAGGTCTGCATTTATTTTGTCCAATGCATCTTTCCATGCTGAAGTTTCTGAGCCTCTGAGAGAATCTTGCATCCTGATTATCTCATTTTCAAGTTTGGTCATTCTGTTATGCAGAGAAGTTAACAATCCAATAATCAAATTGTTTTGTTGGACCATGATGCGATCACCTTTCCCAGTGGCCACATCTGAATTAGAATAACCTGTAAACTCAAGGTTACCTTTATATTTTGAGGTGTATTCAACAGCCTCATCGAAATAAGAATTTTCAAAATTAGTTCTATTCATATCTAATTTTGTTTAGTAAGTCATGAATTCTTATGATCTCAGTGTCTATTCTGAGTTCATGAGATTTTAGGTTTTTGTCAATTTCTTTTAAAAGAATTTCAATTTCTTGAAAACCTTCTGTAGTTTTTGACAAAGAAGTTGTAAAATTTGAAAGTTCTTTCTTTCCAGGAAGATCTTTCAAAGTATTAATCTTAAACAAAATATCATTTTGAAAAGATTTAATGTAAGTAAGTTTTTCTAGAATTTCAGAAAACTTTTTACTATTCTCTTCAATAGAGTGAGCAGTTGTTTTCGTAATTCTAAGAAAACGTTCTTGGTGATCAGTTAAAGATCTACCAAGGGAAATAATTAAATCCACCAGAGAATTTAATTGAAAGTGTTCCCCATGTAAGGAGTGTTTAAAAACATTGGGTTTGAAGAAGCAACTAAATTTTGCTTTCTCAAGCGAAATAATAGTTTTTTCTGAAGTACCCAAAGCCAAGTCAAGATATTCAATTGTTTTTAAATCCATAAAAACAATATTAGTAATAGTAAATCATAAAACATATGTATAAAACATCTGCAATGATTTATAGTAGTATAGCATATAAGTATGCAAGTAATGTAAGTTTGAACATATTCCCAAAGAAAGAAACATGCTCTGATACCAGGAAGTGGGGGCACAAATCTCCGGCACTTAATCTAAGATAGGAGATAATGTGTTTTGACTGGTAAAGTAGGGTAGTGAAGCAGATCAGTATGCATTCATATGAAAACATTCGTCTACTATACAGTGGCTCTAGAAATAGGCCTGAAAGCCTACCCCAGAGTTGCATAGTCTTCCTACAGATACCAATCATGAAGAAAAACTAGCAGAATTTAAGTCAACAGAAGTTAAAAGGAGTCTCTTCTGTTTTAAAAGTTTAATCTTCCTAAGAGTAAGAAGATAGCTGAAATAAAGTTGTACGGCTGCCCAGCATCTATTAAAATCAGGGATTCGATACCAGGAGGCATATGGTTTAGTTTCATGGTAATAGAGTTTTATTCTATACCAAGGATCTTCCAGAGGAGAAATTAGATAAGTAGTAGAAACACTAGGAGTGTTTTTAAAAGTAGGGAGACCCTTTTTAAAAGTTTCTGCTAAGTTTGATTAGATTATTATTTCTTCATCACAATCTGCTAGAGTTTCAATCTTAGCATATTGATCTAAGTAGTAGTAATCACAAGTAGGAGTCCTTATCATCTTTTCACAAAGTTCAATAAGCTGATAAGGTTCAAGAGTAGTAAAGTTTTGGCCATAATAATGGCTTTGCAAGTGTTTCAAACAGGGGTTATCAACACACATGATGAAAAGAAAAATAAAGAGATCAGATCATTTAGATGCTGAACCATTCATGTAAACAACTTCAGTTAAGAATGAATTTATTCTGATCAAATCTTAAAAACTTGGTACGTGTCTTTACCAGGCTCAAAGGGGAACTAGTAGCCCCTTTAATTTCAAGAAGACATAGGACTTACGAGATTCCTTACTCTTCTTGGTCCTGCAGACTATATACCATCTCTATCAGATTTTCTCAGATCTTATTCAGTTTTAGGTCAATCAACAAGTAAACACACATTATATTTCGAATAAACTAAACAGTTTATCTCATCCATAGTTATCAATCTGCCTTGGGCCACACACTGTAAATTTTTCTGATTAAAAGAAATTAAACAATTATCCAAAGATTAGCCTCACCTTGTCGGCCGTAGCGGCTGGTACTTGTTCCCTTGGCCCTCCTGGCACTGGCGGTACTTTTTCCCTTGCCTAGCCTTACGTCTTTTGGGTCGTCTCTGGTTCTTGTTTTCCAATCTTAAATTCAGAAGAATTTATAGGCTTGACACTCGTAGGTATGAAGAGAAGTATGGATGAAACAAACTAACTTTTTATTGAAACATAAGAGTGGTTACAAGTGATGATCTAAATCTGAAAAGACTAAGTTCAGACTTTGATCATTCTAATAGAAGTGAGTACAAGTAGGTCCAGATCTTCTAAGATCTGAACTCTTTATAAGCTTACTCTTGCATGGTTTGTGGGATGTATGACTGAGGTTTTTGGAAGCTCGTCTATGCCATCCTTGAACAAGTGAGGTCCTTTATATAGACCTAAGAGTCGGAACTCAAAGCAAAGATTTGGAGTCCGAATAGTAGAGGTCATTTGGCCTTTCAGAAAAGCAAACAGTAGTTGGCCCTTCAGAAAAGGTATACAGTACTTGACCTTTGCATAAAGTAGTGACAGCTGGTGGAATTATTAGCTGTCAGATAAGGTTGTGCCAGTTTGGTCTGGTCCACCATGATCTTCTGTCGTAGAGTCTTTCAGAGGTGTTGAGCTGGCAGATGTAGACTGAGAGAGAGAATGATCTTGCGATGTTCTAGGATATTTCTCTTGATAATAGGAAGTAAGGCTAGAATCCGCAGTGGTAATTGAGAAAGGGATAAACTGAGTACCATAAATTTTATCCCAGTAATATTTCTCGTTTAAGGTCTCTCCAAGAAACGTAAAATCTTCCGAGTCGATCCGAGGACGCCATGTCCAGTGAGTACCAATGGTCTTAGCCCTCCAATGTCTGAGTTGGGCTTCAAGAACATTGTTAGTTTCCCAATTAGGATCTTGGTCTCCTTCAGGTAGTATGAGGATATCATCTGAAGTAATTCTAACCAGATGTTTTGCCGGTTGTATAGTGGTAGTAATCCATTCTGGTGGAGAACTTTCAAAGTAGCATATAACCGGACCTTCATGACTTTGAAATACCTTGTGCAGTATCATTTTTAAAAGATATGGCATTTCAGTAGTCCAGGTGACATCATCAACCAATAGTGAATTAAGGAGTCCAAAATTCATTAGGGTAAATGGAGTAATTTCAACTCCTTGAAAATGGAGCTGAGGAAATATTGAGATATCAATATTAGCTCGCCGTATTGAGTAAACTAATTGACACCTGCAATAAGAAAGTAGGTTAGTTTTTGCTTTGCATTGAGGATATAATCCTTTGCAAAGTCTTTTCTGCGCATACTCCACTTCATAAATCAGGGAGATGCCAATTAAGTCAGATAGTGTTCCTTTATGAGCTTCTCGTAAGAATTCAATAAGGATTACCATCTTTGCAAAAGAAGTTTCTTCTGCAATAGTCTTAATGGAGTCAATTAAAGCTAAGGGAAGTTTTTCCCAGATTTTAACTGTTCCACTGGTGGCAGATTCTCATTTAAAAGGATTGCCGAGACTACAGTATTGTCCGTGCAAGCTAGCCATTGAAGAACTGGAAAGCTTGTTTGGCTCTGACCGAAGAATTGTCAGGTGAGTAGGGGTAGTCTCTGTAGTCGAAGAGGAAACAGCGTGGACAAAAGTCCTTCCCTGCTGGCATATCGAACCATAGGGTCAAATTTGAAGAAATATAGAAGTTTGGGCCCACTTTTGTTCTAGTGGTCTCCAAAGCTTCTTTCAAATCGTAGAATCCTCTGTAAGAGGTTCCTCGAGTGGCATAGGGCTTTATTTCAGCCCAGTCTGAGTAAACACCTGCATGTTCTCCAGAGAAGAGTGCATAACAGGAAAATTTCTTTCCTTGAGGTTTTTCAGAAATTCCAAGGAAATAGTTTGTGAAAGCAGATATGAGTATTACCTTTGAGTTGGACTGGCCTGGTGGAGTGACCAGATTCCAAAGGTTGTCGATCAAACAACATTGTACTTCATCAAGTAGCTTTCTGTTTTCAAAAGTAAACTGAGTCTTGGGATTCTGATGAATCACAAGCTCATTCTGACCAAATTTCATGGTTTTAAGTATAGGGACCTTCTTCTTCCCTTTGTCCGCCATTGCCTGCAATTTAGACAATCAGACGAGAAAGAATATCAGCCAGTTTGTTATTGGGGCCTTTAATATGCTCCCAATTAACTTTAAGTCCTTGCTTTAATATGCAGTCTGCAAATTTGACCCATCTTTTATAAGAAAGGCCTTTTGGAGTAATTTTTGATTGTTCAGCAAATTTGACAATTGCTTCGCAATCAGTTCTCAAAGTAATTTCAGGTTTTCCAAGCAGAAGAAATCTGAAACTTTCTAAAGCATATAGAACAGCAAGTATTTCAAAATCAAGAGAAGTGAGGTGTCCTCGTTCTCTGAATTTCCCTGAAGAGTACATGCATATCTGTTCAGTTGTTCTGGGGGAGTATTTATTTTGCTTTCGCAAAAGTATTCCACCCCAACCAGTTTCGCATCCATCAGTTTCGACAATTAAGTAATCAGAATCTAATGGAAGAGTAAGTTCAGGCAAATTATCACATAATCGTTTAATTTTTTGAACTAGTAGAATATCCTCTGAATTAAAATATCTCTGCCCTTTGGGAGAGGTTTTATTATAAAGAGGAGAAGTAAGTTTGCCAATATCCTTAAGATAAGGACGGGCATAGTTAAGTAAACCAAGAAAACTTCTAAGGAGTTTTAAATCTTCCATTTTATCTGGAAAATCCAAAATTTTCTTAGAAATAGCTGGTTGAAGTTTAATCATGCCATGGCCAATTTCAGCACCAAGAAATTCAATGTTTCTTTTAAAGAGGGCCATTTTCTTTTTAGAAACAATCAGTCCATGTTTTTCAAACAAAGAAAAGATTGTATGCAAGTGAGCTTTGTGTTCATTTTCAGTTTTGCTAAAAACCAAAACATCATCAATATAAACACAAGTGAAATTTGAGTATGGTCTGAAAATATTATCCATTTTTCTTTGAAATATCTGGGGGGCATTTTTCAAACCAAATGGCATAACCAACCATTCAAAGTGTCCTTCAGGACAAGAAAAAGCAGTCCAGCTTATCGAGTCTGGATGCATTCTTACCTGCCAAAATCCTGACTTCATGTCAAACTTACTGTACCATGAAGATCCTTGGATTTTGTTTATGAGTTGATCCTTATTAGGAATCTTGTATCCATCTTCATTACAGTTGTCATTAAGGAGTTTGTAATTAAAGACCATACGAGTTTGACCACGCATTTGTTCTGAGCTTTTGTTTACGATAAAAGCTGGAGATCTATGGCGGGAGTCTGAGCGTTGAATTGCTCCTAGTTGTAGCAGTTGATCTACATGCATTTTGCATTCTTCCTGCTCAAAGTTTGAGTATTTCATATCCTGTGCTTTAATAGTAAGATCCAAGTTTACAAAAAACCTTATCCTTGTCCCAATATCTAAGGGGGTTTTCTCCTATTATTTCTAATTTTTCAAGCTTAGAAATAGTATCTTCAATTGGGGTTTCCAATTGTAAGTTCTTCAAGAATGTCTTAGGGTGAAGATAGTATTCTATCTCTTCCAAGATAAGTCCTGAAATCAAGTCATAGTCAACATAAAGATCAATACATAATAAGTCACATATTGGATCTAATGCTTCATAACAAGTAAGATCTATGCTATAACTACAAGCTTTCTTTTTAGCTTGAATTCTAGCAAGATCAGTTACCTTTCGCTTACATGAACCTGGGGGGTCACATAAACATTCATTCTCTAAAGGAATGGGTACAAGTGCTAAATTTGGCTTGGGAGTCAAATGAGTAGGCTTAAGAGCTGGGCTAATTTTTGTGTTTCTTAGAAAAAGTTTCTCAATTTCCTGATAAATTGATTGATAAAAAACAGGTACAAAGTTTTCTTGGTGTATTAAATTATGCCTCAGATTTTATTCATAATTTAGCAGTTCTTAGAAAACCATTCCAAGAGTTGTGAAAGAAAAATAAAATCTTTAGTTTTACAACAGTACATGAAGCTCAGGTAAAACATATTAAAACACTTTGTAAACATTTACCAAAGCTACATCTTCCTCGTAAAGATGATAAATTAATTTTAGAAACAGATGCTTCGGAGCATAGTTGGAGTGGAGTATTAAAAAAGATTGATACAGACAAAGAAACTTTATGTCGATATTGTTCTGGTACATTTTCTGATACTCAATCTCGATATCATATAAATGAAAAAGAGTTATTAGCGGTAATTAAAAGTTGTCAGAAATTTTATTATTTCTTATTACCTACTTGATTTATACTACGAACGGATAATACACAGGTAAAAGCCTTTATTCAGAATAACCTACCATCAAAACCCGAATATAAAAGGTTTATTCGATGGCAAATGTTATTATCTGAATATTCTTTTGATATTGAAATTATTAAATCTGACAAAAATGTCCTAGCAGATTTTTTAACCAGAGATGGCAGAATATGCACAGAAATTAATTGATGCTATTACAGCAATGGATAAACAAGTTCACTCCATAGAGAAGAATATTTCAGATATTATTGACATAGCGGGACTTGATAGTTTGACCAAAGAGGTACAGACATTATTATTTACAGAATGCTCTCTGATACATGCCAAACTAGGCAATTATCATGGTCTCTATACAAAGGTACAAACATTGCTACAGCAAATTACTTTTGAAAAGGTAACTCCGACGAGTTCTTCGGATGAACCTATGGATACTCAGTCTCAGTCTGATACTGAAACTTCTATACCAAAGGTAGATGTATCTATACCAAAGGTGGATTTGTCTTTACGACCACAAACTGGATTGAAACTTGCCTCAGGCAAAAAGTCAGTATTATCTGAAAAACATGTGGATACTAACTCCCCTGTTGAATATCAATCTAATATGATGCAAGAACTGTATTCACTACGAAATACAGATAATCGCTATATTGATTTTACGGGAATATATCCCAGACTCAATTTTCTTCAAGACTCTGATCCACAAGAAGTTCGTTATTGGTATGATTTTGGAGCAATCAACTCTATATATCTAAGTCCTCCGAATTTTCCTGAGATAAGTCAATTCCCTCAGTGGGTAAGAGAAGGAGTTAAAGAGAGTTACATTCACAATCCTATCTTTACTCCAAAAGATACCCTTGTTCTAAAATTTTATTCAGCTGGTCCAGACTTTTATAAAGAAGAACGATATGGTTCCTATCATCTTATGCAGTTAGGGAAAGCGGAAGCTTTTTCTCTATATTCATCAACTGAAGTCAAAAAGGAATTTAGAAAATTTACTGAAGCAGACATCCACTATCGCCGAGCAATTGGCATCAAAGTAGTCCTACAAAGTATGGAAGCTTGCTTTAAGCGAGGCTTTCGAACGACTGGAGGCAAGACCATGTTTTCCTCTGTTCTCATTACTCCTGCTAGATATACTCCTCCAGGAGCAGAAAAATATCTTAAAAATAAAATTCAGATGCTTGAAACTGGAGCAATCCGGTCACATCCTCAGGCTCAATTACGTCTCTATCAAATAAGACAACATGGAAGAAATCAGTGCCCAGCATGTACTAAAGGAAAAGACAAATTATCAAATAGTAACATTGACTAAAGAGGCCGACAGCCTAGCTAGAAAGCACTATAAAAAGTGGCAAGATAGCTCGGAAGAGACTAAAGCAAAAGCAGTGGCAGACAGACAAGCTATAATGGCAGACAGCTAAGATATAAATGTTAGATAGTGCTCTACGCACTAGCAAATAGCTAAGATGTAAAAGTTAGATAGTGCTCTACGCACTAATGTTGTTGGATTTTAAACTTTTCAAATCCGGATGTAAGATTTTGAGGTCCGGTAGTAGACTTCTCTATATAAAGAGAACTTAGCAAGTTAGAGGGGAAGGAGATTTCAGCTAGATCTCAGATTTCTTCTCTGAGCAGCCCCTATATCTCTTAAGATCTTTTCTTTTGTAATCTTTGCTTGTATCCTACTATGATGAAATAAACACTTCGTTGTTCTAATAATCTTTAACGGTCTGTTAAGACCTTCATTCTTCTCTACCCTAGTTACCTTACGCCTACAGGTAGGAAACGAAAGTAGGCTGTGCTGCAAGTTGCTGAAGGAGTCGAGAGAAGTTACCTTAACCCGTGTTAAGGTTGGTGCTGAAACGCACGATAAAAGTCTCCGAAATACCCGGTAGCTCTGCGGTCAAAATGGCAATTAAGGTACGGAAGCATGTTGGGCCTAACTGACTTGTTATTGATTATTCAGAACACACTCATATCACGTCATGATTCATATTTGTTGTTGTTTTTTAACATCCGATATTGCTATGGTGTTAATATATTATGAAAATCTTTTAAGATCATTAAGTATATTCGATCGAAATTCCGCCGTGGTCCAAAATGGTATCAGAGCCTCAGTTTCTATAGCAAATACTGAGATAACCGTTTTTTAGTCTTATAATTCGATTAACATTGATGTAATCATTTTTTCGGAAGATGAATTAATTGAAGATGAAGATTTTACTACCTTTGAAGAAAGACATCTCCAAGAATGGGATAATAATGTACCAATTAGTCAGTATACTAACCTACCAATAGATGATTCCGATTGGGGTTATAGATCTGATTAGATATGCCTAATCAAACACTCTGTATGTATTGCAAACTTTTAAATAAACATATTCAAAAATATCAAAGTTATATAGATCAACTACAAAACTCATTAGATGATCTTGACAAAGCCATCGCTGGATTAGAAGCTACAGGTTTTAATACTACTCACCTAGTGTATACTAGAAGACATTATGCTGAAAAGTTAGAATGTTTACACTTTTTTGTAATTCACAAATTACAAATAATTGAAGAATTACAAAAACATCAAGAAAGATTTCATAATCGATATGGATTGTAATCACATCCGATCTGTCTGTTCTTCGAATTGCACAACTTGTCTTTGTCAAATATGTCCAACACTTTTAAACGAAATAAAACTAGTTCAAACCCAAGAAAGAGAATTAAGTCAAGCAGTGGATTTTGCTGAATGGCATTTAAACAACAGTCGAAGATATGGTCATAAAATTGCTTTAAAACAAGCAGAAGAATCGTATCATACTGCTTTAGCACAATAGGTGCCTATTTATGATAAATTAATAGAACTCCATAAATCATTGTCACAGCATTATCAGATAACTCATCTTCATGGAGAAACTAAAAGATAAGGTTAAAGAAATTATTGAATATAAAGAATTAACATCTAAAGAGCCTAAATTACCAATAGATTTAGATTTAATTGAACTACAAAAAACAATAATTTTTTATGGAATTAAAATCCTACAATCATTAGAAGAAGTAAAACAATTAATAAATAAATTATCAACAGCAAAAGCTGAAGAGAAACCAGGTTTAACTGAATTACTAAATCAATTAATAATTCCTGAAGGATATAAAGGTAATACTTTAAAATGGTAAATTCTGAGACAAAATCCAATTCGGATATTGATAATTTAATTACTCAAATTGGTGATTTATCTTTAATAGAAAATCAGTTTATTAATATAAAACCCAGTGGAATAATCAAAACAGAAGAACAGCTAATGACTGATATGCCTAGTACCAGTAGAAATCCTCCTTATTCCGGATTTACCAAACCTACCAAAGGATATGCTGGAATTAGTTCAACAATGCATCAAGATACTTATTTTACTCCATTAGGAGCAATGAAGAATGAACCAATTAATCCATTTGGTATTTATCTAAATCTCGATTGCTTTTCTAATATCGAAGATGCTATAGATAAATGGGAAACTGCATTAAGAATTGCAGTTACAGTAAATAAAATGGACTATGAAACTACTAAACATTTCTTAGAACGAAGATTGATAAGTAGTACCCTTCGTTTTTGGCAAAATCTAGATGAGGATACAAAACATACTATTTTTATGACAGATGATATTTTTTGGCAACATCAATATCTCAGTATTTGCTATAGAAACTGAGGCTTTGATACCATTTTGGACCACGACGGAATTTCGATCGAATATACTTAATGATCTTAAAAGATTTTCATAATATATTAACACCATAGCAATATCGGATGTTAAAAAACAACAACAAATATGAATCATGATGTGATATGAGTGTGTTCTGAATAATCAATAACAAGTCAGTTAGGCCCAACATGCTTCCGTACCTTAATTGCCGTTTTGACCACAGAGCTACCGGGTATTTCGGAGACTTTTATCGTGCGCTTCAGCACCAACCTTAACACGGGTTAAGGTAACTTCTCTCGACTCCTTCAGCAACTTGCAGCACAGCCTACTTTCGTTTCCTACCTGTAGGCGTAAGGTAACTAGGGTAGAGAAGAATGAAGGTCTTAACAGACCGTTAAAGATTATTAGAACAACGAAGTGTTTATTTCATCATAGTAGGATACAAGCAAAGATTACAAAAGAAAAGATCTTAAGAGATATAGGGGCTGCTCAGAGAAGAAATCTGAGATCTAGCTGAAATCTCCTTCCCCTCTAACTTGCTAAGTTCTCTTTATATAGAGAAGTCTACTACCGGACCTCAAAATCTTACATCCGGATTTGAAAAGTTTAAAATCCAACAACATTAGTGCGTAGAGCACTATCTAACTTTTACATCTTAGCTATTTGCTAGTGCGTAGAGCACTATCTACCCTTTATATCTTAGCTGTCTACCATTATAGCTTGTCTGTCTGCCACTGCTTTTGCTTTAGTCTCTTCCGAGCTATCTTGCCACTTTTTATAGTGCTTTCTAGCTGGGCTGTCGGCCTCTTTAGTCACTATTACTATTTGATAATTTGTCTTTTCCTTTAGTACATGCTGGGCACTGATTTCTTCCATGTTGTCTTATTTGACAGAGACGTAATTGAGCCTGAGGATGTGACCGGATTGCTCCAGTTTCAAGCATCTGAATTTTATTTTTAAGATATTTTTCTGCTCCTGGAGGAGTATATCTAGCAGGAGTAATGAGAACAGAGGAAAACATGGTCTTGCCTCCAGTCGTTCGAAAGCCTCGCTTAAAGCAAGCTTCCATACTTTGTAGGACTACTTTGATGCCAATTGCTCGGTGATAGTGGATGTCTGCTTCAGTAAATTTTCTAAATTCCTTTTTTACTTCAGTTGATGAATATAGAGAAAAAGCTTCCGCTTTCCCTAACTGCATAAGATGATAGGAACCATATCGTTCTTCTTTATAAAAGTCTGGACCAGCTGAATAAAATTTCAGAACAAGGGTATCTTTTGGAGTAAAGATAGGATTGTGAATGTAACTCTCTTTAACTCCTTCTCTTACCCACTGAGGGAATTGACTTATCTCAGGAAAATTCGGAGGACTTAGATATATAGAGTTGATTGCTCCAAAATCATACCAATAACGAACTTCTTGTGGATCAGAGTCTTGAAGAAAATTGAGTCTGGGATATATTCCCGTAAAATCAATATAGCGATTATCTGTATTTCGTAGTGAATACAGTTCTTGCATCATATTAGATTGATATTCAACAGGGGAGTTAGTATCCACATGTTTTTCAGATAATACTGACTTTTTGCCTGAGGCAAGTTTCAATCCAGTTTGTGGTCGTAAAGACAAATCCACCTTTGGTATAGATACATCTACCTTTGGTATAGAAGTTTCGATGATCGGATCGAGGCCGAGTATCCATAGGTTCATCCGAAGAACTCGTCGGAGTTACCTTTTCAAAAGTAATTTACTGTAGCAATGTTTGTACCTTTGTATAGAGACCATGATAATTGCCTAGTTTGGCATGTATCAGAGAGCATTCTGTAAATAATAATGTCTGTACCTCTTTGGTCAAACTATCAAGTCCCGCTATGTCAATAATATCTGAAATATTCTTCTCTATGGAGTGAACTTGTTTATCCATTGCTGTAATAGCATCAATTAATTTATGGGCATATTCTGCCATCTCTGGTTAAAAAATCTGCTAGGACATTTTTGTCAGATTTAATAATTTCAATATCAAAAGAATATTCAGATAATAACATTTGCCATCGAATAAACCTTTTATATTCGGGTTTTGATGGTAGGTTATTCTGAATAAAGGCTTTTACCTGTGTATTATCCGTTCGTAGTATAAATCGAGTAGGTAATAAGAAATAATAAAATTTCTGACAACTTTTAATTACCGCTAATAACTCTTTTTCATTTATATGATATCGAGATTGAGTATCAGAAAATGTACCAGAACAATATCGACATAAAGTTTCTTTGTCTGTATCAATCTTTTTTAATACTCCACTCCAACTATGCTCAGAAGCATCTGTTTCTAAAATTAATTTATCATCTTTACGAGGAAGATGTAGCTTTGGTAAATGTTTACAAAGTGTTTTAATATGTTTTACCTGAGCTTCATGTACTGTTGTAAAACTAAAGATTTTATTTTTCTTTAACAACTCTTGGAATGGTTTTCTAAGAACTGCTAAATTATGAATAAAATCTGAGGCATAATTTAATACACCAAGAAAACTTTGTACCTGTTTTTTATCAATCAATTTATCAGGAAATTGAGAAACTTTTTCTAAGATATGACTTTGTAATTGAATTCCATTTCCATCAATTATCATTCCTAAAAATTCAATTTCGTTTTGCATAAGTTTTGCCTTTTTTGCAGACAAACCTAAACCATGTTCTAAACAAATATCTGCAAAGATATTTAAATGCTTTAAATGTTCAGTAAGATTTTCGGACACAATTAATATGTCATCAATATAAACAAATATAAAATCATATTGTTTGAATAAATTATCCATTTTCCTCTGAAATATTTGAGGAGCATTTTTAAGACCAAAAGGCATTACAAGCCATTCATACTGTCCCTGAGGGGTAGAGAAAGCAGTATAATGAACACTGTTAGGGTGCATTTTTATTTGATAAAAACCACTTTTACAATCAAATTTAGAAAACACTTTCTTTGATGACGTACTATTAATTAAACTTTCTTTATGAGGTAAAAAATATCCATCAAAGACCGTATTGTCATTTAACTTTTTATAATTAATTACCATGCGTGCTTTATTTCTAACTATCTCTCGCATGATTGCGTACTATAAATGCGGGTGAACTATGTTCGAAGAACTATTCTGAATTAATTTTAAATTTAATAGTTCGGTTATCCGAAGTTGAATTTCTTCTTGATCTTCGGGTTTATATTTCATAGGTTGAACTCTTATAATTTTTTCCTTATCTTTCATTTCCAAAGATGCCATTAGGTGATTTTTATCCCAAAAAGCTAAAGGGTTTTCTGTATAACAAGGCTTTAGTTTTTCTAATACTTGTGCTATTAATGTTTCAAGTTTGTATAACGATAATCTAAACTGTAGTAATGGAGTTCCTTTTTGAGGAAAATTGGGTTGTTTTGGAAGAATCTCACCACGCTGGGCAGCGCGGGGACGAAAGCGAATAGGGTACTGTTTGGCATAAGCAGTTTTAAAGCGTTTAACAACAATCAAATGTTGACAAGCAGTTTTAAATAGAACTTGATGTAATGTTGTATCAAAAATAATAGTAGCAAATAATTGCAAGAAATTATTGCCAAGTAATATATCTGTTCCCGTATTATAAAAATAGAAAGGAGGACATTTAATCAAATAAGAACCAAGTAATATAACAGGATGCTCAATGCCATGAGTTAGTTCAATTATATGATTGGAAATATCCTTTCCCTTAATTAGAGGAAGAGTTTGATGATATTGTTTCGGAAAACAATCAGATCTACACAAACAAGAACCAGATCCACTGTCCATATAGGCAGCAAAATATTCAGTTTTATATTCTGGATAAATAAGTCCTATGGGTATGCAAATACTATAGGGACTTGTCATCTTGGTATATAAATCATTTTTCCTTTATAAGTAATATTAAGACCATAAGCAGTCAATTTATAAGGTTTACAATTAGTTAAGAAAGTATAACCTAAAACAATGCGTGAGGAATTGTGTAAATTATCGACAAGTAATCTTATTGCAATTGTCTCTTGCCCAAATTTTAAGATAGTTTCGATTGCTTCATTTATTTCAATGATTTCGCCAATTAATGTTGTATATTGGTGTAGATCAGTCATTTTATATTTTTGTAGATTTTCACATAATGTATGACTGATTAAATTAACAGTCGAATTTGTATTTATAACAATCTGTATAGGACTAAATGTTAGTCCATTAAAATATTCACCATTTAAATTGTAATTATTGATTTCTTTTGTAACCATTAATAAATTCTCATGTCCCTGACTACTTACCCCAGTAGAGGAAAAAGATAATCTAGGTGGCATTGATGATTTTAACATTAATGGTTTTTGTTGTAAATCTAAAATTAAAGGAGTAGTATCAATTTCCTGAATACGAGGTAAGCTAGGAAATTGTATTTGACTGACTTCATTGAATAAATAGGGAAATTCAATAGTATCCTTAATTAGAAAGCATTCAGAATGATGTGTATTAGATAAAGCATAAGAAATCATATAAGTTATAGAATAAGGACTATTAGAAGTAAAAAAGAACTCTTTTCTTTTAAAATCATGTATTAAACTTAAAACTTTATCAAAATCTTTGTCTTGGATATGGTATGATATTCGAGGAAATACATTAAATTTCAATTTTCTATATTGTAAATTTCCTCGTAGTATGCCTAAACAGGCTTCTTCACGATTTTGTATTCTATTATCCATGATAGCTAAATCGATAGGAGTATCTAAACCTTCTTTAAATGTAGATTGTACAATAAATTGATTGACACCTATAATCCTAGTACGACAGATACTTTAGGTAAAAGAATTACTCATGTAAAGGATAAATTAAGTGAGTGG
The DNA here is from genome assembly GCA_026120185.1 of Voacanga thouarsii. Taxonomy (NCBI): domain Eukaryota; kingdom Viridiplantae; phylum Streptophyta; class Magnoliopsida; order Gentianales; family Apocynaceae; genus Voacanga; species Voacanga thouarsii. The sequence goes on from JANUWF010001783.1 coordinate 7,252,474, forward strand.
TGTGCAGATGCTATTTTAGCTAAACGAACAAAAGGTCTACAAAAACGAATAGGTTTATGTTGTCAAACACCTAAAATGCCTTTATTAATAGGTTGTGATAGCCCATTTTACTATCAAAAAATAAAAAAGAAATTTAAGAAAAGAAAATATAACAAAAGAAAGTTTTTTAAAAGAAAGAAAGCTAGATATTTTAAATCAAAAGGTTTTCAAAAACCAATAAAAAAGACATTTAAAAGAAAAAAGGTTGCTGGAACTAAAGCAACTGAATGTCGGTGTTACTATTGTCATGAACTTGGACATTATGCCAATAAATGTCCTAAAAAATTTAAAAATAAGAAATACTTTGAAATAGATAATGATATTGAATTATTAATTTCTCAAGGAGAGTTTGTTCAAATAAATGAATTTGAAGAAATAAGCTCAGATGAAAGCCTATTTATTCTAACAGAATCTGAATATAGTGCTTCGGAAGAAGAAAATGGAGTTGAATAATACCTCAAGTATTGCAAGTACTAGTTCTGGAATTATAAATTCTATTGAAGAACATAGTGGAGAATATAAACAAGATATTTTAATTGATAAAAAAAAATTGAAACAAATCCAAAAGAAAATTTTACTTTATCTAATTATGATGGATTTAAAATATCAGATATTGATAAACTCAAAAGTATCTTCACAAGAAAACATCATTTATATTATGGTTTAAATATGCAAGAACGTGCTTTAGATATTTCATTAACAGGAAATAGAATCATGATTCCTTTACTCACTAAGGTTGATTTGCAACAAAAATTGCAAAAAATATCACCTGAAATTCGTTCTACTTTAGGATGGGTGCATATAGGTGCTATTCAAATTATTGTACAATCTACATTTAAAGAAGGTTTAGATACTCCTATCGATTTAGCTATCATGGATAATAGAATACAAAATCGTGAAGAAGCCTGTTTAGGCATACTACGAGGAAATTTACAATATAGAAAATTGAAATTTAATGTATTTCCTCGAATATCATACCATATCCAAGACAAAGATTTTGATAAAGTTTTAAGTTTAATACATGATTTTAAAAGAAAAGAGTTCTTTTTTACTTCTAATAGTCCTTATTCTATAACTTATATGATTTCTTATGCTTTATCTAATACACATCATTCTGAATGCTTTCTAATTAAGGATACTATTGAATTTCCCTATTTATTCAATGAAGTCAGTCAAATACAATTTCCTAGCTTACCTCGTATTCAGGAAATTGATACTACTCCTTTAATTTTAGATTTACAACAAAAACCATTAATGTTAAAATCATCAATGCCACCTAGATTATCTTTTTTCTCTACTGGGGTAAGTAGTCAGGGACATGAGAATTTATTAATGGTTACAAAAGAAATCAATAATTACAATTTAAATGGTGAATATTTTAATGGACTAACATTTAGTCCTATACAGATTGTTATAAATACAAATTCGACTGTTAATTTAATCAGTCATACATTATGTGAAAATCTACAAAAATATAAAATGACTGATCTACACCAATATACAACATTAACTGGCGAAATCATTGAAATAAATGAAGCAATCGAAACTATCTTAAAATTTGGGCAAGAGACAATTGCAATAGGATTACTTGTCGATAATTTACACAATTCCTCACGCATTGTTTTAGGTTATACTTTCTTAACTAATTGTAAACCTTATAAATTGACTGCTTATGGTCTTAATATTACTTATAAAGGAAAAATGATTTATATACCAAGATGACAAGTCCCTATAGTATTTGCATACCCATAGGACTTATTTATCCAGAATATAAAACTGAATATTTTGCTGCCTATATAGACAGTGGATCTGGTTCTTGTTTGTGTAGATCTGATTGTTTTCCGAAACAATATCATCAAACTCTTCCTCTAATTAAGGGAAAGGATATTTCCAATCATATAATTGAACTAACTCATGGCATTGAGCATCCTGTTATATTACTTGGTTCTTATTTGATTAAATGTCCTCCTTTCTATTTTTATAATACGGGAACAGATATATTACTTGGCAATAATTACAGACAGCCTGGCCGAAGATAGTGACTAAAAGATAATTTTAGTGCCATACGCACTCAGTTAAGTGCTCTACGCACTACTAATGTAATAAGTGCACTTCGCACTACTTTTTATTTTGTCAGCTAGCTATAGTGCTTTGCTTTAGATAAAGTAGCTTTTACTTTTATTTAGAAGAGAAGTTGAAATCCGGATTTGAGATCCGCACTTCTCTATAAAAGGAGGAAAGCAAAGACATGAGAGATCATCGATCTAGGAGTTCAGACCATACACATCTCTCAACCACTCTTTAGTATTTTAAGCCTCCTTTCTTGTAACCTTTTGGTGTACTCTTTCTATCATGAAATAAAAACTTCGTTGTTCTAATAATCTTTAACGGTCTTTTAAGGCTTTCATTTTTCCCTACCCTAGTTACCTTACGCCTACAGGTAGGAAACGAAAGTAGGCTGTGCTGCACGCTGCTGAAGGAATCGAGAGAAGTTACCTTAACCCGTGTTAAGGTTGGTGCTGAAACGCACGATAAAAGTCTCCGAGATACCCGGTAGCTCTGTGGTCAAAACGGCAACAAAGGTACGGAAGCATGTTGGACCTTACTTACTCGTTATTGATTATTCGTAACACATCTATATCACTTCTTCATGATTAATATTTGTTGTGTTTATTTGACATCCGATATCTCTATTGTTTTTATATATTATGAAAATGTTAAGGAAATATCTAAAGCACGTTCTTGCATATTTAAACCATAATATAAATGGTGTTTTCGAGAGAATATATTTTTGATTTTATCAATATCTCGATATTTTAAATCCATCATAATTAGATAAAGTAAAATTTTCCTTTTGGATTTGTTTCAATTTTCTTTTATCAATTAAAATATCTTGTTTATATTCTCCAAGTATGTTCTTCAATAGAATTTATAATTCCAGAACTAGTACTAGGAATACTAGAAGTATTACTTAGATCCATTTTCTTCTTCAGAAGAACTATATTCAGATTAATATCCATCAAAGACAGTATTGTCGTTTAACTTTTTATAATTAATCACCATTCGTGCTTTATTTCGAACTATCTCTGCATGATTGCGTACTATAAAAGCAGGTGAACTATGTTAGGAAGAACTATTCTGAATTAATTTTAAATTTAATAATTCAGTTATCTGAAGTTTAATTTCATCCTGATCTTCAGGTTTATATTTCATTGGCTGAACTCTTATAATTTTGGCCTTGTCTTTCATTTCTAAGGATGCCATTATTTGATTTTTATCCCAGAAAGCTAAAGGGTTTTCTGTATAACAGGGCTTAAGTTTTTCTATCACCTGTGCTGTTAATGTTTCTAGTTTATATAAAAGTAATCGAAATTGTAATAAAGGTGTTCCTTGTTTAGGAAAATTAGGGTGTTTAGGAATAATTTGGGTGGCAGCGGAATTTCGATCGCATACTATCAACGATCTTAAAACATTTTCATAATATATAAAAATAATAGAGATATCGGATGTCAAATAAACACAACAAATATTAATCATGAAGAAGTGATATAGATGTGTTCTGAATAATCAATAACAGGTAAGTAAGGTCCAACATGCTTCTGTACCTTTGTTGCCGTTTTGACCACAGAGCTACCGGGTATCTCGGAGACTTTTACTGTGCGTTTCAGCACCAACCTTAACACGGGTTAAGGTAACTTCTCTCAATTCCTTCAGCAGCGTGCAGCACAGCCTACTTTCGTTTCCTACCTGTAGGCGTAAAGTAACTAGGGTAGGGAAAAATGAAAGCCTTAACAGACCGTTAAAGATTATTAGAACAACGAAGTTTTTATTTCATGATAGAAAGAGTACACCAAAAGGTTACAAAGAAAGGAGGCTTAAAATACTAAAGAGTGGTTGAGAGATGTGTATGGTCTGAACTCCTAGATCGATGATCTCTCATGTCTTTGCTTTCCTCCTTTTATAGAGAAGTGCGGATCTCAAATCCGGATTTCAACTTCTCTTCTAAATAAAAGTAAAAGCTACTTTATCTAAAGCAAAGCACTATAGCTAGCTGACAAAATAAAAAGTAGTGCGAAGTGCACTTATTACATTAGTAGTGCGTAGAGCACTTAACTGAGTGCGTATGGCACTAAAATTATCTTTTAGTCACTATCTTCGGCCAAGCTGTCTGTAGCTTTTTCTTTGCCTTTAGTGCAAGCAGGGCACATATTACTTCCATGCTGTCTAATCTGACATAGACGTAATTGAGATTGTGGATGAGAACGGATTGCTCCTGTTTCTAGCATCTAAATCTTATTCTTGAGATATCTCTCAGCTCCTTGGGGAGTGTATCGAGCAGGAGTAATGAGGACTGAAGAAAACATTGTTTTTCCTCCAGTTGTTCTAAATCCTCTCTTAAAACAAGCTTCCATGCTCTGTAAGACTACCTTTATGCCAATTGCTCGGCGGTAATGAATATCTGTTTCAGTGAATTTCCGAAATTCCTTTTTAGATTCGGATGAAGAATAGAGAGAAAAAGCTTCAGCTTTTCCTAACTGCGTAAGATGGTAAGAACCATATCTTTCTTCTTTGTAGAAATCTGGACCGGCTGAATAAAATTTCAGAACAAGTGTATCTTTTGGAGTAAAGATTGGATTGTGAATGTAGCTCTCTTTAACTCCTTCTCGTACCCACTGAGGGAACTGACTAATCTCCGAAAAATTTAGAGGACTTAAATATACAGAGTTAATAGCTCCAAAATCATACCAGTATCGGATCTCTTGTGGATCAGAGTCTTGAAGAAAATTGAGTCTGGGATATATTCCCGTAAAATCAATATATCGAGTATCTGTATTTCTTAGTGAATACAGTTCTTGCATCAGATTAAATTGATGTTCAACAGGAGATTTAATATCAGATTGTTTCGCTGATAAAACTGATTTTTTGCCTGAGGCAAGCTTCAAACCAGATTGTGGTCGTAGAGACAAATCTATCTTTGGTACAGAAGTTTCTGTATCTGACTGAGTATCCATCGGTTCATTCGAAGAACTAGTAGGAGTCACCTTTTCAAAGGTGATTTGTTGTAACAAACTTTGTACTTTTGTGTATAAACCACTATAATTGCCCAATTTGGCATGTATCAATGAACATTCTGTATATAACAAAGTTTGTACCTCTTTGGTTAAGCTATCGAGTCCAGCTATATCAATAATGTCTGAAATATTTTTCTCGATAGAGTGAACTTGTTTATCCATTGCTATGATAGCTTCAATTAATTTCTGGGCATACTCTGCCATCTCTGGTTAAAAAATCTGCTAGGATATTTTTGTCAGATTTGATAATTTCAATATCAAAAGAATATTCAGATAATAACATTTGCCATCTGATAAACCTTTTATATTTTGGTTTAGAAAGTAAGTTATTCTGAATAAATGCTTTTACCTGCGTATTATCAGTCCGAAGTAAAAATCGAGTAGGTAATAAGAAATAATAAAATTTCTGACAGCTTTTGATCACAGCTAATAATTCTTTTTCATTTATGTGATATCGAGATTGAGTGTCGGAGAAAGTACTAGAACTAGTATCTATATAAAGTTTAAGACTGAGTGTTGGAGAAAGTACCAGAACAGTATCTACATAAAGTTTCTTTATCTATATCAATCTTTTTCAATATTCCACTCCAACTATGTTCAGATGCATCTGTTTCTAAGATTAATTTATCATCCTTATGTGGAAGATGTAACTTAGGTAAATGTTTACAAAGATTTTTAATATGTTTTACTTGAGCTTCATGTACTGAAGTAAAGCTAAAGATTTTATCTTTCTTTAACAAATCTTGAAATGGTTTTCTAAAAACCGCTAAATTTTGGATAAAATCTGAGGCATAATTTAATACACCAAGAAAACTCTGTACCTGTTTTTTATCGGTTAATTTATCTGGAAATAAAGAAATCTTTTCTAAGATATGACTTTGTAATTGGATTCCATTTCCATCAATTATCATACCTAAAAATTCAATTTCTGTTTGCATAAGTTTTACCTTTTTTGCAGACAATCCTAAACTATGTTCTAAACAAATATTAGCAAATATATTTAAATGCTTGATATGTTCAGTTATATTATCTGAGACAATTAATATATCATCAATATAAACAAATATAAAATCCTGATGTTTGAATAAATTATCCATTTTCCTCTGAAATATCTGTGGAGCATTTTTAAGACCAAAAGGCATTACAAGCCATTCGTATTGTCCCTGAGGGGTAGAGAAAGCAGTATAATGAATACTATTTGGATGCATTCTTATTTGATAAAAACCACTTTTACAATCAAATTTAGAGAAGACTTTCTTTGAGGAAGTACTATTAATTAAACTTTCTTTATGAGGTAAAAAATATCCATCAAAGACAGTATTGTCGTTTAACTTTTTATAATTAATCACCATTCGTGCTTTATTTCGAACTATCTCTGCATGATTGCGTACTATAAAAGCAGGTGAACTATGTTCGGAAGAACTATTCTAAATTCATTTTAAATTTAATAATTCAGTTATCTGAAGTTTAATTTCATCCTGATCTTCAGGTTTATATTTCATTGGCTGAACTCTTATAATTTTGGCCTTGTCTTTCATTTCTAAGGATGCCATTATTTGATTTTTATCCCAGAAAGCTAAAGGGTTTTCTGTATAACATGGCTTAAGTTTTTCTATCACCTATGCTGTTAATGTTTCTAGTTTATATAAAAGTAATCAAAATTGTAATAAAGTTGTTCCTTGTTTAGGAAAATTAGGGTGTTTAGGAATAATCTCACCACGCTGGGCTGGGCGTGGAATAAAAGAAATAGGGTAGGTTTTGGCATAAGCAGTTTTCAAACATTTAACAACAATGAGATGTTGACAGGGAGTTTTAAACATAACTTGATGCAATGTAGTATCAAAAATAATAGCAGCAAATAATTGCAAGAAATTATTGCCAAGTAAAATATCAGTTCCAGTATTATAAAAATAAAATGGAGGACATTTAATCAAATAAGAGCCAAGTAAAATAATCGGATGTTCAATTCCTTGAGTTAATTCGATCACATAATTTGAAATATCCTTTCCCTTGAGAAGAGAAAGAGTTTGATGATATTGTTTCGGAAAACAATCAGATCAACATAAACAGGAACCAGATCCACTGTCTATATAGGCAGCAAAATATTCAGTCTTGTATTCTGGATATATAAGTCCTATAGGTATGTAAATACTATATGGGCTTGTCATCGAGGTATATAAATCATCGTTCCTTTATAGGTAAAACTAAGACCATAAGCGGTAAGCTTATATGGTTTACAGCTATTTAAGAAAGTATGACCTAATACAATTCTTGAGGAATTTTGTAGACTTTCAGCTTCTACAAGTAATCTTATTGCGATAGTTTCTTGTCCAAATTTTAATATAGTTTCTATTGCTTCATTAATTTCGACAATTTCGCCATTCAGAGTTGTATATTGATGTATATCAGTCATTTTATATTTTTGTAGATTTTCACACAATGAGTAACTGATTAAGTTAACAGTAGAACTTGTATTTATCACAATCTGTATTGGGCTAAAACCTATTCCATTAAAATATTCACCGTTTAAATTATAATTATTTATCTCTTTTGTAATCATTAATAGATTATCATGAGACTGACTGCTTACTCCAGTAGAATTATGAAGAAGTGATATAGATGTGTTCTGAATAATCAATAACAGGTAAGTAAGGTCTTTTAGTCTTGTATTCTGGATATATAAGTCCTATAGGTATGTAAATACTATATGGGCTTGTCATCGAGGTATATAAATCATCTTTCCTTTATAGGTAAAACTAAGACCATAAGCGGTAAGCTTATATGGTTTACAGCTATTTAAGAAAGTATGACCTAATATAATTCTTGAGGAATTTTGTAGACTTTTAGCTTCTACAAGTAATCTTATTACGATAGTTTCTTGTCCAAATTTTAATATAGTTTCTATTGCTTCATTAATTTCGACAATTTCGCCATTCAGAGTTGTATATTGATGTATATCAGTCATGTTATATTTTTGTAGATTTTCACACAATGAGTAACTGATAAAGTTAACAGTAGAACTTGTATTTATCACAATCTGTATTGGGCTAAAACCTATTCCATTAAAATTCCTAAGCAGGCTTCTTCACAATTTTGGATTCTATTATCCATAATAGCTAAATCAATAGGAGTATCTAATCCTTCTTTAAAAGTAGACTGTACAATGATTTGAATAGCACCTATATGAACCCATCCTAAAGTTGAACGAATTTCAGGTGATATTTTTTGCAATTTTTGTTGCAAATCAACTTTAGTAAGTAGGGGAATCATTATTCTATTTCCTGTTAAGGAAATATCTAAAGCACGTTCTTGCATATTTAAACCATAATATAAATGGTGTTTTCGAGAGAATATATTTTTGATTTTATCAATATCTGATATTTTAAATCCATCATAATTAGATAAAACCCAGTGGAGTAATCAAAACTGAAGAACAGTTAATGACAGATGTGCCAAGCACAAGTAGAAATCCTCATTATTCAGGATTTACAAAACCTACCAAAGGATATGCAGGAATTAGTTCAACTATTCAGCAAGATACTTATTTTACTCCATTAGGAGCTATGAAAAATGAACCAATTAATCCATTTGGTATTTATTTAAATTTAGATTGTATTGCTAATATAGAAGATGCAATAGACAAATGGGAAACTGCATTAAGAATTGCGGTTATAGTAAATAAAATGGATTATGAAACTACAAAGCATTTTTTAGAAAGAAGTTTAATCAGTAGTACACTTCGTTTTTGGCAAAACCTAGATGATGAAACTAAACAAACTATTTTTATGATAGATGATAATATGTCAAATCTAATTACTAGAGCTGCAGAAGCTTTACGCCTTGAATTTGTTGGTGAAGGTAGTATTATTAAAGATCCTACAACCATAAACAAATATAAAATTGCTTTATTAAGATTGCAATTATGTGATATTTGTGAAATTGAAAAATACATTTGTGTTTTTCAAGATTATTATTATCATGTGTATAATCGTATCTCTGAAATGCAAAGTTATTTGCCTTTATTCTTTGCTAAAATTCCTGACCCTTGGGGTAAAAAATTGATAGAAACATATAATCCTGGTACTACAGATACCTTAGGTAAAAGAATTACTCATGTAAAAGATAAATTAAGTAAATGGTGTGCCGATGCTATTTTAGCTAAACGCACTAAAGGTTTACAAAAAAGAATAGGTTTATGTTGTGAAACACCTAAAATGCCTTTATTAATTGGATGTGATAGTGCATTTTACTATCAAAAAATAAAAAAGAAATTTAAGAAAAGAAAATATAATAAAAGAAAGTTTTTTAAAAGAAAGAAAGCTAAATACTTTAAATCAAAAGGCTTTCAAAAGCCAAAACTTCGTTGTTCTAATAATCTTTAACGGTCTGTTAAGGCTTTCATTTTTCCCTACCCTAGTTACCTTACGCCTACAGGTAGGAAACGAAAGTAGGCTGTGCTGCACGCTGCTGAAGGAATCGAGAGAAGTTACCTTAACCCGTGTTAAGGTTGGTGCTGAAACGCACAGTAAAAGTCTCCGAGATACCCGGTAGCTCTGTGGTCAAAACGGCAACAAAGGTACGGAAGCATGTTGGACCTTACTTACATGTTATTGATTATTCAGAACACATCTATATCACTTCTTCATGATTAATATTTGTTGTGTTTATTTGACATCCGATATCTCTATTGTTTTTATATATTATGAAAATGTTTTAAGATCATTGATAATATGCGATCGAAATTCCGCTGCCACCCATAATGGTATCAGAGCCTCAGTTTCAATAGCAAATACTGAGATAACAGTTGTTGATTCATATAATTCTATTAATATTGATGTAAGAATTTTTAGTTTTGAAGATGAAATAATTGAAGATGAAGATTTTACTACCTTTGAAGAAAGACATCTCCAAGAATGGAATAATAATGTACCAATCAGTCAGTATACTGACCAACATATAGATGACTCAGATTGGGGATATAGATCTGATTAGCCATGACGAGCCAAGCACTTTGTATGTATTGCAAAATTTTAAATGAATATATTCAAAAATATCAAAGTTATATTGATCAACTACAAAACTCTTTAGATGATCTAGATAGAGCTTTTGCTGGATTAGAATCTACAGGATTTAACACTACTCAATTAGTTATCACTAGAAGACACTATGCTGAGAAGTTAGAATGTTTACACTTCTTTGTAGTTCATAAACTACAAATAGTTGAAGAATTGCAAAAACATCAAGAGAGATTTCATAGTCGATATGGATTGTAGTTCTAACACTACTAGATCTTTTTGTACTTTAAATAAGTTTCTATATCTAACTGAGTATCCATCGGTTCAACCGAAGAACTAGTAGGAGTCACCTTTTCAAAGGTGATTTGTTGTAACAAACTTTGTACTTTTGTGTATAAACCACTATAATTGCCCAATTTGGCATGTATCAATGAACATTCTGTATATAACAAAGTTTGTACCTCTTTGGTTAAGCTATCGAGTCCAGCTATATCAATAATGTCTTAAATATTTTTCTCGATAGGGTGAACTTGTTTATCCATTGCTGTGATAGCTTCAATTAATTTCTGGGCATACTCTGCCATCTCTGGTTAAAAAATCTGCTAGGATATTTTTGTCAGATTTGATAATTTCAATATCAAAAGAATATTCAGATAATAACATTTGCCATCTGATAAACCTTTTATATTCTGGTTTAGAAGGTAAGTTATTCTGAATAAATGCTTTTACCTACGTATTATCAGTCCGAAGTAAAAATCGAGTAGGTAATAAGAAATAATAAAATTTCTGACAGCTTTTGATCACAGCTAATAATTCTTTTTCATTTATGTGATATCGAGACTGAGTGTCGGAGAAAGTACCAGAACAGTATCTACATAAAGTTTCTTTATCTATATCTAGTGAATGTGTGTGTGTGTGTGTGTGTGTGTGTGTGTGTGTGTATAAATGTATGTGGTATTTATATATAGGTATCTATGTATACTACCACATACATTTATATTTCTATATATGTATGTATATATATGGTAAATAATGAAGAAACTAGTAGATTCAAATATGAAGCAACGTAAAATAAACCAAATTTGATACCTGAATATTCGGTTTGATAACCTGCTACTAATTCTTCTTCTGCTTCAGGTAAATCAAAAGGTAATCTCTCACACTCGGCTAGAGAAGAAATTAGAAAAATGATAAACCCTATAGGTTGACGCCACAAATTCCACCCCTAAAAATCATATTTTGACTGCGCTTCGACTATATCAACTGTACTTGAACTATTAGATAAGCATAGTCGATTAGAACATTGCTGTTCTCATCAATACTATATATATACATACATATATAGAAATATAAATGTATGTGGTAGTAAACATAGATACCTATATATAAATACCACATATATATATATATATATATATGTATGTATGTATGTATGTATGTGATATTTAAATATAAGTATATATGTATACCTATATATTTGTGTGTATGTATGTAGGTATGTATATATATAGATACGTATATATACAGATATATACATGTGTATTTATAAATATATATTTATGTAGTATATATATACATAGTATATGGTTTTGTGTGTGTGTGCATATATATGTATATATATGTATGCATATATGTGTATATATGTGGTGTGTATTTGATTTTTATCCCAAAAGGCTAGTGGGTTTTCTGTATAACAAGTCTTTAATTTTTGTAACACCTGTGTAGTTACTACTTCTAAAGTGTAGAGTTTAATATGATTTTTCTATAGAAAATGTTGAAATTACTGTTATCGAATATTATCATTCTATAGATTTTGATTTAAGATTTTTAAGTTTAGAGGATGAAATAATCTCTGACGAAGATTTTTCTACCTTTGAGGATAGATATCTCCAAGAATGGAACCATACAGTGCCTATTTCCAATTCTGAAGATCATATTATAGACGATTCCGATTGGGGATATAGATCAAATTAAAAATGAATAGACAAATTAATTGTGGTTATTGTAAGATAGTGGAAGACTATATCTCAAATTTCCAAAGTCATGTCAATTTACTCCAAAATTGTTTAGACAACCTAGATCGAGCTTTTGCCGGTTTAGAATCCACTGGATTTGATAGTACAAGACTTGTTCAAACAAGAAGATTTTATGCTGAAAGATTAGAGCAATTACACTTTTTTGTTATTCAAAAACTATATTTAGTTGAAGAACTACATCAGCATATTGATCGATATCATCAACGCTATGGATTGTGAATCTAGTTCTTCTCAGACTAATAAATCCAGTCCTTTTTGCAAAAGTTTTTGTAAAACTTGTAATTGTCAAATCTGTTCTACTCTTTTAGCTCAAATAAAAGAAATTAACAGGCAAGAACAAGAATTATCTCAGTCTTGTGATTTTGCTGAATGGCATTTAAATAATAGTCGTATGTATGGACATAAAATTGCTTTCCAACAAGTTGAAGAATCATACAATAAGGCTTTAGCACTTTGGTGTCCAGTTTATGAAAAACAAATTGAACTTCATAAATCTTTAGCTCGGCATTATCATACCTCACATCTAAATGGATAAAAATAAAGAAAAACTTATGGAGGGTAAACTATCAATAGAATATAAAGACTTATTAGAAAAGAATCCACAATTACCTATTGATACAGATTTAATTGAATTACAAAAAACAATAATTTTTTATGGTATTCGTATCTTACAATCTTTAGATGAAGTTAAACAACTTATAAATAAATTACCTAAATCTGAAGAAAAACCCAGTTTAGCTAATTTACTAAATCAACTAATAATTCCTGAAGGATATAAAGGAAATACTTTAAAATAGTAAATTCAGATTCAGAATCTAATCCAGATATTGATAATTTAATCACTCAGATTGGAGACTTATCTCTTTTAGATAATTTTATAAATATTAAACCAGGAGATATAATAAAATCTGAAGAAAGTTTTATAGATGTACCAAGTACAAGTAGAAATCCTCCATCTTCATATACTGGTTTTACTAAACCAGCAAAAGGATATGCTGGAATAAGTTCAACAATCCAACAGGATCAATCTTTTACTCCTCTTGGAGCCATGAAAAATGAACCTATTAATCCTTTTGGAATTTATTTAAATTTAGATTGTATTACTAATACAGAAGATGCCATAGATAAATGGGAAACAGTAATGAGAATCGTTGCTACCGTTAACAAAATGGATTATGAGACTACAAAACACTTTTTAGAAAGAAGTTTGATTAGTAGTACACTAAGATTTTGGCAAAATCTTGATGATGCCACTAAACAAACTATTTTTGATACAGATGACAATATGTCAAATTTAATCACAAGAGCTGCAGAAGCTTTAAGATTAGAATTTGTTGGTGAAGGCAGTATTATTAAAGATCCTGCAACCATAAACAAATATAAAATTGCATTATTACGACTGCTAGTTATGTAATATCTGTGAAATTGAAAAATATATTTGTGTTTTCCAAGATTACTATTATCATGTTTATAATCGCGTCTCAGAAATGCAAAGTTATTTACCTTTGTTCTTTGCTAAAATACCAGACCCTTGGGGTAAAAAATTGATAGACACCTATAATCCAGGAACCACTGATACATTAGGAAAAAGAATAACCCATGTTAAAGATAAACTAAGTGAATGGTGTGCTGATGCAATTTTAGTAAAAAGAACTAAAGGATTACAAAAGCGTATAGCTTTATGTTGTGATACACCTAAAATGCCTTTATTAATTGGATGTGATAGTCCATTTTATTATCAAAAAATAAAAAAGAAATTTAAGAAAAGAAGATACGATAAAAGAAAATTCTTTAAAAGAAAGAAAGCCAGATATTTTAAATCGCAAGGTTTTAAAAAACCCATAAAGAAAACATTTAAACGAAAAAAGCAAGTAGGCACTAAAGCCAATGAAAAAGCAACAGAATGTCGCTTCTATTATTGTCATGAAGTTGGACATTATGCAAATAGGTGTCCTAAAAAGTTTAAAAATAAAAAATATTTTGAAATTGATAATGATATAGAATTGTTAATCTCTCAAGGAGAATTTGTCCAAATAAATGAATTTCAAGAAGTAAGCTCTGATGAGAGCATATTTATCCTAACAGAATCTGACTATCTATCTTCAGAAGAAGAAAATGAATCTTAGTAATATTGCTAGTTCTAGTTCTGGTATAATAAATACTATTGAAGAATATTCGGGAGAATATAAACAAGATATATTAATTGATAAAAGAAAACTTAAACAGATCCAAAAGGAAAATTTTTCTTTATCAAATTATGATGGGTTTAAAGTTTCTAATTTTGATAAATTTAATATATTAACTCGAAAACATCATTTATTTTATGGAATAAATATGCAAGAAAGATCATTAGATATTTCCTTAACCGGAAATAAAATAATGATTCCTTTACTCACCAAAGCAGATTTACAAAATAAATTGCATAAAATATCTTCTGATATTCGTTCCACCTTAGGATGGGTTCATATAGGAGCTATTCAAATTATTGTTCAATCAACTTTTAAAGAAGGATTAGATACACCAATAGATTTGGCTATTATGGATAATCGTGTACAAAATAGAGGAGAAGCCTGTTTAGGGATTTTAAGAGGAAATTTACAATATAGAAAATTAAAATTTAATGTCTTTCCCAGAATATCTTATCATTTACATGATAAAGATTTTGATAAAACTTTAAGTTTAATCCATGATTTTAAAAGAAAAGATTTTTTCTTTTCTTCTAATAGTCCTTATTCTATAACGTATATGATTTCTTATGCTTTATCTAATACTCATCATTCTGAATGTTTCCTCATAAAGGAGACGATTGATTTTCCTTATTTATTTAATGAAGTTAGTCAAATACAATTTCCTTATTTACCTCGTATTCAAGAAATTGAATCTACTCCTTTAAATTTAGACCTACAACAAAAACCTCTCATGTTAAAGTCTACTATGCCCCCTAGATTATCTTTCTCTGCTACTGGGGTAAGTAGTTCTATACCAATTATATCAAAATATGATACATTAAAAATATATAATTTAAATGGTGAATATTTTAATGGATTACATTTTTCTCTAGTAACTGTGTTAGTTGATACTAGTACCAGTGCTAATTTTATTAGCTTTCAGTTATGTACTCATCTATAGAAGTATAAATTGTCTAATATCTATCAGTATACAGATAAAGATGGGAAAATTATAGAAATTACGGAAGCAATAGAAACCATAGTAAAATTTGGAAATGAAACTATTGCTGTAAGATTATATGTTGAAACCGAAGGTTTACATGATTCTTTACGGATTTTATTTGGTTATACGAATAAACCGATTTTTCCTAAAGGAACTCCTTTGTTGCAATATAATTTATTATTTCATAAGTTAGAAACTGATGTAACACAGGTATTAGAAAAATTAAAACAATGTTATACAGAAAACCCATTAGCATTTTGGGATAAAAACCAAATCATGGCTTCCTTAGAAATGAAAGATAAGGAGAAAATAATTAGGGTACAACCCATGAAATATAAACCTGAAGATCAGGAAGAAATATCAAAACAAATAGATGAACTACTTAATTTAAAGTTGATTCGAGCTAGTAATTCTGAACATAGCTCTCCTGCCTTTATTGTCAGAAATCATGCTGAAATAGTAAGAAATAAGGCAAGAATGGTAATCAATTATAAAAAACTTAATGATAATACTATCTTTGATGGATATTTCTTACCACATAAAGAAAGCTTGATTAACAGCACGGCTTCTAAAAAATTGTTTTCTAAATTTGATTGTAAAAGTGGATTTTATCAAATAAAGATGCATCCTCAGAGTATTCATTATATTGCATTCTCTACCCCCTCAAGGGCAATACGAATGGCTAGTTATGCCTTTTGGATTGAAGAATGCACCACAAATTTTCCAAAGAAAAATGGATAATTTATTTAAAGCTTATGATTTCATCTTTGTTTATGTAGATGATATCTTGATTGTTTCTAATACTCTTGCTGAACATCTTCAACATCTTAATACTTTTGTGTCTATTTGTTTAGAAAATGGATTAGGCTTATTTGAGAAAAAAGCCAAAGTAATGCAAAAGGAAATTGATTTTCTAGGAATGATAATTGATGGAAAAGGCATTCAATTGCAGAGTCATATTTTGGAAAAGGTCTCTTTATTTCATAATAAATTGATTGACAAAAAACAAGTACAAAGTTTTTTAGGCGTATTAAATTATGCTTCAGATTTTATACAGAATTTAGCTTTTCTTAGAAAACCATTTCAAGAACTGCTAAAGAAAGATAAAATATTTAGTTTTTCACCTTATCATGAAGAACAGGTGAAACATATTAAGACTTTGTGTAAAGATCTTCCTAAATTACATCTACCCCATAAAGATGATAAATTGATTTTAGAAACAGATGCTTCTAAATATGGTTGGAGTGGTATATTAAAAAAGATTGAGTATCACCAAGAAGACAAAATAGGTGAAACCTTATGTCGTTATTGTTCCGGTACATTTACTGACACACAAACTCGTTATCATATTAATGAAAAGGAATTATTAGCTGTTATCAAAAGCTGTCAAAAATTCTATTATTTTTTACTGCCTACACGATTTATTTTGAGAACTGATAATACTCAAGTGAAAGCTTTTATTCAAAATAATCTTCCTTCAAAACCTGAGTATAAAAGATTTATTAGATGGCAAATGTTGCTTTCTGAATATTCGTTTGATATTGAGATTATTAAATCTGAGAAGAATGTTTTAGCAGATTTCTTAATTCGCGATGGCAGAGTATGCACATAAGTTGATTGAAGCCATTAAGGCTTTGGATAAACAGTACATTCTATTGAAAAGAATGTGTCCGATATAATTGATATTGCTCGGTTGACAGACAATACAAAAGAAGTTCGTACACTCTTACTCACTGAGTGTTCGTTGATTAATGCCAAGCTAGGCAACTATACCAATAGCTACAATAAAGTAACTTCACTACTGCAACAAATTTCTTTTGAAAAGGTAGAAACTGAATTCTCATCTTCAGATGAAATGGAATCTGCTTCTGATACAGAAAAAATTGTATCACCACCTGATTTGTCATTACGACCTCAGACTGGCCTAAAGCTGCATACATGCATTAAATTAGATGCTTCAGTACAGAGTACTGTTGATAAATCCCCTATTGATCATCAGTATGCTTTGATGCAGGAATTATATTCCTTGCGCAATACTGATACAAGATATATTGATTTTTCGAGAATTTATCCCAGATTAAATTATTTACAGGACTCCTCTCCAAAGGAAATCCGTTATTGGTATGATTTTGGAGCCATTAACTCCATTTATTTGAGTACCCCTAATTTCCCAGAGATCAGTCAGTTACCTCAGTGGATAAAGGATGGCGTAAAGGATAGCTACATCCACAATCCGATATTCACACCAAAGGATACCCTTGTCTTAAAATTCTATTCTGCTGGCCCTGACTTTTACCAGCAAGAAAGATACGGATCTTATCATCTAATGCAATTGAGTAAAGCTGAAGCTTTTGGAATTTTCTCTTCTCCTGAGATTAAAAAAGAATTTAAACAATTTGGAGAAAAAGATATCCATTATCGCAGAGCCCTTGGTCTTAAAGTAGTCTTGCAAAGCATGGAGGCCTACTTTAAACGTGGATTCAGATCAGCTGGTGGAAAAACAATGTTTTCCTCAGTCCTGCTTACTCCAGCCCGGTATACTCCCCAAGTTGCAGAGAAATATTTTAAAAATAAAATAAAGATGATTGACGATGGAATTATTCGATCTCATCCACAGTCCCAACTTCGATTATGTCAATTTAGGCAACATGGTCACGATACTTGTCCCGCGAGCACTAAAAGAAAGGAAAAGGTTCATAGTATAAATCGAGTAGGTAATAAGAAATAATAAAATTTCTGACAACTTTTAATTACCGCTAATAACTCTTTTTCATTTATATGATATCGAGATTGAGTATCAGAAAATGTACCATAACAATATCGACATAAAGTTTCTTTGTCTGTATCAATCTTTTTTAATACTCCACTCCAACTATGCTCCGAAGCATCTGTTTCTAAAATTAATTTATCATCTTTACGAGGAAGATGTAGCTTTGGTAAATGTTTACAAAGTGTTTTAATATGTTTTACCTGAGCTTCATGTACTGTTGTAAAACTAAAGATTTTATTTTTCTTTAACAACTCTTGGAATGGTTTTCTAAGAACTGCTAAATTATGAATAAAATCTGAGGCATAATTTAATACACCAAGAAAACTTTGTACCTGTTTTTTATCAATCAATTTATCAGGAAATTGAGAAACTTTTTCTAAGATATGACTTTGTAATTGAATTCCATTTCCATCAATTATCATTCCTAAAAATTCAATTTCGTTTTGCATAAGTTTTGCCTTTTTTGCAGACAAACCTAAACCATGTTCTAAACAAATATCTGCAAAGATATTTAAATGCTTTAAATGTTCAGTAAGATTTTCGGACACAATTAATATGTCATCAATATAAACAAATATAAAATCATATTGTTTGAATAAATTATCCATTTTCCTCTGAAATATTTGAGGAGCATTTTTAAGACCAAAAGGCATTACAAGCCATTCATACTGTCCCTGAGGGGTAGAGAAAGCAGTATACTGAACACTGTTAGGGTGCATTTTTATTTGATAAAAACCACTTTTACAATCAAATTTAGAAAACACTTTCTTTGATGACGTACTATTAATTAAACTTTCTTTATGAGGTAAAAAATATCCATCAAAGACCGTATTGTCATTTAACTTTTTATAATTAATTACCATGCGTGCTTTATTTCTAACTATCTCTGCATGATTGCGTACTATAAATGCAGGTGAAATATGTTCAGAAGAACTATTCTGAATTAATTTTAAATTTAATAGTTCAGTTATCTGAAGTTGAATTTCTTCTTGATCTTCAGGTTTATATTTCATAGGTTGAACTCTTATAATTTTTTCCTTATCTTTCATTTCCAAAGATGCCATTAGGTGATTTTTATCCAAAAAAGCTAAAGGGTTTTCTGTATAACAAGGCTTTAGTTTTTCTAATACTTGTGCTATTAATGTTTCAAGTTTGTATAACGATAATCTAAACTGTAGTAATGGTGTTCCTTTTTGAGGAAAATTGGGTTGATTTGGAAGAATCTCACCACGCTGGGCGGCGCGGGGACGAAAGCGAATAGGGTACTGTTTGGCATAAGCAGTTTTAAAGCGTTTAACAACAATCAAATGTTGACAAGCAGTTTTAAATTGAACTTAATGTAATGTTGTATCAAAAATAATAGTAGCAAATAATTGCAAGAAATTATTGCCAAGTAATATATCTGTTCCCGTATTATAAAAATAGAAAGGAGGACATTTAATCAAATAAGAACCAAGTAATATAACAGGATGCTCAATGCCATGAGTTAGTTCAATTATATGATTGGAAATATCCTTTCCCTTAATTAGAGGAAGAGTTTGATGATATTGTTTCAGAAAACAATCAGATCTACACAAACAAGAACCAGATCCACTGTCTATATAGGCAGCAAAATATTCAGTTTTATATTCTGGATAAATAAGTCCTATGGGTATGCAAATACTATAGGGACTTGTCATCTTGGTATATAAATCATTTTTCCTTTATAAGTAATATTAAGACCATAAGCAGTCAATTTATAAGGTTTACAATTAGTTAAGAAAGTATAACCTAAAACAATGCGTGAGGAATTGTGTAAATTATCGACAAGTAATCTTATTGCAATTGTCTCTTGCCCAAATTTTAAGATAGTTTCGATTGCTTCATTTATTTCAATGATTTCGCCAAATAATGTTGTATATTGGTGTAGATCAGTCATTTTATATTTTTCTAGATTTTCACATAATGTATGACTGATTAAATTAACAGTCGAATTTGTATTTATAACAATCTGTATAGGACTAAATGTTAGTCCATTAAAATATTCACCATTTAAATTGTAATTATTGATTTCTTTTGTAACCATTAATAAATTCTCATGTCCCTGACTACTTACCCCAGTAGAGGAAAAAGATAATCTAGGTGGCATTGATGATTTTAACATTAATGGTTTTTGTTGTAAATCTAAAATTAAAGGAGTAGTATCAATTTCCTGAATACGAGGTAAGCTAGGAAATTGTATTTGACTGACTTCATTGAATAAATAGGGAAATTCAATAGTATCCTTAATTAGAAAGCATTCAGAATGATGTGTATTAGATAAAGCATAAGAAATCATATAAGTTATAGAATAAGGACTATTAGAAGTAAAAAAGAACTCTTTTCTTTTAAAATCATGTATTAAACTTAAAACTTTATCAAAATCTTTGTCTTGGATATGGTATGATATTCGAGGAAATACATTAAATTTCAATTTTCTATATTGTAAATTTCCTCGTAGTATGCCTAAACAGAGCTTCTTCACGATTTTGTATTCTATTATCCATGATAGCTAAATCGATAGGAGTATCTAAACCTTCTTTAAATGTAGATTGTACAATAAATTGATTGACACCTATAATCCTAGTACGACAGATACTTTAGGTAAAAGAATTACTCATGTAAAGGATAAATTAAGTGAGTGGTGTGCAGATGCTATTTTAGCTAAACGAACAAAAGGTCTACAAAAACGAATAGGTTTATGTTGTCAAACACCTAAAATGCCTTTATTAATAGGTTGTGATAGCCCATTTTACTATCAAAAAATAAAAAAGAAATTTAAGAAAAGAAAATATAACAAAAGAAAGTTTTTTAAAAGAAAGAAAGCTAGATATTTTAAATCAAAAGGTTTTCAAAAACCAATAAAAAAGACATTTAAAAGAAAAAAGGTTGCTGGAACTAAAGCAACTGAATGTCGGTGTTACTATTGTCATGAACTTGGACATTATGCCAATAAATGTCCTAAAAAATTTAAAAATAAGAAATACTTTGAAATAGATAATGATATTGAATTATTAATTTCTCAAGGAGAGTTTGTTCAAATAAATGAATTTGAAGAAATAAGCTCAGATGAAAGCCTATTTATTCTAACAGAATCTGAATATAGTGCTTCGGAAGAAGAAAATGGAGTTGAATAATACCTCAAGTATTGCAAGTACTAGTTACTGGAATTATAAATTCTATTGAAGAACATAGTGGAGAATATAAACAAGATATTTTAATTGATAAAAGAAAATTGAAACAAATCCAAAAGGAAAATTTTACTTTATCTAATTATGATGGATTTAAAATATCGAGATATTGATAAACTCAAAAGTATCTTCACAAGAAAACATCATTTATATTATGGTTTAAATATGCAAGAACGTGCTTTAGATATTTCATTAACAGGAAATAGAATCATGATTCCTTTACTCACTAAGGTTGATTTGCAACAAAAATTGCAAAAAATATCACTCGAAATTCGTTCTACTTTAGGATGGGTGCATATAGGTGCTATTCAAATTATTGTACAATCTACATTTAAAGAAGGTTTAGATACTCCTATCGATTTAGCTATCATGGATAATAGAATACAAAATCGTGAAGAAGCCTGTTTAGGCATACTACGAGGAAATTTACAATATAGAAAATTGAAATTTAATGTATTTCCTCGAATATCATACCATATCCAAGACAAAGATTTTGATAAAGTTTTAAGTTTAATACATGATTTTAAAAGAAAAGAGTTCTTTTTTACTTCTAATAGTCCTTATTCTATAACTTATATGATTTCTTATGCTTTATCTAATACACATCATTCCGAATGCTTTCTAATTAAGGATACTATTGAATTTCCCTATTTATTCAATGAAGTCAATCAAATACAATTTCCTAGCTTACCTCGTATTCGGAAATTGATACTACTCCTTTAATTTTAGATTTACAACAAAAACCATTAATGTTAAAATCATCAATGCCACCTAGATTATCTTTTTCTCTCATCGGGGTAAGTAGTCGGGGACATGAGAATTTATTAATGGTTACAAAAGAAATCAATAATTACAATTTAAATGGTGAATATTTTAATGGACTAACATTTAGTCCTATACAGATTGTTATAAATACAAATTCGACTGTTAATTTAATCGGTCATACATTATGTGAAAATCTACAAAAATATAAAATGACTGATCTACACCAATATACAACATTAACTGGCGAAATCATTGAAATAAATGAAGCAATCGAAACTATCTTAAAATTTGGGCAAGAGACAATTGCAATAGGATTACTTGTCGATAATTTACACAATTCCTCACGCATTGTTTTAGGTTATACTTTCTTAACTAATTGTAAACCTTATAAATTGACTGCTTATGGTCTTAATATTACTTATAAAGGAAAAATGATTTATATACCAAGATGACAAGTCCCTATAGTATTTGCATACCCATAGGACTTATTTATCCAGAATATAAAACTGAATATTTTGCTGCCTATATAGACAGTGGATCTGGTTCTTGTTTGTGTAGATCTGATTGTTTTCCGAAACAATATCATCAAACTCTTCCTCTAATTAAGGGAAAGGATATTTCCAATCATATAATTGAACTAACTCATGGCATTGAGCATCCTGTTATATTACTTGGTTCTTATTTGATTAAATGTCCTCCTTTCTATTTTTATAATACGGGAACAGATATATTACTTGGCAATAATTACGGATGACCGGTCGAAGATAGTGACTAAAAGATAATTTTAGTGCCATACGCACTCAGTTAAGTGCTCTACGCACTACTAATGTAATAAGTGCACTTCGCACTACTTTTTATTTTGTCAGCTAGCTATAGTGCTTTGCTTTAGATAAAGTAGCTTTTACTTTTATTTAGAAGAGAAGTTGAAATCCGGATTTGAGATTCGCACTTCTCTATAAAAGGAGGAAAGCAAAGACATGAGAGATCATCGATCTAGGAGTTCAGACCATACACATCTCTCAACCACTCTTTAGTATTTTAAGCCTCCTTTCTTGTAACCTTTTGGTGTACTCTTTCTATCATGAAATAAAAACTTCGTTGTTCTAATAATCTTTAACGGTCTTTTAAGGCTTTCATTTTTCCCTACCCTAGTTACCTTACGCCTAGAGGTAGGAAACGAAAGTAGGCTGTGCTGCACGCTGCTGAAGGAATCGAGAGAAGTTACCTTAACCCGTGTTAAGGTTGGTGCTGAAACGCACAGTAAAAGTCTCTGAGATACCCGGTAGCTCTGTGGTCAAAACGGCAACAAAGGTACGGAAGCATGTTGGACCTTACTTACCTGTTATTGATTATTCAGAACACATCTATATCACTTCTTCATGATTAATATTTGTTGTGTTTATTTGACATCCGATATCTCTATTGTTTTTATATATTATGAAAATGTTAAGGAAATATCTAAAGCACGTTCTTGCATATTTAAACCATAATATAAATGGTGTTTTCGAGAGAATATATTTTTGATTTTATCAATATCTGATATTTTAAATCCATCATAATTAGATAAAGTAAAATTTTCCTTTTGGATTTGTTTCAATTTTCTTTTATCAATTAAAATATCTTGTTTATATTCTCCAGTATGTTCTTCAATAGAATTTATAATTCCAGAACTAGTACTAGGAATACTAGAAGTATTACTTAGATCCATTTTCTTCTTCAGAAGAACTATATTCAGATTAATATCCATCAAAGACAGTATTGTCGTTTAACTTTTTATAATTAATCACCATTCGTGCTTTATTTCGAACTATCTCTGCATGATTGCGTACTATAAAAGCAGGTGAACTATGTTCGGAAGAACTATTCTGAATTAATTTTAAATTTAATAATTCAGTTATCTGAAGTTTAATTTCATCCTGATCTTCAGGTTTATATTTCATTGGCTGAACTCTTATAATTTTGGCCTTGTCTTTCATTTCTAAGGATGCCATTATTTGATTTTTATCCCAGAAAGCTAAAGGGTTTTCTGTATAACGGGGCTTATGTTTTTCTATCACATGTGCTGTTAATGTTTCTAGTTTATATAAAAGTAATCGAAATTGTAATAATGGTGTTCCTTGTTTAGGAAAATTAGGGTGTTTAGGAATAATTTAGGTGGCAGCGGAATTTCGATCGCATACTATCAACGATCTTAAAACATTTTCATAATATATAAAAATAATAGAGATATCGGATGTCAAATAAACACAACAAATATTAATCATGAAGAAGTGATATAGATGTGTTCTGAATAATCAATAACAGGTAAGTAAGGTCCAACATGCTTCTGTACCTTTGTTGCCGTTTTGACCACAGAGCTACCAGGTATCTCGGAGACTTTTACTGTGCGTTTTAGCACCAACCTTAACACGGGTTAAGGTAACTTCTCTCAATTCCTTCAGCAGCGTGCAGCATAGCCTACTTTCATTTCCTACCTGTAGGCGTAAGGTAACTAGGGTAGGGAAAAATGAAAGCCTTAACAGACCATTAAAGATTATTAGAACAACGAAGTTTTTATTTCATGATAGAAAGAGTACACCAAAAGGTTACAAAGAAAGGAGGCTTACAATACTAAAGAGTGGTTGAGAGATGTGTATGGTCTGAACTCCTAGATCGATGATCTCTCATGTCTTTGCTTTCCTCCTTTTATAGAGAAGTGCGGATCTCAAATCCGGATTTCAACTTCTCTTCTAAATAAAAGTAAAAGCTACTTTATCTAAAGCAAAGCACTATAGCTAGCTGACAAAATAAAAAGTAGTGCGAAGTGCACTTATTACATTAGTAGTGCGTAGAGCACTTAAAAATGGATTCAATTATTCAAGTTTTAACTTCAAAAGGAATAAAATTTATTCCCCCAGTAAAAATTGATTCTAACCTTCTTGCAGGATTAGAATGGACCTTTAGGTTAAAATAACCAGATGGTGCTTTTAGACCAACTCAGAATATTACTTACGAAAATACTAATAATTCTTTAAGTGTCAGGTTTGCTAACTATGTCAATTAAGCAAATCAGGATGAGCTTGAAGATGACAAATCAGATACTCAAACACAGCCATTTTCTGATGGAAGAAGGAGTATTTGATGACTTGGAAGAATATATGTATTTCCCTAAGGAAATAGGAAGGTATTTTACTCAAAAAGACTTATCTGAGCAGGAGAAAATAGATCTTGAATCTAGAAAACTCTAGCCTGGATACAAACTTAGGTTTGGAATTAATCTGGAAGTTATAGCCTATAAAATTCCTGTTATTTCCCAACCCATAAACCAACTTGCAGTCTTGAAAGAAGAAACTGAAAACACCCAGTCAATTCTTTCAGAAGCCATTTCCATAGAGACAAACTTAACCCATATCTCTGTGAAAAACTTAATGGATCCTCAAACCTCTTCAACCGGTCAGTCCAGACCATATAATGTTTCCTATCCGGAATCAGAACCTGGACCTATGGTTTATGATACTGGAGGACATCCTTCTAGGGTAGCTGTAAATCCTTACACCAACCCTAATCCATTACTCAGGACTACAGGAAGACGTAGACCTCCTGAACAAACTTTTTTTGGAAAGGATGCAGTCCTACTAAATATCACTGAATGTGATCCTCAGCTATTCGATACTTACTTAGAACAATGGACAGTCTCAGTTAAAAGAGATTACCAATCTCGACATGAGCAGGACATTGACTCGGAGAAGCAATGATCAGGGTAGCAGAAAACTATCTTGGAGATGTTGCAAGAGCTGCTTGGGAAGATTTCAAGAAAAGATTCCCAAATGAGGTAATTCGTATTGCCCAATAAGGTAATAACATCCTCAACTTTTGCTATGTAATGCATAGAATACTTACTGCTCGAGATGCTAACACGGGACTCAATTTAAGACAAATTGATGCCATGAGAGATCTAGAGCAACTCCAACTTTTAAACTGGTATTATGTTAAGCCATTTTGTTTAGATTTCCTGGCGCTAACAGCTATTTCAGGAAATTACTTTAGCCCTGAAATGGGAGAACGACTGTTCTCAAAACTACCAGATCAACTTGGAAAAGAAATCCATGAAGCATGGAAATCTATGACTGTGCCTCCTCAATTTGATAATGTTGGAATCAGAATCCAGCATATCCTCAACAAATTAAAGGAGAAATGCACTCACATAGCTACTCAAAAGATCGTTGAAGAACCGAAGTATGGTTTACTGTTCTCAAATCTATACTGACTCGACAATATGGTGCAAGACATCCAAGCACCAAAACTGCTAGGAAATACAAACCTTTGAAAGGTAAACAAAAGGGTAAGCCTTCAAAGAAATATTACTTGAGAAAAAGTAAGGCTAAAAAACCTTATCTTGACAAAAAGAAACATGTTAGGAGATTCAAGCCTTCTAAGTCTTATCAATCTACTTTAACATGTTATGCCTGTAATAAACCTGGCCATATATCTTCTGTATGTCCAGACAGGAAAAACTTATTTACTAGGGAAGCATTACTAGTAAATACTACAAATTGTGACTTACTGGAAGTTATGTCTGATGTATCAGAAACTTCTTCTATTTACTCTATCTGTGAAATTGATTCCTTAGAACAGGAAGCAGGCACAGAAGTAGACTACAGGTTAGTCAATGAATTGATAAAACCTTTGTCTATGGCAGAAAAATATGGTCTTACAGACCTCAGGTACGATTCTGCTAACTTTGAGTTTCCTAATTTTAATGAATTAGAAAACCTATTTACTGACGAAGAAACAGATTTAATGTTCACTGATTCCAAAACTCCTGTTTCTCATACCTGTACTCATACTTGGATTTTAAAACAAGGAAATGATTTTATTCCATGTTTTAAATGCAACTACTATCCCTCTGTCTTATGCAGAGCTACTTGTAGTTTGTGTAAGCTACAAATTTGCAATGTTTGTCTAAAATCAGACTATAACATTGAAATTGCAAAAACTCCTTGTGTTAAATCCAGCACAAGAAATCAACTTCTCGAAACAAGGGTTTCTGCTTTAGAAACTCGGTTTAACGACTTAGAACTTCAGTTTATACAATTCAAAGAAACCTATTTTGACTCTGAAGTATCTAAGGCTACATCAGATTTCGATTTTGCTGTACCAAAATCTTTTTCTGAAAACCTATTTCTAGAGCCACTGTATAGTAGACGAATGTTTTCATATGAATGCATACTGATCTGCTTCACTACCCTACTTTACCAGTCAAAACACATTATCTCCTATCTTAGATTAAGTGCCGGAGATTTGTGCCCCCACTTCCTGGTATCAGAGCATGTTTCTTTCTTTGGGAATATGTTCAAACGTACATTACTTGCATACTTATATGCTAATACTACTATAAATCATTGCAGATGTTTTATACATATGTTTTATGATTTACTATTACTAATATTGTTTTTATGGATTTAAAAACAATTGAATATCTTGACTTGGCTTTGGGTACTTCAGAAAAAAACTATTATTTCGCTTGAAAAGGCAAAATTTAGTTGCTTCTTTAAACCCAATGTTTTTAAACACTCCTTACATGGGGAACACTTACAATTAAATTCTCTGATTGATTTAATTATTTCCCTTGGTAGATCTTTAACTGATCCCCAAGAACGTTTTCTTAGAATTACGAAAATAACTGCTCACTCTATTGAAGAGAATAGTAAAAAGTTTTCTGAAATTCTAGAAAAACTTACTTATATTAAATCTTTTCAAAATGATATTTTGTTTACGATTAATACTTTGAAAGATCTTCCTGGAAAGAAAGAACTTTCAAATTTTACAACTTCTTTGTCAAAAACTTCAGAAGGTTTTCAAGAAATTGAAATTCTTTTAAAAGAAATTGACAGAAACCTGAAATCTCATGAACTCAGAATAGACACTGAGATCATAAGAATTCATGACTTACTAAACAAAATCAGATATGAATAAAACTGATTTTGAAAATTCTTATTTCGATGAGGCTGTTGAATACACCTCAAAATATAAAGGTAACCTTGAGTTTACAGGTTATTCTAACTTAGATGTGGCCACTGGGAAAGGTGATCGCATCATGGTCCAACAAAACAATTTGATTATTGGATTGTTATCTTCTTTGCATAGCAGAATGACCAAACTTGAATATGAGATAATCAGGATGCAAGATTCTCTCAGAGGCTCAGAAACTTCAGCATGGAAAGATGCATTGGACAAAATAAATGCAGACCTAGCTAAAGTTGCTGTAGGTCAACCTGTAAAACGCAGGGCTGACACAACTCGATTTCTATGGTATAAAAATGAATAGATCATTTTCAGGTACCAGTAGAACCCTGTCAGGATCATCCCCAGAGTTGCATAGTCTTCCTACAGATACCAATCATGAAGAAAAACTAGCAGAATTTAAGTCAACAGAAGTTAAAAGGAGTCTCTTCTGTTTTAAAAGTTTAATCTTCCTAAGAGTAAGAAGATAGCTGAAATAAAGTTGTACGGCTGCCCAGTATCTATTAAAATCAGGGATTCGATACCAGGAGGCATATGGTTTAGTTTCATGGTAATAGAGTTTTACTCTATACCAAGGATCTTCCAGAGGAGAAATTAGATAAGTGGTAGAAACACTAGGAGTGTTTTTAAAAGTAGGGAGACCCTTTTTAAAAGTTTCTGCTAAGTTTGATTGGATTACTATTTCTTCATCACAATCTGCTAGAGTTTCAATCTTAGCATATTGATCTAAGTAGTAGTAATCACAAGTAGGAGTCCTTATCATTTTTTCACAAAGTTCAATAAGCTGATAAGGTTCAAGAGTAGTAAAGTTTTGGCCATAATAATGGCTTTGCAAGTGTTTCAAACAGGGGTTATCAACACACATGATGAAAAGAAAAATAAAGAGATCAGATCATTTAGATGCTGAACCATTCATGTAAACAACTTCAGTTAAGAATGAATTTATTCTGATCAAATCTTAAAAGCTTGGTACGTGACTTTACCAGGCTCAAAGGGAAACCAGTAGCCCCTTTAATTTCAAGAAGACATAGGACTTACGAGATTCCTTACTCTTCTTGGTCCTGCAGACTATATACCATCTCTATCAGATTTTCTCAGATCTTATTCAGTTTTAGGTCAATCAACAAGTAAACACACATTATATTTCGAATAAACTAAACAGTTTATCTTATCCATAGTTATCCATCTGCCTTGGGCCACGCACTGTAAATTTTTCTGATGAAAAGAAATTAAACAATTATCCAAAGATTAGCCTCACCTTGTCAGCCATAGCGACTGGTACTTGTTCCCTTGGCCCTCCTGGCACTGGCGGTACTTTTCCCCTTGTCTAGCCTTACGTCTTTTGGGTCGTCTCTGGTTCTTGTTTTCCAATCTTAAATTCAGAAGAATTTATAGGCTTGACACTCGTAGGTATGAAGAGAAGTATGGATGAAACAAACTAACTTTTTATTGAAACATAAGAGTGGTTACAAGTGATGATCTAAATTTGAAAAGACTAAGTTCAGACTTTGATCATTCTAATAGAAGTGAGTACAAGTAGGTCCAGATCTTCTAAGATCTGAACTCTTTATAAGCTTACTCTTGCATGGTTTATGGGATGTATGACTGAGGTTTTTGGAAGCTCGTCTATGCCATCCTTGAACAAGTGAGTTCCTTTATATAGACCTAAGAGTCGGAACTCAAAGCAAAGATTTGGAGTCCGAATAGTAGAGGTCATTTGGCCTTTCAGAAAAGCAAACAGTAGTTGGCCCTTCAGAAAAGGTATACAGTACTTGACCTTTGCATAAAGTAGTGACAGCTGGTGGGATTATTAGCTGTCAGATAAGGTTGTGCCAGTTTGGTCTAGTCCACCATGATCTTCTGTCGTAGAGTCTTCCAGAGGTGTTGAGCTGGCAGATGTAGACTGAGAGAGAGAATGATCTTGCGATGTTCTAGGATATTTTTCTTGATAATAGGAAAAAAGGCTAGAATCCGCAGTGGTAATTGAGAAAGGGATAAACTGAGTACCATAAATTTTATCCCAGTAATATTTCTCGTTTAAGGTCTCTCCAGTATTCAATGCTCAGACTCCCGCCATAGATCTCCAGCTTTTATCGTAAACAAAAGCTCAGAACAAAGGCGTGGTCAAACTCGTATGGTCTTTAATTACAAACATCTTAATAACAACTGTAATGAAGATGGATACAAGATTCTTGATAAAGATCAACTCATAAACAAAATCCAAGGATCTTCATGGTACAGTAAGTTTGACATGAAGTCAGGATTTTGGCAGGTAAGAATGCATCCAGACTCGATAAGCTGGACTGCTTTTTCTTGTCCTGAAGGACACTTTGAATGGTTGGTTATGCCATTTGGTTTGAAAAATGCCCCCCAGATTTTTCAAAGAAAAATGGATAATATTTTCAGACCATACTCAAATTTCACTTGTGTTTATATTGATGATGTTTTGGTTTTTAGGCTGGAGTTTTCCAGATTCAAGATCTATTTTCTCCTACTCAGATAAGTCTTTTTGAGTAAAATACCTTCCTATTTCCTTAGGGAAATACAGATATTCTTCCAAGTCATCAAATACTCCTTCTTCCATCAGAAAATGGCTGTGTTTGAGTATCTGATTTGTCATCTTCAAGCTCATCTTGATTTGCTGAATTGACATAGTTAGCAAACCTGACACTTAAAGAATTATCAGTATTTTCGTAAGTAATATTCTGAGTTGGTCTAAAAGCACCATCTGGTTCTTTTAACCTAAAGGTCCATTCTAATCCTGCAAGAAGGTTAGAATCAATTTTTACTGGGGGAATAAATTTTATTCCTTTTGAAGTTAAAACTTGAATAATTGAATCCATTTTTAACTTATAAGAAATGGAAGTATTATTCATTGTTTTTCCCAGAAAGATTATGTCAAGTTGGATATTGTCACCTTCAAATTGACCATATCCACGAGTTTTAACCAAAACTTTTATATGCTTGCAAAAATCTTTGATAGTCATATTAAAGTTTAGGCATACATAAGTAATTCCTAGATTTTCAGATAAATCTACTTCTAGCATTCCAAGAATTTGCTGAGTCTGATTCGAGAATCTAGAGTCATAGAGGACTAATAGTACCTTACCTCCTTTACCTTTCATAGTCAGACCTCTGAGTCCAATAATTATTAATCCCAGATGGATATAATTATGTCCTCTTTGGAGTAGAAGCCTGGCTGAGTCTTTAGTCATCAAGGTCATGCGAACTTCATGTTCATCTGGAACATGGAGTGGTTCTGCTCTTTGATGTCTGAATAGTGAGGTTGTTCTACTGAACCTGTTAACACCATAAAGGGTAGTAGGTTGCACAGAACGTAGTTGTTGTTCTGAAAATGTATTCATATTTTGATTGACATCAATCACATCTTCCAAAGTTTGAGTAATAGTTCTAGATTGAGAACTAGATCCTTCATGGTTTTACACGGATGTTGAATGCTTTTATAGACAATGGTGCATCCCGATCTACCATTGATCTAAACTTTTTAGCAGAATTTGTTCCAAACAAATATTTGAAAACTGCTAAAACTCCTCTTTTTAGTACTCAATTTGATGGTTCTAAACTTATTCTTGATACTTATATCTCCAATTGTCATATTAGATTTTTGGATAACTGTGACACTTTTTCAACCCCAATGACTATTTCAGAACTTTGGGTTAGACCTTTGAACCATAAGGATATTAGCCTTATTTTAGGTCTTAATTTCCTTACTCATAACAACAGGGCTTGTCTTTTGACAAATGATTATTGCTTGTTTTTCCAGCATTCTATTATAACTCCTGTTGTAACTTCTAAGAAAATTTTGGATTTTCCAGATAAAATGGAAGATTTAAAACTCCTTAGAAGTTTTCTTGGTTTACTTAACTATGACCGTCCTTAACTTAAGGGCAAACTTACTTCTCCTCTTTATAATAAAACCTCTCCCAAAGGGCAGAGATATTTTAATTCAGAGGATATTCTACTAGTTCAAAAAATTAAACAATTATGTGATAATTTGCCTGAACTTACTCTTCCATTAGATTCTGATTACTTAATTGTCGAAATTGATGGATGCGAAACTGGTTGGGGTGGAATACTTTTGCGAAAGCAAAATAAATACTCCCCCCAGAACAACTGAACAGATATGCAGGTACTCTTTAGGGAAATTCAGAGAACGAGGACACCTCACTTCTCTTGATTTTGAAATACTTGCTGTTCTATATGCTTTAGAAAGTTTCAGATTTCTTCTGCTTGGAAAACCTGAAATTACTTTGAGAACTGATTGTGAAGCAATTGTGAAATTTGCTGAACAATAAAAAATTACTCCAAAAAGCCTTTCTTTATAAAAGATGGGTCAAATTCGCAGACTGCATATTAAAGCAAGGACTTAAAGTTAATTGGGAGCATATTAAAGGCCCCAATAACAAACTGGCTGACATTCTTTCTCATCTGATTGTCTAAATTGCAGGCAATGATGGACAAAGGGAAGAAGAAGGTCCCTATACTTAAAACCATGAAATTTGGTCAGAATGAGCTTGTGATTCATCAGAATCCCAAGACTCAGTTTACTTTTGAAAACAGAAAGCTACTTGATGAAGTACAATTTTGTTTGATCGACAACCTTTGGAATCTGGTCACTCTACCAGGCCAGTCCAATTCAAAGGTAATACTCATATATGCTTTCACAAACTATTTCCTTGGAATTTCTGAAAAACCCCAAGGAAAGAAATTTTCCTGTTATGCACTCTTCTCTGGAGAACATGCAGGTGTTTACTCAGACTGGGCTGAAATAAAGCCCTATGCCACTCGAGGAACCTCTTACAGAGGATTCTACGATTTGAAAGAAGCTTTGGAGACCACTAGAACAAAAGTGGGCCCAAACTTCTATATTTCTTCAAATTTGAAAAACAGACCCTATGGTTCGATATGCCAGCAGGGAAGGACTTTTGTCCAAGCTGTTTCCTCTTCGACTACAGAGACTACCCCTACTCACCTGACAATTCTTCGATCAGAGCCAAACAAGCTTTCCAGTTCTTCAATGGCTAGCTTGCACGGACAATACTGTAGTCTCGGCAATCCTTTTAAAGGAGAATCTGCCACTAGTGGAACAGTTAAAATCTGGGAAAAACTTCCCTTAGCTTTAATTGACTCCATTAAGACTATTGCAGAAGAAACTTCTTTTGCAAAGATGGTAATCCTTATTGAATTCTTACGATAAGCTCATAAAGGAACACTATCTGACTTAATTAGCATCTCCCTGATTTATGAAGTGGAGTATGCGCAGAAAAGACTTTGTAAAGGATTATATCCTCAATGCAAAGCAAAAACTAACCTACTTTCTTATTGCAGGTTAGTAGGTTAATTTCTTAGGGTTTCTGCTTTAGCACAATACAATTCTTTATCTTATTGTTTTACGCCTAAGGGTAGGAAACGAACTTAGGCTGTGCTGTACATTGCTGAAGGAATCGAGAGAAGTTACTTTAACCAGTGTTAAAGTTGGTTTTGGAATGCACGGTAAAAGTCTCCGAGATACCCGGTGGTGTTGTGGTCAAAATAACAATAAGGTACGAAAGCATGTTGGACCCTAATGTTTGTGTGTTTAGATTACTACAATTTCTTTCTACTCCTTTTTAGTCACTTTTGCATCCATGATTGACATAAGATGTTATTATTTAACTAATGATATTGCTATTATAAGTATAAGACTTGATAATGTTTTAAAAGCTGTTGTGATTTTGGACCGCAATAATTTCGCATTGCAAAATGGCAGACATTTAATTAAAAATGATCCAAGTAAAATAACAGGTTTTTCAATACCTTGACTGAGTTCAATCATATGATTAGAAATATCTTTGAAATTATCCAAGAGATTAAGATCTCCTATTTGAGTTATTAAATTATCTATATCCTGTTCAGACTCTAAATAAGAATTTACCATCTCAAATTATCCTTTATATCCATCAGGGATTTTAATCTGACTTAGCTGACGTGTTATAGTCTGTTCAGAAACTTTAGGAGTTTCTTTTAAAAGAATCTTTTTAAGTTCATCAAGTGATTTAAGAATTTGAGTGTTATAAAAAATTATTGTTTTTTGTAATTCTATCAAATTTTTATCAATTGGTAAAAGAGGTTCCTTAGTAGAAGAAAGGAGTTACAATCAGGTGAATCTTTTGATTGTTCCATAAATTAAATCGATGATGAGGCTAAATGCACTTCCCTGTAATGTTTGGTTAAAGATTTATGAATCTTAACTTGTTCTTCTTTAACTATTTTCCAATTAATTATTGAAGTTCGATAACTTTCTTCAGCTATTTTAACAGAAATTTTATGAACTCCGTTCATGCGACAATTATTTAGATTCCATTCATAAAAATCACTTAATTTAGCTAAATCATCTTCTTTTTCATCTATTTCTTTAATTTGTTTAAAAATTTGATTACAGATTTGACAGATACAAGTGGGACAACTATGAGATGCGGTACGTAACTCACAATCCATATCTATTATGATATCTATCTTTATGTTGTTGTAATTCTTCTTCGAGTTTGAGTTTATTGATCACAAAAAAGTGTAGCTGTTCTAATCGTTCAGCATAAAATCTTCTTGTGTTAAATAATTGAGTACTGTCAAATCCTGTGGATTCTAGCCCTGCAAAGGCTAAATCTAAGGTATCTAAAGCATTTTGCAATAGATTTATATGAAGCTGATATTTGTTTATATAATCATTTAATAAAGTACAATAACCACAACTAATATGAGAACTCATAGTTAATCAGATCGATAACCCCAATCTGAATCATCAATAATATTGTCTTCATATCTCGAAATAGGAATTGGTTGATGATTATCCCATTCTTGGGCATGTCTATTTTCGAAAGTAGTAAAATCTTCATCAGAAATAAGACTTTCATTTTCAAGACTAAGAAATCTTAAGTCAAAATCAATAGAGTGAAAGGTTTCACGAACAGTAATTTCTACGTTTGCCATTTCTACTGTGGCTCTGATACCATTTTGCAATGCGGAATTATTGCGGTCCAAAATCACAACAGCTTTTAAAACATTATCAAGTCTTATACTTATAATAGCAATATCATTAGTTAAATAATAACATCTTATGTCAATCATGGATGCAAAAGTGACTAAAAAGGAGTAGAAAGAAATTGTAGTAATCTAAACACACAAACATTAGGGTCCAACATGCTTCCGTACCTTATTTTTATTTTGACCACAACACCACCGGGTATCTCGGAGACTTTTACCGTGCATTCCAGCACCAACTTTAACACTGGTTAAAGTAACTTCTCTCGATTCCTTCAGCAATGTACAACACAGCCTAAGTTCGTTTCCTACCCTTAGGCGTAAAACAATAAGATAAAGAATTGTATTGTGCTAATGAAAGGTGATAGATTACTAAAGGGAAAGTTTATTTCTTCATTCCTGTAATGTGCACAAAGAGAGAAAAAAGAAAAACTGCATAACCCTCTTCCATTTTCATCAGGCAGAAGGCCCCCTTTTATAGGATTCTCCGGACGTCTACTCCGGATTTAAGCTAGCTATTATATTGCACCAGTACTATAATGCACTGAGTGAGCAATACAATCAATACAATAATGTGTTGAGTGTGTAAAAGCAAACAAACATAGGGCCATTATGGCCGACAAGCAAAAAGAGAATAGCTGTCACTAAGAGCATCGTGGCTGTCACTCCAAACGGTAGTGCTTGTACTGTAGATAGTGCGCAATTATGTAGATAGTGCGCAATTATGTAACCGATAGGTGGTGAAAAGAGGAGCTTCAGTCACTGTCGTCTTCTATCATCCTGGTATTTTCCTTTTCCTTTCCTTTAGTGCACGCAGGACAAGTATCGTGACCATGTTGCCTAAATTGACATAATTGAAGTTGGGACTGTGGATGAGATCGAATAATTCCACCGTCAATCATCTTTATTTTATTTTTTAAATATTTCTCTGCAGCTTGGGGAGTATACCGGGCTGGAGTAAGCAGGACTGAGGAAAACATTGTTTTTCCACCAGCTGATCTGAATCCACGTTTAAAGCAGGCCTCCATGCTTTGCAAGACTACTTTAAGACCAAGGGCTCTGCGATAATGGATATCTTTTTCTCCAAATTGTTTAAATTCTTTTTTAATCTCAGGAGAAGAGAAAATTCCAAAAGCTTCAGCTTTACTCAATTGCATTAGATGATAAGATCCGTATCTTTCTTGCTGGTAAAAGTCAGGGCCAGCAGAATAGAATTTTAAGACAAGGGTATCCTTTGGTGTGAATATCGGATTGTGGATGTAGCTATCCTTTACGCCATCCTTTATCCACTGAGGTAACTGACTGATCTCTGGGAAATTAGGGGTACTCAAATAAATGGAGTTAATGGCTCCAAAATCATACCAATAACGGATTTCCTTTGGAGAGGAGTCCTGTAAATAATTTAATCTGGGATAAATTCCCGAAAAATCAATATATCTTGTATCAATATTGCGCAAGGAATATAATTCCTGCATCAAAGCATACTGATGATCAATAGGGGATTTATCAACAGTACTCTGTACTGAAGCATCTAATTTAATGCATGTATGCAGCTTTAGGCCAGTCTGAGGTCGTAATGACAAATCAGGTGGTGATACAATTTTTTCTGTATCAGAAGCAGATTCCATTTCATCTGAAGATGAGAATTCAGTTTCTACCTTTTCAAAAGAAATTTGTTGCAGTAGTGAAGTTACTTTATTGTAGCTATTGGTATAGTTGCCTAGCTTGGCATTAATCAACGAACACTCAGTGAGTAAGAGTGTCTGAACTTCTTTTGTATTGCTGTCGAACTGAGCAATATCAATTATATCGGACACATTCTTTTCAATAGAATGTACCTGTTTATCCAAAGCCTTAATGGCTTCAATCAACTTTTGTGCATACTCTGCCATCGCGAATTAAGAAATCTGCTAAAACATTCTTCTCAGATTTAATAATCTCAATATCAAACGAATATTCAGAAAGCAACATTTTCCATCTAATAAATCTTTGATACTCAGGTTTTGAAGGAAGATTATTTTGAATAAAAGCTTTCACTTGAGTATTATCAGTTCTCAAAATAAATCGTGTAGGCAGTAAAAAATAATAGAATTTTTGACAGCTTTTGATAACAGCTAATAATTCCTTTTCATTAATATGATAACGAGTTTGTGTGTCAGTAAATGTACCGGAACAATAACGACATAAGGTTTCACCTATTTTGTCTTCTTGGTGATACTCAATCTTTTTTAATATATCACTCCAACCATATTCAGAAGAATCTGTTTCTAAAATCAATTTATCATCTTTATGGGGTAGATGTAATTTAGGAAGATCTTTACACAAAGTCTTAATATGTTTCACCTGTTCTTCATGATAAGGTGAAAAACTAAATATTTTATCTTTCTTTAGCAGTTCTTGAAATGGTTTTCTAAGAAAAGCTAAATTCTGTATAAAATCTGAAGCATAATTTAATACGCCTAAAAAACTTTGTACTTGTTTTTTGTCAATCAATTTATCAGGAAATAAAGAGACCTTTTCCAAAATATGACTCTGCAATTGAATGCCTTTTCCATCAATTATCATTCCTAGAAAATCAATTTCCTTTTGCATTACTTTGGCTTTTTTCTCAGATAAGCCTAATCCATTGTCTAAACAAATAGACACAAAAGTATTAAGATGTTGAAGATGTTTAGCAAGAGTATTAGAAACAATCAAGATATCATCTACATAAACAAAGATGAAATCATAAGCTTTAAATAAATTATCCATTTTTCTTTGGAAAATTTGTGGAGCATTCTTCAATCCAAAAGGCATAACTAGCCATTCGTATTGCCCTTGAGGGGTAGAGAATGCAGTATAATGAATACTCTGAGGATGCATCTTTATTTGATAAAATCCACTTTTACAATCAAATTTAGAAAACAATTTTTTAGAAGCCGTGCTGTTAATCAAGCTTTCTTTATGTGGTAAGAAATATCCATCAAAGATAGTATTATCATTAAGTTTTTTATAATTGATTACCATTCTTGCCTTATTTCTTACTATTTTAGCATGATTTCTGACAATAAAGGCAGGAGAGCTATGTTCAGAATTACTAGCTCAAATCAACTTTAAATTAAGTAGTTCATCTATTTGTTTTGATATTTCTTCCTGATCTTCAGGTTTATATTTCATGGGTTGTACCCTAATTATTTTCTCCTTATCTTTCATTTCTAAGGAAGCCATGATTTGGTTTTTATCCCAAAATGCTAATGGGTTTTCTGTAGAACATTGTTTTAATTTTTCTAATACCTGTGTTACATCAGTTTCTAACTTATGAAATAATAAATTATATTGCAACAAAGGAGTTCCTTTAGGAAAAATCAGTTTATTCGTATAACCAATACCACCACGCTGGGCTGGGCGCGGGAGAAACGAAATAGGATAGGTTTTGGCATAAGCATGCTTAAAACGTTTAACCACAATCAAATGATGACATGGAGTTTTAAACCGAATCTGATGGAGAGTAGTATAAAAAATAACCCTTTGGAATAATTGTAAAAAATTATTTCCAAGTAAAATATCGGTATCGGTAGTATAAAAATTAAAAGGCGGACATTTAATTAAAAATGATCCAAGTAAAATAACAGGTTTTTCAATACCTTGACTGAGTTCAATCATATGATTAGAAATATCTTTTCCTTTAATTGTAGGAAGGGTTTGATGATATTGGTTAGGAAAACAATTAGATCTACATAAACATGATCCAGAACCACTATCAATATAAGCAGCAAAATATTCTGCTTTATAATCAGGATAAGTTAAACCAATAGGTATATAAATACTATATGGACTCATCATCGAGGAATATATATTGTTTTACCATTATAAGTAAAGGTAATACCATAAGCAGTAATCTTATAAGGTTTAACACTTTCCAGGAATGTATTCCCAAGCATAATTTCTAAAGAATCATTTAAGCCTTCAGCTTCTATAAATAATCTTATAGCAATAGTTTCATTTCCAAATTTCAAAATTGTTTCTATTGCTTTAGTTATTTCATGAATCTCACCATTAAAATTAGTGTATTGATGTGTATCACCTAATTTATATTTTTGTAAATGTTTACACAAAGAAGAGCTAATGTAATTACCATTTGCTCCGGTATCTATCAAAATATTAACAGGTATGAATTTTATTCCATTGAAGTAGTCGCCTTGAATCATATAATTAGTATGAGAATCCTTTTTAGCTATCATAGTTAAACTATTAGATTGACTGCTAACACCTGAAGCAGTAAAA
This sequence comes from Voacanga thouarsii, assembly GCA_026120185.1. Taxonomy (NCBI): domain Eukaryota; kingdom Viridiplantae; phylum Streptophyta; class Magnoliopsida; order Gentianales; family Apocynaceae; genus Voacanga; species Voacanga thouarsii. Next base: position 7,291,855 of record JANUWF010001783.1, read on the forward strand.
GATAATCTGGGTGGCATATTATTATGCAACATTAATGGTTTCTGTTGTAAATCTAAATTGAGAGGAATTGAATCAATTTCCTGAATTTGAGGTAAACTAGGAAATTGTATTTGACTCACTTCATTAAACAAGTAAGGAAAATTTATTGTATCTTTAATAACAAAACATTCAGAATGATGTGTATTTGATATCGCATAAGAAATCATGTAAGTTATAGAATAAGGACAGTTAGAATTAAAAAAGAAATCCTTTCTTTTAAAATCATGAATCAAACTTAATGTTTTATCAAAATATTTATCTGTCAAAGAATAAGATATTCGAGGAAATACATTGAATTTTAATTTTCTGTATTGTAGATTTCCACGAAGAATACCAAGACAAGCTTCTTGTCTATTTTTAATTCTATTGTCCATAATGGCCAAATCTATGGGAGTATCTAATCCTTCCTTAAACGTAGACTGTACTATTATTTGGATTGCTTCAATATGTACCCATCCTAAAGTATTTCTGATTTCTGGTTTTATCTTTTGTAATTTATTCTGAATATCTCTTTTAGCTAAGAGAGGAATCATTACTTTATTTTCTGCAAGAGAAATATCTAAAGCACGTTATTGTAAATTTAGACCATAAAATAGATGATGTTTTCTAGTTAATCCAAATTTATCAAGAATATTTACTTTAAATCCATCATAGTTAGATAAAGAAAAGCTTTCGTTAGATAAAGAGAAGCCTTTTCCTTATTCTCTTCTCAAGCCAACATAAAAGAGTTTCGACAATTCAATGAAGCTGATATTCATTATCGTCGAGCAATCGGGTTAAAGGTTGTACTCCAAAGCATGGAAGCATGCTTTAAACGAGGATTTAGGACATTGTCTTGCCTCGTTTACGACAATGCGAGGATTTAGGACATCACTTCTGCTTTTCCTAATTGCATGAGGTGATAAGATCCATATCTTTCTTCCTTGTAAAAATCTGGACCCGCAAAATAAAATTTAAGAACCAAAGTATCCTTTAGAGTAAAGAAATGGTTATGAATATAACTTTCTTTTACACATTCTCTAACCCATTGAGGAAACTGACTGATTTCTTGAAAATTAGGAGTACTTAAATAAACGGAGTTGATGGCTCCAAAATCATACCAGTATCTGATTTCTTGAGGATCCGAATCTTGTAAATAATTTACTCGGGGATAAATCCCAGAAAAATCCACATAGCGAGTATCTGTATTGCGTAAAGCATACAGTTCTTGCATCAGAATAAATTGTTGTTCAACAGGAGCTTTAGTATCAGCTATCTTTGCTAATTTTTCTGTTCGATTGCCTGCGGCTAAGTTCAACTTCGAGTGTGGTCGTAAAGACAAATCTACTTTGGGTACAGATACTTCCGTATCAGATTGAGTCTCCATTGGCTCATCAGAAGAGCTATCAGAATGCACCTTTTCAAAGGTGATCTGCTGTAATAAAGTTTTTACTCGAGTATGCGGTTCACATAATTGCCTATCTTAGCATTAATCAAAGAACACTCTGATAATAACAGAGTCTGTATTTCTTTTGTTAAGCTGTCAAGACCCGCTATATCAATAATATCAAAGATGTTCTTCTCAATAGAATGAACTTGTTTATCCATTGCAGTAATGGTTTCAATTAACTTCTGAGCATATTCTGCCATCGCGAGTTAAAAAATCTGCTAGAGCATTTTTGTCAGATTTGATAATCTCAATGTCAAAAGAATATTCAGACAATAACATTTGCCAGTGAATAAAGCGTTTATATTATGGTTTTAAAGGTAAATTATTCTGAATAAAAGCTTTTACCTGTGTATTATCAGTTCTTAAAATAAATCGAGTAGGTAACAAAAAATAATAAAATTTTTGGCAGCTTTTAATTACCGCTAACAACTCTTTTTCATTGATATGATATCTTGACTGAGTATCAATGAATGTGGCAGAACAATAGCGACATAATGTTTCTTTAGTTTTGTCAATCCTTTTCAAGATTCCACTCCAACTATGTTCAGATGCATCTGTTTCTAAAATCAACTTATCATCTTTATGTGGAAGATGTAATTTAGGTAAATGTTTACATAATTCTTTAATGTGCCTAACCTGTGACTCATGTACTGTTGTAAAGCTAAAGATTTTATCTTTCTTTAATAACTCTTGAAAAGGTTTACGAAGAACTGCTAAATTCTGAATAAAATCAGAGGCATAGTTTAATACACCAAGAAAGCTCTGAACATGTTTTTTATCTGTTAGTTTATCAGGGAATAAAGAAATTTTTTCTACAATATGACTCTGTAATTGTATCCCATTTCCATCAATAATCATACCTAAAAATTCAATTTCATTTTGTATTATTTTTGCCTTTTTCGCAGACAATCCTAAACCATGAGTTATACAAATATCAGCAAAAGTATTTAAATGCTTTATATGCTCAGTTAATGTATCAGAGACAATTAAAATATCATCTATATAAACAAAGATAAAATCATGGTTTTTGAACAAATTATCCATTTTCCTCTGAAATATTTGAGGAGCGTTTTTAAGACCAAAGGGCATTACTAACCATTCGTATTGTCCTTGAGGCGTAGAAAAGGCTGTATAATGAATACTATCTGGGTGCATTCTTATCTGATAGAAACCGCTTTTACAATCAAATTTAGAGAATACTTTTTTAGAAGTAGTGCTATTAATTAAGCTTTCTTTATGTGGTAAGAAATATCCATCAAAGATTGTATTGTCATTTAACTTTTTATAATTAATCACCATTCTAGCTTTATTTCTAACTATTTCTGCATGATTGCGTACAAAAAAAGCTGGTGAACTATGTTCTGAAGAACTATTCTGAATTAATCTTAAACTTAATAATTCTGCTATCTGGAGTTTAATTTCTTCTTGATCTTCAAGTTTGTATTTCATAGGTGGAACACGTATGAGTTTAGATTTATCTTTCATTTCTAATGAAGCCATAATTTGATTTTTATCCCAAAAGGCTAGTGGGTTTTCTGTATAACAAGTCTTTAATTTTTGTAACACCTATGTAGTTACTACTTCTAAAGTGTAGAGTTTAATACGATACTGTAATAAAGGAGTTCCTTTTTGTGGAAACTTAGGTTGTTCGAAGGAAACATCACCACGCTGGGCTATGCGCGGAATAAAAGCGATGGGGTAGTAATCTTATTGCTGTAAGATTATATGTTGAAACCGAAGGTTTACATGATTCTTTACGGATTTTATTTGGTACCACTTTCATAGATAGTGTTCAACCATATAAAATCACTGCTTATGGAATTAGTCTTACCTATAAAGGAAAAATGATTTATATACCATGATGACTAGTCCATATAGTATTTACATACCTATAGGCCTCATTTAAACAATGTACGAAGCGTGTTGGACCCTGCTAAGTATGTAATTTGATTGGTAGAACATCTCTCTGATTTAAATGATTGATATAAGTTGCTTTTATTTAACCCCTGACATTTCTATTATTACCATTAAACAAGATGATGTTTTACGTTCTTTGCTTATTTTACATCGAAATTCCGCCGCCCTCCGAAATGGTATCAGAGCCACTATTGAAATAGAAAATGTTGAAATTACTGTTATCGAATATTATCATTCTATAGATTTTGATTTAAGATTTTTAAGTTTAGAGGATGAAATAATCTCTGACGAAGATTTTTCTACCTTTAAGGATAGACATCTCCAAGAATGGAACCATACAATGCCTATTTCCAATTCTGAAGATCATATTATAGACGATTCCGATTGGGGATATATATCAAATTAAAAATGAATAGACAAATTAATTGTGGTTATTGTAAGATAGTGGAAGACTATATCTCAAATTTCCAAAGTCATGTCAATTTACTCCAAAATTGTTTAGACAACCTAGATCGAGCTTTTGCCGGTTTAGAATCCACCGGATTTGATAGTACAAGACTTGTTCAAACAAGAAGATTTTATGCTGAAAGATTAGAGCAATTACACTTTTTTGTTATTCAAAAACTATATTTAGTTGAAGAACTACAGCATCATATTGATCGATATCATCAACGCTATGGATTGTGAATCTAGTTCTTCTCAGACTGATAAATCCAGTCCTTTTTGCAAAAGTTTTTGTAAAACTTGTAATTGTCAAATCTGTGCTACTCTTTTAGCTCAAATAAAAGAAATTAACAGGCAAGAACGAGAATTATCTCAGTCTTGTGATTTTACTTTATCAAATTATGATGGGTTTAAAGTTTCTAATTTTGATAAATTTAATATATTAACTCGAAAACATCATTTATTTTATGGAATAAATATGCAAGAAAGAGCATTAGATATTTCCTTAACCGGAAATAAAGTAATGATTCCTTTACTCACCAAAGCAGATTTACAAAATAAATTGCATAAAATATCTTCTGATATTCGTTCCACCTTAGGATGGGTTCATATAGGAGCTATTCAAATTATTGTTCAATCAACTTTTAAAGAAGGATTAGATACACCAATAGATTTGGCTATTATGGATAATCGTGTACAAAACAGAGGAGAAGCCTGTTTAGGGATTTTAAGAGGAAATTTACAATATAGAAAATTAAAATTTAATGTCTTTCCCAGAATATCTTATCATTTACATGATAAAGATTTTGATAAAACTTTAAGTTTAATCCATGATTTTAAAAGAAAAGATTTTTTCTTTTCTTCTAATAGTCCTTATTCTATAACGTATATGATTTCTTATGCTTTATCTAATACTCATCATTCTGAATGTTTCCTCATAAAGGAGACGATTGATTTTCCTTATTTATTTAATGAAGTTAGTCAAATACAATTTCCTTCTTTACCTCGTATTCAAGAAATTGAATCTACTCCTTTAAATTTAGACCTACAACAAAAACCTCTCATGTTAAAGTCTACTATGCCCCCTAGATTATCTTTCTCTGCTACTGGGGTAAGTAGTTCTATACCAATTATATCAAAATATGATACATTAAAAATATATAATTTAAATGGTGAATATTTTAATGGATTACATTTTTCTCCAGTAACTGTGTTAGTTGATACTAGTACCAGTGCTAATTTTATTAGCTTTCAGTTATGTACTCATCTACAGAAGTATAAATTTTCTGATATCTATCAGTATACAGATAAAGATGGGAAAATTATAGAAATCACGGAAGCAATAGAAACCATAGTAAAATTTGGAAATGAAACTATTGCTGTAAGATTATATGTTGAAACCGAAGGTTTACATGATTCTTTACGGATTTTATTTGGTACCACTTTCTTAGATAGTGTTCAACCATATAAAATCACTGCTTATGGAATTAGTCTTACCTATAAAGGAAAAATGATTTATATACCACGATGACTAGTTCATATAGTATTTACATACCTATAGGCCTCACTTATCCTACGTATAAAATCGAATATTTTGCTGCCTATATAGACAGTGGATCAGGGTCTTGTTTATGTTGTCCTCTTTTAAAATCTTGGATTAAACTTAAAGTTTTATCAAAATCTTTATCATGTAAATGATAAGATATTCTGGGAAAGACATTAAATTTTAATTTTCTATATTGTAAATTTCCTCTTAAAATCCCTAAACAGGCTTCTCCTCTGTTTTGTACACGATTATCCATAATAGCCAAATCTATTGGTGTATCTAATCCTTCTTTAAAAGTTGATTAAACAATAATTTGAATAGCTCCTATATGAACCCATCCTAAGGTGGAACGAATATCAAAAGATATTTTCTGTAATTTATTTTGTAAATCTACTTTGGTGAGTAAAGGAATCATTACTTTGTATATATATATATATATATATATATATATATATATATATAAATGTATGTGGTATTTATATAGGTATCTATGTATACTACCACATACATTTATATTTCTATATATGTATGTATATATATAGTAAATAATGAAGAAACTAGTAGATTCAGATATGAAGCAACGTAAAATAAACCAAATTTGATACCTGAATATTCGGTTTGATAACCTGCTACTAATTCTTCTTCTGCTTCCGGTAAATCAAAAGGTAATCTCTCACACTCGGCTAGAGAAGAAATTAGAAAAATGATAAACCCTATAGGTTGACGCCACAAATTCCACCCCTAAAAATCATATTTTGACTGCGCTTCGACTATATCAACTGTACTTGAACTATTAGATAAGCATAGTCGATTAGAACATTGTTGTTCTCATCAATACTATATATGCATACATATATAGAAATATAAATGTATGTGGTAGTATACATAGATACCTATATATAAATACCACATACATGTATGTATGTATGTATGTATGTATGTATGTATGTATGTATGTATGTATGTATGTATGTATGTATGTATGTATGTATGTATGTATGTATGTATGTATGTATGTATGTATGTATGTGATATTTAAATATAAGTATATATGTATACCTATATATTTGTGTGTATGTATGTAGGTATGTAGATATATAGATACGTATATATACAGATATATACATGTGTATTTATAAATATATATTTATGTAGTATATATATACATAGTATATGGTTTTATGTGTGTGTGTGTGTGTGTGTGTGTGTGTGTGTACATATATATGTATATATATGTATGCATATATGTGTATATATGTGGTGTGTGTGTGTGTGTGTGTGTGTGTATATATATATGTATCTATATATGTTTATATATCTATTTGAGTTAAGATTATTAGATACATATATAGAAAATATTAAATCAAAGTTAAAGCAATGTTATACTAATAATCCTATAAAATTTACAATATCAATTTGAGTTAAGATTATAGAAATTATATATATGTATCTATATATGTTTATATATCTATATATGTTTACAATATCAAATTGAGTTAAGATTATTAGATACAGATATAGAAAATATTAAATCAAAGTTAAAGCAATATTATACTCATAATCCTATAAAATTTTGGGATAGAAATAAGATAACAGTTAAATTAGTAATGATAGATAAAAATAAAATTATTAGAGTTAAACCAATGAGATATAATGAAAAATATCGAAAAGAGTTTAATACACAGATAAAAGAATTACTAGATGCTCATTTAATACAAGAAAGTCATTCTTCTCATAGCTCTCCAGGGTTTATTGTAAGAAAACATGCGGATATCTGTTAAAAGTCAAAGATTTAGTTCTTAATCCCAAAGTACAAGTAGAACCATATAATCTAAAAGAAGTATTTGACAAATTTAAAGGAAAATAGAAAGAACCTTCAATATCCTTATAGGAATTACATCTAGAAATTAAAGAATTAAAACAATAAATTAAATGGTTAAAGGAGCAGAATACTCAAAGAATTTCTGATATTAATCAAATAAATACAAATTTAGTTCAATTCAATCTTGAAAAACCGTTGATTGATACTTCTAATCCTACTTCTTTATCAAACGTCGAAGCTGAACAAAATGAGAAGAATCTAGATTATATTTCAGCTATTTCTCGGATTACTTTTCAAAAATGGTATATCCTTGTCCTCCTCAAAATAGGAGATTTTTCAATCCAGCAAGTTGCCCTTCTTGATTCTGGCGCAGATCAAAATTGCATCTGTGAAGGAATAATCCCACAAATATTTAGAAAAAACAGATTCTAAATTATATACTGTTGTTGGTGAACAGCTAAAAATTAAATATAAATTGTCTAATGCTCATATATGCAATAAGCAATTTTGTTTCGTAAATTCTTTCTTAATCATTAAAGATTTAAGTTAAGATGTAATCCTAGGAACTCCATTCCTAACCCAAATTTACCCTTTTGCTGTAGACCAATATAGTGTCCATACGGATATTGGATCCATACGAGCCACCTTTTCCTTTCTACAAAGTCCATAATCCAAAGATATCAATCTTTTGAAAAAGAAGATTCTTTGTCGAGAAAAGCAAATAGCTTTTTTAAAGGAAGATGTGAAATATACAAGAATCCAAGAACAGCTACAGCTAAAAGATATTCAGGATAAGATAGAATCAATCCGAAAGGATTTCGATCATCAAATTTGTTCTGACATCTCCACTGCCTTTTGGGAAAGAAAAAAAGCATATCATCAGTCTCCCCTATATTGCTGATTTTGATGAATCAATAATACCTACGAAAACTAGGCCCATACAAATGAATCAAGAATTAGTTGAATATTGCAAACAAAAAATTCAAGCTTTATAACGAAAAGCCTTAATTAGAGAATCAAGGTCACCCTGGTCTTGTGCAGCCTTTTATATTAATAATAATGTTGAAAAAGAACAAGGTGTCCCTCGATTAGTCATCAATTATAAGCCCTTAAATAAAGCTTTAAAATGGATAAGATATCCAATACCCAACAAACGAGATTTGTTGAAAAGAACATATAGAGCAGTTCTTTATAGTAAATTTGATATGAAATCAGGATTCTGGCAAATACAGATTAAAAAAGAAGATCGATACAAAACAGCCTTTAATGTTCCCTTGATCAATATGAATGAAATGTCATGCCTTTTGGTTTAAAAAATGTCCCTAGTGAATTCCAGAAAGTTATGAATGACATCTTTAATCCTTATACATCATTTGGTATTGTTTATATTGATGATGTATTAATCTTTAGTGAATCCTTCGACCAACAAACTCAAACTTTGTCAAACCTAGATTCGTTTCGTAGGTCATAACTTAACCCAAGGAACCTATAAACCCATTTGTAGAGCAATAGAATTTGCAGACAGATTTCCTGATGAAATCAAGGACAAAACCTAACTTCAACGATTTTTAGAATGTTTAAATTATATCTTAGACTTTATTCCCAATCTTCAACAAATCTGTGAACTGTTGTATAAACGACTTCGCAAAGATCCAATCCCTTGGGGTATAGAGCAAACCCAAATAGTCAAGAAGATAAAACAAATTGTCAAAAAACTTCCTTGTTAGGAATCCCAGATCCAACTGCTTTTATGATTGTAGAAACAGATTGTTCAATTTGGTACCAGCATCTCGTTTTCAAATTGTGACCCAGGATATTTCAATGTCAAATCTTCTGATTTTAATAAAAACCTTAAAGTTTATACGAGATGTTGTTGAATTACAAGGTTTTGAAAATGATGACAAATGCTACAAGTATCAAAATATAGAGGGGTTTCATTCTCAAGATTCTTAGCTTGCAAATGAGTCTGCATTTCTTGAATCAATTGTTGCCTTATATAGGTAGAAGTGGCAAAGCTTTCTCTGAGTGCTTCCTGTATTATTGTTGTAGGGTCCATCTGAGTGGAAGAAGGAATCAGGTTGTCTGCCATTACGAAGAATTGTTCAAAAAGTCTTTTTGAGTGGAGCGGTCCACCATTTTCTACTATCAATTGAATTATTTTGCAATAATTCAATTGATGTGATAAAGTTGTGTTGATTGTTAATAAAGTTGGAGTTGTCTCTTTTCCATTTTGAATGGAGTCTTGTCATTATGGGCATCTGTTTCTACAATCATAAAAGCAGTTGGAATTGAGATTCCTGAACAAGGAAGTTTTTTGACAATTTGTTTTATCTTCTTGACTGTTTGGGTTTGCTCTATATCCCAAAGGATTGGATCTTTGCGAAGTCGTTTATACAACAGTTCACAGATTTGTCAATGATTGGGAATGATAATTCCAACTTTATCAGCAATCAACACAGTTTTATCACATCACTCAACTTTATTGCAAAATAATTCAATTGACAGCAGAAAATAGTGGACCATTCCACTCAAAAAGACTTTTTGAACAATTCTTCGTAATGACAGACAACCCGATTCCTTCCTCCACTCAGATGGACCCTACAGCAATAATGCAGCACGCACTCAGAGAAAGCTTTGCGCCACTTTTGCCTATATAAGGCAGCAATTGATTCAAGAAATGCAGATTCATTTGCAAACTGAGAATCTTGAGAGTGAAACCCATCTATATTTTCATACTTGTAGCATTTGTCATCATTTTCAAAACCTTGTAATTTAGCCGCATCTCGTGTAAACTTTTAAGGTTTTTATTAAAATCAGAAGATTTGGCATTGAAATATCTTACGTCACAATTTGAAAACGAGATGCTGGTACCAAATTGAACAATCTGTTTCTACAATCATAAAAGCAGTTGGATCTAGGATTCCTAAACAATGAAGTTTTTTGACAATTTGTTTTATCTTCTTGACTATTTGGGTTTGGTCTATACCCTAAGGGATTGGATCTTTGCAAAGTCGTTTATACAATGGTTCACAAATTTGTCGAAGATTGGGAATAAAGTATGAGATATAATTTAAACATTCTAAAAATCGTTGAAGTTGGGTTTTGTCCTTGATTTCATCAGGAAATCTGTCTGCAAATTCTATTGCTTTACAAATGGGTTTATAGGTTCCTTAGGTTAAGTTATAACCTAAGGAATGAATCTGGGTTTGACTAAGTCCAGTGGTTAAAATATGGAGGATAGATTGATCGGAATTGGATGGATTTTTTACATTTAATGGCTGTAATAGCCATAGACATTTCCTGAATTACATTTAAAATGCTATGTTCAGACATGCCATTTATATTCCATTCACTAATTTCTTCATCGATAAAAGCGTCACGGGTATCAAGATGTCGTTCTTCAAATTGAACATCTGGAAAGGATGGTCGAGGATAATAATTTCGAGTGTATGGATTTTTGAATCGTTTTGACATACGTTTTTTATTTTTAAAAGTAAACTTATTAAGCTGTTTTGGAGAAGGATCAATATCTATTAGAGAGACTGGTTGATTTAAAGTTTGAAGATGTGACTTAGAGTTGGATTCGGGATTGTCTTTAGTTTTAAATTTATTTAGTTTTTCATTAACTTCTTTAATAAAGTCTAAATCATCTAAATTCATTTTTCCTTTATCAAGTTTTATATTTTTTGGTTCATATAAAATAGGTTTAAGTACTGGATTAAGATCTATTGATTGTCTTGGGTTAAACTATTTTAATTGTGGAATTTCTCGTACAGAAGATTTACTATCTAATTGTTCTACTTTGCTAGCCATAGTAATTAACATTTGATTAGTATAATTATTTTGCTGAATAACTTTATTTAAATCTTTATTTGTTACATCATCTTGTTTATCTAAATTTTCGAGTTTAAAATGAGAAGCTGTTACTACTTGATTTTCTACTGGAATCTTAATTTCTTCAGCAGGAGGAAATACTGATTCTTTCACTTCATTTCTGGTAGTATACCATTTTTTGGTAATGGCATTCGATATATTTTGTTTTTTATATTTAATTAATTTATACCAATCAAAGAAATCTAAATGTTGTTTCATTTTGATTTGATCAGAATAGTATTGTTGTAAGAGTCTAACTCTTTCAAATTCAGAAACAGTAGCAAAATACCATTTACATTTAAGCTCATTACAAGGTCTATTTCACAATTGACAAAGATAATCTTTATTTAACACAAAATCATATTTAGAGGTTAATACCATTAAAGAAGAATGCATATTCATTTCTGATTGAGTAGGACTTCCAGATTTAACACTAATATTCTCTTCATAATTTACTTTACGAATTTCTCCAGTAAAGTCGACATTACTAAAACGTCTATTACTTTGAGTTCTTGGCAAAGGAAAAGAGGATGAAGATGAGGCTGAAAAGGATTTTCTTCGGAATTCTAATTCAATATGGCCTGTTAGTGTTTCTATTATTTTTCCTATTGTTTTGAATTCATAATGTTTTTTAGGATTAATGATATTTTCAAAATTCCAAGTAGCATTTTGAAGAACATTATCCTATTTAATCAAAATTAGTTTCTAATAAACAAGTTTCTTTTGGATTACCAATATGTTGTTTGGCTTTAAGGTTTATTGTAGTTTTCATTACTTTGTAATAGACACGATAAATTAAATCAAGGGATTTAGAACCTAATTCAAAATCTAAATTCTTTGTCTAAATGTTTAAAGTTAAAGTTTTTAGTATATGTGGATTTGTGAGATCTACTGTAAAATTTGGGTAATGGTTAAAATAAACTGGACCATTGGCTGTGTTTGATTCAAGGACTGCTAACAAGCTCTTTTGAAAATCAAGATGCCTAATGTCTCTTAGAGGAAGGCAAATTGGGGCATTAAAACCTAAACGATATAGAGGTTTGATGGCTACTTGAACTAATCCTATGTAAAGATATCGATATTTATTTTTTCTTTGGTGTTCTAAGGTTTCTGGATTTAGAAGTTGAATTGTACTATAAGGCTGATTTATGGAAACTATTTTTTCAGTGGTTTTGATTGTATAATTTTGAACTAAATCAAACATTTCTTTTTCATAAATCTTGTCAAATTTTTCTATGGGTAAATTCCAATTCATTAGTCTGGATTCAACTTTATCTAATTGAATACTTACTTCTAAATCATTCACTAATTCAATATCAATATCAGAAAGGTTGGAGGCCATGAAGATATGAAGATTACTTTCCCTCTCTTTATCTATGCTAAAGTAGATAATACGAATTCTATCGTTCTTTAGAGTTATGTCTTAACCTATGTTTCTTTGTTTCTTCTTAGGACACACTTAACACACTATACTTATGGTTGAGAGCTACAGGACCACCCCCGGGTCAAGGCTGCTAACATAACGCCATCCTTGGCTACTAATAGCCTAATCCAACGGTTCTGGACTAACCAACGTACTAGCTGCTTTCACAGATGACTATCAGCCATCATAGTTTAAGAATACTAGAAGAAACATACGAAAAGGCATAACAATTACGAAAAAAAAAAGCGAATTAAACTACATCATACACGATTTAGAGAAAGAAAGTAAACGAACTTACTCGGACATGATTTTACAAATCATAGAAGGTTTATGATGAAGCAAATTGAACACTTGGCTCTGATACCAAATTGTGACCCAGGATATTTCAATGCCAAATCTTTTGATTTTAATAAAAACCTTAAAAGTTTACACGAGATGTTGCTAAATTACAAGGTTTTGAAAACGATAGCAAATGCTACAAGTATCAAAATATAGAGGGGTTTCACTCTTAGGATTCTCAGCTTGCAAATGAGTCTGCCTTTCTTGAATCAATTGATGCCTTATATAGGCAGAAGTGGCAAAGCTTTCTCTGAGTGCTTGCTGCATTATTGCTGTAGGGTTCATCTGAGCGGAGGAAGGAATCAGGTTGTCTGCCATAACGAAGAATTGTTCAAAAAGTCTTTTTGAGTGGAGTGGTCCACCATTTTCTGTTGTCAACTGAATTATTTTGTAATAAAGCTGAGTGATGTGATAAAGTTGTGTTGATTGCTGATAAAGTTAGAGTTATCTCTTTTCTCTTTTCCATTTTGAATGGAGTCTTGTCATTATGGGCTTTGACAGAGGTATGCTTAAGCAATACCAGAAGGATTGTCCATATCTCCATTATAAAAAATGCTAAAGTCTGGTTGTGATTCTGACTCACTTTCATCATCATCTACTTGATGCAGTTGTTGCTGTAATAGTTGCAGTTGAAGCTGCAATTCTGCTTTGCTGATCTTTTTTCCCTTACTAGAAGAAGACTGGATGTCGAGGTCTTTCTGCTCTGTTTTTTGGACCGAAGTCCATCCTTTGATCTTGATCTCCTTACAAAGATATTTTACATTGTCGATAGAATCGATTTTATAATTCCATCATAAGACATAACAAATCTTTTTCTCAACATAATACTTACATAATTGATTATTCAAAGATAAAGTCTTCATCTGACTTTTTATTATAAACTGATCGAATTTTTGCAAATTTGAATTAGAAAGAGTGAATTTATCTCCACAAAATATTTTCCACCAAGCATAAAATCATCTGGGTATGGGACTGATTGTTTCTTTTCCGTGTTTGATGAATCAGGTATGAGTAAGATCTCGAAGGTACTTAAAATTGCACCAAGCATCAATATAGTCCATGAAATTGTAGGTGAGAGGTTTAAATGGGGTTTTGAACTAGATTAGTGTGTAAATGCCAGTGACTGGCCAAGTGTTTAAGTCAAGGATTTTCATGATTCTGCATTTAGAATAGGCAATACCTTTATCTGCTCGGTTGAGGTTACGTTCATGTTCGAATTCTATCGAACCAATGGCATAAAGTATATGTTCATAGTAAAGACAATTTTTCAAGGGTTCTGCTTTGAATACATGGTTGGATTGATGATAGGCTTCTGGATGAAGTTTGTTGACAATTTCTCTTTCTGGCTTTGCTGTTAGTTCTCTGGGCAGAGCTAGTACTGGTATGACTGTTTTTTGTAATAATTCAAATTTCTCTTTGGTAGAGTGAGTAAGCTTTTCTAGTTTGGTTGGTGTCTTGGGAATAACTGCTTCCTTAAAGGAAGTTGGAGAAGGAATTGAATAAAATGATTGATCTATTTTTTGGGTTTCTGTATTCTTTTGAGAAGAGGCTGGATCAAAGAGATTCATAGTAAGCGGTGGTCTGCTTACTAAGTTGGTAGGGAGAGGAGGAAGGGAGTTTAAGACTGCAAATCGATTACCTGCGGGTGGACGAAGTCGTGGTCGCTGATCCATGTCTGATTTTTTCGATTTAGCATGCTATTTATAGAGGGGTATGAATGAGCTCCTAAACTGAATTGGTACTCATCTCAGTGTTGAATATTGTGTTAAAAGCTTACATACGTCCTTGCAAAAAGTCTCGGGTTAAGAAATCTGGTAGGGAATTATTCTCTCATTTGATAAATTCGATATCAAAATTAATGTTGGATAAAAGGGCTTGCCATCTGGCAAAGATCTTTTTTGCCACGAGGTTTTTAACATCTTTAGTTGCTTTGCAATCAATTTGGAGTAAAAACTTTTAATTCTCAAATCATCTTGAAATTTTGAAATACATAAAACAATAGCAGAAATTTCTTTTTTAATTGTACTATAATTCTTTTGACTAGAGAGCCACATACCTAAATGATATTTGACTAGGTGTTCTGAAGAGGAATTGGTTTTTCTTTGTTTGAGAATACCTCCATAATCAAGTTCTGAGGCATCTGTTTCTACAATCATAAAAGCAGTTGGATATGAGATTCCTAAATAAGGAAGTTTTTTGACAATTTGTTTTATCTTCTTGACTGTTTGGGTTTGCTCTATGCCCCAAGGGAATGGATCTTTGCGAAGTCGTTTATATAGCGGTTCACAGATTTGTCGAAGATTGGGAATAAAGTCTGAGATATAATTTAAACATCCTAAAAATCGTTAAAGTTGGGTTTTGTCTTTGATTTCATCAAGAAATCTGTCTACATATTATATTGCTCTACAAATGGGTTTATAGGTTCCTTGGGTTAAGTTATGACCTAAGAAACGAATTTGGGTTTGACAATGTTTGAGTTTCGATGTTCAATTCAAAGAATGACATATTGATACCCGTGCCGCCTTTACCAGTAAAGAAATTAGTGAATGGAATATAGATGCCATGTCTGAACATAGCATTTTAAATGTAATTCAGAAAATGTCTATGGCTATTACAGCCGTTAAATGTAAAAACCCATCCAATTCCCCATCCAATTCCGATCAATCTATTCTCCATATTTTAACCACTGGATTTATTGGTGTCCTTCAGGGGTGGTGGAATATCTACATTACTGAGCAACAACGTCTGTGTGATTGTACAGGTTTATGTACCTGTGCAATAAGAGAACTCTGCATGCTTAGTACTAAACCACGCCTTATGGTACAATTCAACTTCTAAATCCAGAAACCTTAGAACACCATAGAAAAAGCTTTTAACACAGTATTCAATACTGTGATGAGTACCAATTTAGTTCAGGAACTCATTCATACCCCTCTATAAATAGCATGCTAAATCGAAGAAATCAGATATGGATCAACGACCACGATTTCGTCCACCCACAGGTAATCAATTTGCAGTCTTAAACTCCTTTCATCCTCTCTCTACCAACTTAGTAAGTAGACCACCGCTTACTATGAATCTCTTTGATCCAGCCTCTTCTCAAAAGAATCCAGAAACCCAAAAAACAGATCAATCCTTTTATTCAATTTCTTCTCCAACTTCCTTTAAGGAAGCAGTTATTCCTAAGACACCAACCAAACCAGAAAAGCTTACTTACTCTACCAAAGAAAAATTTGAATTATTACAAAAAATAGTCATATCAGTACTAGCTCTGCCCAGAGAACTAACAACAAAGCCAAAAAGGGAAATTGTCAACAAACTTCATCCAAAAGCTTACCATTAATCCAGCCATGTATTTAACGCAGAACCCTTGAAAAATCGTCTTTACTATGAACATATACTTTATGCCACTGGTTCGATAGAATTCGAATATGAACGTAACCTCAACCGAACAGATAAAGGTATTGTCTATTCTAAATGCAGAATCATGAAAATCCTTGACTTAAACACTTGGCCAGTCACTGGCATTTACACACCAATCCAGTTCAAAACCCCATTTAAACCTCCCACCTACAATTTCATGGACTATATTGATGCTTGGTACAATTTTATGTACCTTTGAGATCTTACCCATACTTGGTTCATCAAACACGGAAAAGAAACAATCAGTCCCATACCCAGATGGTTTTATGCTTGGTGGAAAATATTTTGTGGAGATAAATCCACTCTTTCTAGTTCAAATTTGCAGAAATTCAATCAGTTTGTAATAGAAAGTCAGATACAGGCTTTATCTTTGAATAATCAGTTATATAAGTATTATACTGAGAAAAAGATTTGTTATGTCTTAAGATGGAATTATAAAATCGATTCCATCGACAATGTAAAATATCTTTGTAAGAAGATCAAGATCAAATGATGGACTCCGATCCAAAAAACAGAGCAGAAAGACCTCGACATCCAGTCTTCTTCCAGTAAGGGAAAAAAGATCAGCAAAGCAGAATTGCAACTTCAACTGCAACTATTATAGTAACAATTGCATCAAGCAGATGATGATGAAAGTGAGTCAGAATCACAGCCAGACTTTAGCATTTTTGATAATGGAGATATGGACAATCCTTCCGATATTACTCAAGCATACTTCTGTCAAAGCCCATAATGACAAGACTCCATTCAAAATGGAAAAGAGAAAAGAGATACCTCCAACTTTATCAGTAATCAACACAGCTTTATCACATCACTCAGCTTTATTGCAAAATAATTCAGTTGATAGCAGAAAATGGTGGACCACTCCACTCAAAAAGACTTTTTGAACAATTCTTCGTAATGACAGACAACCTGATTCCTTCCTCCACTCAGATGAACCCTACAACAATAATGCAGCAAGCACTCAGAGAAAGCTTTGACACTTCTGCCTATATAAGGCAGCAATTGATTCAAGAAAGGCAAACTCATTTGCAAGTTGAGAATCCTGATAGTGAAACCCCTCTATATTTTGATACTTGTAGCATTTGTCATCGTTTTCAAAACCTTGTAATTCAGTAGCATCTCGTGTAAACTTTTAAGATTTCTATTAAAATCAAAAGATTTGGCATTGAAATATCCTGGGTCACAATTTGGTATTAGAGCCAAGTGTTCAATTTACTTCATCATAAACCTTCTATGATTTGCAAAATCATATCCGAGTAAGTTCGTTTACTTTCTTTCTCTAAATCGTGCATGATGTAGTTCAATTTGCTTTTTTTTTGTTCTTAAGTGTTATGCCTTTTCGTATGTTTCTTCTAATATTCTTAAACTATGATGGTTGATAGTCACCTGTGAAAGCAGCTAGTACGTTAGTTAGTCCAGAACCGTTGGATTAGGCTGTTACTAGCCAAGGATAGCGTTATGTTAGCCTTGACCCGGGGGTGGTCCCGTAGCTCTCAACCATAAGCATAGTGTGTTAAGTGTGTCCTGAGAAGAAACCAAGAAATATAAGTTAAGACATAACTCTAAAGAATGATAGAATTCGTATTATCTACTTTAGCATGGATAAAGACAGAGAAAGTAATCTTCATGTCTTCATGGCCTCCAACATTTATGATATTGACATTGAATCAATAAATGATTTAGAAGTAAGTACTCAATTAAATAAAGTTGAATCCAGACTAACGAATTATAATTTACCAATAGAAAATTTTGACAAGATTTATGAAAAAGGAATATTTGATTTAGTTCAAAATTATACAATAAAAACCACTGGAAAAAACAGTTTCTATAAATCAGCCTTATGGTACAATTCAACTTCTAAATCCAGAAACCTTAGAACACCATAGAAAAAATAAATATCGATATCTTCACATAGGATTAGTTCAAGTAGCCATCAACCCTCTATACCGTTTAGGTATTAATGCCCTAATTTTCCTTCTTCTAAGAGACAGTAGGCATCTTGATTTTCAAAAGAGTTTGTTAGTAGTCCTTGAATCAAACAAAGCCAATGGTCGAGTTTATTTTAACTATTATCCAAATTTTACAGTAGATCTCACAGATCCACATATACTAAAAAATTTAACTTTAAACATTCCAACAAAGAATTTAGATTTTGAATTAGGTTCTAAATCCCTTGGTTTAATTTATCGTGTCTATTACAAAGTAATGAAAACTACAATAAACCCTAAAGCCAAACAACATATTGGTAATCCAAAAGAAACTTGTTTATTAGAAATTAATTTTGACAGATTAGATACCTTTGTCCCACGAATGATTAAATGGGATAATGTTCTTCAAAACCCTACTTGGAATTTTGAAAATATCATTAATCCTAAAAAAACATTATGAATCCAAAACAATAGAAAAAATCATAGAAACACCAGCAGGCCATATTGAATTAGAATTTCGAAGAAAATCCTTTTCAGCCTCATCTTCATCCTCATTTCCTTTGCCAAGAACTCAAAGTAATAGACGTTTTAGTAATATCGACTTTACTGGAGAAATTCGTAAAGTAAATTATGAAGAGAATATTAGTGTTAAATCTGGAAGTCCTACTCAATCAGAAATGAATACGCCTTCTTCTTTAATGGTATTAACCTCTGAAAATGATTTTGTGTTAAATAAAGATTATCTTCGTCAATTGTGGAATAAAAGTCAAAAATTTAGATAAACAGGGTGATGTTACAAATAAATATTTAAATAAAGTTATTCAACAAAATAATTATACTAATCAAATGTTAATTACTATAGCTAGCAAAGTAGAACAATTAGATAATAAATCCTCTGTACGAGAAATTTCACAATTAAAATAGTTTAACCCAAGACAATCAATAGATCTTAATCCAGTATTTAAACCTATTTTATATGAACAAAAAAAAATGTATAAAACTTGATAAAAGAACAATGAATCTAGATGATTTAGACTTTATTAAAGAAGTTAATGAAAAACTAAATAAATTAAAAACTAAAGACAATCCCGAATCCAGCTCTAAGTCACATCTTCAAACTTACATACATACATACATACATACATACATACATGCATGCATGCATGTATGTATGTATGTATGTATGTATGTATGTATGTATGTATGTATGTATGTATGTATGTATGTATGTATGTATGTATGTATGTATGTATGTATGTATCCAAATGACTTAAATTTAGTTTTTAATTTATTTACCAATGAGATATAATGAAAAAGATCGAAAAGAGTTTAATACACCGATAAAAAGAATTACTAGATGCTCATTTAATACAAGAAAGTCATTCTCCTCATAGCTCTCCAGGGTTTATTGTAAGAAAACATGCGTATATAGTCAGAGGAAAAGCTAGGATGGTAATAAATTATAAAAAACTAAATGATAATATTGTTTTTGATGGATATTTCTTACCACATAAAGAAAGTCTAATAAATTGGACAAGAAATAAAAAGTTGTTTTCTAAATTTGATTGTAAAAGTGGTTTCTGGTAGATTAAAATGGAACAAGATAGTATTAAGTATATTTCATTTTTCACCCCTCCGGGACAATATGAATAGTTAGTTATGCTCTTTGGATTAAAAAATACTCCATAGATATTTCAAAGAAAAATGGATAATATTTTTAAGCCTTATGATTTCATATTTGTATACGTTGATGATGTTCTGATGGTATCTAATACTATAGAATATCATATTAAGCATTTAAATGTATTTTGTGATTTATGCATTAAACATGGATTAGCTTTATCAGAGAAAAAAGCTAAATTAATCCAAGAAAAAATAGAATTTTTAGGAATGGTAATAGATAGTAAAGGAATAGAATTATAACCCCATATATTAGAAAAATTAAGTAATTTTCCAGATAAATTACTTGATAAAAAACAAGTTCAGAATTTCTTAGGAGTTTTAAACTATGCTTTAGGTTTTATAGAAAATCTTGCTAGCCTAAAACAACCTTTACAGGATATATTAAAACAAAATAAGATATTTAGTTTTGATCCCACCTTAGAGAATCATGTGAAAAAGATTAAGCAAATATGTACTACATTACCTAAGTTACAATTACCTTCTAAGATAGATGATTTAATTTTAGAGACTGATACTTCTGAAAGTTATTGGAGCGGAGTTTTAAAGAAAAAAGATGAAGACAAAGAACTCATATGTAGATATTGTTCTAGTACATTTAATGATACACAAAAAAGATATCATATTAATAAAAAAGAATTATTAGCTGTCATTAAAAGTTGCCAGAAATTTTTTTACTTTTTATTGCCTAAAAGATTCTTATTAAGAGTAGATAATACTCAAGTTAAAGCCTTTATAAGGAATAATTTACCTTCTAAACTTGAGTACAAAAGACTAATTAGATGGCAGACTTTATTAGCTGAATATCAGTTTGATATTGAGAGTATTAAGGCTAACAAAAATATTTTAGCTAATTCATACAAATCAAAAAAGTCTAAATGCTATTTCATTCTTATTTGATCTGAATAATACTTTTGTAAGAGTCTAGCTCTTTCTAATTCAGAAACTGTTGCAAAATACCATTTACGTTTCAGTTCATTACATGGTCTTTTCCATAGCTTACGAAGATAATCTTTATTTAAAACAGGTTGACCGTTAGCATTTGGAACTACTTTTGTTAAGACCTTGGTGGCATTTAGGATTTCTTGGTGTTGAAGTTCTAAATGCTAACGGTCAACCTACTCAAGTATCTGAGACAACTTTCGATTGTCTTAACACCTTCATGTTTACCCTAACTCAGCATTTTGTAGGAAATCCTCAACAGTTAGCAGATAGAAGTTCAGAAATCCTAACTAACTTAACCTGCCCTAAACTTCATGATTTCAGATGGTATAAAGATATGTTTTTACAAAAAGTCATGCTTAGAACAGATTGTCATCATGCGTTCTGGAAGGAACGATTTATTTCAGGATTACCTCCCTTGTTTGCTGAAATGGTTCGACAAAAGTTAAAATTAGATTTTGGAAATGAAATTCCTTATGACTATCTAGCATATGGTCAATTAATCAGTTATGTGAATCAAGCGGGTGCAAATCTCTGCACAGATCTAAAGCTTAAAAATCAGATGGAATCCTATCATAAAAAATCCAAAAAGGAATTAGGAAATTTTTGTGAAATATTCAGATTTTCACCAATAACTCCACCATCTAAAAAGCTAAAGAAAGAAAAGAAGAGAAAATTTAAAAGGGAAAAGAAAGAAAGAATTTCTAAACCATTTAAAAGAAAAGATAAAACCTTTAACAACACCGTTAAGTGTTATTTTTGTGGAAAAAGAGGACATAAAGCAGATGAATGTAAAGTAAAAGCTAAAAAGAAGATAAGAGTAAATCAGCTTTCTTTATCAAAAGATACTTTTGAACAGATTAATCAAATTCTTGATCAAAACGATTCTTCAACAGATATTAGTGATAGCGAATCTTACGAAATATTTGAAATCTAAGAAAATTCATCTGAATCAGATTCAAGTGAACAGTCTTCTTGCGATTGCACCGGTTTATGTACTTGTGCAATAGGAGAACTCTGTATGATCAATAATTCATCTAATCAAGTTAATGTAATTACTAGAGCAAATAAAGAACTTTTCTTCGAACTATTAGATTACATTCAGGATGAAACAGTTAAAAGAGAATATCTATTAAAAGTTAAAGATTTAGTTCTTAACCCAAAAGTTCAAGTAGAACCTTATAATTTAAAAGAAGTATTTGAAAAATTTAAAGGTAAACAAAAAGAACCTACTAACTCTTTACAAGATCTACAACTAGAAATTAAAGAACTTAAACAAGAAGTTAAATGGTCAAAGGAACAAAATGATCAAAGAATAACAGATATTAACCAGATAAATACGGAATTAGTTCAACAAAAATTAGATAAACCTTTAATAGATCCTACTCCTTTATCAGACGAAGAAATAGAACAAAATGAAAATAATTCAGATTATATTTCAGCTATTTCCCAAATAACCTTTCAAAAGTGGTATATTCCAATTCTTCTCAAAATAGGAGATTTCTCAATTCAATTAGTTGCCCTTCTAGATTCCGGAGCAGATCAGAATTGTATCTGTGAAGGATTAATTCCTACCAAATATTTAAAAAAACAGGTTCTAAATTATATTCTGTAGCAGGTGAACAACTAAAAATCAGATACAAATTGTCCAATGCTCACATCTGTAATAAACAGTTTTGTTTCACAAATTCCTTCTTAATCATTAAAGATCTAAGCCAAGAATTAATTTTAGGAACCCCATTTCTCACTCAGATCTATCCATTCAATGTAGATCAGAACGGTGTTCACACCGAAATAGGATCCATACCAGTCACTTTCTCCTTTTTGCAAAGTCCTTTAACAAAAGATATCAACCTTCTGAAAAGAAAGATTCGTTGTCGTGAACAACAAATAACCTTTATTAAAGAAGATATCAAATACACTAGAATCCAAAGCCAGCTACAGCTAAAAGATATTCAAGATAAGATAGAATCTATCCGAAAAGATTTCGAACAACAAATTTGCTCAGAGGTCCCCACAGCCTTTTGGGAAAGAAAAAAGCATATAGTCAGTCTCCCGTACATTGATAATTTCGATGAATCAATGATACCTACCAAGGCCAGACCAATTCAGATGAATCAGGAATTAGTTGAATATTATAAACAGGAAATCTCTAACTTATTGCAAAAAGCCTTAATTAGAGAATCGAGATCACCCTGGTCTTGTGCTGCATTTTATGCTAACAACAATGCAGAAAAGGAAAGAGGCCTTCCCGGATTAGTTATCAATTATAAACCTTTAAATAAAGCTCTAAAATGGATTAGATATCCAATTCCCAACAAACGAGATTTGTTGAAACGAACTTATAAAGCAGTTCTTTATAGTAAATTTGATATGAAATCAGGATTTTGGCAAATCCAGATTAAAGAAGAAGACAGATATAAAATAGCATTCAATGTCCCCTTCGAACAATATGAATGGAATGTAATGCCATTTGGATTAAAGAATGCACCCAGTGAATTTCAAAAGGTTATGAATGACATTTTTAACCCATATACTGCATTTACAATAGTTTACATAGATGATGTTTTAATCTTTAGTGAATCCTTTGAACACACCTTAAACATTTACGTCTTTTTCGTGAAATAATCACGAAAAATGGGCTGGTAGTGATTGCATCCAAACTCCGCCTTTGCCAAACCAAAATTCGTTTCTTAGGCCATGACCTAACCCAAGCAACATATAAACCCATTTGCAGAGCCATAGAATTTGCAGACAAATTTTCCGATGAAATTAAGGATAAAACTTAGCTTCAAAGATTCTTAGGTTGTTCAAACTATATATCAGATTTTATCCCTAACCTCAAAATTATCTGTGAACCTTTATACAAACGTCTTAGAAAAGATCAAATCCCTTGGAGTGATGAGCAAACTCAAACCGTTAAGAAAATTAAACAGATTGTAAAAAAACTTCCTTGTTTAGGTATTCCAAATCCAACAGCTTTTATGATAGTAGAAACAGATGCCTCAGGCTTAGGATATGGAGGTATTCTAAAACAGAGAAAACCTAATTCTACTTCAGAACAGTTAGTTCGATATCATTCAGGAATTTGGCTTTCAAGTCAAAAGAATTACAATACTATTAAAAAAGAAATACTTGCAATAGTTTTATGCATTTCTAAATTCCAAAATGATTTAATCAATCAAAAGTTTTTACTTCGAATAGACTGTAAAGCGGCAAAAGATGTTTTACAAAAAAATGTTAAAAACTTAGTTGCTAAGCAAATTTTTGCCAGATGGCAAGCACTTTTATCCAGCTTTGATTTTGACATTGAATTTATCAAAGGAGAGAACAATTCTCTACCAGATTTCTTAACCAGGAAATTCTTGCAAGGACAGATATGACTTTTAACACAGTATTCAACACTGCGATGAGTACCGACTCACGTCTGGAGCTCATTCATTTTCCTATAAATAGCAACTTCAAGCAGCTCAATCAGACATGGATCAATAACCAAGATTCCGACCACCTCAAGGTAATCGGTTTACAGTACTCAATTCCTTTCCATCTCTTCCATCCAATTCTGTGAGCAAGTCACCGCTCACAATGGATCTTTTCAACCCAGTCTCTTCAAAAAATACTGAGACACAAAAAACAGATTTATCTTTCTATACAACACCCATTCCTACTTCCTTCAAGGAAGCAGTTGTTAAAAAACACCAGTGAAATCAGAAAAATCAACCCTTTCTGCAACCAAAGAGAAATTTGAATTTCTCCCAAAAACAGTCATCCCAATATTGGCTCTTCCCAGAGAGCTAACAACCCTTCCAGAAAGAGAACTAGTTACCAAACTTCATCCAGAGGCCTATCGCCAATCCAGCCACATTTTCAAATCAGAACCTCAGAAATCTCGTCTCTATTATGAGCACATTCTTTTTGCAACAGGTTCAATTGAGTTTGAACATGAAAGGAATTTAAACAGAGCCGACAAAGGCATAGCCTATTCTAAGTGTAGGATTATGAAAATCCTTGACCTCAACACTTGGCCAGTTACAGGCATCTACACCCTTATTCAGATCAAAACACCTTTCAAGCCTCCTACATATAATTTCATGGATTACATAGATGCTTGGTACAATTTCATGTACCTCAGAGATCTCACTCACACCTGGTTTGTCAAATATGACAAAGATATCATTACTCCTATACCAAGATGGTTCTACGCTTGGTGGAAAACCTTTGGTGGAAGCAAATCCACATTATCCAGTCAAAACTTGCAAAAGTTTAATCAGTTTGTAATAGAGAGTCAAATTCAGGGATTAACTCTGAACAACCAACTTTGTAAGTTTTATGTTGAAAAGAAAATATGTTTTAAATGTTCATATTGGAACAGCATAAAAAGAATAAATACCGATATCTTCATATTAGATTAGTTCAAGTAGCTATCAAACCTCTCTATCAATTAGGAATCGATGCCCCAATCTGCCTTCTACTACGTGATAGTAGACATCTAGATTTTCAAAATAGTTTGCTAGCAGTCCTTGAATCTAACACAGCCAATGGTCCCATTTACTTCAACCATTACCCAAATTTCACCGTAGATCTAACAGATCCACACATTCTCAAAACCCTAACCTTAAACATTCAGACAAAGAACCTAGAGTTCGAACTAGGATTAAAACCTCTTAGTTTAATATATCATGTTTATTATAAAGTAATAAAAGCCACGATTAATCCTAAAGCCAAACAGCATACTGGAAACCCTAAAGAAACTTGTTTATTAGAAACAAATTTTGAAAGATCTAATACCTTTGTCCCCTGAATGATTAAGTGGGATAATGTTCTACAAAACCCTTTCTGGAATTTTGATCACATTATTAATCCTAAAAAACATTATGAATCTAAAACATTAGGAAAAATAACAGAAACTCCAACAGGTAATATAGAATTAGAATTCAGAAGAAAATCCTTTTCAGTTCCTTCTTCATCCTTCTCTTTACCCAGATCACTTAGCAGTAGACGATTTGGTAATATAGAATTTTCTGGAGAAAATCCCAAAGTAAACAATGTTGACTTTAGTGGAGAAATCCCTAAAGTAAATTATGAAGAGAATATTAGTGTTAAATCAGGAAGCCCTACTCAATCAGAAATGCATATGCCTTCAACTCTAATGGTTTTAACTTCTGAAACAGATTTTGTTTTAAATAAAGATTATCTTCGTAAGCTATGGAAAAGACCATGTAATGAACTGAAACGTAAATGGTATTTTGCAACAGTTTCTGAATCAAAAAGAGCTAAACTCTTACAAAAGTATTATTCAGATCAAATAAGAATGAAACAGCATTTAGACTTTTTTGATTGGTATGAATTAGTTAAATATCAAGAAAAGAATGCTTTAAATGTTATTACCAAAAAATGGTATACATAAAAAAATGAAGTTAAAGAATCAGTCTTTCCTCCAGCTGAAGAAATCAAAATCCCAATAGAAAATCAAGTTATAACAGCTTCTCCATTTAAGTTAGAAAACTTAGATAAACATGGTGATGTAACTAATAAAGATTTAAATAAAGTAATTCAACAGAATAATTATACTAATCAAATGCTAGTTACCATGGCTAGTAAAGTAGAACAACTAGACAGTAAATCCTCTGTACGAGAAACCCCACAATTTAAACAGTTTGATCCAAAACAGCTTGTTGATCCTAACCCAGTGTTTAAACCCATAAAAATATTAAGCTTAATAAAGGAACCATGAATATAGAAGAATTAGACTTTATTAAAGAGATAAATGAAAAGTTAAAAAATTTAAAAACAAGAGATGAACCAGAATCAAGTTCTAAAACACATCTCCAAACTATATATCAACCAGTCTCTCTAATAGACATTGATCCTTCTCCTGAACAACTTAATAAATTCGGAGGAAATAAAAGAATTTCAAAAACCAAATATCCTCGATTTGCCAATCCTTACACTAGGAATTATTATCTTAGGCCATCCTTTTCAGATGTTCAGTTTGAAGAACGTCATTTAGATACTCGAGCAACTTTTACTGGTGAAGACATTACCGAATGGAATATTGACGGTATGTCTGAACACAGAATTCTCAACGTTATTCAAGAAATGTCCATGGCTACAACAATACTGATCAATCAATCCTTCATATTCTTGCAACTGGTTTTACTGGCATTCTTCAAGGGTGGTGGAACAACTACCTCACTGAACCACAACGCCAAGAAATCCTAAATGCCACCAAGGTCTTAACAAAAGTAGTTCCAAATGCTAACGGTCAACCCACTCAAGTATTTGAGACAACTTCTGATTGTCTTAACACCTTCATGTTTACCCTAACTCAGCATTTTGTAGGAAATCCTCAACAGTTAGTAGATAGAAATTCAGAAATCCTAACTAACTTAACCTGCCCTAAACTTCAAGATTTCAGATGGTATAAAGATATGTTTTTACAAAAAGTCATGCTTAGAATCGATTGTCATCATGCGTTCTGGAAGGAACGATTTATTTTAGAATACATTCATATTAGAAACAAATTTTGAAAGATCTAATACATTTGTCCCCCGAATGATTAAATGGATAATGTTCTACAAAACCCTTTCTGGAATTTTGATCACATTATTAATCCTAAAAAACATTATGAATCTAAAACATTAGAAAAAATAACAGAAACTCCAATAGGTAATATAGAATTAGAATTCAGAAGAAAATCCTTTTCAGTTCCTTCTTCATCCTTTTCTTTACCCAGATCATTTAGCAGCAGATCATTTGGTAATATAGAATTTTCTGGAGAAAATCCCAAAGTAAACAATGTTGACTTTAGTGGAGAAATCCCTAAAGTAAATTATGAAAAGAATATTAGTGTTAAATCAAGAAGCCCTACTCAATCAGAAATGCACATGCCTTCAACTCTAATGGTTTTAACTTCTGAAACAGATTTTGTTTTAAATAAAGATTATCTTCGTAAGCTATGGAAAAGACCATGTAATGAACTGAAACGTAAATGGTATTTTGCAACAGTTTCTGAATCAGAAAGAGCTAGACTCTTACAAAAGTATTATTCAGATCAAATAAGAATGAAACAGCATTTAGACTTTTTTTATTGGTATGAATTAGTTAAATATCAAGAAAAGAATGCTTTAAATGTTATTACCAAAAAATGGTATACATCAAAAAATGAAGTGAAAGAATCAGTCTTTCCTCCAGCTGAAGAAATCAAAATCCCAATAGAAAATCAAGTTATAACAGCTTCTCCATTTAAGTTAGAAAACTTAGATAAACATGGTGATGTAACTAATAAAGATTTAAATAAAGTAATTCAACAGAATAATTATACTAATCAAATGCTAGTTACCATGGCTAGTAAAGTAGAACAACTAGACAGTAAATCCTCTGTACGAGAAACCCCACAATTTAAACAGTTTGATCCAAAACAGCCTGTTGATCCTAACCCAGTGTTTAAACCCATAATATACGAGCCTAAAAATATTAAGCTTAATAAAGGAACCATGAATATAGAAGAAGTAGACTTTATTAAAGAGTGTTTACCTTAACTCAGCATTTTGTAGGAAATCCTCAACAGTTAGCAGATAGAAGTTCAGAAATCCTAACTAACTTTGGTTTTACTGGCGTTCTTCAGGGGTGGTGGAACAACTACCTCACTGAACCACAACGCCAAGAAATCCTAAATGCCACCAAGGTCTTAACAAAAGTAGTTCCAAAATGCTAACGGTCAACCCACTCAAGAACCATGAATATAGAAGAAGTAGACTTTATTAAAGAGATAAATGAAAAGTTAAAAAATTCAAAAACCAAATATCCTCGATTTGCCAATCCTTACACTAGGAATTATTATCCTAGGCCCTAAAAAACATTATGAATCTAAAACATTAGGAAAAATAACAGAAACTCCAACAGGTAATATAGAATTAGAATTCGAAGAAAATCCTTTTCAGTTCCTTCTTCATCCTTCTCTTTACCCAGATCACTTAGCAGTAGACGATTTGGTAATATAGAATTTTCTGGAGAAAATCCCAAAGTAAACAATGTTGACTTTAGTGGAGAAATCCCTAAAGTAAATTATGAAGAGAATATTAGTGTTAAATTAGGAAGCCCTACTCAATCAGAAATGCACATGCCTTCAACTCTAATGGTTTTAACTTCTGAAACAGATTTTGTTTTAAATAAAGATTATCTTCGTAAGCTATGGAAAAGACCATGTAATGAACTGAAACGTAAATGGTATTTTGCAATAGTTTCTGAATCAGAAAGAGCTAGACTCTTACAAAAGTATTATTCAGATCAAATAAGAATGAAACAGCATTTAGACTTTTTTGATTGGTATGAATTAGTTAAATATCAAGAAAAGAATGCTTTAAATGTTATTACCAAAAAATGGTATACATCAAAATATGAAGTTAAAGAATCAGTCTTTCCTCCAGTTGAAGAAATCAAAATCCCAATAGAAAATCAAGTTATAACAGCTTCTCCATTTAAGTTAGAAAACTTAGATAAACATGGTGATGTAACTAATAAAGATTTAAATAAAGTAATTCAACAGAATAATTATACTAATCAAATGCTAGTTACCATGGCTAGTAAAGTAGAACAACTAGACAGTAAATCCCCTATACGAAAAACCCCACAATTTAAACAGTTTAATCCAAAACAGCCTGTTGATCCTAATCCAGTGTTTAAACCCATAATATACGAGCCTAAAAATATTAAGCTTAATAAAGGAACCATGAATATAGAAGAAGTAGACTTTATTAAAGAGATAAATGAAAAGTTAAAAAATCTAAAAACAAGAGATGAACCAGAATCAAGTTCTAAAACACATCTCCAAACTATACATCAACCAATCTCTCTAATAGACATTGATCCTTCTCCTGAACAGCTTAATAAATTAGGAGGAAATAAAAGAATTTCAAAAACCAAATATCCTCGATTTGCCAATCCTTACACTAGGAATTATTATCCTAGGCCATCCTTTCCAGATGTTCAGTTTGAAGAACGTCATTTAGATACTCGAGCAGTTTTTACTGGTGAAGACATTACCGAATGGAATATTGATGGTATGTCTGAACACAGTATTCTCAACATTATTCAAGAAATGTCCATGGCTATTACAGCCATCAAATGTAAGAATCCCTACAATACTGATCAATCAATCCTTCATATTCTTACAACTGGTTTTACTGGCGTTCTTCAGGGGTGGTGGAACAACTACCTCACTGAACCACAACGCCAAGAAATCCTAAATGCCACCAAGGTCTTAACAAAAGTAGTTCCAAATGCTAACGGTCAACCCACTCAAGTGTAAATCAGCTTTCTTTATCAAAAGATACTTTAGAACAGATTAATCAAATTCTTGATCAAAACGATTCTTCAACAGATATTAGTGATAGCGAATCTGACGAAATATTTGAAATCCAAGAAAATTCCTCTAAATCAGATTCAAGTGAATAGTCTTCTTGCGATTGCACCAGTTTATGTACTTGTGCAATAGGAGAACTCTGTATGATCAATAATTCATCTAATCAAGTTAATGTAATTACTAGAGTAAATAAAGAACTTTTCTTCGAACTATTAAATCACATTCAGGATGAAACAGTTAAAAGAGAATATCTGTTAAAAGTTAAAGATTTAGTTCTTAACCCAAAAGTTCATGTAGAACCTTATAATTTAAAAGAAGTATTTGAAAAATTTAAAGGTAAACAAAAAGAACCTACTAACTCTTTACAAGATCTACAACTAGAAATTAAAGAACTTAAACAAGAAGTTAAATGGTTAAAGGAACAAAATGATCAAAGAATAATAGATATTAACCAGATAAATACGGAATTAGTTCAACAAAAATTAGATAAACCTTTAATAGATCCTACTCCTTTATCAGACGAAGAAATAGAACAAAATGAAAATAATTCAGATTATATTTCAGCTATTTCCCAAATAACCTTTCAAAAGTGGTATATTCCAATTCTTCTCAAAATAGGAGATTTCTCAATTCAATTAGTTGCCCTTCTAGATTCCGGAGCAGATCAGAATTGTATCTATGAAGGATTAATTCCTACCAAATATTTAGAAAAAACAGGTTCTAAATTATATTCTGCAGTAGGTGAACAACTAAAAATCAGATACAAATTGTCCAATGCTCACATATGTAATAAACAGTTTTGTTTCACAAATTCCTTCTTAATCATTAAAGATCTGAGCTAAGAATTAATTTTAGGAACCCCATTTCTCACTCAGATCTATCCCTTCAATGTAGATCAGAACGGTGTTCACACCGAAATAGGATCCATACCAATCACTTTAACAAAAGATATCAACCTTCTGAAAAGAAAGATTCGTTGTCGTGAACAACAAATGGCCTTTACTAAAGAAGATATCAAATACACTAGAATCCAAAGCCAGCTACAGCTAAAATATATTCAAGATAAGATAGAATCTATCCGAAAAGATTTCGAACAACAAATTTACTTAGAGGTCCCCACAGCCTTTTGGGAAAGAAAAAAGCATATAGTCAGTCTCCCGTACATTGATAATTTCAATGAATCAATGATACCTACCAAGGCCAGACCAATTCAGATGAATCAGGAATTAGTTGAATATTGTAAACATGAAATCTCTAACTTATTGCAAAAAGCCTTAATTAGAGAATCGAGATCACCCTTGGTCTTGTGCCGCATTTTATGTTAACAACAATGCAGAAAATGAAAGAGGCGTTCCCTAAATGACGTTCTTCAAACTGAACATCTGGATAGGATGGCCTAGGATAATAATTCCTCCCACCTTAGAGAATCATGCGAAAAAGATTAAGCAAATATGTACTACATTACCTAAGTTACAATTACCTTCTAAGACAGATGATTTAATTTTAGAGACTGATACTTCTGAAAGTTACTGGAGCGGAGTTTTAAAGAAAAAAAGATGAAGATAAAGAACTCATATGTAGATATTGTTCTAGTACATTTAATGATACACAAAAAAGATATCATATTAATGAAAAAGAATTATTAGTTGTCATTAAAAGTTGCCAGAAATTTTTTTACTTTTTATTGCCTAAAAGATTCTTATTTAGAGTAGATAATACTCAAGTTAAAGCCTTTATAAGGAATAATTTACCTTCTAAACTTGAGTACAAAAAACTAATTAGATGGCAGACTTTATTAGCTGAATATCAGTTTGATATTGAGAGTATTAAGGCTAACAAAAATGTTTTAGCAGATTTCTTAACAAGGGATGGCCAGTAAAAAACAACGGATAACTAAGCTATTAGAAGACATGGAGAAACAGGTTCTAAGCATTCAGGATAATATCTCTGATATCATAGATATTGAGCATTCAATTGTATACATTTTTACGCCATATATGTTAGATAAAAGAGATAGTAGCTTTTTTAATAAAAATTTCTTATTCGAGTTTATTTGAGTAATATACTCAAAACTATCTTCCTCAATTATTTCAATATGGTATCTATTTTGGTTGATATATTTAAAACTTAATAAAATTTTTCGATATTTTGAGAAAAATAATACTTTATGAAAAATGACAATTATTTCTCCGGGTAATAACATAGTAGCTCTTTCAGAGCCTTCAATCAATTTTGCACTACTACTTATTTTATTAACATTTGTTTCTCCCAACTTTAGGTAAAAGAAATATTTTTTATTTTTTAATATGGTGTGCGTTGCATCGCTATTAACTAGACATATATCTTCAATATCACTTTTGAATCCAATAAATAGAACGATAACTATCTGATCATGATAAAATATCTATAAACTTAAATATTTAAAATATAAAATAAAAATTTTAATGCTAATTAATATTACAACACTAAAAAAATAAGATAAATAAAATAAAAATATTAAAAGTTAAATTTTAATTCTTTTGGATATGCAACTTCATGTACCTCAGAGACCTCATGCATACATGATTCGTTAAGTATGGCAAAGATCCAATCAATCCTATACTAAGGTGGTTTTATGCTTGGTGGAAGACATTTGGTGGAAGTAAATCCACTTTATCCAGCCAGAACTTACAAAAGTTCAACCAGTTTGTAATAGAGAGTCAAATTCAGGGATTAACTTTAAACAATCAACTTTGTAAATATTATGTTGAAAAGAAAATATGTTTATATTAGGATGGGGTTATAAACTTGATACAATTGATAATGTAAAATATCCCTGCAAAGAGATACGAGTCAAAGGTTGGACCCCAGTTTCAAAGACAGAACAGAAAGATTCAGACGTGCAATCCTCCTCCAGTAAAGGGAAGAAGATTAGTAAATTAGAATTACAACTTCAGTTGCAGCTACTACATCAACAACTTCAGCAAGCAGATGATGATGAAAGTGAATCTGAGTCACAACCTAAATACAGCCAGTATAATAATGGAGATTTGGACAATTCATCCGATATTACTCAAGCATACCTCTGCCAAAGTCTATAGATGACAAGACTTCACTCAAAAAGAAAAAGAAAAAAGCGTACTCTCCAGCTTTACCAGCAATCAAAGCGACTTCACGATATCACTCAGATCTACTGCAAAATAATTCAGCTAACAACAGAACATGGAGGACCCCTCCACACAAAAAAGATTCTGGAACCATTTTTCATGATGGCCGACAATCTGATTCCATCATCCACCCAAGTGGACCTCACAGCAATAATTCAGAACTCAATCAGAGAAAACTATGCCCTCACTGCCTATATAAGGCAACAGCTTATTGAAGAAATGTAGACTCACTTGCCATTAGAGAAACAAGAGAGTGAAACTTCTCTCTACCTTGATATTTGTGACACTTGTCACCGTTTTCATACTCTTGTAATAGAATGAGATACTTTGTAATCCTTTCAAATATTAGTTGAAAATCAAAGAATTCAAGTAGTTTACATCTTGGGTTCAAATTGGTTCAAATTGGTTTTACTGGCGTCCTTCAGGGGTGGTGGAATAACTACCTCACTAAACTACAACGTCAAGAAATTTTAAATGCCACAAAAGTTCAAACAAAAGTAATCCCAAATGCTAGTGGTCAACCCACTCAAGTATCTGAAACAGTTTCTGATTGTTTAAATACTTTTATGTTTACCTTAACTCAGCATTTTGTCGGAAACCCTCAACAATTAGAAGATAGAAGTTTTGAAATCCTTACTAATTTAACATATCCCAAATTACATGATTTTAGATGGTACAAAGATATGTTTTTACAAAAGGTTATGTTAAGAACAGATTGCCATCATGCGTTCTGGAAAGAACGATTTATTTCAAGATTACCTCCCTTATTTGCAGAAAAGGTTAGGCAAAAGCTAAAATTAGATTTTGGAAACGCAATTCCTTATGACTATCTAGCATATGGTCAAATAATTAGTTATGTAAACCAAGTAGGTGCAGATCTTTGTACAGATTTAAAACTTAAAAATCAGATGGAATCATATCATAAGAAATCCAAAAAAGAATTAGGAAATTTCTGTGAAATTTTTGATTTTTCCCCAATAACTCCACTATCTAAAAAGATAAAACAAGCTAAGAAAAGAAGCTTTAAAAAAGAAAGAAAAGAAAGGAATTATAAACCATTCAAAAGAAAAGATAAGTCTTCTAAAGGTACTATTAAATGTTACTTTTATGGAAAAAGAGGACATAAAGTAGACGAGTGTAAAATAAAAGCTAAAAAGAAGAAAGGAGTAAATCAGCTTTCTTTACCAAAAGACACTCTAGAATAGATTAATCAAATCTTTGATCAAGACGATTCTTCCCCTTCATCAAGCACTAGTGATAGTGAAATAGAAGAAGTATTTGAAATTCAAGAAAAATCATCTGAAACAGATTCAAGTGAACAATCTTCTTGTGATTGTACAGGTTTATGTACTTGTGCAATAGGAGAACTTTGTATGCTAAATAATTCGCATAATCAAGTTAATGTAATCACTAAAGCAAATAAAGAACTTTTCTTTGAACTATTAGATCATATTCAAGATGAAACAGTTAAAAGGGAATATTTGTTAAAAGTAAAAAATTTAGTCCTTAATCCAAAAATACAAGTAGAACCATATAATTTAAAAGAAATATTTGATAAATTTAAAGGCAAACAAAAAGAACCCACTAACTCTCTGCAAAATTTACAATTAGAAATCAAAGAACTAAAACAGGAAGTTAAATGGTTAAAAGAATAGAACAATCAAAGAATTTCAGACATTAACCAAATAAATACAGAATTAGTTCAACAAAAATTAGATAGACCTCTAATAGATCCCACCTCTTTATCCGATGAAGAAGTAGAACAAAATGAAAATAATCCCGATTATATTTCAGCTGTTTCTCAAATAACTTTTCAAAAGTGGTATATCCCCATTCTTCTCAAAATAGGAGTTTTTTCAATACAGTTAGTTACCCTTCTGGACTCCAGAGCAGATCAAAATTGTATCTGTGAAGGTTTAATTCCTACCAAATATTTAGAAAAAACAGGTTCTAAACTATATACTGCTGCTGGTGAACAGCTAAAAATCATATATAAATTGTCAAATGCTCATATATGCAATAAACAATTTTGTTTCACAAATTCCTTTCTAATTATTAAAGATTTAAGCCAAGATTTAATTTTAGGAACCCCATTCCTTACCCAGATCTATCCCTTTAATGTAGACAAAAATGGTGTCCACACAGAAATAGGATCCATACCAGTTACCTTCTCCTTTTTACAAAGTCCACTAACTAAAGATATTAATCTTCTAAAAAGAAAGATTCTTTGTCGTGAACAACAGATAGCCTTTATAAAAGAAGATATCAAGTATACAAGAATTCAAAGCCAACTACAGCTAAAAGACATTCAGGATAAGATAGAATCTATCCATAAAGATTTCGAAAGCCAAATTTGCTCAGAAGTCCCCAGCTTTTTGGGAAAGAAAAAAGCATAAAATCAGCCTTCCATACATTGATGATTTCAACGAATCAATGATACCTACCAAAGCTGGACCAATTCAAATGAATCAAGAATTAGTTGAATATTGTAAACAAGAAATTCTAAGCTTATTGCAAAAAGCTTTAATCCGAGAATCCAAATCACCATGGTCTTGTGCTGCATTTTATGTCAACAATAATGCAGAAAAAGAACGAGGTGTTCCCCGATTAGTCATCAATTACAAACCATTAAACAAAGCTTTAAAATGGATTAGATATCCCATTCCCAACAAACGAGATTTGTTGAAACGAACCTTTAAAGCAGTCCTTTATAGTAAATTTGATATGAAATCAGGATTCTGGCAAATTCAGATTAAAGAAGAAGATCGATATAAAACAGCATTTAATGTCCCATTTGGTCAATATGAATGGAATGTAATGCCTTTTGGCTTAAAGAATGCACCTAGTGAATTCCAAAAAGTCATGAATGACATTTTTTAATCCTTATACAGCCTTTACCATTGTCTATATCGATGATGTTTTAATCTTCAATGAATCATTTGAACAGCATCTTAAACATTTACGTCTTTTTCGTGAAATTATCACGAAAAATGGGCTGGTAGTGAGTGCATCTAAACTAAAACTTTGCTAAACCCAAATTAGATTCCTAGGTCATGAATTAACCCAAGGAACTTATAAACCCATTTGCAAAGCAATAGAATTTGCAGATAAATTCCCCGATGAAATTAAAGAAAAAACTTAGCTTCAAAGATTCTTAGGATGTTTAAATTACATTTCAGACTTTATTCCTAACCTTAGAATCATTTGTGAACCCTTATACAAACATCTTCGAAAAGATCCGATCCCTTGGAGTGAAGAGCAAACCCAAACAGTTAAGAAAATAAAACAGATTTTCAAAAAACTCCCCTGTTTAGGAATTCCATATCCAACTGCATTCATGATAGTCGAAACAAATGCTTCAGACTTAGGTTATGGAGGAATATTAAAATAGAGAAAACTCAATTCTTCATCAGAACAATTAGTTAGACACCATTCCGACATTTGGCTTTCAAGTCAAAAGAATTACAACACCATTAAAAAGAAAATCCTTGCCATTGTTTTATGCATCTCAAAATTTCAAGATGATTTGATAAATCAAAAGTTTTTACTCCGAATTGATTGTAAAGCAGCTAAAGACATTTTACAGAAAGACGTTAAAAATTTAGTAGCCAAACAGATTTTTGCCAGATGGCAAGCACTTTTATCCAATTTTGATTTTGACATTGAATTTATCAAATGAGAAAACAATTCTCTACCCGATTTCTTAACCCGAGAGTTTTTACAAGGACGAACCTAACTTTTAACACAGTATTCAATTCTGTGATGAGTACCGATTCATTTCTGGAGCTCATTCATTTGCCTATAAATAGCAATCTCAATCAGCACAATCAAGCATGGATCAACAACCAAGATTTCGTCCGCCTCAAGGTAATCGTTTTACAGTTCTAAACTCTTTTCCTTCTCTTCCATCCAGTTCCGTGAGCAAACCACCGCTCACAATGAATCTCTTCGACCTAGCCTCTTCAAAAAACATTAAGACCCAGAAAACAGACTTATCATTTTACACAATCCCTTCTCCGACTTCTTTCAAAGAAGCAGTTGTCCCCAAAACACCAAATAAGCCTGAAAAATCAACTCTTTCTTCAGTCAATGAGAAATTTGAATTCCTTCCTAAAACAGTTATCCCAGTATTAGCTCTTCCTAGAGAATTGACAACCCTTCCAGAAAGAGATTTAGTTAGCAAGCTTCACCCTCTAGTCACATATTTAAATCAGAACCTCATAAAACCCGTCTCTACTATGAGCACATTCCTTTTGCTACCGGATCAATAGAATTTGAACATGAAAGAAACCTCAACAGAGCCGACAAAGGCATAGCCTATTCAAAGTGCAGGATTATGAAAATCCTAGATCTGAAATACCAGGCCAGTCACTGGCATTTACACCCCTATCCAGTTTGAAACACCTTTCAAGCCTCCTACTTACAACTTTATGGACTATATTGATGCATGGTACAACTTCATGTGCCTCAAAGACCTCACACATACATGGTTCGTCAAGTATGGCAAAGATCTAATCAATCCTATACCATGGTGGTTTTATGTTTGGTGGAAGTAAATCCACTTTATCCAGCCAGAACTTATAAAAGTTCAACCAGTTTGTAATAGAGAGTCAAATTCAGGGATTAACTTTAAACAATCAACTTTGTAAATATTATGTTGAAAAGAAAATATGTTTTGTATTAGGATGGGGTTATAAACTTGATACAATTGATAATGTAAAATATCTCTGCAAAGAGATACGAGTCAAATGTTGAACCCCAGTTCCAAAGACAGAACAGAAAGATTCAGACGTGTAATCCTCCTCTAGTAAAGGCAAGAAGATTAGTAAATCAGAATTGCAACTTCAGTTGCAGCTACTACAACAACAACTTCAGCAAGCAGATGATGATGAAAGTGAATCAGAGTCACAACCTAAATACAGCCAGTATGATAATGGAGATATGGACAATCCATCCGATATTACTCAAGCATACCTCTGCCAAAGTCTATAGATGACAAGACTTCACTTAAAAAGAAAAAATGAAAAGAGTACTCTCCAGCTTTACCAGCAATCAAAGCAACTTCACGATATCACTCAGATCTACTGCAAAATAATTCAGTTGACAACAGTACATAGTGGACCCCTCCACACAAAAAAGATTCTGGAACCATTTTTCATGATGGCCGACAATCTGATTCCATCATCCACCCAAGTGGACCTCACAGCAATAATTCAGAACTCAATCAGAGAAAACTATGCCCTCACTGCCTATATAAGGCAACAGCTTATTGAAGAAATGCATACTCACTTGCCATTAGAGAAACAAGAGAGTGAAACTTCTCTCTACCTTGAAATTTGTGACACTTGTCACCGCTTTCGTACTCTTGTAATAGAACGAGATACTTTGTAATCCTTTCAAATATTAGCTGAAAATCAAAGAATTCAAGCAGTTTATATCCTGGGTTCAAATTGGTATCAAAGCCAAATGCTCATTTGCTTCATCATGAAAACATCTATGATTTGCAAAATCATGACCGAGTAAGTTCCTTTACTTTCTTTCTCTGAGTCTTGCATGATGTATTTTAATCCATTTTCTCTTGTTCTTAAGTATTATATCCTTTCATATGTTTCTTCAAGTATTCTTAAACTATGATGGTTGATAAGTCACCTGTGAGAACAGCTAGTACGTTGGTCAGCCCAGAACCGTTGGACTAGGCAAAATAGCCAAGTGGCAGTGTAGCCTCGACTCGAGGGTGGTCCCATAGCTTTCAACCATAAACATAGTATTTTAGGTGTGTCCTAAGAAGAAACAAAGAAACATAGGTTATGGTATAATCTTAAAGAACAATAGAACTCGTATTAACTACACTAGCATAGACAAAGAGAGAGAAAGTAATCTTCCTACTCACATGGCCTC
Organism: Voacanga thouarsii; assembly: GCA_026120185.1. NCBI lineage: Eukaryota > Viridiplantae > Streptophyta > Magnoliopsida > Gentianales > Apocynaceae > Voacanga > Voacanga thouarsii. The sequence goes on from JANUWF010001783.1 coordinate 7,331,071, forward strand.
CAATCTTTCAGACATCGATATTGAATCAGTCAATGATTTAGAAGTCAGTACTCAATTAGATAAAGTTAAATCCAGATTAATGAATTGGAATTTACCAATAGATAAATTTGATAAAATTTATGAAAAATGAATGTTTGATTTAGTCCAAAGCTATACCATCAAGACCACTGAAAAAACAGTTTCTATAAATCAACCTTATGGTACAATCCAACTTCTAAATCCAGTTACCTTAGAACAATATAAAAAGAATAAATATCGATATCTTCATATTGGATTAGTTCAGGTAGCTATCAAACCACTCTATCGATTAGGAATCGATGCTCCGATTTGCCTTCTTTTGAGAGATAGTAGACATTTAGACTTTCAAAACAGTTTGCTAGCAGTCCTTGAATCTAACACAGCCAATGGTCCCGTATATTTTAATCATTACCCAAACTTTACAGTAAATCTCACAGATCCACATATTCTTAAAACCTTAACTTTGAATATTCAAACAAAGAATTTGGAATTTGAATTAGGATCAAAACCTCTTGGATTAATTTATTATGTCTATTACAAAGTAATGAAAACCACAATAAATCCCAAAGCAAAACAGCATATAGGAAATCCAAAAGAAACTTGTTTATTAGAAACAAACTTTGAGAGATCCAATACTTTTGTCCCTCGAATGATTAAGTGGGATAATGTTCTCCAAAACCCTATCTGGAATTTTGATAATATTATTAACCCTAAAAAACATTATGAATCTAAAACATTAGGAAAAATTACAAAGACTTCAACAGGTCATATTGAATTAGAATTTAGACGAAAATCTTTTTCAGCCTCATCTTCTTCATCTTTCACCTTACCAAGAACACAAAGCAGTAGAAGGTTTGGTAATATAGAATTTTCTGGAGAAATTTCTAAAGTAAATAGTGTCGATTCTAGCGGAGAAATCCCTAAAGTAAACTATGAAGAAAATATTAGTGTTAAATCAGGAAGCCCTACTCAATCAGAAATGAATATGCCTTCTACTTTAATGGTTTTAACTTCTGAAAATGATTTTGTGTTAAATAAAGATTATCTTTGTCAATTGTGGAATACACCTTGTAATAAGCTTAAATGTAAATAGTATTTTGCTACTATATCTGAATCTGAAAGAGCTAGACTCTTACAACAGTATTATTCTGACCAAATTAAAATGAAACAGCATTTAGATTTCTTTGATTGGTATGAACTAATTAGGTATCAAAAAAGAGATATATTAAATGTCAATACAAAAAAATAGTATACTTCCATAAATGAAGTTAGAGAATCAGTTTTTCCTCCGGCAGAAGAAATCAAAATCCCAATAGAAAATCAGGTAATTACAGCCTCTCCTTTTAAGCTAGAAAATTTAGATAAATAAGGTGATGTAACCAATAAAGATTTAAATAAAGTAATTCAGCAAAATAACTATACTAATCAAATATTAGTTACCATGGCTAGTAAAGTAGAGCAACTAGATAGTAAATCCTCTGTACGAGAAACCCCACAATTTAAACAATTTAATCCAAAACAATCCATAGATCCTAACCCAGTGTTTAAACCCATAATATATGAACCTAAAAACATAAAACTTGCCAAAGGAACGATGAACCTCGAAGAAGTAGATTTCATTAAAAAAATAAATGAAAAATTAAAAAAATTAAAAACAAAAGATGATCCCGAATCAAGTTCAAAAACACATCTCCAAACCATACATCAATCATTCTCCCTAGTGGATATTGATCCTTCTCCCGAACAACTTAATAAGCTCATCGACGGTAAAAGAATTTCAAAAACCAAACAACCAAGGTTCACAAATCCCTATACTAGGAATTATTATCCTAGGCCATCTTTTCCCGATGTACAATTTGAAGAATGCCATCTTGATACCCGCGCAGCCTTTACCGATGAAGATATTACCGAATGGAACATCGATGGTATGTCTGAACACGGTATCTTAAATGTGATTCAAGAAATGTCTATGGCTATCACCGCCATTAAATGTAAAAATCCTACCAATTCCGATCAATCTATCCTTCACATTCTCTGATACCAATTTGAACCCAGGATATAAATTGCTTGAATTCTTTGATTTTCAACTAATATTTGAAAGGATTACAGAGTATCTCGTTCTATAACAAGAGTATGAAAACGGTGACAAGTGTCACAAATATCAAGGTAGAGAAAAGTTTCACTCTCTTATTTCTCTAATGGCAAGTGAGTCTGCATTTCTTCAATAAGCTGTTGCCTTATATAGGCAGCGAGGGCATAGTTTTCTTTGATTGAGTTCTGAATTATTACTGTGAGGTCCACTTGGGTGGATGATGGAATTAGATTGTCGGCCATCATGAAAAATGGTTCCAGAATCTTTTTTGTGTGGAGGGGTCCACCATGTTCTATTGTCAGCTGAATTATTTTGCAATAGATCTGAGTGATATCGTGAGGTTGCTTTGATTGCTGGTAAAGCTGGAGAGTACGCTTTTCTCTTTTTCTTTCTGAGTGAAGTCTTGTCATCTTTGGACTTTGGCAGAGGTATGCTTAAGCAATACCGGATGGATTGTCCATATCTCCATTATCATACTGGCTGTATTCAGGTTGTGACTCAGATTCACTTTCATCATCATATGCTTGCTGAAGTTGTTGCTGTAGTAGCTGCAACTGAAGTTGCAATTTTGATTTACTAATCTTCTTGCCTTTACTGGAGGAGGATTGCACGTCTGAATCTTTCTGTTCTGTCTTTGGAACTAGGGTCCAACCTTTGACTCGTATCTCTTTGCAGAGATATTTTACATTATCAATTGTATCAAGTTTATAACCCTATCCTAATACAAAACATATTTTCTTTTCAACATAATATTTACAAAGTTGATTGTTTAATGTTAATCCCTGAATTTGACTCTCTATTACAAACTGGTTGAACTTTTGTAAGTTCTGGCTAGATAAAGTGGAGTTACTTCCACTAAATGTCTTCCACCAAGCATAAAACCACCTTCGTATAGGATTAATTGGATCTTTTCCATACTTGACGAACCATGTATGCGTGAGGTCTCTGAGGTACATGAAGTTGTACCATGCATCAATAGAGTCCATAAAGTTGTAAGTAGGAGGCTTGAAAGGTGTTTTAAACTGGATAGGGGTGTAAATGCCAATGACTGGCCAGGTATTTAGATCCAGGATTTTCATAATCCTGCACTTTGAATAGGCTATGCCTTTGTCGGCTCTGTTGAGGTTTCTTTCATGTTCAAATTCTATTGATCCGGTAGCAAAAAGAATGTGCTCATAGTAGAGACGGGTTTTTTGAGGTTCTGATTTAAATATGTGACTGGATTGACGATAAGCTTCGGGAAGAAGCTTGCTAACTAAATCTCTTTCTGGAAGGGCTGTCAATTCTCTAGGAAGAGCTAATACTGGGATAACTGTTTTAGGAAGGAATTCAAATTTCTCTTTGACTGAAGAAAGAGTTAATTTTTCAGGCTTATTTGGTGTTTTTGGGACAACTGCTTCTTTGAAAGAAGTCGGAGAAGGGATTGTGTAAAATGATAAGTCTGTTTTCTGGGTCTCAATGTTTTTTGAAGAGGCTGGGTCGAAGAGATTCATTATGAGTGGTGGTTTGCTCACGGAACTGGATGGAAGAGAAGGAAAAGAGTTTAGAACTGTAAAACGATTACCTTGAGGCGGACAAAATCTTGGTTGTTAATCCATGCTTGATTGTACTGATTGAGATTGCTATTTATAGGCAAATGAATGAGCTCCAGAAATGAATCGGTACTCATCACAGTGTTGAATACTGTGTTAAAAGTTAGGTTCGTTCTTGTAAAAACTCTCGGGTTAAGAAATCGGGTAGAGAATTGTTTTCTCCTTTGATAAATTCAATGTCAAAATCAAAACTGGATAAAAGTGCTTGCCATCTGGCAAAAATCTGTTTGGCTACTAAATTTTTAACGTCTTTCTGTAAAACGTCTTTAGCTGATTTACAATCAATTCGGAGTAAAAACTTTTGATTTATCAAATCATCTTGAAATTTTGAGTTGCATAAAACAATGGCAAGGATTTCCTTTTTAATGGTGCTGTAATTCTTTTGGCTTGAAAGCCAAATGCCGGAATGGTATCTAACTAATTGTTCTGATGAAGAATTGAGTTTTCTCTGTTTTAATATTCCTCCATAACCTAAGTCTGAAGCATCTGTTTCGACTATCATGAATGCAGTTGGATCTGGAATTCCTAAACAGGGGAGTTTTTTAATAATCTGTTTTATTTTCTTAACTGTTTGGGTTTGCTCTTCACTCCAAGGGATCGGATCTTTTCGAAGATGTTTGTATAAGGGTTCACAAATGATTCTAAGGTTAGGAATAAAGTCTGAAATGTAATTTAAACATCCTAAGAATCTTTGAAGCTGAGTTTTTTCTTTAATTTTATCGGGGAATTTATCTGCAAATTCTATTGCTCTGCAAATGGGTTTATAAGTTCCTTGGGTTAATTCATGACCTAGGAATCTAATTTGGGTTTGGCAAAGTTTGAGTTTAGATGCACTCACTACCAGCCCATTTTTCGTGATAATTTCACGAAAAAGACGTAAATGTTTAAGATGTTGTTCAAATGATTCACTGAAGATTAAAACATCATCGATATAGACAATGGTAAAGGCTGTATAAGGATTAAAAAAATGTCATTCATGACTTTTTGGAATTCACTAGGTGCATTCTTTAAGCCAAAAGGCATTACATTCCATTCATATTGACCAAATGGGACATTAAATGTTGTTTTATATTGATCTTCTTCTTTAATCTGAATTTGCCAGAATCCTGATTTCATATCAAATTTACTATAAATGACTGCTTTAAAGGTTCGTTTCAACAAATCTCGTTTGTTGGGAATGGGATATCTAATCCATTTTAAAGCTTTGTTTAATGGTTTGTAATTGATGACTAATCGGGGAACACTTCGTTCTTTTTCTGCATTATTATTGACATAAAATGCAGCACAAGACCATGGTGATCTGGATTCTCGGATTAAAGCTTTTTGTAATAAGCTTAGAATTTCTTGTTTACAATATTAAACTAATTCTTGATTCATTTGAATTGGTCCAACTTTAGTAGGTATCATTGATTCGTCGAAATCATCAATGTATGGAAGGCTGATTATATGCTTTTTTCTTTCCCAAAAAGCTGTGGGGACTTCTGAGCAAATTTGGCTTTCGAAATCTTTACGGATAGATTCTATCTTATCCTGAATGTCTTTTAGCTGTAGTTGGCTTTGGATTCTTGTATACTTGATATCTTTTTTTATAAAGGCTATCTGTTATTCACGACAAAGAATCTTTCTTTTTAGAAGATTAATATCTTTAGTTAGTGGACTTTGTAAAAAAGAGAAGGTAACTGGTATGGATCCTATTTCTGTGTGGACACCATTTTGGTCTACATTAAAGGGATAGATCTAGGTAAGGAATGGGGTTCCTAAAATTAAATCTTGGCTTAAATATTTAATAATTAGAAAGGAATTTGTGAAACAAAATTGTTTATTGCATATATGAGCATTTGACAATTTATATATGATTTTTAGCTGTTCACCAGCAGTAGTATATAGTTTAGAACCTATTTTTTCTAAATATTTGGTAGGAATTAAACCTTCACAGATACAATTTTGATCTGCTCCGGAGTTCAGAAGGGCAACTAACTGTATTGAAAAATCTCCTATTTTGAGAAGAATGGGGATATACCACTTTTGAAAATTTATTTGAGAAATAGCTGAAATATAATCGGGATTATTTTCATTTTGTTCTATTTCTTCAACGGATAAATAGGTGGGATCTATTAGAGGTCTATCTAATTTTTGTTGAACTAATTATGTATTTATTTGGTTAATGTCTGAAATTCTTTGATCGTTCTGTTCTTTTAACCATTTAACTTCTGTTTTAGTTCTTTGATTTCTAATTGTAAATCTTGCAAAGAGTTAGTGGGTTCTTTTTGTTTGCCTTTAAATTTATCAAATATTTCTTTTAAATTATATGGTTCTACTTGTATTTTTGGATTAAGGACTAAATCTTTGACTTTTAACAAATATTCCCTTTTAACTGTTTCATCTTGAATATGATCTAATAGTTCAAAGAAAAGTTCTTTATTTGCTTTAGTGATTACATTAACTTGATTATGCGAATTATTTAGCATACAAAGTTCTCCTATTGCACAAGTACATAAACCTGTACAATCACAAGAAGATTGTTCACTTGAATCCGATTCAGAGGATTTTTCTTGAATTTCAAATACTTCTTCTATTTCACTATCACTAGTGCTTGATGAAGGGGAAGAATCGTCTTGATCAAAGATTTGATTAATCTGTTCTAGAGTGTCTTTTGGTAAAAGAAAGCTGATTTACTCCTTTCTTCTTTTTAGCTTTTATTTTACACTCGTCTGCTTTATGTCCTCTTTTTCCACAAAAGTAACATTTAATAGTACCTTTAGAAGACTTATCTTTTCTTTTGAATGGTTTATAATTCCTTTCTTTTCTTTCTTTTTTAAAGCTTCTTTTCTTAGCTTATTTTATCTTTTTAGATAGTGGAGTTATTGGGGAAAAACCAAAAATTTCACAGAAATTTCCTAATTCTATTTTGGATTTCTTATGATATGATTCCATCTGATTTTTAAGTTTTAGATCTGTGCAAAGATCTGCACCTGCTTGGTTTACATAACTAATTATTTGACCATATGCTAGATAGTCATAAGGAATTGCGTTTCCAAAATCTAATTTTAGCTTTTGCCTAACCTTTTCCGCAAATAAGAGAGGTAATCTTGAAATAAATCGTTCTTTCCAGAACGCATGATGGCAATCTATTCTTAACATAACCTTTTGTAAAAACATATCTTTGTACCATCTAAAATCATGTAATTTGGGATAGGTTAAATTAGTAAGGATTTCAGAACTTCTATATGCTAATTGTTGAGGGTTTCCGACAAAATGCTAAGTTAAGGTAAACATAAAAGTATTTAAACAATCAGAAACTATTTCAGATACTTGAGTAGGTTGACCACTAGCATTTGAGATTACTTTTGTTTGAACTTTTGTGGCATTTAAAATTTCTTGACGTTGTGGTTCAGTGAGGTAGTTATTCCACCACCCCTGAAGGACGCTAGTAAAACCAGTGGTGGGAATATGAAGGATAGATTGATCGGAATTGGTAGAATTTTTACATTTAATGGCGGTGATAGCCATAGACATTTCTTGAATCACATTTAAGATACCGTGTTCAGTCATACCATTGATGTTCCATTCGGTAATATCTTCACCGGTAAAGGCTGCGCGGGTATCAAGATGGCGTTCTTCAAATTGGACATCGGGAAAAGATGGCCTATGATAATAATTCCTAGTATAGGGATTTGCAAACCTTGGTTGATGTATGGTTTGGAGATGTGTTTTTGAACTTGATTCGGGATCATCTTTTGTTTTTAATTTTTTTAATTTTTCATTTATTTCTTTAATTTGATTGTAAAAATGGTTTCTGGTAGATTAAAATGGAACAAGATAGTATTAAGTATATTTCATTTTTCACCCCTCCTCCGGGACAATATGAATAGTTAGTTATGCCCTTTGGATTAAAAAATACTCCATAGATATTTCAAAGAAAAATGGATAATATTTTTAAGCCTTATGATTTCATATTTGTATACGTTGATGATGTTCTGATGGTATCTAATACTATAGAATCTCATATTAAGCATTTAAATATATTTTATGATTTATGCATTAAACATGGATTAGCTTTATCAGAGAAAAAAGCTAAATTAATCCAAGAAAAAAATAGAATTTTTAGGAATGATAATAGATAGTAAAGGAATAGAATTACCACCCCATATATTAGAAAAATTAAGTAATTTTCCAGATAAATTACTTGATAAAAAACAAGTTCAGAATTTCTTAGGAGTTTTAAACTATGCTTCAGGTTTTATAGAAAATCTTGCTAGCCTAAAACAACCTTTACAGGATATATTAAAACAAAATAAGATATTTAGTTTTGATCCCATCTTAGAGAATCATGTGAAAAAGATTAAGCAAATATGTACTACCTTACCTAAGTTACAATTACCTTCTAAGACAGATGATTTAATTTTAGAGACTGATACTTCTAAAAGTTACTGGAGCGGAGTTTTAAAGAAAAAAGATGAAGATAAAGAACTCATATGTAGATATTGTTCTAGTACATTTAATGATACACAAAAAAGATATCATATTAATGAAAAAGAATTATTAGCTGTCATTAAAAGTTGCCAGAAATTTTTTTACTTTTTATTGCCTAAAATATTCTTATTAAGAGTAGATAATACTCAAGTTAAGGCCTTTATAAGGAATAATTTACCTTCTAAACTTGAGTACAAAAGACTAATTAGATGGCAGACTTTATTAGTTGAATATCAGTTTGATATTGAGAGTATTAAGGCTAACAAAAATGTTTTAGCAGATTTCTTAACAAGGGATGGCCATTAAAAAACAACAGATAACTAAGCTATTAGAAGACATGGAGAAATAGGTTCTGAGCATTCAGGATAATATCTCTGCTATCATAGATATTGCTCAGCTACCAGGTATGACTATGGAAGTCACAGATGTCCTTATGTCTGAAAGCAAAATGATAAAGGCTAGAATAAATAATTTTAAAATGACTAATAAATTGATAAAAAGTATTTTAGATATGTCAAAAATAAAAGATATGGAATCTTGCTCTAAGGCACCATAAGAAGAAAAAGAAGAAGAAATTTCTTTGATTGTTTTCATATAAAAGATACAATATATTATCCTTATCTATTTAGTGATGTTTGTCAAGTCCAAGTACCCAGTTTACTTATAATAGAAGAAATAGATTCAACACCATTAAATTTAGATTTTCAAGAAAAATCTTTGATAATTGGTAGTCATTTACCACCAAGATTATCATT